>OX376245.1:1263970-2510440 GCA_947364205.1 Agrochola lota | reverse complement strand
ACAAGATATAGTAGTGTGTCAATCTGATAAAAATCAATTTCCCTCACTGTACTTAATTATAAATACATGTTTAACAATGTTTATTTCTATTCCAGTTCTGCAGTTGGCCATTTATGGTGCAATGTAACGTTACATCGACGACTCAAGCTCCAACAACAACAATTACAACGACAACGGAAGAGCCCACTACTCTAGAGGTGACTACCACAACAACAACTACAGCAGAACCTACTACAACAACGACACAGACACCGATTACTACAACAGAGGAATCCACTACCACCACAACAGAGGAACCCACCACTGTTACAACAACAACAGAGGAACCTACAACTGTTACAACAACAACAGAGGAACCCACCACTGTAACAACAACAACAGAGGAACCCACTACCACAACGACAACAGAGGAACCCACTACTACAACCACAACAGAGGAACCCACTACTACAACCACAACACAGGAACCCACTACTACCACAACAGAGGAACCCTCTACCACAACGACAACAGAGGAACCCACCACTGTTACAACAACAACAGAGGAACCAACTACCACCACAACAGAGGTACCCACCACCACCACAACAGAGGAACCCACCACTGTTACAACAACAACAGAGGAACCTACAACTGTTACAACAACAACAGAGGAACCCACCACTGTAACAACAACAACAGAGGAACCCACTACCACAACGACAACAGAGGAACCCACTACTACAACCACAACAGAGGAACCCACTACTACAACCACAACACAGGAACCCACTACTACCACAACAGAGGAACCCTCTACCACAACGACAACAGAGGAACCCACCACTGTAACAACAACAACAGAGGAACCAACTACCACCACAACAGAGGTACCCACTACCACCACAACAGAGGAACCCACCACTGTTACAACAACAACAGAGGAACCAACTACCACCACAACAGAGGTACCCACTACCACCACAACAGAGGAACCCACCACTGTTACAACAACAACAGAGGAACCTACAACTGTAACAACAACAACAGAGGAACCCACTACCACAACAGAGGAACCCACTACTACAACCACAACAGAGGAACCCACTACTACCACAACAGAGGAACCCTCTACCACAACGACAACAGAAGAACCCACCACTGTAACAACAACAACAGAGGAACCCTCTACCACAACGACAACAGAGGAACCCACTACCACAACAGAGGAACCCACTACTACGACAACAGAGGAACCCACTACCACAACGACAACAGAGGAACCCTCTACTACAACCACGACAGAGGAACCCACTACCACCACAACAGAGAAACCCACTACTACAACGACAACAGAGGAACCCACCACTGTAACAACAACAACAGAGGAACCCACTACCACAACAGAGGAACCCACTACCACCACAACAGAGGAACCCTCTACTACAACCACGACAGAGGAACCCACTACCACCACAACAGAGGAACCCACTACCACAACGACAACAGAGGAACCCTCTACTACAACCACGACAGAGGAACCCACTACCACCACAACAGAGGAACCCTCTACCACAACGACAACAGAGGAACCCACCACTATAACAACAACAACAGAGGAACCCACTTCCACAACAACAGAGGAACCCACCACTGTTACAACAACGACAGAGGAACCAACTACCACCACAACAGAGGTACCCACTACCACCACAACAGAGGAACCCACCACTGTTACAACAACAACAGAGGAACCTACAACTGTTACAACAACAACAGAGGAACCAACTACCACCACAACAGAGGAACCCTCTACCACAACAGAGGGACCCACTATTACAACCACAACAGAGGAACCCACTACTACCACAACAGAGGAACCCTCTACCACAACGACAACAGAAGAACCCACCACTGTTACAACAACAACAGAGGAACCCACCACTGTAACAACAACAACAGAGGAACCTACAACTGTTACAACAACAGAGGAACCCACTACTACAACAACAGAGGAACCCTCTACCACAACGACAACAGAGGAACCCACCACTGTAACAACAACAACAGAGGAACCCACTACCACAACAGAGGAACCCACTACTACAACCACAACAGAGGAACCCACTACTACCACAACAGAGGAACCCTCTACCACAACGACAACAGAAGAATCCACCACTGTTACAACAACAACAGAGGAACCTACAACTATTACAACAACAACAGAGGAACCTACTACTACAACAGAGGAACCCACTACTACAACCACAACAGAGGAACCCACTACCACAACGACAACAGAGGAACCCACTACTGTTACAACAACAACAGAGGAACCTACAACTGTTACAACAACAACAGAGGAACCTACTACTACAACAACAGAGGAACCCTCTACCACAACGACAACAGAGGAACCCACTACCACAACGACAACAGAGGAACCCACCACTGTTACAACAACAACAGAGGAACCAACTACCACCACAACAGAGGTACCCACTACCACCACAACAGAGGAACCCACCACTGTTACAACAACAACAGAGGAACCTACAACTGTTACAACAACAACAGAGGAACCCACTACTACAACAACAGAGGAACCCTCTACCACAACGACAACAGAGGAACCCACTACCACAACGACAACAGAGGAACCCACCACTGTAACAAAAACAACAGAGGAACCCACTACCACAACAGAGGAACCCACTACTACAACCACAACAGAGGAACCCACTACTACCACAACAGAGGAACCCTCTACCACAACGACAACAGAAGAACCCACCACTGTTACAACAACAACAGAGGAACCAACTACCACCACAACAGAGGTACCCACTACCACCACAACAGAGGAACCCACCACTGTTACAACAACAACAGAGGAACCTACAACTGTTACAACAACAACAGAGGAACCAACTACCACCACAACAGAGGAACCCTCTACCACAACAGAGGAACCCACTACCACAACAGAGGAACCCACTACTACGACAACAGAGGAACCCACTACCACAACGACAACAGAGGAACCCACTACTACCACAACAGAGGAACCCTCTACCACAACGACAACAGAAGAACCCACCACTGTTACAACAACAACAGAGGAACCCACTACCACAACAGAGGAACCCACTACTACCACAACAGAGGAACCCTCTACCACAACGACAACAGAAGAACCCACCACTGTTACAACAACAACAGAGGAACCAACTACCACCACAACAGAGGTACCCACTACCACCACAACAGAGGAACCCACCACTGTTACAACAACAACAGAGGAACCTACAACTGTTACAACAACAACAGAGGAACCCACTACTACAACAACAGAGGAACCCTCTACCACAACAGAGGAACCCACTACCACCACAACAGAGGAACCCACCACTGTTACAACAACAACAGAGGAACCTACAACTGTTACAACAACAACAGAGGAACCCACTACTACAACAACAGAGGAACCCTCTACCACAACGACAACAGAGGAACCCACTACCACAACAGAGGAACCCACTACTACGACAACAGAGGAACCCTCTACCACAACGACAACAGAAGAACCCACCACTGTTACAACAACAACAGAGGAACCCACTACCACAACAGAGGAACCCACTACTACAACCACAACAGAGGAACCCACTACTACCACAACAGAGGAACCCTCTACCACAACGACAACAGAAGAACCCACCACTGTTACAACAACAACAGAGGAACCAACTACCACCACAACAGAGGTACCCACTACCACCACAACAGAGGAACCCACCACTGTTACAACAACAACAGAGGAACCTACAACTGTTACAACAACAACAGAGGAACCCACTACTACAACAACAGAGGAACCCTCTACCACAACAGAGGAACCCACTACCACCACAACAGAGGAACCCACCACTGTTACAACAACAACAGAGGAACCTACAACTGTTACAACAACAACAGAGGAACCCACTACTACAACAACAGAGGAACCCTCTACCACAACGACAACAGAGGAACCCACTACCACAACAGAGGAACCCACTACTACGACAACAGAGGAACCCTCTACCACAACGACAACAGAAGAACCCACCACTGTTACAACAACAACAGAGGAACCCACTACCACAACAGAGGAACCCACTACTACAACCACAACAGAGGAACCCACTACTACCACAACAGAGGAACCCTCTACCACAACGACAACAGAAGAACCCACCACTGTTACAACAACAACAGAGGAACCAACTACCACCACAACAGAGGTACCCACTACCACCACAACAGAGGAACCCACCACTGTTACAACAACAACAGAGGAACCTACAACTGTTACAACAACAACAGAGGAACCCACTACTACAACAACAGAGGAACCCACTACCACAACAGAGGAACCCACTACCACAACAGAGGAACCCACTACTACGACAACAGAGGAACCCACTACCACAACGACAACAGAGGAACCCTCTACTACAACCACGACAGAGGAACCCACTACCACCACAACAGAGGAACCCACTACTACAACGACAACAGAGGAACCCACCACTGTAACAACAACAACAGAGGAACCCACTACCACAACGACAACAGAGGAACCCTCTACTACAACCACGACAGAGGAACCCACTACCACCACAACAGAGGAACCCTCTACCACAACGACAACAGAGGAACCCACCACTATAACAACAACAACAGAGGAACCCACTTCCACAACAACAGAGGAATCCACCACTGTTACAACAACAACAGAGGTACCCACTACCACCACAACAGAGGAACCCACCACTGTTACAACAACAACAGAGGAACCTACAACTGTTACAACAACAACAGAGAAACCTACAACTGTTACAACAACAACAGAGGAACCCACCACTGTTACAACAACAACAGAGGAACCTACAACTGTTACAACAACAACAGAGGAACCAACTACCACCACAACAGAGGAACCCTCTACCACAACAGAGGGACCCACCACTGTAACAACAACAACAGAGGAACCCACTACCACAACAGAGGAACCCACTACTACAACCACAACAGAGGAACCCACTACTACCACAACAGAGGAACCCTCTACCACAACGACAACAGAAGAACCCACCACTGTTACAACAACAACAGAGGAACCCACCACTGTAACAACAACAACAGAGGAACCTACAACTGTTACAACAACAACAGAGGAACCCACTACTACAACAACAGAGGAACCCACCACTGCTACAACAACGACAGAGGAACCAACTACCACCACAACAGAGGTACCCACTACCACCACAACAGAGGAACCCACTACCACAACAGAGGGACCCACCACTGTAACAACAACAACAGAGGAACCCACTACCACAACAGAGGAACCCACTACTACAACCACAACAGAGGAACCCACTACTACCACAACAGAGGAACCCTCTACCACAACGACAACAGAAGAACCCACCACTGTTACAACAACAACAGAGGAACCCACCACTGTAACAACAACAACAGAGGAACCTACAACTGTTACAACAACAACAGAGGAACCCACTACTACAACAACAGAGGAACCCACCACTGTAACAACAACAACAGAAGAACCCTCTACCACAACGACAACAGAGGAACCCTCTACTACAACCACGACAGAGGAACCCACTACCACCACAACAGAGGAACCCTCTACCACAACGACAACAGAGGAACCCACCACTATAACAACAACAACAGAGGAACCCACTTCCACAACAACAGAGGAATCCACCACTGTTACAACAACAACAGAGGTACCCACTACCACCACAACAGAGGAACCCACCACTGTTACAACAACAACAGAGGAACCTACAACTGTTACAACAACAACAGAGGAACCTACAACTGTTACAACAACAACAGAGGAACCCACCACTGTTACAACAACAACAGAGGAACCTACAACTGTTACAACAACAACAGAGGAACCAACTACCACCACAACAGAGGAACCCTCTACCACAACAGAGGGACCCACCACTGTAACAACAACAACAGAGGAACCCACTACCACAACAGAGGAACCCACTACTACAACCACAACAGAGGAACCCACTACTACCACAACAGAGGAACCCTCTACCACAACGACAACAGAAGAACCCACCACTGTTACAACAACAACAGAGGAACCCACCACTGTAACAACAACAACAGAGGAACCTACAACTGTTACAACAACAACAGAGGAACCCACTACTACAACAACAGAGGAACCCACCACTGCTACAACAACGACAGAGGAACCAACTACCACCACAACAGAGGTACCCACTACCACCACAACAGAGGAACCCACTACCACAACAGAGGGACCCACCACTGTAACAACAACAACAGAGGAACCCACTACCACAACAGAGGAACCCACTACTACAACCACAACAGAGGAACCCACTACTACCACAACAGAGGAACCCTCTACCACAACGACAACAGAAGAACCCACCACTGTTACAACAACAACAGAGGAACCCACCACTGTAACAACAACAACAGAGGAACCTACAACTGTTACAACAACAACAGAGGAACCCACTACTACAACAACAGAGGAACCCACCACTGTAACAACAACAACAGAAGAACCCTCTACCACAACGACAACAGAGGAACCCACTACCACCACAACAGAGGAACCCACTACCACCACAACAGAGGAACCCACTACCATCACAACAGAGGAACCCACTACCACCACAACAGAGGAACCCACTACCACCACAACAGAGTTACCCACTACCACCTCAACAGGAGTACCCACTTCTACAACAACAGAGGAACCTTCTACCACAACGACAACAGAGGAACCCACTACTGTTACAACAACAACAGAGGATCCCACAACGGTAACAATAGAGGAACCCACCACTGTAACAACAGAAGAACCCACCACATTAACTACAGAGGGACCCACCACAGTTACTACAGAGGAACCCACCACAGTAACAACTGAGGAACCCACCACAGTAACTACAGAGGGACCCACCACAGTTACTACAGAGGAACCCACCACAGTAACAACTGAAGAACCCACCACAGTTACAGTACCTACCACTGTTACTACAGAGGAACCCACCACAGTTACTACAGAGGAACCCACCACAGTTACAGTACCCACCACAGTAACTACAGAGGAACCCACCACAGTTACAGTACCCACCACAGTAACTACAGAGGAACCCACCACAGTAATAACTGGGGAACCCACCACAGTAACAACAGAGGGAACCACCACAGTAACAACTGAGGAACCTACCAGCTCAATAACTGAGGAACCCACCACAATAACAACTGAGGAACCCACCACAGTAATAACTGAGGAACCCACTTCCACAACATATGAGCCAACAAGTACTCATGAGCCAACTACACAAGAATCAACGATTTCTGAACCCACAACTGATGTTTCTTCTACAACACAGGTTTCAACAACGACAGAACTGCCAACAACAGTGGAAGAGCCTACAACACTTCCGGATTATACGAGGACGACAATACTGGATTCGACAACATTGGAGCCATCACCTCAGGTAGGTCCCGTTAGCAATTTATAAGCGTTTGACATTATAACCATTAACAGTAGAGCCAATTACACAAGAATCTACCACACTAGAGCCACAACATATGAGCCCACAGCATTAGAGCCGACAACACACATGATAACACAAAACCGTCAACTTTTGAGCCTTCATCTGAATTGCCAACTTCAGCTGAGGGTGTTTCAATGAAAGTTGAGGTAAGAACAACAATAGCCATAGAACTGCCTACTACACAATTACCCACAACAACAGATATCACTTCAACGTAAGATCCCACGACTACATGTGATACTACTACTACAGACTTATCCACAACAACTATAGTAGAGCTTTTCACACTTGAGCCAACCACTTTAGAGCCAACACCTAAAATGTGCCTATGACAGAGTCACCAACAACAACAGATACACTTACAACACAAAACCCAACGACCTTATTACCAATATTTTATTTTATTAGAATATTTACCTGTATCTTACCACAACAGACATACCTACAACAGAATTGCCAACAATACAAGAACTTACAACAACAGATCTACCCGATTCAACACTGAGGTAACTACAGAATTATCTTTTACCACCCAGGAACCTTCCACTGAGGAACCGGACCTGCCACCAGTAGATGATCCTAGCACACGGGAACCTACGGATCTTACCACACAGGAACCGACTACGATAGAACCTACTACTGTGGCACCCACAACTACTGAAGAAGATGATCCGACGACTACAGTAACCCCAACAACAGAAGAGTCTACCACAACAGATTATTCAACTACGGATGATTATTCAACAACAGAAGATGATTATTCAACAACAAATTATCCTACGACGGAAGATAATGATTATTCCGCAACAGATTATCCAAGCACAGACGATTCAACAACTGATTATTCATCAACACCAGATGATGACTATTCAACGACAGATGAACCTGGAAGGACAGATCCGACAGAATATCCTGATACGACAGTTGTTGAAACGACTGTGACGACAGATAAACCAACGTCGGAAGATGATAAGTGTCCTCCTGGTACTTACGGGAATGTTGCGCATCCAGTATTGTGCAATTCTTTCTACTTGTGTGTAAGTGGAGTAGCTGTGGAATTGCAATGTGCTGGTGGCTTCGAGTTTGACCCTGAACTTAGGGTGAGTTTTTAATTTTGATTAGTATCGTCAATAACACTATTACCGTGCTTTTTTATTTATTTTGTTGTATTTATCTTGATCAGCTGTCATTTCAACATTTCAAATCTAAGCCTGGTTTTATTGTTACGCGTTTTGGCAGCGCCGTTGGAACACGCGCGTTCGGAGATGTATGGGGTAGTAGTTGCGTTTCAAAGTCTTGCGTTCAGCAACGCCGTTCGGTAAACGCTGTTAACAGCGCACTGCCCAGCGGCGCGTCTAGCGTCATGACTATAAACCCAGCTTAAATGTTTACGATATTGATATAAATATTAAACAGACTTACAGCACCTTATTCAGTGTTTTTATTGCAGTTTATAAGCAATATTTTAGTGCACTACAGGGTGATATAAATTCATAATTTCATTTAGTAATAAATTGACAAATATTAATCAAAATAGTGAAATATTTGGGACCTACTTTACAACGTTGTTAACTTTCTGAATGTTAATAAGTTTTGTTGTTCATTACGACAGTAGAGCGAAAACAAAATGACAGATTCACTTTGGTAAAGTCCAATTTTCAACTTTCAAATTGCAACAGCTCACATAAATTACTAGCTATTTTTTTACTCATTTTCATTAATTTACAAATTACAGTTAAATGTGGCAAATTTTGACTTTATAGTTCTTTTCTTCCAGACTTGCGTCGAAATTGCACTAGGCGGTTGTACTTTGGGCGACTCAACAGAGTCAACCACAGGCTCTTACCCCACTACAGACTTATCCAACACGACTCAATACCCATCCCTGACTACCACAGAGGCTGTGACTCCCCCAGAATTGTGTCCAATTGGTGTATGGGGTAACATTGCCCATGAATATAGATGTGATTCCTTCTATATGTGTGCGGCTGGAAACGCCATTCAACTGTTTTGTAGCGACGGATTTGAATTTGATCCTGAACGGGCGGTGAGTTTTTATTTCAATTATTAATAAGTTACCGGGTTTGTTTTTTTTTTCGTGTGTGTTTGGGTATAGGACACCCACTGCGGTACTCCTTTCGTGGAAAGCAGGCGCGATGTTACTTTCTTTATTAATAGTAATTATGTGAAATTGTAATTGTAATAGTTAAGCTAAAAGTTGATATTGTTGTAGTATTCATGTATTACCCTGGTAACCAACGCCGATAATTATTGCCAGCGCTTCTCGACTCTGACAAGCGCTGGGTAATACAGCGCGAACCGTCGCTGACTAATCAGTTAGGAACTTGTTGGCTATTTTTTTTTTTATTCCTGTCGGGAAACTTACAGCTAACTTACACAGTGTTCTTAAAAAATATAAAATTGAAGGCCATTTACAAGTTTCCACTGATAAACACTGAAAATAAAAACTAAAAAAAAGGTCGGGCGACGGTTTGCGCAGATTTGCCAAAAAGTAAAAAAAAACTGCCTGTGCCGACCAAGGTTGACAGCCAGCGCTTGTCGGCCCCGAGAACGCTGGCATGTTGGCGCCGTTTACCAGCGTTCTACATGAATACACCGGTACTTTTGAAATCGAGATTGTATCGTGGATGACCATGCACGTAAAATGTATACATTACAAATAAGAAAAATATCATATTACGTATCCTAACTATTAAACTTTTGATTTCTCTATGCCCACGCTATCTTTAGGAAGTTTTTTTTTTTTAATTAATTGTCTAATTGCCTAGCAATTAGACAATTAATTGTCCGTATATTCTATTCTATTTTTCCTTATGGCAATGGTACCGATGTCGACAATTCTGCCAATGTCAATGTGTGGAGAAAACGTGCGGTGGGAAAATTAAAATTGCAACTGTAATTTTTGACAGTTGTTTGATATGGCTATAATACTGCAAATTGACCTAGTGTGACAGTTTGATAAAACAATTGATTTCCGTAGTAAAGTACGCTGATACAAGGATCTTTTGGCATTCGAATGACGGTGACAGGGGAGCGCTGTTGGTAAATATTTTTGTGCAGTTGTGCAGTAATTATTTTTTGAAAAAGTAAGTTTTATGCGCTGGTTCCGATTTTGGCCACACGCCAAAAGAACCTTGTAGCGTTGTACCTATCAATTTACTAGGAATCAATTAATACCTCCATGAATTAACTCCAGCATTGTCATTCAACATGGCAACGCTGCCGGCCTTTTGGGCACTTTTCCCATTGACAGCGAATTTTTTGATGCCCAATGTGCTCTTCCCCTTTTTTATTATATACTTGTACATACTATATATTTCAGCATTAGCTTGTATATTGTAATTAATATACTCTTAGGTAAATTCAATACAAAAACTAACCAACAACAATTTCTAGACTTGCGTCCTCATTGCTGAAGGAGGTTGCACGTACAGCTCCACCACTACGACTACTGAACCAACCACCCTGGACCCCATCAGCGCAATATGTCCCCCTGGCACTTGGGGTAACGTTCCCCACCCAGAGATCTGCAGCTCATTCTACATGTGTGCCGGTGGACAACCGATACAACTGTTCTGCAGTGAAGGATTTGAGTTTAATCCTGAGTTGCAGGTGAGTTACTAAATTACAGCTTTTTCTAGTTTATGCGGGATGCACGTAGCTCACGATTGTTAAATTTTATTAAATTTTTGCAGTTTGCCGGTGAGTGTCAGGTTAGGTATGATTCGTGACCGTAAGAAATGTGTATTTACAGAATTATACAACTATCTAAGTTAGAATTGGCTTAAATGTTACTAGGTAAATGAAAAAGTCATTTTCTGACTTCATGTTCTAACATTTATTTTCCAAGAAATTTGAATTGCGTGGCCTACCCTGGCGTATTCGCCTTAATAATATATTTACAAACTTTGCCATTGAAGATAATGAAATTTTCTGTTTCTGAATACTTAACAAAACTGATTAGTGCGCTGTGTTGCCTACATCATTTCCAACATCAAGTAAAAATAACAAGAACCTGTATTTTAGAATAGTTAATTTTACTAACATAGTCAATGGCTCAGCTGGTTGGAGGAGCTCGTGGCTAAGTATCAACAGCCGCACTGGTCGATCCATCAGGTTAAGCTACGCTTGCCGGGGTTGGTCAGTGGATGGGTGACCATCTTTACATACCGAGAATCCTCCGTGCCTCGGAAAGCACGTTAAGCCGTTGGTCCCGGCTGTCATTCGTGGATCTTTGACAGTCGTTACGAGTCGTCAGAAGCCCGAAAGTCTGACACCAGTCTTACCAAGGGGTATCGTATTACCCAGTTACTGGGTTGTGGAGGTCAGATAGGCAGTCGCTCCATGTAAAATACTGGTATTCAGCTGCATCCGGTTAGACTGGAAGCCGACCCCAACACAGTTGGGAAAAGGCTAGGCAGATATAATGATAGTCAATGACTTACAAAATATTGTACCTGCTTTTAACTTTATACGAACCGTTCCGTTATAATTTATTTGTGTATCCAGTATTTCTCATTCTACTTAAGTTAATACAATCATAGATGTATACTGCTAATTACCTTTATTCCTATTATTCTTTCCACTTATATTTTTATTAATTAACAATACTTATCTAACCACATTGTAATCGCTCACGATCACCGGTTACCTGGTGAAGGCCCCAAGAATCTGCTGCATGCGAGGAACACAGAACCGGTTGAAGTGGCTTTAGGCCTGTCCAGCAGTGGACGTCGTTCGATTGAAATGATGACTTACCTAAAAACAATTTCATAAATTTTCAGACGTGTATCCAAATAACTGAGGGTGGCTGCACGTACAGTCAAGGCACGACTTCAAACGAACCTGAAACGACTTCCGAAAGCCTCCAGTCATCTTCATCAGCGCAGACGACACCGGAGAGCAATGACGCCGAAACTACAACAGAAGTTACAACTCCAGGAGAATCTGACACAACAACAGTAGCTACAACTCCAGAAGAATCTGATCCAACCACAGTTCCTACGACTGTTGGAGAATCTGACCCAACAACAGTAACTACTCCAGAGGAATCTGATCCCACAACAGTTGTTACAAATCCAGGAGAATCTGACCCAACTACAGGTGTTACGAATCCAGAAGAATCTGACACAACAACAGTTCCAACTACTCTACAAGAATCTGACCTAACAACAGTGGTTACAAATCCAGTAGATTCTGAACTAACTACAGTAGATACAGATTCAGGAGAAGCTGACATCACAACTGTTATTACAACTCTAGGAGCATCTGACTCAACAACAGTTCCTACGACTGTTGGAGAATCAGACCTGACAACAGTGGTTACAGTTCCAGCAGATATTGAACTTACTACAGTAGATGCAGCTTCAGGAGAATCTGACATCACAACTGCTATTACAACGACTGCAGAAGAGTCTGACCCAACAACAGTCGTGACAAATCCAGGAGAATCCGACTCAACAACAGTGTTGTCTACGGCTGTGGAAGAAGCACAATCTACTACGGTAGCACCATTCGACCCCTGTCCTTTGGGCGTATTTGGTAACGTTCCACACCCGGAATTGTGCAACGAATACTTCTTATGTCTGAGCGGTACACCTTTGGAACTAACATGCGCCGATGGATTTGAGTTTGATCAGGAAATTAGAGTAAGTGATCCCATAATAAAGTATTTTTAAATCAAGTATATATTAGATTCAAGGTTTTGCCTGCGACTTCATCATCGTCTGCCATCCAGGATTAAAAATAGCCTATGTCCTTACCCAGGTCATGATTCGGTGCCAAATTTGTTCCAAATCCATCCAGAAGCTTTTACGTGATTGAGTAACACTTTCGCATTTATAATATTATTATAGCATATAATATGAGCTGCAGAGGAAACATAAAAAAAACAATATTGTAATTGTTAACTCTCGGAGGGATCAAATCCGGAACAAGGAGATCCGACAGAGAACTAAATTAGTTAACGTAGTTAACGTCAAAATAAATGAATTGCCAGAAACATGGTTTATAGGATATCAGCCCACAGAAGAAGCAAACTGAAGTGGCAATGGCATTCATATTACCCGTAGAGTCGATAATTGTGGGCGGACGTGTTCTTGAGTGGAGACTGAAAATCGTCAAAAGTGGGATGCGCTCAGAACTAGGTGGAGTGGCGATTTTCGCAAGGTAGCTGGTAGCAGCATATTGATAATAGCTAAGGATCGAGCTAAATGGCGTGCGATTATAGAGGCCAATGTCCAGCAGCAAATCGCTGATAATGATTGTAACCATTTATCTCAAATCTCACTAATAACTTATTTATTTTTCAGGAATGCGTTATCATAGCCGAAGGAGGTTGCACGCTCGGTACCAAAACTTCCGAAAGTCCTGAAAAAGACCCTACATTACCTAATTACGTTGAATCGACCACCCCTAAAGTGACCACGGAAGCACCGGTACCAATCTGTCCAGCGGGCCAGTTTGGAAACGTGGCTCATCCAGAGTTGTGCCATTCATTCTATATGTGTGCCGGTGGGTCACCGATACAGCTGTACTGTAGTGATGGCTTCGAGTTCGATCCTGACATTAGGGTGAGTTATGAACGATTTTACGCTTTACTTTATTGGTCGTTAAGAGCCTGTTTCGGTGAATAAATGTGATATTTACGAGATGCAAGAAGTGGAACTGATATGAGACGATCTGCGAGATAAGTTACTACGAGCTACTAAGTTACTTTGGCCGGCCACATGCATACGGAATTTCTTTTCGGAATTCCGTTTCGAAATCTAGCAAATCTATAGATATCAAGGATCGATCACACACGCTCAGTAGTTCTCCGTTCGAAATGTCCTTCGATTCGAAATTCCGTTCGGAATTTTTCCGTATATACTCAGGTGGGGATTTATAAGTGTTGAGGAATCGACAATTTTTTTTTATCACTGCTAGTGATGGGCGTGAACAATCATGCCAAACATCTTTTAGTTTTTAACTTATTTATAGGTTACGTTTGCTAAAATTGCACGATAAATGAGAGTAAGTACCTGTCACCAGCAGCAATGAACGGGCATTAACAATCGACATTTTGTCTAGTCCAAATCAATCAAAGATTTACAGTTTGACATCTTTCTCTTTTTAAATAATGAATTATTATTAATCAGTTTATTTCAAATAAAATTAATACATACAATTACAATAATAGCTGATAACAATTTAATACTTTATATTTATTTTTAAATTATGTTTTTTGGTATCGGCTACTTTTTCACGTATCAAATCGATCAAGTTATCATTGTTTTTTTAATGCAACTTCAACTCTTCCTTTATTGAACGTAAGAAATTAATTAAGTATACACTATAAACTACTTAACTTTTTTTTTATTTTGTTTTTATTGCAATCTATCGAATGTCCCCCTCACGAGAAGCTGTAAATTTTGTAAATAAAGAACTTCAACTAAGTTACGTAGCGAAACAAATAATCTCAAATTCAATCCATTCAAAGTAACATACGTTTAATACGAAACTAACGAGCAATTTTATTTGGTCGGTCGCTGTCGTCTAATAATTGTGGTACTGAAATTCAAACCCGTTCCAATACCACAAAACATTAGACGACAGCGCTTTATATCGCTATAATATAACCCGACCAAGTGAAATTGCTCGTTAGTTTCGTATTACATGTATGTTACTTTGAGTTGATTGAATTTAGGATTATTTGTTGTTGATTGAATTTATTTGTTGTTGATTGAATTGTCGCTATATAACTTAGTAGACGTCCTTTATTTACAACATTTACAGCTTCTCGTGACGGGGACTTTAGTTGCTATTCAGCGATAGGTTGATATTAGTTTGTATCAGGCTTGTGCGGTACATGTCCAATTACAAGTCTGGTCACAATCTACAATACGGCCTGTGGGTAATTTAAATGTATATTTTTTTCCAGTCCTGTGTCCCAATTGCCGAGGGCGGTTGTACCCTTGGACCTGCCACCACTACTGAACCATCTCCACCAACTACAGCGGCACCTATCTGTCCTCCTGGGCAATGGGGCAATGTTGCCCACCCGACCCAGTGTGACTCATTTTATATGTGTGCTGGAGGGAATGAGATACAATTATTCTGTAGCGAAGGATTCGAATTCAATCCAGAGCAGAGGGTGAGTTCCAAAATAATTAATTTTATTTTTAAACTAGCTACTCTTCATTTCGCACGGTTTTTCAGACTTTTTAATATGAATATTTTATATACAAAAACCTTCTGGGATAAATTCTCAAAATAATGATGAAAACAGCATAAGAATCCGTTGGGTAGTTAAAAAAAAGCGGTCACACTGACTTACACAAAAACTGACTTTGTTTTTACAAAGTATAAATATAGAAGTTTAAACATAGGGCCACTTGGTAACCGCCGCCTAAAGACACGTGCTGAATGGTTTGAAAACCTTAGTCACGAATTCGAATTGTCTCACCATACTTATGCAAGAAGCTTTAGAGGTGGTCATGGACTGGTTGATACCAGAGTACTAAAAACACCAGCTCACATAAAGAGGTCATAAGTTAACACAACGTTTAATTAGAGTAAAATTTATTGATACACTATCTTAGATTTTATGGGCATCATAATCGTGACTCTAATTAAATACATATTTTCAGACCTGCGTAGCCATATCAGAAGGGGGTTGCACACTCGGATCTCAAACCACTCCAGCAATAGAAACAACTACAGGAAGCTCGGATGAAAGCACAGAATTCATTACAGAAGATATGTACTCGACAACAGAACACGACTTGATTGCCGATGATAATGTACCAACTACTGAACAAGGAGTCACTTTTGACGAAGAATCAGCAGAAGTGTCTTCTACCACGGATTCCTCGACAACAGAATCGTCTGAAGACCACACTACAGATGGATCCGATTACGAATCTACTACTGGAGACGATTTGAATACTGAGACTAATTCGCCTACAGAACAGTCAACTACCTCTGGATCAGGGGAAACCACTGATTCTTATGAAACCACAGGTTCTTATGAACCAACAGATTCGTCACCAACAACTGAAGATCCTTCACTGACAACTTCAGATTTTCACGGTGCAACATCAGCGGAAATAACAGAATCAACAACAACAATTGATTACTCTGGAGAAGTAACTGACCCATCAATAACAACTGTCGATCCAGATACAAATGAAACTACAGACTCTTCTTTAACTACAATCGATCCTACAGATGACTACACGGGAACTGAACAACCATCTACAACCGACGAACTTGGGTACAGTACAACAGATGCATCTGAAAGCTCAGAAATCAGTGAAACACCGACTACAGAAGCTTCAGAAGCAACAACAGTAGCACCAATATGTCCTATAGGAGTGTATGGCAACGTAGCGAATCCAGATAGTTGTAACGCGTTCTATCTGTGTACTTACGGTGAACCCATATCATTGGTCTGTAGTGAGGGATATGAATTTGATCCTAAAGTGAAGGTAAGTTGAAAAAAAGAAATTAATGTTAGCACTTCTTTTTATGTGAAAAGTCGGTAAATAAGCCGATGGCCGATGAATGTCGAAGCATGGCTGACTTAAGAAACAATAATTAAAATGTCTTATTGCCATACTCTTCAAACTTGACACGCATTTAATAGAGTTGTTACTAACCAATAAAGCATATTAAATTTAATATTTCTTCATTGCATTATAATTAAAAACAAAATGTATGTTTCAGAACTGTGTAGAAATAGCAGAAGGCGGCTGCACACTTGGACAAAGTCCTACCACGACTCCTGAACCAGAGCCGGTTTGCCCACCTGGTGTATTTGGCAATGTACCCCACCCAGAAAAATGTAATGCGTTCTATATGTGTGCGGCAGGTCAAGCTTTATTACTTACTTGTAGCGATGGACTTGAATTTGACGCTGAGGTCCGGGTAAGTGGTATAACTTTTTGTAATTCATGAGCCCTTCATTTTATTGTAGCTGTAATAAAATTAAGTGACTGTTTGTTGGAATTTGATCCTAAGAATTTGTGTTTTTCAGTCAGAGTCCAATTTTAAGTGAACAAAATACCTTGCGAAGAAGATTTTTGCAAGTTGATTAGTGGTACGTTAATGAGAATGACTGTATTTATTGGAGAGGCCTGTATCCAGCAGTAGACAGCTATAATAAAATAAATTGTATTTCACCTGCAGTTTGTCACACTGGCACGTTTCTTGATGTATATAGTGCTGGCGACAAACTAAAGAACTTTCACTACAATATTTATATGAGTATTATACTAAAACTTATGATGTTTTTTTTAGGATTGCGTTGTCATAACCGAAGGTGGTTGCACACTTGGCACCAACACTGGAACAACACCCGATGATGACGAAAAGACCACTCCCACGACAACAGAAAGTTCCGAAACGTCTCCAGTACCAGGGGAACCGACTTCGGCTCCAGAAAGTGAGGAAGTGACAACACCAGAGTCAGTTTGCCCAGCTGGAGTATATGCCAGCATACCCCACCCAGATAGGTGTGATGCCTTCTACATATGTGAAGATGGCACCTCATTATTAGTGACCTGCAGTGATGGTCAAGAATTCGAGCCTCTGGTTCAGGTAAATTTTATTTCCTTTTTTTATTTAATTTATTTAACAGTTTATGTACACACATTATAAATAGACAAGAAGAAAGGAACAGAAAAAAACGTACAAAGGTGATGCTTATTTCTAAAGAAATCTCTTCCAGCATACCTGCGATAGGAAAGTAGTTAAAGAGATGTAGACAACGTGTGTAAGATTAGAAGAGAAAATAATATACATAAAATAAAAACACTTAATTATTCGCTATTTGCTTTTTGTAAATATCCTTAATAATTAAGTCTGGTATGAGAACTTGAGTGGTCAACATAGCCAACTTAAAATTTAAAAAAATCCTTTTTATTTATTGCAAAAGTTAAATAATTCATTACTAGCCCACCTAATAAGCAAACTAAAGTGACAAACAAGCTGTAGAACATTGTGGTGGGTAACGTAGGGTAGGACACACTCAGGCTGGTTGCAGTAACCCACAAGTTTATAAGATTTACAAGTTCCAGTAGAAATGATCAATTATTATTTCTTCCTCTTCTAGGAATGCGTTCCCATAACCGAAGGCGGTTGCACCCTTGGACCAATCAGTGGAACAACACCCGATGATGATGTAGCATCAGACCCACATACTCAACCTGACACCACACAGGAAACGACTCCAACGACTACAGAAAGTTCTAAAACGACTACAAAACCAGTCGAAACGACTCCAGCACCAGTGGACCCGACTTCGGCTCCAGAAAGTGAGGAAGTAACCACACCAAAGTCAGTTTGCCCATCTGGAGTATATGGCAACATACCCCACCCAGATAGATGTGATGCCTTCTACATATGTGAAGAAGGTGGCACCTCATTATTAGTGACCTGCACTGATGGACAAGAATTCGAGCCTCTGGTCCAGGTAACTTTTATTTATTTTTTGTAAATCTTCCTAATATATTTTTAAGTCTGGTACGAGAACCTGAGTGGTCGACATAGCCTTATAATATTTTTTTTTTAATCCGTTTTATTTCTTGCAAAAGTTAAATAATTAATTACTAGCCCACCTAATAAGCAAGCTAAAGTGTCAAATAAGCTGTAGAACATTTTGGTGGGTAACGTAGGGTAGAACACACTCAGCCTGGTTGGAGTAACCCACAAGTTTATAAGATTTACAAGTTCAAGCAGAAATTATTAATTATTATTTATTACTCTTCTAGGAATGCGTTCCCATTACCGAAGGCGGTTGCACCCTTGGACCAATCACTGGAACAACACCCGATGATGATGCAGCATCGGACCCAAATACTCAACCCGACACCACTCAGGAATCGACCCCAACGACTACAGAAAGTTTCGAACCGACTTCAGAAAGTTTCGAAACGACTTCGGAAACTTCTGAAACAACTTCTGAAAGTGAAGAGGTGACTTCGGGAAGTGAAGAGGTGACTACACCACCGCCAATTTGCCCACCGGGAGTGTTTGGAAATGTTGCTCACCCAGACAGATGTGATGCATTCTACATATGTATTGGTGGATCAGAGATAGAACGGATTTGCGCAGAAGGAAGTGAATTTGATCCTATAACGGCGGTAAGTTTTTTGTCGTCTTTTATTTCCCCACTACTGAACAAACGCCCAGTAATCATGCTAGCGTTTCTTATTTAATTTTTTATATAAACTCTCCTGTTTTAATACAAAACAGGTTGACTGCAGCTCCTTGGCTCTTGAAATTTTGACAAAAACTTACTGTATTAATGTTTCTAGAATTGTGTGCCTATTGCTGAAGGAGGATGTACACTCGGCCAAGGCAATGAACCGCCTGGAGATGAAAACATAAGTGGTGATGATTCAGGCTCATCAGAATCTGAAATCACAACCTCCGCTCCAAATCCGATTCCGGATGTAACAACGACTTTAAAACCGGTGGACACGACTTCTGAAGCCACTGAAACGACTTCTGAGACTGCTCAAACGACCCCTGAAGCCGCTCAAACGACTTCTGAAGCCGCTCAAACGACTACAGAAACTCAAGAGGTGACTACACCAGCGCCAGTTTGCCCACCAGGAGTATATGGCAACATACCCCACCCAGATAGATGTGATGCCTTTTATACATGTGAAGAAGGTGGCACCTCATTATTAGTGACCTGCACTGATGGACAAGAATTCGAGCCTCTGGTCCAGGTAACTTTTATTTCCTTTTTGTAAATCTACTTAATATTTAAGTCTGGTATGAGAACCTGAGTGGTCACCATAGCCTACCTAATAATAAATAAAAAATAAAAATCGTTTTTAATTCTTGCAAAAGTTAAATAATTCATTACTAGCCCAATTATAAGCAAGCTAAAGTTTCAAATTAGATGTAGAACACTGTGGTGGGTAACATAGGGTAGGACACACTCAGGCTTTCCGACGGCTGGCGCCCAAGTTGCTGGGCGCTGCTGGGGCGCTGTCAACGCTGCTTCCCAATCTGGGGGGCCCGAGCGCCGCTTGTAGGCGGCTCTACGTGGGGATCGTGCGATCGATGGCCCTGTACGGGGCCCCGATCTGGGCGGCTGACCTGACGGCCGGTAGCATTGCGGTTCTGCGCAAGCCGCAGAGGGCTATGGCCGTCAGAGTCATCAGGGGTTATCGCACGATCTCCTACGAGGCGGCTTGTGCACTGGCCGGATCCACGCCCTGGGACCTGGAGGCGAAAGTACTCGCGTCATCATATCGGTGGCGCGAGGAAGCGAGGGCGCGGGGCGAGCGACCGATGCAGCGACACATGGAGCTGCATCGGTCTCAGCTTCGCGAGGTCCTGGTGGCGGAATGGCGGGACAGGCTCTCACGCCCTACCGCCGGCCTCGACATCATCGAGGCGGTCCGGCCGGTGCTCGAGCGCTGGCTCGGGAGGAGGCACGGCTCCCTGTCGTTTCGGGTGACGCAGGTGCTCTCGGGGCATGGTTGCTTCGGGAAGTACCTGTGTCGCATAAACAGGGAGCCGGACGCCCGGTGTCACCACTGCGTCGACTGCCGGGAGGACACGGCGCGGCATACGCTGGCAGAGTGTGCCGCTTGGGAGGAGCCACGCCGTGCCCTCATCTCAGAAGTAGGCAGTGACTTGTCGCTGTCGGCCCTAGTGAATGCGATGGTCGGCAGCGGCGAGTCCTGGGACGCGGTGGTTTCCTACTGCGAGACAGTCGTCTCGCAGAAGGAGGCTGCGGAAAGGGAGAGGGAGATCTCGTCCACTCACCCGGCCCGCAGCAGGCGCACCGGGCGTCGGCGGAGGGCGGACAACGCCCTCTTCCAGCCCCCCTAAATGGGTCCAGGGGCGACGGACTCGGGGACGTCCGTCGCCCCTGTCGAGCCTCTGGTCCAGGTAACTTTTATTTATTTTTTGTAAATCTTCTTAATATATTTTTAAGTCTGGTACGAGAACCTGAGTGGTCGACATAGCCTTATAATATTTTTTTTTTATCCGTTTTATTTCTTGCAAAAGTTAAATAATTAATTACTAGCCCACTTAATAACCAAGCTAAAGTGTCAAATAAGCTGTAGAACATTTTGGTGGGTAACGTAGGGTAGAACACACTCAGCCTGGTTGGAGTAACCCACAAGTTTATAAGATTTACAAGTTCAAGCAGAAATTATTAATTATTATTTATTACTCTTCTAGGAATGCGTTCCCATTACCGAAGGCGGTTGCACCCTTGGACCAATCACTGGAACAACACCCGATGATGATGCAGCATCGGACCCAAATACTCAACCCGACACCACTCAGGAATCGACCCCAACGACTACAGAAAGTTTCGAACCGACTTCAGAAAGTTTCGAAACGACTTCGGAAACTTCTGAAACAACTTCTGAAAGTGAAGAGGTGACTTCGGGAAGTGAAGAGGTGACTACACCACCGCCAATTTGCCCACCGGGAGTGTTTGGAAATGTTGCTCACCCAGACAGATGTGATGCATTCTACATATGTATTGGTGGATCAGAGATAGAACGGCTTTGCGCAGAAGGAAATGAATTTGATCCTATAACGGCGGTAAGTTTTTTGTCGTCTTTTATTTCCCCACTACTGAACAAACGCCCAGTTATCATGCTAGCGTTTCTTATTTAATTTTTTATATAAACTCTCCTGTTTTAATACAAAACAGGTTGACTGCAGCTCCTTGGCTCTTGAAATTTTGACAAAAACTTACTGTATTAATGTTTCTAGAATTGTGTGCCTATTGCTGAAGGAGGATGTACACTCGGCCAAGGCAATGAACCGCCTGGAGATGAAAACATAAGTGGTGATGATTCAGGCTCATCAGAATCTGAAATCACAACCTCCGCTCCAAATCCGATTCCGGATGTAACAACGACTTTAAAACCGGTGGACACGACTTCTGAAGCCACTGAAATGACTTCTGAGACTGCTCAAACGACCCCTGAAGCCGCTCAAACGACTTCTGAAGCCGCTCAAACGACTACAGAAACTCAAGAGGTGACTACACCAGCGCCAGTTTGCCCACCAGGAGTATATGGCAACATACCCCACCCAGATAGATGTGATGCCTTTTATACATGTGAAGAAGGTGGCACCTCATTATTAGTGACCTGCACTGATGGACAAGAATTCGAGCCTCTGGTCCAGGTAACTTTTATTTCCTTTTTGTAAATCTACTTAATATTTAAGTCTGGTATGAGAACCTGAGTGGTCACCATAGCCTACCTAATAATAAATAAAAAATAAAAATCGTTTTTAATTCTTGCAAAAGTTAAATAATTCATTACTAGCCCAATTATAAGCAAGCTAAAGTTTCAAATTAGATGTAGAACACTGTGGTGGGTAACATAGGGTAGGACACACTCAGGCTTTCCGACGGCTGGCGCCCAAGTTGCTGGGCGCTGCTGGGGCGCTGTCAACGCTGCTTCCCAATCTGGGGGGCCCGAGCGCCGCTTGTAGGCGGCTCTACGTGGGGATCGTGCGATCGATGGCCCTGTACGGGGCCCCGATCTGGGCGGCTGACCTGACGGCCGGTAGCATTGCGGTTCTGCGCAAGCCGCAGAGGGCTATGGCCGTCAGAGTCATCAGGGGTTATCGCACGATCTCCTACGAGGCGGCTTGTGCAGTGGCCGGATCCACGCCCTGGGACCTGGAGGCGAAAGTACTCGCGTCATCATATCGGTGGCGCGAGGAAGCGAGGGCGCGGGGCGAGCGACCGATGCAGCGACACATGGAGCTGCATCGGTCTCAGCTTCGCGAGGTCCTGGTGGCGGAATGGCGGGACAGGCTCTCACGCCCTACCGCCGGCCTCGACATCATCGAGGCGGTCCGGCCGGTGCTCGAGCGCTGGCTCGGGAGGAGGCACGGCTCCCTGTCGTTTCGGGTGACGCAGGTGCTCTCGGGGCATGGTTGCTTCGGGAAGTACCTGTGTCGCATAAACAGGGAGCCGGACGCCCGGTGTCACCACTGCGTCGACTGCCGGGAGGACACGGCGCGGCATACGCTGGCAGAGTGTGCCGCTTGGGAGGAGCCACGCCGTGCCCTCATCTCAGAAGTAGGCAGTGACTTGTCGCTGTCGGCCCTAGTGAATGCGATGGTCGGCAGCGGCGAGTCCTGGGACGCGGTGGTTTCCTACTGCGAGACAGTCGTCTCGCAGAAGGAGGCTGCGGAAAGGGAGAGGGAGATCTCGTCCACTCACCCGGCCCGCAGCAGGCGCACCGGGCGTCGGCGGAGGGCGGACAACGCCCTCTTCCAGCCCCCCTAAATGGGTCCAGGGGCGACGGACTCGGGGACGTCCGTCGCCCCTGTCGAGCCTCTGGTCCAGGTAACTTTTATTTATTTTTTGTAAATCTTCTTAATATATTTTTAAGTCTGGTACGAGAACCTGAGTGGTCGACATAGCCTTATAATATTTTTTTTTTATCCGTTTTATTTCTTGCAAAAGTTAAATAATTAATTACTAGCCCACTTAATAACCAAGCTAAAGTGTCAAATAAGCTGTAGAACATTTTGGTGGGTAACGTAGGGTAGAACACACTCAGCCTGGTTGGAGTAACCCACAAGTTTATAAGATTTACAAGTTCAAGCAGAAATTATTAATTATTATTTATTACTCTTCTAGGAATGCGTTCCCATTACCGAAGGCGGTTGCACCCTTGGACCAATCACTGGAACAACACCCGATGATGATGCAGCATCGGACCCAAATACTCAACCCGACACCACTCAGGAATCGACCCCAACGACTACAGAAAGTTTCGAACCGACTTCAGAAAGTTTCGAAACGACTTCGGAAACTTCTGAAACAACTTCTGAAAGTGAAGAGGTGACTTCGGGAAGTGAAGAGGTGACTACACCACCGCCAATTTGCCCACCGGGAGTGTTTGGAAATGTTGCTCACCCAGACAGATGTGATGCATTCTACATATGTATTGGTGGATCAGAGATAGAACGGCTTTGCGCAGAAGGAAATGAATTTGATCCTATAACGGCGGTAAGTTTTTTGTCGTCTTTTATTTCCCCACTACTGAACAAACGCCCAGTTATCATGCTAGCGTTTCTTATTTAATTTTTTATATAAACTCTCCTGTTTTAATACAAAACAGGTTGACTGCAGCTCCTTGGCTCTTGAAATTTTGACAAAAACTTACTGTATTAATGTTTCTAGAATTGTGTGCCTATTGCTGAAGGAGGATGTACACTCGGCCAAGGCAATGAACCGCCTGGAGATGAAAACATAAGTGGTGATGATTCAGGCTCATCAGAATCTGAAATCACAACCTCCGCTCCAAATCCGATTCCGGATGTAACAACGACTTTAAAACCGGTGGACACGACTTCTGAAGCCACTGAAACGACTTCTGAGACTGCTCAAACGACCCCTGAAGCCGCTCAAACGACTTCTGAAGCCGCTCAAACGACTACAGAAACTCAAGAGGTGACTACACCAGCGCCAGTTTGCCCACCAGGAGTATATGGCAACATACCCCACCCAGATAGATGTGATGCCTTTTATACATGTGAAGAAGGTGGCACCTCATTATTAGTGACCTGCACTGATGGACAAGAATTCGAGCCTCTGGTCCAGGTAACTTTTATTTCCTTTTTGTAAATCTACTTAATATTTAAGTCTGGTATGAGAACCTGAGTGGTCACCATAGCCTACCTAATAATAAATAAAAAATAAAAATCGTTTTTAATTCTTGCAAAAGTTAAATAATTCATTACTAGCCCAATTATAAGCAAGCTAAAGTTTCAAATTAGATGTAGAACACTGTGGTGGGTAACATAGGGTAGGACACACTCAGGCTTTCCGACGGCTGGCGCCCAAGTTGCTGGGCGCTGCTGGGGCGCTGTCAACGCTGCTTCCCAATCTGGGGGGCCCGAGCGCCGCTTGTAGGCGGCTCTACGTGGGGATCGTGCGATCGATGGCCCTGTACGGGGCCCCGATCTGGGCGGCTGACCTGACGGCCGGTAGCATTGCGGTTCTGCGCAAGCCGCAGAGGGCTATGGCCGTCAGAGTCATCAGGGGTTATCGCACGATCTCCTACGAGGCGGCTTGTGCAGTGGCCGGATCCACGCCCTGGGACCTGGAGGCGAAAGTACTCGCGTCATCATATCGGTGGCGCGAGGAAGCGAGGGCGCGGGGCGAGCGACCGATGCAGCGACACATGGAGCTGCATCGGTCTCAGCTTCGCGAGGTCCTGGTGGCGGAATGGCGGGACAGGCTCTCACGCCCTACCGCCGGCCTCGACATCATCGAGGCGGTCCGGCCGGTGCTCGAGCGCTGGCTCGGGAGGAGGCACGGCTCCCTGTCGTTTCGGGTGACGCAGGTGCTCTCGGGGCATGGTTGCTTCGGGAAGTACCTGTGTCGCATAAACAGGGAGCCGGACGCCCGGTGTCACCACTGCGTCGACTGCCGGGAGGACACGGCGCGGCATACGCTGGCAGAGTGTGCCGCTTGGGAGGAGCCACGCCGTGCCCTCATCTCAGAAGTAGGCAGTGACTTGTCGCTGTCGGCCCTAGTGAATGCGATGGTCGGCAGCGGCGAGTCCTGGGACGCGGTGGTTTCCTACTGCGAGACAGTCGTCTCGCAGAAGGAGGCTGCGGAAAGGGAGAGGGAGATCTCGTCCACTCACCCGGCCCGCAGCAGGCGCACCGGGCGTCGGCGGAGGGCGGACAACGCCCTCTTCCAGCCCCCCTAAATGGGTCCAGGGGCGACGGACTCGGGGACGTCCGTCGCCCCTGTCGAGCCTCTGGTCCAGGTAACTTTTATTTATTTTTTGTAAATCTTCTTAATATATTTTTAAGTCTGGTACGAGAACCTGAGTGGTCGACATAGCCTTATAATATTTTTTTTTTATCCGTTTTATTTCTTGCAAAAGTTAAATAATTAATTACTAGCCCACTTAATAACCAAGCTAAAGTGTCAAATAAGCTGTAGAACATTTTGGTGGGTAACGTAGGGTAGAACACACTCAGCCTGGTTGGAGTAACCCACAAGTTTATAAGATTTACAAGTTCAAGCAGAAATTATTAATTATTATTTATTACTCTTCTAGGAATGCGTTCCCATTACCGAAGGCGGTTGCACCCTTGGACCAATCACTGGAACAACACCCGATGATGATGCAGCATCGGACCCAAATACTCAACCCGACACCACTCAGGAATCGACCCCAACGACTACAGAAAGTTTCGAACCGACTTCAGAAAGTTTCGAAACGACTTCGGAAACTTCTGAAACAACTTCTGAAAGTGAAGAGGTGACTTCGGGAAGTGAAGAGGTGACTACACCACCGCCAATTTGCCCACCGGGAGTGTTTGGAAATGTTGCTCACCCAGACAGATGTGATGCATTCTACATATGTATTGGTGGATCAGAGATAGAACGGCTTTGCGCAGAAGGAAATGAATTTGATCCTATAACGGCGGTAAGTTTTTTGTCGTCTTTTATTTCCCCACTACTGAACAAACGCCCAGTTATCATGCTAGCGTTTCTTATTTAATTTTTTATATAAACTCTCCTGTTTTAATACAAAACAGGTTGACTGCAGCTCCTTGGCTCTTGAAATTTTGACAAAAACTTACTGTATTAATGTTTCTAGAATTGTGTGCCTATTGCTGAAGGAGGATGTACACTCGGCCAAGGCAATGAACCGCCTGGAGATGAAAACATAAGTGGTGATGATTCAGGCTCATCAGAATCTGAAATCACAACCTCCGCTCCAAATCCGATTCCGGATGTAACAACGACTTTAAAACCGGTGGACACGACTTCTGAAGCCACTGAAACGACTTCTGAGACTGCTCAAACGACCCCTGAAGCCGCTCAAACGACTTCTGAAGCCGCTCAAACGACTACAGAAACTCAAGAGGTGACTACACCAGCGCCAGTTTGCCCACCAGGAGTATATGGAAATATTGCTCACCCAGACAGATGTGATGCATTCTTTATGTGTATTGGTGTGTCTGGGATAGAACGACTTTGCGCAGAAGGAAATGAATTTGATCCTATTGTAGCAGTAAGTGTATATTTTCTATTTATTTTCAAACATAAAACTCGTACTCTGTTGTCCTCGAAACAAAGATACAAAGCCTGTATTCTCCGAAAGGCAGAGCTGTGCACCCATTGCTTTCTTCCTTCAGTACCAATTATTCTCGTGAAGGTCACGAGAATCTACTGGATGTGGGAGGCATGGGACCAGTCCCTGGGATTATTGTTGGTCCCAAGCCTTGTCCAGCAGTGAATGACTGTCGTCTGAATGACAGACAAAACACAAACAAATTTGCAAAAATTTGCAACAAAATATATTTCATGTGGTTATTTTTATTCTTTAAACATCTTTGGATTGTAAATTAATACATTACCAATGTTTCTGTTATTAAAATATGTATTTAGTCATAACCAACTAATATTCACAGTTTACACCATATACATACAAGTTATCGGTTAATAATGGAGGACACTTGTAATTGGCCATATTTTTGTATAAACTATTTCTTGCTGTATCTGTTAGCTGTAAGTTTTCCTAAAAATAAAATAAATAAATACAAATAAAGACAAAAACTTAAAGTAAACATAAAATAACGAATTAACATGAAGTTCTTTAAATCCTTTTTAAATACGCTTGAGTATATTTTCAACAAATACTATTATAATGTTCCCAGAATTGCGTGGCCATCGCCGAGGGAGGATGTACACTCGGACAAGGTACTGCCACTACTCCTAATGGAGATGATTCAAATTCAGTAGAAGATATCAATACCGTAGCTCCACCTACAGCAGAAACTTCAGAACCAACAACTTCTGGCCCTAGTATCCCATCGGAGCCAACACAGGGACCGGACTCTTCTTTAGAAGTAACAGACACTACTGCGGTACCAACAACTCCAGTTCCAGAGGCAACAACAACAGTTTCAAATGACACTTTAACAACAACTTCTCAACAAGAAACTACCACAGTAGAAGAATTTACTATTGGGCCACTCCCTGAAGAATCAACAACTACTCAATCTTCAGGAAACACAACTCCTGATTCTGAGGCGACTTCGAAACCTACCGAATCGACTTTGGAAAGTGACCCGACTACGGAAAAAGTTGAAGTCACTACACCAGCACCGATTTGCCCACCAGGTGTTTTAGGGAATGTACCGCACCCAGAAATATGTGCGAATTTTTATTTGTGCAGTAACGGTATACCGTTAGAGTTGATCTGTAGTGAAGGGTTCGAATTTGATCCGGAATCGAAGGTGAGTTGAATAGCTTATTTTTATATTTATTTAGATGACTGATTTTTTTAAGAACTCTAATGCCCATTTGCAATACAAATCATGCGTTCAACGTCCCTATCTTCCTCAAACGGTCGACAAAAACAGAATGATGTTTGGAAAAAGTTTGGTGCCAATCGTATTTAGTGATGTTTGGTGCAAGTGTGCCTAAAATTTGTAAAAGGTTATCGATATATATTTTAACGTGTTTTGGGATTGCTTAAATAGTAGAGGATTCATTATTTATTTTGTAGTATTCGGTATCTTAGTCATAAGGTGATCACGGTTTCGTAGAAAAACCTGAAAATTCCATAAGAATTTTAGAGGAAAAATAATCTTAATTTTGAAGACTGTAGCTGATAGGATCTCATCTCCGCTTGGAAGGTCCTTTGTTAAGTCAGTTCTCTGACTCCGATATCCGAAATGATCTTAATGAATTTCTCGATTTTAATAAATAAAGATGATTGTGATTTAGCTTATTAATTTATTTTACATTTTGATTTTATGTACCTACTTCAGTTATTAATTTTATTTAATAATAGTATTATTGTGGCATGTATTTTAATCTTTCGTTACTGACATATTTTTTAAGTATACTTACATGAATGTGGATGACTTCGTCTGACATAAATAACTAAATAAATAAAATAAAATTAAAATAAGTTAAGATGACTTAGAGGAAATAATAAGTTTTTTGTTATTAAATATAAATAAAACTTTTTAATTCAGACTTTGAACTCCATTTATTGTTAATACAGTAAAACTTATAAATATAGTGTTAGTAGTGAGTGCCATAAAATATGTTTTATATTAAAACACGTACAAGGAGTCGCGGGCAGATGCTAGTATCTCATAATTATAGTCTTGGTACTGTTTTATCCTACCTCGATGAACGGGCTGGTAATAATGCACCATGAACATATCTCTCTTTTTTAATGTGGAAATCTTTGCATGTAGGAAATAAATAGGATAGTTGGATGGATGGAAGGGGGGATAGATGGGATTATAATATAACATTATTTTCAGAACTGCGTAGAAATAGCAGAAGGCGGTTGTACCCTAGGACCAAGCACAGGCAATGAGTCAGAGGGCAATGCTTCAACAGAAGAACAAATACCAACCACAATAGCACCAGGTGCGATCGAAAATGAAACCACAGTCGCAGGAGGCGATTCCGCTATCACTACGACTGCAGATCCCGTCGAGACTACTACAGAACGTGAAGTAATTACCTCACCTCCGATTTGTGCAGCTGGACAGTTTGGCAATATAGCCCACCCGGAGGCGTGTGAATCGTTCTATATGTGCACGAATGGAATTGTGACTTTGTTGCGTTGCAGTGAAGGATTCGAGTTTAGTTCTGCTGTTGGGGTGAGTAGAAATAAATGATTTTACTTGATTATGTTTTTGTGTGCATCTTCTTATTAGCACACTTTATAAAGGTCACCTGTCCTTGTCATTTGTATGATATTGAAGTAACAGAGAATCGTACGTCTAAAAAGACGTTTAGGACAATGCGCTAAAAAGTGTCTGGTCTGCCTTTTCTCATTCGAAAAAATAATGTTAATATTGTTAGTTTTAAATGTTCTTGTTTTTACTGTTTATAATTTCGTGTGTGTTCTAAATTACGTGCCTTAAATGTCTGCCGATTCTATAGAATCGGCAGTAATTTAAGGCACCTAATTTCAGATTTTGGAATGCAATAAAAATCAGAAATTGAAGTGAAATGAAAGTAAAATGTTTCAGATCATACAATCATGACTTATCATACTTCTGCCTCCACGGTGAAATATCTAGAAACCAAAACAAATGAAAATCAATATTAGTTACAAACTTGTTTCCATTTTTTCAGAGATGCGTCCAAATAATGGAAGGGGGCTGCACATTAGGTAGTACCACAGTGCTCCCAACTTTCGTGCCAGAAGACGACACGGCCGCAGCAGAGTTCGAGTGCCCTGACGAAGAGGTCGGCATTGTGGCTGACCCGGCCAGGTGTGATGCCTTCTATGACTGTTCTGGAAGCTCACCGCTGCATCACTTATGTGCTGATGGATATGAATTTGATAGTAATTCGAGGGTGAGTTTTAACATTTTTGTAGTTTTGAACCATTGATTGTTTTGAACCAGTGATTATTTTGGACTATCGATTATGTCGAACCATTGTTTATTTTTGATAGCCCCTTGTGTTTTGTTTCCGTGTCTGTTTTCTACTGAAATGTGAACTTGCGTCATATGGTTTTGGTAAACAAATCTTATCAGCTGTACCTACCTACTGATTTGACGGTTATTTTAATAATTAATGGATTGCTTTCCAGAAAATAAAGGTTTCCTTTAAGTGTGGGTCAAAGAACTCGGCTGTAAAAATTAAACGCTAAATAATATCGATATAAGTATGTGTCGTAGACCTTGTACAGTCACCTAACTTGGCAAGGTTTTGGCATATTGGGAGTAAGTTTGCGCATGTACACTTAGTGCAAAAAACAAATTTACGATTATTGCTTTTTTTATTATTTGGTTACTGCCATAATAAATTTTTGAACATGTCTGTTAAGAAAAACGGGTGGAAACTAATTCTGCACTTCTACAATTCTTGCCAAGTTAACGTGCCAGCGACTATAGTTGTGTGTCAATTATACGTCATATAGTCTCCACTTTAGAATAACCTTTACAGTTGACACAATCGCTAAACATTCTCCTCTTTATTTCAGATATGCGTAGAAATAGCCCCAGGCGGCTGCACCCTTACCAACGGGCAGACAACCCCACAAGCGGTCACAGAAGACACCAGCACTGACCCCACTGCCACAACTCCTGCACCTACCACAGTACCACCAACAACTCTAACACAGGACACGACATCTTCTACCTTATGTCCAGAAGGCGCAGCTGAGACTGAGAACTTCCCTGACCCGGAAAGCTGTATTTACTTCTATAAATGCATCGATGGTAATGCACTGAAGTTTTACTGTGCCAATGGATATGAATTCGATCCTGAATTAGAAGTAAGTTTTTTATATAGAGTAATAAAAGTACAAATTATAGATTTTTGGTTAGATATTTTTCTTGATTTAAAAGACTCGATTCAGTCTTGGCATAAGTTTTTCCAATATTTAAGTATCGTAATTTTGCCAGAAATTTTGTAATATAGAGATTTTTTCCCCCGTTAATTAAAAACCAATCGACCAAATAACAAATCTTCTGAAAGCAATGCCATTTTGTTTTAATAATTCTGAAGTTATTAAGTAAATAAATCTACTGTTATGAGTTCTTATCTAAATGTTTTTTTTTACAGAGTTGTGTGGAAATTGCAGAAGGAGGTTGCACTCTAGGAATTACCGGGACAACAAACCCACCTCCGGAAGTTACAAGCACGACTATCCCAACAATAATAGCTTCTGAACCAACAACAACAGCACCAGAAGTCATAACAACTACAAATGAACCAACTACTGAAGTATCTATACCTACAGAAGCAACTACTACACCTACAGAAGCGACTAGTATACCTGCAGAAGTGACTATCACAACTACAGAAGGAACTACTGTTCCTACAGAAGAAAATACAATAACAACTGAAGCGACAAGTATAACAACAGAAGCTACTACTATACCTACAGAAGCGACTACAATAACTTCTGATGTGACTACTATACCTGCAGAAGCAACAACAATAACTTCTGAAGGTACTACTATACCAACAGAAGCGTCAACAATAACAACAGGAGCGCCCACAGAAGCGACTACACTAGCTTCTGAAGCGACTGCTATACCTGCAGAAGCAACAACAATAACTTCTGAAGGTACTACTATACCAACGGAAGCGTCAACAATAACAACAGGAGCGCCCACAGAAGCGACCACGCTACCTACAGAAGCGACTACTATACCTGCAGAAGTAACAACAATAACTTCTGAAGCGACTACTGTACCTGCAGAAACGACTACCATATCTACAGGAACAAATACAATTACAACTGAAGCGACAAAAATAACAACAGAAGCGCCCACAGAAGCGACTACATTAACTTCTGAAGCGACAACTATACCTGCAGAAGCAACAACTATAACTTCTGAGGCGACTACTATACCAGAAGAACCGTCAACAATAAAAACAGAAGCGCCAATAGATGCAACAACTATACCTACAGAAGTGACTGCCATACCTACAGAAGCGACTACAATAGCAACAGAAGTGACAACAATAACAACAGAAGTGCCAACAACAGTGGCACCCATATGTTCTTCGGGAATGTTTGGAAGCATGCCAGATCCTGAGAACTGTGACTCCTTCTACAGGTGTATTGGTGGTGGAAACCCACTGCACCTGCGGTGTCCAGACGGATTTGAATATGAACATTCAGTTTTGGTAAGTTTAATTAATTTACTAAATAAACGTCGCTTAGGCCTGGATTCTAAAAGCTTGGTCAAGCTTTAAGATATGAGTAGAGATTAGAATGACATCTGACAAGTTTGAATCCAGATTCATGCCAAAGTATCGTTCTTGAATACGACCCTTACAGCTTTTGATTTTTAAAGATGAACAAGGATAACAGTGACAAAGTGGCAATTTAATTTAAAGCATTTTAAGGCCATGTACTAACCAAAAGTGATCCGCTCTTTCGCTCTCTCAAATCGGGTTTGTGCATCGTTATTCTTAAAAATGATCGTATACTCGCGCAATGGTTACTTTCGGTTAGGACTTGGGGTAAGACGTTCGGTCGACTCAATAGACGAAAGAGAAAAGCGAAACTGAAAACCAGCGCTGTTGACATTAGGTTCGTCCGAATTCACAGTATTTCGCTAAGCAATGACCTGTTCTTGCACAGATGCAACGCACAGCATATTTTTTCTTATTATTTGTTACAAAAGTAGTAGTAACTCTGCTATCAGCATTTTGTTTTTGTGATGTTTTTGTTGACATTTGGTAATGTTGCAAGAGTATTACGCAATAATGTGTTTGGTCCGTGGCCTTGACAGCAACCAAAGAAAAACATTGTTTTATATTTTTATTGAACACGAGGCTTTTGGCTACTTTTGTAAATGTGTATTTTATGTGTTTTTATCTTTATATGTGCGTTTTGTTTGTGCAGAATAAACAATTTTTCTTTCTTCTTCTTTCTTTTAAAGTCAATCATTCACCAATTTCTGAGAAGTTTTGTTAACGTTTCGGGTCAGTTTTAATATTTTACGTTCTCTAATCAGTAAGTTCTTTCACTAAGAGATTTCTAAACCTTACAGAACTGCATACCAATCGCTGAAGGAGGTTGCACACTTGGAACTACCGCGCAAAAATCAAAACCAATTATACCTTCAGAAGAGACAACCACGACTTCGCAAGAACTTGCGACCAACTCGTCTTCGGAACTAGGCGCGTCCTTTGAAGAATTACTTGCGACGCAAGTCAAAGCTGAGAATAAGAAAAAGAAGAATGCGGACATAGCCTGTCCTTTTGGCGTTTATGGAAATATGCCTGATCCAGAAGGGTGCGAGTCTTACTACTTCTGCGCAGGAGAATTCGCAACACATTTGCACTGTAGCACTGGATTCGAGTTTGATCCGGTGTTGAAGGTGGGTTGATTAGTTTTCCATTGTGGTACTTTTTAGTACTTTTTCTGAGTTTTTTAAATTAGTAATCAATAGGGATGACGCCTGGGTAAAATGAAATTATAATAAGTCCGTCAGTCAGATTATTAAAAAAAAATATTGACCCGTATTTTTTTGTTTTATCTCATATGATAAAACAAAAAAAATACCTAGATAAAACGCATTTTAAGTTGGGGAGTGGGGGTCGCTACGTCACAAGTAAGTATTAAATCTACATACTCGTAACGTCATGCGACCTCCCCCCCGACCCTTGCTCGTCGATACGCCAGCCCGCGTCGAAGCTGAGCCCGTAGTCTTAAATTCCCCGATTAATAATAATAATAATCTATGTTTGATCCAGCCTGTCCCATCTTACTGTCCTCCCCCCAGCGACGCCCTAAGCCGAGGTCCGTACCCCACAGGGGGTGCCCTTAGCGAGCGTTCGCCTAATTTTAATTACTATAGTTTATGCCCCTGGCTGGAGGCTTTAAGTGTAGCAGCTTAAGGCAGCCACAGGAAAGTCCGGTTAAGCAGCTACGACCTCCTCAGAGGTCAACTGCGAGATGCCATTTTAAAAAAAAAAAAAAAAAAACGTCATGCGACATTTTAACTCAATGTATCGCCGTAATCTTTAGATTACGTAAAAAAATAAAAAATACGTGTCCAATATTCTTCCTTTTCTTCTTTTCTTGTTTCTCTATGATGGAATATAAAAAAATTGTCATCATCCCTATTTCTTATTGGCATAAAATGTGTATAGTAAACCAAGATACACGGAGTGCAGTGACAACGAGTTGTAGGTCATGGGTTCGAACCCAGGTAGGCGCTTTACTATGAGTAAATAGTTTCATCACCACTGCTCTCAAAACGGTGAAGGAAAACATCGTGAGGAAACCGGAATGTCCTAGAAACAAAAGTTCGAAGACATGTGACATCTATAAACCCGCACTGGGCCCGCGTGGTGGATTATAGCCCACTCCCTCTCGAAAAGAGGAGGCCTGTGTCCCACCAGTGGGAACGTTATAGGCTTATTATGTAGTGAAGCCCTGAGTCCTGCGTTAGGTAAAAACACCGTTGTTGCAGAAACCAGAAATTAATAAAAAATAAAGGAATCGTATTAGAAACTAATGTTAATTTTGTAATTATCGAAAAAAAAATATTATCGTGAATGAAAATGTCAGGCTTTACGCCATCATAATGATCATCTTAGGCAAAAACAGCTGGCAATTGGGCTCTCCCAAGGTCATAAATGTACTGTATATTATTTTGACAGTAATGGAGTTTTTAATAATGAACTAAAGTTAGTTTTTTAATCCCGTAGACTAATTTGACGCTTCAAATGATTGCTGTTTCTTTTTTCAATTTTGAGTTTGACAATTGCACCTGTAAAATTAGTCAACGGCATTAAAAAACGAACGTCACAAATCAAATCCGTGCGCCTAATTTTATGTATAAAGTGGCGTGGAAAAGCTGTTTGTATGTAAAGCCAGACAAATTAATTGCAAGCAAATTGACTTACAACTTCATTCAATTATTAATAAAAAAAAAAAGAATGACCTCCACCTCGACCGGTTCTGTCACTAACTACTTAAATTGCCCGTATATTCAAAATCGCAACTGTCATTGCTTGAAAATTTTATGAAATTGACAGAGCAAATTGGCGTAGTGTGTCAATTTGATAAACAATTAATTTGCCTAACTAGTATATACAGATACCCTCCTCTCTCGCTCTCTTAGGTATGAGAGAAAAGATGAACATGTCCTAAACATTTATTTTTTTCCACAGTCTTGCGTCCAAATATCACACAGCGGCTGCACAGCAAAACTAAAGAAAAAATCGATATGATCGCCTGATACTACGACCACTGAACAAAATGACTTTGGCACTATAATATTTATTGAGTAATCTTATTTACACCAACATTTTATACTTTTATATCGTTGTTACATTACTCATCTAGTGGTACCGTGTCAGTTGATCGTCTGGCACTAAAAAGTACCGAGTGGTCAGAAACGAAATATTGTAAAGAGGATTACTTAATTAAATACCCTGTATATACAATAATCCTTAGTAATGAAACTTTGAGATCTACAGCTGAAGAAAATAATGTTGTTTGATAAATTGATTGCTAGGTGGAGAAGAAGTGAGGAATCTGCTAAAAGACGAAAAGAGATGGAGAAACTATCTCTCTTGTGATAATAATTTAGCTTTAATTAGAGAAGATATACTTGGCTAGATATTATTTTTCTTTTAGTAGGGCTGCCCACACTTGCGTTTCTTTGTTCTTAAAATTTTTAGAATATTTTAAATTCCATATTTTTCTTCATCTTTTTTGCTTTTTCATTTGTTTTATCTTTTTACTTTTTTCTATAGTTCTAAATATTTAAGGTGTGGTCCTAAGTCCCAGGATTTCTCGATTCGTCTTTCTTAACAATCAATTTAAAAAAATTGATTGAACATCAAAAAATAATCTGAATTTCAAATATTTTTTGCCTGAAATTGTTAGTTAATAATAATATTTATTAATTTAACCAAATATTTGAAAAATTTCGCACCGTTTTTATTTGCTTTTATTTTTGTAATAAAAGACTTTGATTTTAATATAGGATAAGTATATTTATTGTATTACATTGCTTAAGAATAAAACTAGTCTGATATATAAGTTATTATATTATTGTAATTTGAAACCAAAGGTTGACCAAAACCCAGAAAGGTGCGAAAAGATGTTGTAAATAAAAAGTTTCATATTTTAATAATATTTTTATTTATTGTCATAAAATACACAAAATATAATATCACTTACATCTGCAGAGGAAAGGTCTATGATGATATGATAATCGCCACGCTCGTTTTAAAGTCTGATGGAAATGAATTGTTTATTAATATTACCAACTAATTTGTCAGTTTATTCCATTACAACTGTCATTCTTGAACAGTTATATGAAATATGTGTGTAACACGTCAAATTAACGTAGTGTCAATTTGTAAAAAACAAAACTACTTTGCTGACTGTACGTTGGCTTTTCAATTTCAGACTGTTTAGCCCACATTTTTCTCAAGATTTTTTTTTAAAACCTAGCTTGAAGTCCGTCAACATGATCTAATAAATACAATTGATTTATTAGATCATGTTGACGGACCTTTATCTTAGCAGTGGTAGTACCCAACTCACTGTTATCTCAGCTTAAAATTCAATATCTAAGTGATTGTGAAGAATATTGGACTTAATAATCAGTAATCATCAATTGCATTTAAAAACATAAATAACCTTTGTTTTATAGGAAAGCGGTTCCATCATAATTATAATGGCCGTCATGAAAATCCGACATTTTCAACAGTATTTGACATTAAGGTGTCAAAAAACACCGTGCCGTTATCGTGTGACCACTCACCGCTTTCTTTGGAAATCAAAGCTTTTAAGACATCGAACATAGCGTTGCATCCACAATGTCACTTAGCTGTTCCATAAATTCCTTTGTTTTTCCATGAACTAGCTGTAACCTTAGCTTAACAGGGATAGGCAGATCGAATAACTCCTGTGATGCCAAATTGATAGCATCTTCATTATCGTTTATAAATGAACTTAGAATTTTATTCAAGACACTATCTGGATGGTTCTTAGATATATTGTCTAAAACCTGATGTGTATATAACTTTACTATAACTGAAAGTGGGCACACAAATTCAACGGAATCAAACAGTTTTAGCACATTGGAATTATCATCAAAACTTTTTCTAGTTGCTATATTTTCAATTGTCAAGTCATTATTGAACGAATTTGACTTTTTACAAGATTTCACAGTATGATGTTCGTCAATTTGTTTTGTTTTGCAATTTTTTTTCCAGGGGTAACTGTTTTCTACTTTATCATGGGTGTTTCGTTTGAATCTTTTTATAAAACTTAAAGCACCATCAAGAAGATTATTTAACGGTATTTGGTTTAAATCAATAGATGTGGGTGTGGATTCAGGCGATACTTTTAGAACTAAATTATGTTCTTTTGTTGTATTTAGCTCATTGTTGATAACATTGGAAACTTGTTGTAATTTTCTTATTTTATCTGGTATCAGAGATCTGAAAGCCAGCGCTTCTGGACTAGAAATTTCTTCGTCTTTAATTAGATCTACAACAGTGGCATTAGAGTTAGCGATAATGGAATTATCAGGAGCATTTGATACGAGAGAAGAAGTATTGTGGTTGTTATCTAAGGGTATAATGGTGACATTATTATCTTTATTTACATTATTTTGTGTACCTTGATGTTTACCGGTTCTGAACTTAATGTCAATAATATGATTTGTTTTATCAGTTGATGGTTTTAATGTTACAGATTCCGCATTAGTATTGTTTGTATTTGATTCATTTAAATGCCGCCTTAATCTGTCTTTTAAAGTTGTATTTTTAACCATGTTTTCCAAAACAGGAGGACTAATATGAACGTTTGAAATACTACCAGAATTTAGTAACAAGAATATATGTGTGGAATTTAAATTACTATAATTTTGTTGCAGTATCTTTGAAAGAACATCATTTATAGTTGAATTTATTAAATTGTTTAAGAATTTGGAACTGCTGGAGTTGAGATTTTTAATAGGGTTATTATCTGAATTTATTTGCAGATTGCCCACATTAGCAGGTGAATTGACAGATAGATCATCTATGTTTCCAGAATTTAAGATTACGAAAATGCTTTTTTTCTCATTGTTTTCAGAATCTAACTTAGCAATATGTTTTAAATATTTTGTTTTGCTTTTTCCAACGGGAATATCAGATCTCCAGGCAAGTTCAACTTCAGCAGCATTTAAATTTTCATGTAAGGTATTTTCTCCATCAATAGTTTCTAATGAAGAAACTCCGGTTTCTTCATTTTCTGAACCGGAAGATAAATTATTATTTATGCTTGTACTACCTCTTGCAGCTATATTAGTGTATGGTATTAAAGTACTGCTCACATTTACATTAGATGTACTACCATTTTGCACTGTACTGACTTCTTTTATAGCATTGTTAACATATTTAGTATTATTAGTAGTATTCAATGGATGAGTTTGTGTTTTGTTAGCAAGGCTGTTTTGGAGTCCATGTATCTGCAAAATAAAATTAGTTTTTGTATTATTTGGCAGTACATTAACTTTTCCCTAGAAGCAGTCTTCTTCTAGGTAGATGATATGGCTAGAAAGGAGATGGTTACTGAGGTGAATGTTAGAGAAGTATGGAAGTGAAAGACATGGTACGTCGGTCAGAAATAAATTAGTATAAGAGTAGTAGCAGGCTGGTGGCTGGTGGTGGTGTGACCGTCGGACTGCCACGTCATAGGTCTCAATTTCGAACCCAAGTCACGCACCTCTGACTTTACGGATTCATGTGCATATTGTATAATTATCACTTGCTTAAAAAACGGTGACAGAAAACATCTCTACGGCATGTGAAGCCAAGTCAGAAGCCCATGGGCGGCATAAAAACGCTGACACCAGGTTAATCACCAACCACACGAAAAAGAAAGAAAAAGCAGGCTGGTTGTGAGAAGCATTGGACCGGTTGATGTGGCGACACTTGGGCGAGGTCTTTGATAATAATGATAGCCAATAGCATCATGATGAAAAAAGTAGTCTCCTTACCGTAATATTTTCAGCCTTCAATGTATTACCCGAAGTGTTATTTTGTGAATTAATTAACAGCAGAGATGACGAATCATTCAATGGATTTGTTACTCCGGCATCATTTAAAGATGAACTTGTATTTTCAATTGACGCTTTTAAATTGTTTGCAACTACTTTCGTTCCATTGTTTTGTATTCCATTATTATTATTCTGAATATTTTCGTCAGTTACAACCACATGATTGATATTACTTATTGCTTGATTTCCATCATCTTTTACATCGATTTGCTGAATAAGTTCAGTGCCTATAGAATTATTTGGAGTTATTTGTTCAAGCGCATTAGTTTTCAATACCTGTAAATGCCAAGATATATCAATACAGGTGTTCCAAAAATGATTCAATCTAGTACAAACTCTGTCTTTTGTAAGCACGTTATATCTAGCAATTGGTAATAAATGTATGAAGAGATTTTTGCAGACAGAACTAAGACCATTCTCATTATTTTTTGCCTTTATTTCATTTGTATACATATAATTTACATTTTTAAATATTTTTCTAAAAACAAACACATTTAAAAATATAAAAAATAGTAGCCCACCGGTACCGGTAGGGTCTATGCTACCAGTGGTCAGGGCTCCTGAGAGAGGAAACTCCTAACGATACGCGCCGTGTCCAGCAGTACCGCTTTCTGGATCAAGCCCTTGATCCAGCTGCCTAACGAGAGCCTCCTTAGGTGTTGGTCGAGGCTCTTGGCTATTATGCCATTGGCCGTCACGACTATCGGCACAATGTCTGCTGTATCCACTACCCACATGTCGACAACCTCGCGAGCCAGGTCGAGATATTTTTATATTTACTATTATTTTCATTATTTTCTTTATTTAACATTTTAACATATAAAATACATTTTTAAATATTTCTTAAAAACTATATAAAAAACATTTAAATATATAAAAAATAGTGTTCCGCCGGTGTCGGGAGCAGGGTCCAAGCTACCGGTGGTTAGGGCTGCAGAGACAAGAACCTCCTCACAATGCGAGCCGTATCGAGGAGTACTGCCTTCTGGATCAGGCCCTTGATCCAACCGCCTAACGAGAGCCTCGAGAGATGTTGGTCGAGGGTTTCGGCCATCAGGCCATTGGCCGTTACGGCGATCGGCACAATGATAGCCGAGCTCACATTCCACATGTCGATAACCTCATGTGCTAAGTCGAGATATTTTATTTGTTTCTCTTTCTCAGCTTTCACGAGGTTCCCGTCATGTGGGATGGTAACATTGACTATCATTGCGCGGCGCGCTAATCGGTCTATCACCACTATATCAGGCTTATTGGCAACAATAGTCCTGTCAGTAATGATAGACCGATCCCAGTACAACGTGACATGGTCATTTTCGAGAACTGGGTCGGGCACATACTTGTAGTACGGTACTTCAGAATCCACAAGTTTGTATTTCAAAGCAAGTTGCTGGTGAATAATCCTGGCCACTTGGTTATGCCTGTGCAAGTACTCGCCGTTAGCCAGACGAGAACAGCCAGAGATAATATGTCTGATGGAGTCACCCGGACGGTGGCATGCCCGACACACGTCAACCGTCCCGTCGTTCATAATATGTCTCCGGTAGTTATTCGTCAAGATAACTTCGTCCATAAATGCACAAACGAAACCTTCAGTTTCCCCGAAAAGGTCACCGAAACGTAGCCAGGATACGGACGCTAGGAAATCTACACCGGGCTCATGAAGAGCCCGATAGAAGCGCCCGTGAAGCTCCTTGCTTTGCCATACCTCTTTGCGGTCATCTGTAGTAAGTACCACAGGCTTGTGCCAGTTCTCTTTAGCCATGGAGAGTGGGGTGAGCCCCTTGTCTACTGCCACCACATCACGGTGCATACCCACTTCAGCTTTAAAAAAATGTTCTCTGAAATTGCACACCTCGCGGTTGTGGAGGGTCTGCGCATTTAAGAAGCCTCGACCCCCGCACTTCCGTGGGATGTACAATCTCATCACCGATGATCGTGGATGATGCATCCGGTTTGCGGTCAGCAGTGTACGAACTCTCCTATCCAGAGCGTCGAGTTCGGTCTGAGTCCATTTGAGTATGCCGAAAGAGTACCTCAAAACCGGCATGACCCAACCGTTGAAGGCGCGCACCTTGTTTCCGCCTGAAAGAAGACTAATTAATACCTTCTTCAGGCGGCTAAAGAAGAGCTCCTTCAACGATCTGAGTCCATTTGAGTATGCCGAAAGAGTACATCAAAACCGGCATGACCCAACCGTTGAAGGCGCGCACCTTGTTTCCGCCTGAAAGAAGACTAATTAATACCTTCTTCAGGTGGCCAAAGAAGCGCTCCTTCAACGATTGCTAGCAACATTGATGCCTAACGCTTCCGACATACCCAAATACTCATAGCTTTCGGATGACGACAGAGATCTAAGGTAGGTAGGTAGGGGATTCCGAGAGTTGAGTTTGATCTCCCCTCGCTTTACATGCATGACTGCACATTTGTCCACACCAAATTCCATCCTGATGGCGCTACTGAATGTTTCAGTATTATTTTTATTATTAATGTTAAAATTATTTTATTTCTGTAAGTAGGTTTTTACAAACCCTTTCACACGTTAATGATGTACCTCAACCTAGAGATATTTGAAAGAGCTAAGGTTTTTTGAAGTGTAAACTTCTTTAGGCACGTTCAGCGATTTTTGGGATAAGCTTATGGATTCGCGTCACCGACATGCTCACACCGTAGTTTTGACTATAGAAGCTAGATGGCGCTAATACCAGTTTTAAGTTTTCATGTCTGTCGGTAGTCCCGATGACTAGTAAGGTTTTTTACAAAAAAAGAAAAAATAAAAATATAAAAGCGGAAAGAAAAATAAGCATTATAATTACCACTAAATTGTTCGTATTAGATGAAGTGACCGCATCTTGTTGCTTCAGTGGTATCAGCAGCGATGGTGGAAAGTGTAATACAAATACAAACAAAACTGGAAGAAGAATAAATGAAAAAAAAAACGCTTTTGAATTAACTCAAGGCAATGCACCTGCTTGTTCGCACCTGCATGTTTGCCACCCATTATCGTCATCATCTGCCTAGCCGTTAGGGTTAGCTTCTAGACTTACCGGATGCAGCTGAATGCTGTATGTTACATGGAGTGACTGCCTATCTGATCCAGTAATTGGGATGTGGATACCCCTTGTTAAGACGGGCTACTCAATAGTATTATCAACCTTTAATGTTCCCACTGCTGGGACTCAGGCCTCCTCTCTTCGAGAGGGAGTGGGCTGTAATCTACCACGAGGGCCCAGCGCCGGTTGATAGATGTCACAAGTCTTCGAATTTCTAGTTCTAGGACATGGCGGTTTCCTCACGATGTTTTCCTTCACCGTTTTGTGAGCAGTGGTGATGAAATTATTTACACAAAGTGAACCCAACAGGCTCGTTGGGTTCGAAAGTCGCCGTTACCACTAAGCCACCACTGCTCTTAATAACAAGAAAAAAAACACGGCACTCAACATGAACTAAAATTAATAAAAATTGATAGTTACTTACAAAAGTTAGTTATTGCCAACATTTCTGGGCCGTGTGCTTTGACTAATTCTCATAATAAAATGCACGTAATATTATAATTTGTTTCTACTAATTACATCTGAAACGAATTGATTCACTGTTAGAAATGGCAATTAGATATATTTCTTATGTTTTTATAATTCTAATTTAGTATTTATTTCTACGATATCTTGATTTGACGTAAGTATTTGTAGTGGTCATAAATATTAAAATACCTTAGTAACGCAATTATGCAGATGAATGACGCAAAATGTCATAAGAATATCAATCTACCTAACCTTTTCCCAACTATATTGGGGTCGGCTTCCAGTCTAACCGGATGCAGCTGATATTTTACATAGAGAATCTGACCTCCACAACCCAGTAACTGTGTAATACGATACCCCTTGGCAAGACTGGTTGTCAGAGATGCGGGCTTCTGACGACCCGTAATGACTGTCAAAGATCCACGAAAGACAGCCGGGACCAGCGGCTTAAGGTGTTTTTCGAGGCACGGAGGAGTCTCGATACTAAAGATGGTCACCCATCCACAGACCAACTCCGACATGCGTAGCTTAACCTGATGGATCAACCCGTTCGGCTGTTATTATTTAGTCACGAGCTCCCCGAAGATGTCATAAGAATATCTGAAGCACTTATTCCAATTGACTGAAATTCTGCGTGCTGTAAAGTGTAATAGAAGGAAAGTTGCGCCCGTAAATACCTTTCTGGATTTTTTGCTAATATCTTATAAAACTAAACGTCTTAGGTCAATAATAAAGAAATTTTCGTCCTCCCCTTGTATAATTTTCTAAGAATTTTTATCTACAGATTAAATGACCTTGGCCGTGATCTATATCAAAATTTTTTGGATTTACAAATTGAAATTGAAATTCTTTATTGCGAACTAAGTGTACAGAATTTTGAAGATGTTAACATTGTGTGGGTTCTTAGAACTTAGTTGCCTGTTAAGGCATTGCTATTTAAATTTGTATAAATATTTAATAAAAATATACATACTCAATATTCCAGATAAACAGTTTACATTATGTTCATCGCGCATGTGTTTTTTTTTTTTAATGTATTTCCACCGATTTCTCCGTTAATTGTGGACCAATTTTGAAAATTCTTTTTTTTAAATTAGAGTATGCTCCCGAATTGGTCCCATATACATTTTATTAACTTTGCTTGGACAGTTTTTGAGTAAGCTTCAATAATACGTATTTTTCCCACTTAGTATATGTGGATGATATGATGATAACTTCCTGTCACTGTTATTTACATAGCAGGTAATGGTATTCGAATTTGTGTGGGGTAGGTAGCACAACTAAAAAGTGAAACATTAAATTTGTACAAAAAAAAAAACTAAGATTATAAATAAATAAATAAATATATTTAATATGTTTCACTTTGTAGTGTTTTTCGGAAGGCGGTTGTTTTTTTTTTGTTAAAAGTTTTTATGTTATATCATCTACGAATAATTATTCGTAGTATATCATACTATTCTTATAATTATTCGTAGTATATCATACTATTCTTATAATTATTCGTAGTATTTCATACTATTCTTATAATTATTCGTAGTATATCATACTATTCTTATAATTTGTATCACATTATATTAAGTATCATCATCAGGGACTAAATTACCCAAAAATTAAGGTACCTTTAAATTTCGGTATGACGTCATACCGTTAAATAAGGGTTACCTAAATATTACGATACCGTTATTTTTTTCAGTACTTACCGAAATTTTGAGGTTGGAAATGCATACCGATATATTTCGGTAGAAGTACTAAAATACACAAGTTCGACCCCCCCGCGCACCCACGCCGCGCCGTCTTAGTTTTCGGTACCGAAATCGTGTAAAGGTTAAATAACGGTTTAAAAAGGTATCGGTATAGTTCAACCCTTATTTTAAACCGGTACCCGTATATTTTTGAGGTATCTTGACCTTTAACCGTAACCGCTTTCAGTCCCTGAGTATCATAATCATTATAATTATTTTTCTTCAATTCTTTTACAGAGTAATATGCCTTTTAGTCAGGAAGTCTTTTAGCTTCCTTTTAAAAATACCAATTGAATGGAGGTTCCTAATGTCTATGGGTAACTTATTATATATATATTTATGACAAAAAATACAGTTCGCGTCACGTATGTTCGCTGGTCTTTCCGATGTGAATTTAGTAGATCAATTGCAGCTCATAATAATACCCTGTAACTATCTTACTGCAGGGTAAGAGCTCTTCTCAAATCAAAAAAGTGCGAGCATTGATTAGCACGGTTGCTCAAGGCAAGTTGGCTATTTCAGACTTATTTAAATTAATCCTAACTACCTACCTAACTATCCTCATTGTTAATTTATTACATTTAAGTATTTATGCTCTTCCTAGCCTGAAGCACAGGTTCAACCTAGTTCAGGCAAATTAGCAACTGTACACTATTTTAATGATTAAGTAACTTATTTTAATTGTGCCCCTTTTAATAAATAAACGATTTATTATTATTATTTATTTTTTGTTTGTTTGTTACGCGTTCTCCCTAAAAGTTCTGAAGCACATGGGTAGACCATGAACTGGAGAAAGACAAATACTACTTTTCATCGTGGATCGCAGACGAAATCGCAGGCAACAGTTATTTTTTAAACAGTTCCCTAAGAGATTCGCGTCTGCGGAGATTATATATGGATCTGACAGCCCTTATTCGGCAAAAAAGGGCTGTCAGAGCCATATACAACTTCCGTAGACGCGAATATCATAGGGCCGAGTCACACCGGAATGGCAGCAGCCGGCAGCGACGCGGCGAGCACTTTCAGTGTGAAATAATTTTTAACTTTATTCTCATACTTAAAAGACCAGTATCGCTTGAAAAGCTTGAAAAGGTCGCGAGGCTGCCCGCGGTGACTCGAGCAGCCGCGCGCCACGCGCATCTTGTCGGTGGTTCTGCCCGCGGCTGCCAGCGGTGACGCGAGGCCTCTCGCGGCACCGCGGGCGGCCGCGCGTATGTAACGTAGAAACTAAACTAGTCAAGAGGAGACTAGACACGTGGGATCTGGAGGTCGCGAGAGGCCGCCAGCGGCTGCCAGTGGCGACGCCGGGTGTCGCTGGCATTCCGGTGTGACTCGGCCCTTAGGGAACTGTTTAAGAAAATTAACATCATGACGGTACCTTGTCAGTATATAAATGAAAACATTATATATGTTCGAAAAATCTATATCTTTTTTGTAAGATAAGCGACAGGCATAATTTTAACACTAAATATGGGAACAAATTACATCGTATGGCCGCCAAAAATTGTACATTTCGGGAAAAGTGTGTGTCCTTCTCATTTATGTAAAAGAAAAACATACTTATTTGAAATTTTTATGATATGTTTTAAGTGGATCTGATTAACAGAATTATGTAGAATCATAAATAATTTTTGGTTGAAGTATGTTTCGGTTTTCGGAATTTTCGGAGATTTTTTTAATATTGGCCTCTTTTTACTTCCATACAAACTTCATGTGTCCCACTAGGACATGTCGCACATTGAATTAAAAAATATGTACATAAATGATAAGTAACCACTTAAATTTATAAATAGTTAACTTTTCCTATAAATGTTCTATGTTTTTTTTAAATTTGTTTAATTCAGATAACGTTTTTAGAGTATTAAAAACCAATTTTTAAAATGTGTCTTACTTTTCGTTCCCGTATGTTACTTCACGTCTGTTACTATTTATCTGTGAAACTAAGGAGAATCCAAGCGCTTTAAAACTATTTTTGGGTTATGGCAACACCACACTACAGGTTGACCAACCGCCGAAAAAAAGGCGCCATTTATTTTTCACTACAAGTGAACGTGAAGTCTGTCGGAAAATTTGTCTCGGGAGATTTTCGTACTTTTAAGAGCTAATAAAAGGTAAGATCGAAAATGTATTGTATTATTTTAATTAGTACGTGTTGCTAGACGTTTTGAGTACCAAATAACGCTGTACGGTAGCTTTTAACCACTATGCGCTATGTCCACAGTGTTTTTGAATCACGGATGATACCGTGTGTTACTATCATGTTACGTAACATTTAAAATCTTTTGTTAAGCTGAGTGTATACTATAGAAACTTTGTGATTTGCTTCTTTATATCAAAATTCATGTATGAATATGATTCATTCATTTTCAAGCTAAGTTGTTACCAATAAGATTTATTTTGTAGTTTCATATAATTTTATGATAATTATAAAATAAAGACTTCCTAACGAAATATACGAGTATTTGGTGTTATTAAGTCTTTAAAATTGTTTGTTATTTAAAATATAAATAATCCCTTACCTTATCTCTTTATTTTCACAATTTGACAACAGGTATGTTTTCGAATTGTCAAAATAACAGTCATTAGATAATAATTAGGAATTTGTCTTACATGAACTCTAGGCTTTACAAACTTAACGTGTGTTACCTTAATTCACGAGTGTTACCGTGTGTTACCAATTCACGACTGTCATTGTACAATTTTTGGTGGCCATACTTCAACCACGTTTCAGATGGTCTAAAGTCCACACTTCATTTATAGGGTACTGTGTAAAATGTTATAATAAAATACCACTCGATATTCTTCAACTGAATGAAAAGAAATTTAAAACATGCTTTAAACGCACACGATGTAGACAAGCATATTATAAGTTGAATGATCAAGCATTTTACTGCTCGCCGAGCGAGACTGAGTGGCGAGAAGAAGGCTTCAAGGCGCCGATAATTTTAATAGTTTAATTTAAACACTGCCGCCCAAGATACAGGATTTTCCTAGTTTGGGGGGCAGGGTACCTACTCTTATTGGACTTTTAACCTCATTTTGTATAATAACACCATTCTGTATAATTATTTATTGTTAAAGTTTATGTTTTTGTGTTTTTTTTTTAAATTTATTTTCCTTTTTATTACGGCGAAATAATGGTAATTAAAAAAAAAACGCATAGTATCTGATTTTAGTTAGTTCAGTTATTACGCAAAGATTAATGATCCGATTTGAAGTATTTTTTGAATACCCGGCAGGTTTATTGTTCGGTTTGGAGGTAACTTTGTTTTTTTTTAATGAAATCGTGTTTTCATCAAACATAGTGCTTGACATTATTAACCTTCAACTTTACTATATATTTATTTCTATTATTAATCAAAACGAGAACAAAAAAAAAAAAAAAAAAAAATCCTTAGGCAAATCGTTCATATACGATGGTAGCATGCATTCCCACGTCCGCGCTCCATAAGCGTTATTAGATTTAGGTTCGACAAATGTGGGTAAGTAGGTCAAACAACGCAACGACTTGAGTCTTACGTATTTACGATTACTGCTGTATTTTCGATATAACGGAGGATCATGCTAATATGTGAGGTATTATAGACTCTTAAGTATTGTCACTCGTTGAGGCTGTTGTCGATGACCCTGTGAAGGCCGTAGGAATCCGGTGGATGTGAGAAACACAGAGCCAGGGTCGATGTGGCGACGCATAAGCCGAAACAATTCCACGCACACACACGCATACATACTCTACTTATAATAATATGTGTAAAATAACAATCAATCTGCCTAGCCTTATCCCAACTATGTTGGGGTCGGCTTCCAGTCTAACCGGATGCAGCTGAATACCAGTATTTTACATGGAGCGACTGCCTATCTGACCTCCACAACCCAGTAACTGGGTAATACGATACCCCTTGGTAAGACTGGTGTCAGACTTTCGGGCTCCTGACGACTCGTAACGACTGTCAAAGATCCACGAATGACAGCCGGGACCAAAGGCTTAACGTACTTTCCGAGGCACGGAGGATTCTCGGTATGTAAAGATGGTGACCCATCCACTGACCAACCCCGGCAAGCGTAGCTTAACCTGATGGATCGACCAGTGCGGCTGTTGTTACTTAGCCACGAGCTCCTCTCTAATATGTGTAAAATAACACTACTGTTAATTACTTTGTAAAAATTAATGTTAATGGCTATGATAAATGTAAAATTATCCGAGGGGATTGGCGTTGATAGCCGAAATACAGGTTTTACTTAGTTCGGCTGCAGATGCTTAACTCATTTGTACTCAAAACTAGCCTAACTTTAATTTGTAAAACATTCGTAAAACCATCTAGAAATAAATAATTAGTTTACTTTGCATACTGAACATAAGCCATGTTCAGTGTGCAGTGGAATTCTGAAATGATGCCGGTACGAGCAAAGTGTTATTGAGTTTTTCCATCTGGAATTTCTCAGTAGCAGCCCGGAGTTTGGATTTGTGCCCGGTTGATGGCAATAGGCTCGCCCCCTATTACATGGGGCTTAAAAATAATTGTCGGAATTTGCGTGTTGGTACTATAGGTAGGTATGTCTCTGCCTAACTCTTCGGGAAATGCACGCGTGATGTTATGTTATGTTATTTTAGTTAACAATTGATAAAATCATAGTTGGTGGTTAATCAAATTATAAAGATTTTTATCAAGAATTAAACAGACGCTATCATTTAATTGGATTAAAGTGATTGAAGTTTATCTTTCAAACTAGGAAGTTATTAATTATAGTATCTAATTAATTGTAGATTGTTTGCCTATGGAGCAAACAACTATTTTAAAGGCGAGAGTGTTTTTTTGAAACCAGAGCGCAGCGAGAGATTCAAAGTACGTCACTCGTGCTTCCGAGGTAGACGCTCTACTTTTTATCACCCTCTATGAGAAAATAATTAAGTAGTTATGGAACCACAGCCCTTACAGATTTTGCGTGTATAAGCACTTTTGCCCAGCACGATCTGTGTGGTCGCTGAGCTTGCGTATTTGATAGATTATGGTCGTAGATATAGTCGTAAGTTTTAGTTAGTTAGTTCGTGACTTACATCCCAATCTGTAACACGTCTCATTAAAGAGTTAATTATTTTTATTTCTTTAAGTCCATTAAGGCGCTCTCAACCCTAACGAAGTGTTTGTTTTTTTTCATTCTCACTATTTCCTGAAGATACAATTTTTTTATAAAACGAAAATCCGAATTTGAGTTAACAATTACGAACGAATGCGGAATACATTCCGCGTGTGTTGTTGTGTATGTTTTGAATAGATGGAATAAAAATATTTAGCTATGACTAGCTGCCCGCCCCGGCTTCGCACGGGTAGCACTATGTACTACTATCTACGGTGCACCTACCTACCTACCTACCTACCCTACCTACCCTACCTACCCTACCTACCTACCTACCCTACCTACCCTACCTACCTACATACCTACCTACCTACCCTACTTACCTACTTAACCTACCTACATACCTACCTACCTACCCTACTTACCTACTTACCCTACCTACCTACCTACCTACCCTACCTACCTACCTACCTACCTACCTACCCTACCTACCTACATACCTAGCTACCTACCTACCTACCTTCCTACCCTACTTACCTACCTACCCTACCTACCTACCTACCTACCCTACCTACCTACCTACCTACCTACCCTACCTACCTACCTACTTACATACCTACCCTACCTACCTACCTACCTAACTACTCTACCCTACCCACCCTACTTACCCTACCCACCCTACCTACCCTACCCACCCTACCTACCCTACCCACCCTACCTACCTACCTACCCTACCTACCTACCTACCTACCCTACCTACATACCCTACCTACCTACCTACCTACCTTAGGGGTATGATAAATAGATAGTAGCCGATTCTCAGACCTACTGAATATGCATATAAAGTTCATAAAAATCGGTCAAGCCGTTTCGGGGGAGTATGGTAACTAACATTGCGACACCAGAATTTTATTTATAAGAAGATTAGGTCATAGTCGTTTTTTTTTTTTTTTTTTAAAGCCACCAGAGGTCAATTGGCAATTCCTTTCGTATTTCTGCAATGACTTTACGAAAGCAGTGGTGGTCCAGTGGTAACGTCCCCGACTTACGAGTTGTTCGTGGGTTCGAAAGTAGACAGGCGCTTTACTTTGTGTGAATAATTTCATCACAACTGCTCTCAAACCGGTGAAAAAAAAACATCGTGAGGAAACCGATAGAACTAAAAATTCGAAGACATGTGACATCTACCAACCCGAACTGGGCCCGCGTGACGGATTACAGTCCAGTCTGTCCGTTACTTTTTTGCGCCTTAACGGCTGAACGGATTTTGATGAAATGTGGCACTCAGACCTAGACCTGGGTTACGATATAGGCTACTTTTTAGGTAATACGTTCCCGTAGGATTATTTCAGGACTCTATACGGGCGAAAGCTAGTTTATAGATCTATACGTATACATCCATAATTCATAATTCAAAATTCATTTATTCAAACTAGGCTGAATCAGCACTTTCCGAACGTCAAAATTACATAAGACAGTCCCCCAAAACGCCCACCCTTCACCACTTCCTAGTGCATTAGCTGGGAAGAAGAAGTGGCGCAACAAACTCATACAAATACAATACAAATAAATAGAATAGAATAGTCTTTATTCAAGTATCATGACTCAAAAATTATTAGTAAGACTTACAACTATATTTGTAGAAACGAATACGACATTTCACACTAACAAACCAATAGTAGTGGATCACCGTTGTAGCAACCCATGTGAGATGGCACAACAGCAATCCACGAAAACACAGTCTAGGCGACTTGAAATAATGCTTAGGATACTGTCGAGCTGCTCCCCACCCTGCGCACCTTGGAAGCGTATGGTTGTGTATCTAGATACAATCTACATGCGCATCCGCGAACATCCCCGACGCACTACAGAAGCAGGGCAGCCCCACCAGCATCCTAAACGCGTTATTATACTGAACGTGGAGAGCGTTGTACGATCTTTTCGTATATCTAACCCACAGGTTTCTCATATAAAAATACATGCAGTAAATAAAAGTCAAAATAACAGCATTAATACAAAAGAAGAAAAATAACTCTGTCCGTCCGTTTGTTCCGGCTAATCTCCGAAACGGCTGGACTGATTACACGAGACTTTCACTGGCAGATACCGGGTGTTATAAGGAGTAACTTAGGCATATTTTTTGCTCTTAGGAGAAGCCGCAACTAGTTAAGAATAAGGCTGATAATGCTCTGCCGGGGTCGCGGGAAAGTCCAAAAGGGATACCGTGGCCCCTGGCAACATACAGGCAACTGAAGGAACACGGGTGGATTTTAGTCAGTAAGAGTCTGGCACGCCGTCCCCGCTCCGCTCAGAGCGGGAGAAATTATTGGATAATTTCCCAACCAAAAAAAAAAATACTGAGTGACTCAAAGCATTTATTTCAATTAAACCATTTATAGGCACTTTTGAATTGTCAAAGAATCGGTCAGTCATAAATATGAAGCTAGTTGCCCATTCCAAAGCGTAGTAGGTACCTATGGAGAAGAACGGGCAAGAAACTCCACGGACAATCTTTGGAATAAATAAAAAAATGTTACAAAATATTGGTTACATCATTCCTGTTGAAATTATACATGTGAGAATAATGTAGAAAGACGTGCACGTTAGAAGCATCCGTAATAAAATAATAAAACAAAGAACAATTCAAAAAATTTAATCAGCCGTGGCCGTTGGAGTGTGGAGTTGACCAGTCCCAACTGACGGCGCCCGTTCACGAACATGACGCATGGATTAGCACCATTCAGCGCAACCATTTTGAAGGGAGCTAAATGATCCAACACACGCGCCACCGTCAGCGAGACATTAGAGTGAGGATGCCATACTCTCAGCCGCCAGGGCACATTCAAGTCAATGAAAGACATATCCAGTAGCCAGTAGGTACCTAAATGGTAGCTTTATAGTCGGTACATAGCACTCACACATGTGTTCTGATAATACTACTGATGTTCTACGAGGTTATTTTCGTTGATGTCTTGCGGACACGAAAGTGTTAGGTGGGTAAGCGGTGGAACATGCCGGGAATCTCAGGATCAAATAAAAAATAAATAATGTTGTCTATTTGTTTATTTAAATTTCCAAAGTTTTTGTTTGGTTGATCCAAAGTTTTATGTGAAATAATGTCCTGCATCTTCTATTCTTACTCTAGTGCGGTGAAATCAAAATGGAGGGTTATGTTTATATAGTGGTACATGGTTTTATTTGCTTTGCCAGGTAATTATTAAAAAAAAAAGATTAACAAGCACTTAAATTAAACTAATTACTTAAAAGCACCTAATGCTTATTCTTGCATTGCACATGGTGTGAAGGTAGACAAATCTGAAAAGAGGTGTTAGATGTAATTAACGGTTTATTCAGACTGCCTCGTTAGTCACACGCGGTACTGCTGAGCATATGGTCCTGCATAGCTATTAAGAACCATTCCATACGATTCCGTGCCGAATTGAATGTTATCGAAGGAGTCCTCTAAACGCAGTTCCTAAATCCAAAGCCAGAAAATATTGACACTTTAATCAAATAGACGGCCACTAGGTATTTTTACGACGGCAATTTTCGGTTGGGGAAATAACTAGGCAATGTCGTTTTGGACTAGGAAGCCTGTCAAAATTCAAAAGTCGTTTATTCAAACTCGGCTGAGAATCAGTACTTTTCGAACGTCGAATTCCCAAGGATTTCTATCAGGAATTTTTCAGTAGCAGCCCGGAGTCTAGATTTGTGACCAGTTGATAGCAATAGGCTTAAAATATAACTGGCGAAATGTGGGTGTACTAAACTACTACATTAATTGACATGTGGCGGCATCTACAACGCCACATGCAAACTACGCATTACACACAGTGACTTCACGAAAAATTCTGCATCGCGCAAGCAAAGTTTGACGCGCGACTTGCATAATATACAACGTCACGACATCAATCATCGCGCACTTGCCCACCAGACTTGACTCCCGTCTCGTCGGAGGATCTTCCCTTTTTTATGGAGGATAAAGAACTTTCCACCCTGGTCCAGATCTTTACAGACATTTCAGCTGTGTTGCTTGTATTGCCACTTAACTTTAAAAGCGCCGCTTACTTCTTTTCCAAACAAATTCATTATTTGTAAATCCTGTGATATAAAACCTAACCCACCTGTAATTCAGCACTAAAAGAGAAGCTTTCAGGACACTTCAGATAGGTACTTCTTCCGAAACAACAAATGTAGTAACTGCTACAGTCTTTTGGGTCTTCTGCGAAGTACAGAAGACGTTCAGAAATCGGGAGACACTTGGTGTCACGAGTGTCACGATGAATGTTGCCAGATGCAAGGTAGTTGCGATGAGTGTCAAAGTTTCTTCTACCGTCGTCGTGTGGTATTACAGTGCAACCAGCTTCTGCTTTTGGCTTGCATTCCTGTGGGCAGATAATGAAATCTAAATATTTTATTTCACGTATAAATACTTCTACGTGGGCACTTATGAAAAGTTAGAAGCTAGGTGTACGGTTCCAATTGGTATTATCCTATGGAGAAGAGCCGGCAAAAAATAATTGGCTTTTGCAATGTTTTCAAATCAATTTCAAAACAGCGTAGGACCGCTGACGTCATACCTGTCAAGGACCGGGGCGTAATGCGACGGCGTGACATGTTTATGACCTTGCTCACAAAAAACGCTCTCCTGCTGTTTATACGGGCCTGGACACGTATTGCAAACTCTTTTGGTTTCGTGAATGAACAGACCATATTATGAAGTGTAAGCCAAGCTCATGTTACGAGAGTTGTATTTATAACAAAATGATGTTATCAGCTAACCGGCTGAAAATGTGTTTGTTCCTGTGTTTTGTCTACTTCTGATAAAAATACGCTACCAATATACACGAAAATTTGCAAGTTACATTATGAATAGATAAGTTATCAAAAAACACAGTTATTTTGAGATTCCTACGTAATATTTTCAAAATATTCAAACACAAACTTCATAGCGCGCGGAGCCGTTTTTGTGAATTTACGTATACATTTTTTTTTATGTTGCCTAGTGCATATTTTTGTTTTGAATGATTTAGTTGACGAGAATATCCATCTGGCCATAAAGTAAAACCACCCACAGACAATAATTATTAGCCCTTACTTTAGAATAGAAATATAGTTTTTTGGCGCCTTACGCCTCCTAACGGTTTTTCCGTTTTGTTCAAAAATATGATTTTATTGTCGGAGTACAACCTCAATCGATATTGTCTATGCGAATTGTCGATTGACAATAACGATGTTTTTTTGTATTACAACGTGTCAAATTGAAGAAAAATATGTATGTTGAATAATATTAAAGCTTTCTATGTAAATCAAGTTATTTAACATTAATTACCCTGTTACCTGCCCCAACCTAAGGTTCTGGGCCACCAATAAAAGGAGTAGGTAAGCAGAAGAAATATTGGTACCTACATATATAAAAATCTGATGAACACAAATTTTAATTTTTTGCCAATATTGAAGGGCGAAAATGATTCAAATTGGAAATCTAGAGTGAAATCGATATTAGAAGAAAAACAGGTACCAAAAATATTAGATTATTTTGACAAAGAAATTTTCAAAGATGAAAAATTAAGAGTCGATAATTCTAAAGCAAAAGCTATTATTATTCAATGTATAACAGACAAGCATTTATCTATAATACAAGAATCTTCGAATGCAAAAAAAATGTTTATGAAGTTCGACAGCGTATTTCAACACAAAAGTGTTTTTACAAAAATTACACTGGAAAAGAAATTGCTAAGTCTAAAATTACAAAGAAATGATACGATAGACGAACATTTTCAAAAATTTGAAAATATTCTATTTGAAATAGAAAATATAGATAAAAAATTTGACGATTCAGACAAAATCAGTCATTTATTATTGTCTCTAAATGAAGATTACGAACACGTAATTACAGCAATTGAAACTATCAGCACGGATATAACATTAGAGTTCGTAAAATCACGATTACTTGATGAAGAAATAAAATTAAAAAATAAGCATCCTACATGTGAGTTTCAATCACAACAAATATTTAAAGCGTCAGGCTCAGGAATGAACTGTAATAACAACACAAGATCCAGACGTCCTTTTCGAGGAAGAGGAAGTAGAAATAGAGGTTATTACAGAAGAGGTATGAAAGAAAATTTTAATGGGTTTATAGCTTTGACTGCATCATCTAATAATGAAAACAAATTCATACCAGACAGCGGCGCTACTAACCATATGGTTACCAAAAAATTAGAAAAATACATGACAAATATACAAAAATTGGATGAACCGATAACTGTTACTATAGCAGATGGTAAAGTATTAACAGAAAATAAAAAAGGAAAAATAACAGGTTATTGTAATAATATAAAAATAGACTTTGAAGCACTCATTGTAGAACATATAACACATAACTTATTATTAGTTGATAAAATAACAAATAATGGCTATACAGTACTATTCAAAAATAATACAGTAAGCATAAGAAGAGAAAAAACATTTTTTTATGGTACAAAATACCAAAATTTATACACATTAGAAATTATTTTTAAATCACAAAAACAAGAATCCGCATATATTACAAAAAATAAAGAAGATTATTTATGGCACAAACGTCTAGGTCATTTAAATCGTAAAAGTCTAAAAATACTTGGATTTCCACCACCATTCTCGGACAAAATATGTGAGAGTTGTATAGAAGGGAAAAGTACACGAAGACCAATTATATCTATTAAACGAGAAAGCAAAGAGATAGGAGATATTCACACTCAGATTTGTGTAACTATCCATCCAATGTCTATAAACGGCGAATATTATTTTCAAGTATTGGTAGATGATTATTCACATTTTGTAATGATATATCTATTGAAAAATAAAAATGAAGCAGAACATAAGATTTTGAAACATATACAGCTTATGAAAGCTCAATTCGGATTAAAAACAAAGAAATTGAGACTAGATAATGGTGGAGAATTTACATCAAAAAGATTTAAAGAATCATGTATTCAAAAAGGCATAATATTAGATTATACAAGCCCGTACACGCCACAACAAAATGGCACATCCGCAAGAATGAACAGAACGTTATTAGACAAAGTTAGAGTCTAGTTTGCAGAAACGAAGTTACCTAAGGAATTATGGGGCGAATTAATTTGCGCATCAGCTTATGAGATCAACCGTAGTCCTACTAAAGCATTGAACGTTCAAACACCAGCTTCAATATGGTACGGTTATAATGACTTATCAAAACTGAAAGTTTATGGTTCCAAAGCATGGATAGTAACAATACCAAAGCCAAGCAAGCTGCAACCAAGAGCCAAACCAATGATTATGGTTGGCTACACTGGTTCAGGTTATAAATTATGGAATCATGAAAGTAATAAAATAGTAACTTCAAGTCATATTTGACGAATCAAAGATTATTCACCAACCTGAAAAGCAGGAGGAGGTAGTAAACTATCCCTATGAAAATGTAGCAATATTCAATGACGAAGACGAAGACAAATTGAAAAATACACAAAAAAGTAGACAAATAAGAAGTAGTTTAAATGAACAAGATGATTCGGAAGATTTGAATGAATCTAACTACATCACAGATGACGATGATGGAGATGATAATAAAATAACTACAAGATCAGGTAGAACTGCAAATCAACCTAAGCACATGAATAATTATCAACTTTATAGTGCATATTGTTTGTATACAACTGAAAATAAAGATCCAACTTCGTATATAGAAGCTGCGAAAGATAATTAATGGTTAGAAGCTATAAATAAAGAACTAAATTCATTTAAAAAACTGAATACGTGGACAGAACCAATAGATTTACCCAGAGGAAAGAAGGCTATAGACACAAAATGGATATTTAAGACAAAAGAAAACGGTTTAAAGAAAGCTCGACTAGTTGTTAGAGGATTTCAAATAAAAGAAGAAGACTATTTTAACACAAACTTTTCACCTGTAGCGAGAATGAGCACAATACGAACTTATTTAGCACAAGCGGTACAACAAGATTACAAAATTTATCAAATGGATGTACCAACAGCATTTTTAAATGGTTATTTAAAAGATGAAGTTTATATTAATGTACCACAAGGAGTTAATGCAAATAGAAAGAAAGTATTGAAATTAAATAGAAGTTTATATGGATTAAGGCAACATGCTGGAATGAAAGGTTAACAGATTTTTTGGTTATGTGTGGACTACAAAGAACAAAAAATAATTTTTGGCTATTCTTTACTAAAAATGTTTGGATATTGATTTTTGTTGATGACATTTTGGTCATGGGAAAGAATGAAGAAACTGACAGAATAATGAAGCTATTGCAGAAAGAATTTGATACCAAAAACTTAGGAGAGATAAAGAAATTTCTTGGAATGGAGATAGAAAGAAAAGATGGAATGTTAAAAATAATACAGTCAAAACAAATAGAGAAAATGTTAATGAAATTGAATATGACTGAATGCAAGAAAAAAGATACACCGATGGAGAAGGGATTAAACATAGACATAACGGAAAAAACTATAGAAGTTCCTTACAGAGAGCTAATAGGAAGATTAATGTTTGTGAGTACAGTCTTAAGACCAGATATATGCTATTCTGTATCTTATCTTAGTCAATTTTTGGACAAACCAAATGAAGAATGTTGAAAACATGGCAAGCGCATACTACGCTACCTTAGTTCAACTAAAGATTACGTACTTCAATATAAAAAGTGTGAACAGATAAGTTTAAAAGTTTATTCAGATGCAGATTGGGCAAATATAAAAGAGACAGAAAGAGTATAAGCGGATGTATAGTTAAATACAATGAGGATGTTGTAGCATGGTTTTCAAGAAAACAACACTGTGTTGCATTATCAACTGCACAAGCAGAGTATATAGCAGCATCATTAGCATCATGCGAAGGAATAAATTTAAACGGAATATTAAAAGATTTTGGAATAAATCTAACGCCAATGCTGTATACTATGTCGATAACAAAGAAGCTATTTTTATTTCAAAGGATTATGAAAATAGTAAAAGATCTAAACATATTGATATTCGCTATCATCACATAGAAGATTTGATTTTTACAAAAAAAGAAGTTAATATCGTACATACAAACTGAGAACAATTTGGCTGATATGTTGACTAAATCATTAGCGACTGCAAGACATAAGATGCTCAGAGAACATTGCAAAGTATTGATCTAATACACATAGTTGTGTGGCTATTTATCTAGGAGGAGTGTATGTTGATATTTCATTTTATCTAACCTTTTTTATGTTCCAATGATTTTCACATAAAATCGAGGAGGAGTGTCGGAGTACAACCTTAATCGATATTGTCTATGCGAATTGTCGATTGACAATAACGATGTACTTTTGTATTACAATGTGTCAAATTGAAGAAAAATATGTATGTTGAATATTATTAAAGCTTTCTATGTAAATCAAGTTATTTAACATTAATTACCCTGTTACCTGCCCCAACATTTATGATGCTATTTCGTAAAAATATTATCTACAACGGTGTAATAACTACTTATAAATGAAAATATAGCCACATTACATTCTAAAATCGTTTAAATTTAAAAAAAATCGACGCAGAGCACGCAACACAGAAGAAGTTTTGAAGTATGAGAAATGTCAGTTTTGACAACTTTTTAATTTTGCCTAGCGCATATTTTTTTTTAAATGTTTTAGTTGACGAGAATATCCGTCGGGCCATAGAGTGAAAAGGTGATATAAGGCCTTATTTTAGAGTAAAAATAGAGTGTATTGCCGCGTGTTGAAGTGACACCAATTCGGTGTCGCCAGCGGTGGCTTGCATGCTTGTGGGCAATTTATGAAATCAAAATATTTCATTACACTTAAACATGGGCACTTATGAAAAGTTAGAAGCTAGGTGTACGGTTCCAATTGGTCGGAGAAGAGTCGACAAGAAACTCCACGGTTACTCTTTCAAAAATAATTGGCTTTTTCAATGTTTTCAAATAACAGCGTTAATAGGTATGTAATGTAATGTTCGTGATTAATATGGTTGATTTGAGTATGATAAAAAGAAGCGGGAAATGGCAGTACCTCCATGTACTGCCTGATATTCAGGTGCCTTTTAGGTTCCCGACAGATCTGCTATACAACCAATTTCCGGTTCTTCGAGTACGTCAACTATACATACTAAGTGCCGCACTGCATGCACACAAATCTACTAAAAACAGACCTGACTACCAAAGCCTGCTTTCAAAACGTATCTTACACGTCCCTCTTCCTAATTCAAACAGTCTTCTGGCCCGACGGTGCCCCTCTTACTCACACACTTATATCTACAATAAAATAAGCAAGAGCTATAATACTAAAGGTCTTAACACCCACTCGTATAAAAGAATGATAAAAAGTTGGCTTCTCTCCCTGTCATACAACGACACGGAGGATATAGTGAGTTAACACTAAAATACACAAGCCAGACATTCACGCAAAACTCACACCAGCAACTCCACCACACTCACACTCACTCACACACTAACACACACGCTAACACACACTCTCACACACTCACTATAATATTATTTAGAATTATTTTATTTTGTTCAATTTATTTTATTTGGTAATTCGCTACCCTTATTTAATTAACTATTCTGTCCATTTTCAAACATCCTGAAATAAAATTTAAGCTAACGCAAAAATGTTTCGAATTAAAATTAAGATCACGCAACTCAGGCTCCCAAGATACAGGCGCTGCCTAGTTTGGGGACCACTGTTTTAATACTATGTTAAATATTCTAGTTACAGTAAGCATACGATATCATTATTTTTGAAATTTATTTTGTAACAATGGACCAATAAAAATTATTCTTATTCTTATTCTTATCTAGTTAAATTGGAAGCCGACCCCAAAATAGTTGAGAAAAGGCTGGGCAGATCAGTTGAAAGGTCGATTAAAATGATGATTGCCTCTTTGGTGTAGTGTGCGCAAGCGCGACTGTAGAGCATGAGGCCCTGGCTTCAAACTCCAGGTCGGGCAGTGTTATTAGCTATTTCCATAAGAAAATACTCAGTAGCAGAGCCGAACCTGGATATTTGCCCGGTTAATGGCGCTAAGCTGACCCTCTATTACACGTGCAAAATATGGATACCTCTGCCAACCATATGAGAGAATTCTTTGACATATAATTTCATTTAAATATCAAGTATTATCTCGCAGAGAGGAAGCCTGTGATCCAGCAGTGGGAACATGATAGTCTTCCAGCTGCCAAGTATGATAAAAATAATTATACTTACAAATTGAGTAGGGCTGAACTCAGATCCTTTTGGGCACGCCTTATTCATCCGATGTCCGTAAATACATAGGTAGAAATGTTCGCAGTCATTCGGGTCAGGTTTGGACCAGGAGTCATACAAGTCACAATAATAGTAAGGCTTGAGTGTGGTACTCGTGGTCGTTGGCTCTGTGGTTGTGGTAATGCTGCACTGAGCTTTCTCGATAGGTTGGCATTCCTGATAAAAACGTTATAATTTAGAGGGGTATGGCAAGATTCGGTCTTACAGATATAACTCTTCTTTGATACTGAAAGATCATGTTAGGACGGTCTCGTCGTTATAGTGATCGCAAACGCTACTGCTAAGCATGAGGTTCGATTCTTAGGTCGGGCAAAGTGTAGTAAATTTTTCCATAAGACATTTCTGCGTAGTAATCTGGATTTTTGCCCGGTTGATGGCAATAGGCTCGCCCCCTATATCATGGGGTTAACATCATTATGTCTAACTAGCAAAATGTGGGTGCACTTTAGGTACATCTCAGCCTAACCGTTCTGTGAATTCGGACGTTTCGCTTATCGTTTCGTTTATTTGGACTCAATAAAATATAGCCTAATATAGTTACAAATAATGTAAGGGAGAAGGCGGCAAAACTATATGAACTGAATTCCAAACTAGGTAAAAACCTGTATCTTGGAAATTAGTGCTCTTCCGTGCTTAATTAGGTGTAGAAACTTACAAATCAAATACATCAACATTCTAAAATTACTTGATTATGAAGAATGGCTTAGATTATGAAAAAAACTACTTAATTCTAAAATTTGACGGGTTAGTGATGTAAGTGAGTGTGTGTAAGTGGTGTGTGTAGTCAGTGTAGTGTAGGTATAGGGTGTGGATTTGTGTGGTGTATATAGTGTAGGTATAGGGCGTGAATATCTGTGGTGTGTGTAGACTAGGTATAGGGTATGAGTGTGATATGATTGATTTTGTTGTACAAATTTCCACCTAAGAAGTTAAAAAAATCTGAGCAAAATGAGTGTGGCAAGCTATTTAAACGCAGACTGTATGTTTCCTACGTTTCTGGTGGAAAGCTGTAGGGTCATACGTTAGTAAACCATGCATTTTGAGGATAGTGTGAAGTATGAAAAGTTGTTTTACTGTTAATACTTTGCAGGTTTTGTAGAGGTCTGTAGTGGGATGAAAGAATGGAAGGAACGCTCTTTGAGCGTGCTTATGTTTCAAAATTATTGTTTTACACGCCTTGTCCCAGGAAGTAATACAATATACCAATAGTGACTGACATAAGGCGGATTAAACAGTTTTTAGTACTTTACGACTAGCTATACGTCTGAGATTTTTTTAAATATATTCATTTACGAACTCTCGATGAAACCATGTGGGGAGCAAAATTAAGTCTGCTATCTATTAAGACGCCAAGGTACTTAATGGTGCTCGTTTGTTCAAGCGCAAAGGACAGTTACAGGATGTTAGACGACTACACATACGCAAAAATGAATTTTGAATTACTATCAATCGATTGTGTGACATTTCGGAGAGAAAACTTTAAGAATTTCGTTTTGTCAACATTTAATGTTAAGAGGGTACATCTCAGCCACTGGTTAGCGGCGTCAAAAACGCATTGAGCGTGTTGAAACGTGCTGCCCCATGGGCCACTTCTAAAAACAAGGGCCATGTCGTCTGCAAAGGCAACAATCTTCCCATTTTAGAGTTCAAGGTCACAAAGGTCATTAATTTAAATGAGAAATAGAGTACGTCCAAGGACGCTACTTTGAAGAACTCCGTTGGTAATGGGAAGGTTATCACTGATCCAATCGCCAACTCTGACACATTGAAAACCAACGTACCAACGTTTACCAACGTAGTCTGTGAAGAGTTAAAGCTGTAACCCTCTCATGCCCATTCGCTCAAGTTTGTCTAGCAACCTGGAGACAGAGACTGTATCAAAAGCCTTTGCCAGATCGAGAAAATTGCCAAAACTTTATTTTTATTATCAATATTATTGACAACAAAGTCCGTGAGCGTACAAAGACGTGATGTTATGTTATTTAAGTAAAGATAGTCAGAAGTCCGAAAGTCTGACAATCAACCGAGGGGTTAACTGGTTTGTGCAGGTTAGATAAGCAGTCGCTCCATGTAACTATTTATTATTCAGCTGCATCCGGTTAGACTGGAAGCCGAACCTAACATAGTTGGCAAAAGGCAGGCAAATGATATATCATATTTCTCAGTAGCAGCCTGGAGTCTGGATTTCTGTTTGGTTGATGGCAATAGGCTCGTCCGCAATAACATCATCTTCCAGCCCTGGGACTTAAACATAACTGGCGAAATGTTAGTGTACAATAGGGATACTGACTAACCCTTTGGGCATACAGGCGTGATACTATGTTATATTATACTCATACTCACAAAATCAATGGGGCTGAATTCCTTTCCATCTGGACACTGTTCGCTCATAATATCCCCATAGACGCAAATGTAGAAGAACCTGCAATCATTGGGATCAGGTCGCGGCCAATATTCTGAATCACCACAAGAAGGTTGTGGGTTATCTGTCGTGCTTGTTGTTGTTGGCGTTGGTGTAGTCACTGTAGTGGTCAGTGTAGTTTTTGTCGTGGTTGGTGTAGTCTTTGTCGTGGTAGGTGTAGTCACTGTGGTGGGTGGTGTAGTTTTTGTAGTGGTTGGTGTAGTCACTGTAGTGGTTGGTGTAGTCACTGTAGTGATTGGTGTTGGAGTTGTCTTTGTTGTAGTTGGTGTTGGAGTCGTTTTTGTTGTTATTGGTGGAGTTGTCTTTGTACTAGTTGTTGACGGTGTGGTCACAGTTGTAGTGGTTGTTTTTGGAGTCGTCTTTGTTGGAGTTGTCTTTTTGGTAGTTGTTGACGGTGTAGTCACAGTTGTCGTGGTTGGTGTTGGAGTTGTCTTTGTACTAGTTGTTGACGGTGTGGTCACGGTTGTAGTGGTTGGTGTTGGAGTCGTCTTTGTAGTGGTCGGTGTTGGAGTTGTCGTTGTGCTAGTTGTTGCCGGCGTAGTCACAGTTGTATTGGGTGGTGTCGTTGTACTTTTTGAAGTGGTTGGTGTCGGTAAAGTCTTTGTAGTGGTTGGTGTTGAAGTTGTCTTTGTGCTAGTTGTTGACGGCGTAGTCACAGTTGTAGTTGTTGGTGTTGGAGTTGTCTTTGTACTAGTTGTTGACGGCGTGGTCACGGTTGTAGTGGTTGATTTAGGAGTCGTCTTTGTTGTAGTTGGTGTTGGAGTTGTCTTTTTGCTAGTTGTTAACGGCGTAGTCACAGTTGTAGTGGTTGGTGTCGTTGTAGTCTTTGTTGTAGTTGGTGTTGGAGTCGTCTTTGTAGTGGTTGGTGTTGCCGTCGTCTTTGTGCTCGTTGTTGACGGCGTAGTCACAACTGTAGTGGTTGGTGTCAGTGTAGTCTTTGTAGTGGTTGGTGTTGGGGTTGTCTTTGTTGTAGTTGGTGTTGGTTTCGTCTTTGTTGTAGTTGGTGCTGGAGTTGTCTTTGTGCTAGTTGTTGACGGCGTAGTCACTGTTGTAGTGATTGGTGTCGGTGTCATTTTTGTTGTAGTTGGTGTCGGAGTCGTCTTTGTAGTCGTTGGTGTTGAAGTCGTTTTTGTGCTATTTGTTGACGGCGTTGTTGTTGGCGTTCTCTTCGTGCTAGTCGTAGTTAGTTCAGTCGTAGTTGAAGTCGTTGTTGTTATAGTGCAACCCGCCACAGGTTTTGGTTGACATTGCTGTAAAATAATTAAGAACATGAACGTTTGAAAATCATGGTTGTTTTATTTTTAGAGAAATATCGAGGAAGTAAGTTGGATTTTATTTCAACTATACACCACGCTTCTTGGGAAATGCGAAAGTGAGTTTACTTTGTTTATTTATTTGTTTGTTACGCTTTCACGCTAAAACGGCTGAACGGATTTTGATGAAATTTGGGACATGCGTAGACCATGACCTTGGGTTTTATCCCAATATTCCTACGGGATCGAGACTTATGCGGGTGAAACCGCGTGAAGCAGCTAGTTTAGTATAAACCGCAAAGTTACATAACAAAAGTAATAAAAGTTTGTGTAAAGGATCCAGTCCGGGGTATAGGTAGGAGTACTCCTACTTACTCTGCACTATACAAGTTGTGTTACCACAGACGTACCGTTTACTGCACAGTAGGCCGTACGTCAGTGGTAAGAAAACTAGTATAATTCGGCCTCTTATTCTGTTCAAGCTCCGTTATACGCTAGGCCAACTCAAGTTCAAAGTGTTAGTACCGACGACAAGCCGACTGTACCCAATTTCTACTGCAAAGCAGCGCTGCTGTGTTCAGGTAAAAAGTGTTTGGGTACCGATGTAATTACGCGCACATAAGACATTTCACCTGTGTCCCTGGTACGGAAACACATAAATGCTCTGGTTTTCCATATCACCATCGGAGGCGGATAGCCACGTAACAAATTAAGATACGGGATGTAACAAGATCCTTCACGAAACCGTCATCTACGTAGTCTGTTTATCAATTTTTGTTTCTCCTATGCCTAGGGCCAACTGACCGCCACGACACGGATTGTTAGCCGTTCCGTCAGCAGGCACAGTTTCGCATTCCAACTCGCCCTTGGTTCGAGCGCTCGTAATGCTGAATGCTCTACTGGCATTGGCACAGGACTGTTATTTGTTTGCCGCGAGATGGATTGAAATATGTCTTGCATGTTTGGCATTCTGTGAGATGATGGACGAAAGATGAGATTTTTTTATATTATTTGTTAGTTCTAGTTGTTTTGTTAGTTATTTTTGTGTATTATTTCTTATTGATATTCCTTCCTTATTGTAAATATGTCTGTTTTTATTGATATTTAATTGTGCAATAACTTCGATCTGAATTCGATAAATAAATCAAGATAAGTAACTTTTTGAGCAGTGTACAACATTGTGCTTCATAATGATGCATGCAACATGTTTACGACAAATAACCTAGTTCTCAATGCCAAGAAAACGAAATGTGTAAAGTTCGCCCTACCAAATTTTATGTTAAATGTTAATCTAGGACCCAACATCGTCTTAGATAAAGAGGTACTTGAGTCTGTAAACTCGGCAGTTTTTCTGGGCATAACAGTAGATGCCAAACTTCAGTGGGGCCCACATATATCGAGCCTAGCGGGAAGGCTCAGTTCGGCCGCCTGATCCGTCAGGAAAGTAAGACAATACACTGACGTCAATACAGCTCGGTTAGTCTATTTTAGTTATTTTCATAGCGTTATGTCCTACGGTCTTCTGCTGTGGGGCAAAGCTGCTGATATTCAAAATATATTTGTCCTTCAAAAACGAGCTGTTCGAGCTATTTACCAGCTAGGTGCCAGAGTTTATCTGAGAGATTTTTTCAAAGATATTGGTATACTCACGGTGGCGTCTCAATTCATCTTCGCCAACATCTTATATATTAGGCAAAATATACACTTATACACTAAAAACAGTGATTTTCACAATTTTAACACTAGAAATAAGGACAAACTACGAGCTCCATTTCACCGGCTTCATAAGGTTCGTAACTCATTTGTTGGGCTTGGTATAACCTTATATAACAAGCTACCCTCTTCTTTGCTAGATTTGCCTTTTAATGCGTTTAAAACGAAAGTAAAATCCAAGCTTTGCTCAAAGGCATACTATTCTATAAACGACTACTTAAATGATAAGAATAGTTGGTCGCTGTGATTAACTCAAGACAATGTTTATGTTCTTTCTCCAGATTACCTACTGACAAGTTATATGAGTTTATATAATTGTATTTTTTTATTTGACTCTATAAGTCAAGCTATTTTTAATTTTATTTCAATTTATTGTTGACATAATCTACTCATTACAATGTTTTATGAGTTGTATTGCAATATGTGGTTAGCTAGTGACCTCGACAATTGATCATATTATTTATTGTTATTAGTAATTAACTGTTTGTTTTATTTATTTTATCTCGATGGTCCTAGTTTATCATTTATAACTTCCAGTTACAACTATATGTAAGCGGGCACTCCCTTTATGCCTGGAGGCTTTTATTTAGATATTAAGTTCTTTTTACGTTTAGTTTTTATTTCTGCCTGAGTATAGCTCTCGATGATTTTGTGTGGTATATTGGCGTGTGCTAGCTAACATATGGCTAATAATTTAAATTAGGTTTTGTGTTGCGTAATGTAAATTATTTTGAATACTATTATATAGAATCTTTTTTTTTTTATTCTTCTAACTGAACAGACAGCTGTGCTGCTGGGGAGTTTGTTGCGCCATGTCTTCTTCCCAGCTAATGCACTAGGAAGTGGTGAAGGGTGGGCGTTTTCGGGGACTGTCTTATGTAATTTTGACGTTCGAAAAGTGCTGATTCTCAGCCTAGTTTGAATAAATGACTTTTGAATTTGAATTTGAATAGTAAAGAGATTGTGGTGGCATTTAAAGTTAAGTTATAATATTTAAAACGTGTTTTCGTTTAATATCATAAAAAGAGTTGGTACTTTGACCTTCAATATCACCGTAACCAGAAGGTTCCAGTTCTGGTTTAAGTTTCCAGTAGAAAAAAGTGATCATAATAAAGCGAAAAATTTTTTAGAATTCTCGGCGTCATTAGGGGTATATATTATTGTTCATTTACTAGTTTGTCATCAAATAATAGAAAATACATATGTACTTGTTACTTGCATAGCATTGTGAATTTGTGCCCTTTACTAATCCGAAGTTATATTGCATAATGGAATTAAAGAAAAGAATAAATTCAAAGAAAGCACTTACCAAAGCAACAGGGCTGAAATCGTATAGAGGTGGACATTTTTCTCTAGTTATTTGTCCGTAAATACAAAGTATAAAGTGTTCACAATCTCTTAGATCCGGTTGTAACCATATATCATCAATTTTACAATACAGTAATGGTTTAGTTGTTGTTGAAGATGGTTTAACAGTAGTTGTTGTTGGCGTAGTTTGAGTGGAAGTTGTAGATGGCGTAGTGGTAATAGTCGTTATTGATGGAGTTGTTTTAGTACTGGTAGTTGTTGTGGTTGTCTTGGTACTAGTTGTTGATGGCGTAGTTTTTGTAGAAGTTGTTGTTGGCGTGGTTTTTGTGCTTGTCGTTGAAGGCGTTGTCACTGTCGTTGATGTTGTTGTTAACGGCGTGGTCTTTGTGCTCGTAGTTGTTGTTGGTGTCGTCTCAGTAGAAGTTGTCGTTGGCGTGGTTTTTGTGCTTGTCGTTGAAGGCGTTGTCACTGTCGTTGATGTTGTTGTTGATGGCGTGGTCTTTGTGCTCGTAGTTGTTGTTGGTGTCGTCTCAGTAGAAGTTGTCGTTGGCGTGGTTTTTGTGCTAGTTGTTGACGGTGTAGTCTTAGTAGAAGTTGTTGATGGCGTAGTCTTTGTAGAAGTTGTTGATGGAGTTGTCTTAGTACTGGTCGTAGTCGGCTTACTTGTGGTTGAAGTCGTCGTTGTTGTTATTAAGCAACCTGCTACTTCTTTAGGCAGACATTTCTAGAAAATTAATAAAATATGTTACTAAATCATTAATTTACATAGCTCTTCTGAGTAGGTTGGATAATGGCAAAAGGTTAATTTTCTATTTCATACCTAAATGTAGTAGTACTATACATCGCTGTCTCCCCTCAGGGGTTGTAATATAATATGAAGTTTCTTTAATAAATAACTATTTTGTACAGTCCGGGAAATGAAATGTTAAGCAAATTTACGCACTTTGACAATTTGCCATGACAAACAAAACAACAAAGCCATTTCATACAAATGTCAAAAAATGACAGTTGTGATTTAAATACACGGACAGTTTAAGTTGGTTTGGTATTTGCTAAACAATTTAACTTCTCTGACTTTACCTTCATGACTATGAAAGTATAGAAAATTGTACTTACAAATTTTAAAGGACTAAATTCGTATTGAGGCGGGCAGATTTTGTGATTAATTTCTCCATAGACACATACAATAAAGAACCTACAATCATAGGGATCAGGTTTCACCCATTTTTCAGTTTCCGAGCAGGTCGAGTCTGGCTTGCAAACCATTTCTTTTTCAGGTACACATTCCTGTAAAATAATTGACAACGGGTTTTTATAAGGCGAAAAGCGAAAAATATCGGCAAAGTACGGTTCGGACTCAAGCACTAGGTGCTCCACACATGAGCGGCACGAAACAACTGCTGCAGCCGTCGGCACGCGTTGACGGCTGCAGTTGTCTCTGTCGTTGACGCGTGCCGCTCCTGTGGATAAGCACTAAGGGCACTATTACGTACGACTATGCAATAACAAAACTATAACCCCCTTATTCTTACTTCCTCGGGGGAAGATGTAGCTACAACCTCGTAAAGTGGGGCTACCTTGACGGTACGGCACACTGTGGATCGAAAAAAGGCTTCCGAAGAAATCGGAGCAAAAATTTTAAAGTGTCGTTTTTTTGCTTGAAATATCTTCGAATAGCCAATATTATGCATAAATATGTCATACGATACAATCTGGTAGGCAAATTGACAACTTATATATATTTTGCAAAAAATATTTATTTATTTATTTAACAGTTTATGTACACACATTATAAATAGACAAGAAGAAAGGAACAGAAAAAAACGTACAAAGGTGATGCTTATTTCTAAAGAAATCTCTTCCAGCATACCTGCGATAGGAAAATAGTTAAAAAGTAAAAAAAAAAATATAAGTTAGCAATTTGCCTACCAGATTGTATCCTATGATATATTTATGAATAATATTGGCTATTAGATGACATTTCAAGCAAAAAATCGACACTTTAAAATATAAGCTCCAATGTCTTCGAGAGCCTTTTTTCGATCCACAGTGCGGCAGCAGGGTGTGGATCCTCTGGCACAAACCATGTCCTATCTTGTATCCTGCCCTATGTGCCCCAGAAAATGCAGCCATTGTGACCTCTGCGCTGCTACCGATGATACCGTGGAAGTAGCAAAGTTTTGGGCCAATAATATCTAGTTCACTGTCGTGCCATCGACAGACGAAGAAGACCGGGGTTATTAATAAAATCGTAGTTAGGTTATTACCTTCATTATTTCAGCCGAAAGACGTCCAATGCTGGACATAGGCCTCCCCCAAATGGGGGGGTTTGCCATAATCGCCCCGCTTGGCAGGCAGGTTGGCGATCGCAATATGGTGTTAAAATGCATAGAGAACGCTGCTGCCCATTCTCTAGTGAGTCCCTTAGTCGCCTTTTACGACACCCACGGGAAAAAATACCAACTTAACTTAAATCTCGAAAAATGTATCGTTGAACTCTCGATAGATATTTAATTTACTATTGTATACGGTAAGGCTGTGGTACAGACTATCAAACTGTACTACTTTCCACCATTGGACAACATATTTCGTAATTGAGAAAAAATATCAGTCGGCCCATAGATTTGGGTCAAGTATGTTGAAGTTTTGTATGGGACAGTTGATTATTTTTCTCGATAACGATAGTGGTCGCATGGGGAAAGTTGTTCATTTACATGGTTTGTACCACACCTTTCTGATACACCCTGTATAAGAAATACCTGTTAAAAAATGAAATTGGTATTTAGGGGCATGAGGAATAGGGTGTAAAGTTCACTCATCCACCATAGAAAAGGGAGGATCCACCGATCAGACGGGTGTCGTGTCTGGCGGGCAACTGCCCAGAGGTTGAATTTGGGAGATTGTACGAGTATATACGTTGTGTTATGTGTTACGCATCCAGTGCGTCGGATGTGGTACAGCGGATGGGTTGTGGCTGAGGGTGATGACCAGGAATGCGCGTTCGCTGCATGCTGGTGGTCAGGATACCCATTGAAGCCGTGGGTGCTGGCTGGCTGTGTGACTCGCCTCACAGAAGCTTGCGGGAGTGATGATGATGATGATGTCACGCTGAAGTAGTTGCACGAAGGCTGCGTTGACGTTCATACTCGAGGTCGCCAATTTAGAGGCATGAGGAACAGGGTGTAAAGTTCAGTTATCCACCTTAGAAAAGGGAGGATCCTCCGACCAGACGGGTGTCGTGTCTGCCGGGCAACTGCCCAGAGGTTGAAGTCGGGAGCTTGTATATATGTCGATCGCACGGTAAACTCTAATTGCGCGATACAGGATTTGTGTGACGTCAGGATGTTGTGTGACGTCAGTTCTTTGATGCGTATTTCGCATCTGGCGATTGTAGATGCCGCCACAGGTACATTAATCAATCGTTAAACCGAGTTAATATGATGTAAGTTTACTCCGGGTTGATTAATTAGTAAGGGAGTAACAGTTTAGCTTACTTTAATTAAGTATTTATTATTATAGCGGCCAAGTTACAAAATGTGTTCTAAAGATGTGACAGACACACAGACGCCATAGTTATTCATTAGTTAATGACTCCCTTTTTAGGGTTCCGACCCGAGAGGTGCCAAACGGAACCCTATTACTAAGCCTCCGCTGTCCGTCCGTCTGTCTGTCAGCGGGTTCATGAACCGTAATAGGTAGACAATTTTGTATTCTATTGCCGCTATATCAATAAATAATAAAAATAAAATAAAGTTAAAAACATAAGGGGGTTACAACAAGGGTTTATTTTTCTGCGTTTTTCATAAATATTGTACGGAGATACGGAACTCTTTATATGCTAGTCTAACTCGCAATTGGCCGTGTTCATGAGAGATACCCTTGTACTCATAATTGTGAATAACTTGTGCAATCGGACGGTCCCTGAAAACGCGTAAAAAATCAGATGGATTTTTTTTCTATTACATGGTTGATCATTTTAAACCCCGTTAAGAACCGTGTGGTTTTTTTTTCAACCTGTCCTGTCCCACTGCTGGGGAAAGGTCTCTCCCACAGCATTACACTCTTCCCTGTGTGTTCCCATAAACGCATCTAATTCATGACGCCAGCGTTCCCTAGGCCTCCCTCAGGTTTAGGGAAAACAAATGCTTAACACATTCCGGGACAGACAGCCTCTCGACGGTATCTCGGTATATTGTTACGTGATAGTACGGCTAAGGGCGGTCAATTTTATTTAATTTAATTTGGCAAACCGTCGATAGCCGTTGCTAGCCCATAACATTTATAGGAAGCACATGATCTAGTGTCACATCACGCGACTTCATTCGTTAGTAGGAGTCACGGCAAAATCTTTTCAAGTATTTTTTCAAAACATACTTACATATGCAGTGCCTTATGACATATTCACATGGCCGACAGACGTAGACCGAGCCATACAAGTACAGCGATGTTGATATTTAGTGTCACGGCATGTGCGCCGCTGGAACCTACGGCCGGTAGTACGGCTGTAGACGGTATAATAAAATGTATGGGATTTTGTAGTGTCATATCATATCATGACATTTGCAAATAGTCAAGTGTCCCGGAACGTGTTAAACGACCGTCCCGGGTGGCGCCAAAAATAATTTGAAACTACACTTACCAATAATTTTGAGTCGAATAAATATCTAGGCGGGCAAATCTCTCGAGTGATTTCTCCAAACACACATAGAATAAAATGTTTACAGGTGGAATCACCTGGATCACCCTGTAACCATAAAATTCCTTCTCGGCAGATTGGCCAAGGAGTTTCAGGTGTTGTTGATGGCGTAGTTTTAATGCTGGTTGTTGAAGGCGTAGTCTTAATACTAGTTGTTGATTGCGTAGTCGGTGTCGGGGTCGTTGATGTTGTTGTTATTATGTTACAACCTGCTTCCTCTTTCGGAACACATACCTGTAAAATATATAGAACTATATGAGACAGTATTGTGCAATTAGTGCCCAGATAGGTAGGCACGTATATCTACGAAATAAATTAAAAGTAGAAAATAATTTGCAAGTTGAGTTTGTTTGTTTGTTTTGTATTTGTTTGTTTGTTTGTGATTATTTGTGTTTGTTCCAGTATTTATTTCTTAGACAGATAATAGATAGATTGATTGATAAAACCTTTATTCAGTGCATACAAAAGACACACAAAAGCACAATTATAAGATAACAAATTACATGAATATACATAAAAACAAGATGCCAATATACAAAAATAAAAACATAAGTACTTAAAGAAATGGCGTGACATTATGACATACTTTGTTTAAATGAAAGAAGGAAAAACAAGGAGCGGTGTGCGTTTCAAGGTTGCGCCAAGTGAGAGTCCAGCTCAGCATGTGTCAGGCAAATATATCTGACGCTGATATTCTGCTGGATCCTTGCAGTGACATACGAACGTCGAGCAGACGAGATAAATTGGTGTTGTGACAAAGTGTTATGCGCAGAGTGAAAAAGTAAGTATACCCGCAACTTAAATTATGAAGTATTCTACAGTAAAGTTTTGGCTTTGGAAACGTTCTTGTTCATTAATGTGTTGATTGTATTGTTGATTACTTTATTCTATATATAGTCATATGTATAATATTGAAATAAATAATCTTAATATAATTATAGTAGCGTGGGTGCAAATAAATAAACGATTCAATGGCTAATATAAAATAATAATGTTATAGTAAATAAATATAGGTAAATAACATGTGTATTATAACTATTATCCAACAAAAGAGGAGCTATTCAATTACTAAATACCCCCTTGTTCACAGGTTTGTGATTACCAGTTACGCTAAATAGACGGATTTACTCGGGAAGAACACACACAGCCAGTTATATAATGGACGTGTTCGAAATGGTCATACCCAGTTTTTGCTGAGAGGCAATAAGAAACTGCCGCAGTCGAACTCTGAAGGTACCAAGACATTTAAGACTCCTTATCGGCGGGGGAATATTGTTCCAGCATTTGGTTGCGGCGTATCTAAAACTTCCCCTGAAAGCAGCTGTCTTGTGCGATTGAGTGGAGAGTTGCTGCGAGCACTGCCTACTTACGCATTCTCTTCTACTAGTTATCCAGCTCATTTTATTGTATAGGTAGGTCGGCTGCTTGTACTTTATAACTCCAAATAATAGACAAGCTAAGTGCAACTTACGACGTGACTTCATCTTGAGGATAGAGTGCTTATTTAACAATGACGTTACGTGACTTCTTGGTGGGATTGAAAACCAGAATCGAGCGAAAGCGTTTTGCACTCTCTGGATCAGTCGTTCAGTTCTAACTAGAAGTCGAGGGCCAATCACGGTGTCCGTATAGTTTAGATTGGATAGCACGAGTGACTCAACCAACTGGATCCGCAGCTCCTTTGAGAGATAAGGCCTTATTTTATAAAGGACCTTAAGCCGGTAGAAACAATTGCGCACTGACTCTGCCACGTGCGCTTCGTATCGCAACCCAGCGTCCATGATCAGACCCAGATTACGTGCCTGACTGACACGACTGACCGACTCACCCAGTAGGGTAACGTTGAGCGTTGCGGCACTGCCCTAATTTGGTTCTTGGTTCCAAACAGCATGTATTTGGTTTTAGAGGGGTTAAGTACCAAACCGTTATTTTCAGCCCAACATGCTATCCTGTCCAGATCTTCGTTTAGATCCTTTATCGCGTTGTCATAGTCATTTTGGTTCAAAAGAGATATAGACTTGTACGTCATCAGCATAAATATGGTACCTACATCGCTTCAGGGAATTTATGATATCCGCACAATACAAGATAAATATGATGGAGCCGAGTATTGAGCCCTGTGGGACTCCCCTGTAAACAGAAGTGACTGACAAAACAAGAGTTGAGCCATTAATTAATCGTATTTCCACACGCTGTCGACGGTTGGTGAGATAGCTTTGGAACCAGTGTATCGTATTCTGCTCAAATCCATAGTAGTTAAGCTTTGATAGAAACAAATCTATATTTATGCAGTCAAAAGCTCGCGAAAAATCAAGTAGGACTAGAAATGTGCATAGGCCCTTATCCTGAGCTGACAGAATATTATCTGTCACGTTCAAAAGAGTCGTAGAAGTACCGCGCTGCTTGCGAAAGCCTCACTGTAGCTCAGGCAGAATGTGTTTATCTTCTAGATATTTTGACAGCTGCTGGCATACAGCCATTTCAGCAATTTTAGAAAGGCAAGGCAGAATACTAATAAGCCTAAGATCTTTCAAGTCAGTCGGATTTGTTTTTTTAAGCAGTGGCCTAACGATAGCAATTATCCAGATGTCAGGGAATGTTGCTGAGACAATTGAGCTGTTTACAATGCCAGCAATGGCTTTTAGTGTATGTGGGAGTGTAAGCAAAAGCATATTCAAGGTAACCCTATCACAGCGTTCAGCGTTAGATTTTAGCTGGCGGAAGTATCACAGAATCTGATCAGCAGTCACTGGTTGTAATGCAAATGCAAAGCTATCATCACCATGACGATGAGACTCAAAGAAAGTGCGTTGCGATATATTACAGACAGGGTTACTAGGAACATTCAGAAAGTGACTATTAATTTGGTTTTGATCTCTGAACTGAGCAGGAAGGTCATCTATTAGTTTCTTTGGCAGTACTGTCTTTAAAAAAAAAAAACCATAATGTTTTAGGATCCTTCAGTTGGTTATTAATATTGAACTTGAAATATGCAACTTTTTCTCTAAATATGGAAATTACCACCAGAGATTTCAGCTGTTTGTAGTATGCCTTTTTGGACTTGCATTTCGTTTTACGGTACTTGGTCAGAGCGTCATTGAGTGCATCATCAATTTAATTGTATCCAGGGATATGACGTTTCCTTAACTAAACATTTCTTAACCGGAGGATGCGCATCGTAAATTGTTAAAATGTTTATATTTAACTGCTCAACCATGTCATTCACATTAAGCAAGCCACAAATGTTGTCCCAGCGTATGTGCGATAAGTGACTTTCTTGTGTCTTTCATTGACTTGAGTTTGCCCTGGCGGTTGTGAGTATGTCATGCTCACTCAAATGTCTCGCTGGTGGTGGCGTGTGTGTTGGATCGTTAAGTTCCCTTCAAAATGGTTGAGCTAAATGGTGCTGATGCATGCGTCATGTTCGTGAACGGGCGCCGTCAGTGGGGACTGGTCATCTCTTAGCTGCCACGGCTTATTTGAATTTATTTTAATTTTTGAATTGTTTTTTATTTTATTTTTATTACTGACGCTTTTAACGTGCACGTCTTTTTACATTGTTCTCACATGTATAATTACAAAAATGGATGATGTAACCAATATTTTGTGAAAATATTCTGATTGAAAAGAGTGTCCGTGGAGTTTCTTGCCCGTTCTTCTCCATAGGAACCTACTACGCATTGGAATGGGCAACTAGCTTCATATTTCTGACTGACCGACCCCTTGACAATTCAAAAGTACCTGTAATTGGTTTATTTGAAATAAATGCTTTGAGTTTGAGTTTGAGTTTGAGTTTTGTACTTCTTTATTTACTTGCTTAATCGGTCTGTATGTAACTGTATGGGGTTTATATTTATTACGCCTAATATTAAATTCGCACACAACAAGTGAGTGACCATTTATGAGCCATAGGGCTGAACAGATATCCCTTTGTGGTTGAGATTCGTACAGACAAGGTCGATCAATGTTTCGCTATGGTCTCTGAAATGGGTGGGCGAACTTACCAGTTGTTTTAGGCTCAGGCTATTCAAACATTCACATACTTTCTTAGTTTGCCCGTTAGAGTTCAGTAAGTCAACATTGAGATCGCCAAGCAGTATGTAGTGACGACAGTTTACTAAGGAGCTAATGGAGTCCGTTATGGCGTCGAGAAAGAGGTGCAAGTCGAAGCGTGGGGGACGATACGCTGTGCCTATAGCAATTTTATTTCCATTTAGTGTTAGGGTAATCCACATTTGTTCCATAGTGCCGTATCTACGGTCAATGGGGGTGGACCAGGTACGAGCGGGCAGGCCGCGTTTAAGATAAAAACCCACACCACCCCCCCGACCCCCGTATACATTCAGCGGTCGTGGCGTGTGGCGCAGGCGGTAACCTGGCACAGTAGGCGCCCGGGCTTCTTCGCCCGATCGTAGCCAAGTCTCGTTAACTGCTAACACATCGAAAGAATGCCTTTCCACTGCTAATATAAAATCATCCTGCTGATATAAAATCATTTCTTCGATTGTTCGTTTGTCTGTATTAGTTTGTTTAGTTTGTGTTTTGAGTTTGTTTGTTATGTATTTCTTTGTGTTTTGTGTAGGTTTGTTACAAGAATTACAAAGGTTTTACTAACAAGTTGTGTGCGACTGAATTTGTAGCCTTGTTCACATTTTAATCTCATGATTTCACCGTAAAAACAGATGTAGTAGTCTGTACAATCAGCTGTGTCTGGTAGAACCCAATCATCATAGTAACTACACGGCGGCCAAGGTGGCAAGGTGGTTGATGGCGTAGTGAAAGTAGTTGTCGGCGTACTGGCAGTAGAAGATGGCGTAGTGGTAGTAGAGGTTGGTTTTGATATGCAGCATCCTGCTTCGTCTTTAGGCAGACATAACTGTGAAATTTTTCGCAGTACGATCAGCAAAAAAAGTTTGTTAATACTAATAATAATTTTGACTACAAAATTGTAGTCAAAATTTTTTATTTTAATACTGAGCATATCTTTTTAGTTAATATTTTATTGATTTTTATGTCATTGTGGTGAAATTGAACCCTGAGTTATTTTTTAGTTTATACATACTGCAGCATTCCGCTGCCAAATAGAGGCCTATTTAAACGCGGAACAGGCCGAACATGTTTTATTCGTAAAATGTTGTTAGTACTGACACATTTTTGAATTCGGAAGCAGGAAAAAAAGATCCGCAGTTGTTTGAAGTCAGTTGTCACCCACCCAAGCTGTCTTGAATATGTGAATTGACATTCCACTAAATTTTCCCTGTGTGATATCGCTCGGGGGCAGACACGTTGCAGTGTTACAGTATTTTATTAAGGTTCTTCCCAGGGACCGGGATATTCATCCCATAAAAGGTATTATCCGTACCGACATGTGAGTATTCCAGTTGTCAGACTATCACGCAGCCCCCCTACGCAATTTCGCCTTTCTTTCAGGTCTAAAATGGTGTGCAAATTGTTTTTTTTTTAATCGTCATTTATTACAATATACTTTGTGTTCTTCACCTGGATACTGCGTTTCATTGTACCTATGTGGTGCCGGGTTCGGCTCCTGGACGACCTTTAACTCTACTGTAGCAAATAAGTACACATATTTTTTGCTGCAATACGTAAGTACAGTTTTTGGCGCGCAGTATTTTGAAAATTACAGTAACAGCGGTTTTTCATTCATACCTAAAATAAAAGTCGTTTGATGCACAGATGGTGTACATCTTGGTGGATGGTGTTTTTATATCTTGTATATCTATTGCAGTGTTCCGCTGCCAAATAGGCCTGTTTACACGCGAAAAAGGCTGAACATGTTTTATTTATAAAATATTGGCATTTTTGACAGAAATTTTAAATTTGTTTAATGGAAGGAGGAATAAAAAAGATTCGTGCTTGTTTTGGGGTCAGTCGGCAGCTACCTAGGCTCACTTGAACATTTAAATTGACTTTGTACTAAATTTTCCCCTGTCTCTTTTCTTTCGTGAACAGGTACGTTCCAGTATCGCAGTCATTGTTAAGGCAAGGGTCCGGGATATTCTTCCCATATAAGGTATTCTCCGTACCAACATAAAAGGCCGGTTTCGGCCCTACCGTCCGGCTACGGCTGCACTGCCAGGCCCTGCACTATCGCTGTCGGCGCGGAACCGACTACCGCATTCTGGCGCGTCTGAGGCGAAGCGGGCGGTTTTGCGGAGGACCCCGAGGCAGTGACAACAGCGAGCGCCTCTCAGCGTCTACCAGCGACGCGTCCCCTTACCGCCTGGAGCAGGCAACCCCCAACGTCTACCAGCCGCCGCGACGCCGTACTCTGATGCAGGCAACTCACAGCGGTTCCACGGCACACATCGCCTTTTCTTTAATCCTTGAATAATTTTCCTTTAATTTTCCTATAACCTCATGTATTACCGCCAACTAAATTGTTTTTCGTCATAGTTATTAGCCAAATTCAGGTTACTTTGCCTTGTAGAGGCGTGGGTTCATCGCGTCGAATTTAAATTACGATCTTAAGCACGGATTTAGATGGGAGCTTTACGAGCGTTGGCCATCGTACGTTCACTCGCGTCACGCAAAAAAAAAACTTGAAATAACTAACGTATGCCTATGGGCCTTTTTTTTTTTTTTTTTTTTTTTTGAGGGTGGGAAATCATCAAATGACTTCTCCCGCTCTGGGCAGAGCGAGAGGGTGTGTCAGACTTTTACTGACTAAAACCCACCCGTGTTCCTTCCGTTGCCTGTGTGCCGGGGCCGCGTTATCCCTTTCGGACAAACCCGCAACCCCAGCAGGCATTGGTCTTTCGACCCCGTCGGTTGGTGCTGACATCTCTTTGAGGCGCGCGTGGAACACAACGCGCCGTCGACACGGGCCTGGTCCTTATCGGACGGCGAGCTGCCCATTGCTCACCGTCCGCAAGCCCGCGCCTACGGTGGCCGGAAGTCGGCTCTGGACTCCCGACGCCCGGGGCGTCTCCTGCGGCGACTAGGGCCGCGAGGGCGTGCAGCTTGCATCTCCCTCGCGCGCTCCGCCTCCTCCTTCGCGAGCATAACTGCTTCGCAGAAGGAGGTGACGGCCTCCCATGCACTCTCGCTCCGAACCATGGCCTGAACCAGGGCCGGACGCGAGAGATCGTCGCCGCCGATCGCCTCCGTGAGGACACGGCGGTGCTCCGCCCAAGCCGGGCAGACCTCCACCGTATGCTCCACCGTGTCCTCCAGGCGATCCACACAGTGGTGACACCCGGGCGTTTCCTCCCGCCTTACGCGGAACAGGAACCTCCCGAAACAACCGTGTCCGGTGAGGACCTGCGTCAGGCGGAAGGTGAGGACGCCATGGCGCCTCTCAAGCCACTCCTCAAAGAGGGGACTTATCGCCGCAATTGTGGCGTGCCCAGCGCTGGGTTGCGACAATCGTACACTCCATGCCGCCATTAGATCCCGCCGGAGCTCTGTCCGCTGTGCCGTGATTTCTCGCGGCAGCGGAGTTACACCCCGGCGTTTCGCCTCCTCGCGCAACTCCCACATGTGCGCGAGGACTTTCGCCTCCAGATCCCATGGCGGTAGTCCGGCAAGGAGGCTCGCCGCCTCACGGGAGACCGTGCGGTATCCCCGGACCAGCCTGATGGCCATGACCCTTTGGGACGCGTTCAACCGCCGGGCCGGTCGCAGCCTCAATGAACGCGCCCACACCGGTGCCCCGTAAAGGGCCATGGACCGCACGACCCCCGCGTAAAGCCTCCGGCAGGAGGCGTTTGGACCCCCCAGGTTGGGCAGGAGCCGCTTCAAAGCAGCCCCAGACCTATCCAGTTTGGGAGCCAAACGTCGGAAGTGCTCCACGAAGTTCCACCGGCTGTCGAGGACGAGTCCCAGGTACTTCATCGTCGACTCGACACCGATGTGAACCCCTCCCGCCGTAATCTGGGAACCCGACAGTGGCGCGTTCGGAGGACCATAGAAACACATGGCCTCGGACTTGTGCAAGGCCACCTCGAGTCCCAGTTGCCGGATCCTTTCGACGATTGTCGCAACCCAACGTGTCGCTAGTTCGGCCGCCGCCTCATGCGACCTCCCCTATGCCTATGGGCCTGGCGTTCTTTGTCGACAAAAATAACCACTAATTATAATTCCGATATTAACCATCCAATCATACGCTGACGGCAATTTTTTGAATCCATTGTAAATTGGTTACTCGTTGTCTTATGTTTTTTTATATTTATATATGTCGGAGGAAGCTATGAGTCGGGTTGATTATTGTTTTCATGTAAATCGCACAATATTATTTTTTTTTTTACATTGTAATTACTTTTAAAATTCTTAATTTTAATTTGATTTGTTAAATGTTTCTATAATTTAAAAACCTTATTAATCTAATAAAAGTAGGTAATGAATATTGTAATTTTCGTAACGACCAATCAGAGCAGAGCTCGTGCCTCGAGCGGGGTCGAGGCGCCATCTTTATTTTAGGAAGGTGGACAGTTTTTGGACACATTCTGGTTTTGGGTGATAGTGACAGGTCGAGTTGGATCGTTGAATTTGGAGTATAAAAACAAAAACCTAAAGTAAGATCAGTGCCCTGAACCCGCTGCTCAGTATTAACTGTCAATTTTGTCACGACGTTATTGTGAAGTGACGAAATATTGTTTAGATCTAAATTAAAATTGTATGAAGCAGAGATAATTGTGTTTTGTGCTCGCATTTTACCCTGATGACGCCCACTGAGCCCGCAACCACTGATGACGATGTCAACGAGAACTATGCTTCTCCGACATACATATTTTTTTTTTTTATATTTACCAACAATATTCTTTGTGTTCTTCACCTGGATAACGCGTTTTATTATATGATATGGCCTATATCGTGTCGGGTTCGACTCCCGGGCGACGTTTCACTCAAATGTAGCAGAACTATTTTTTTTTTGCTCAGTATGTATTTTATACAACAAACAAATATTTGCCATAAGCCACTGGGCTTTAGAAAAGAGCATCCATAATTAAAGCTTTACTTACCAGGTATGTAGGACTAAATTCGTAGTCAAACAGGCACGTGATTCTCATAACTTGGCCATAATAACACTGGAAGAAGCGATTGCAACTGGTGGGGTCAGGTAGTATCCAGCCGTCATAGTCACCGCAAGGTGGCGTTGGAGTAGGGGTGGTAGTGACCGACCTGCTGGTAGTTGTTGATATGCTACAACCTGCCACCTCTTTGGGGAGACATATCTGCGAAATTGACATTGAATTTAAAAAACATATTTGAACACATGTGACATTCACCAACCCGCACTGGGCTCGTGTGGTGGATTAAGACCCGCTACCTCTCACAGAAAGGACCCAAGATCTAGGGCGTAATAAGTTGTTGATCGCGTACTCCAATTTCTTTATTTATTTATAATATAATCAGAATGCGCAGATACAGTTTGGACGCTGACGGTGACCCCGGTTTGGTAAACTAGGTATTTTCTGTATCTACCTCGGGGATCAAAGTTGCGACATTTTCAGTTGTGGCTGGTGGATAACGCAGCCTTTTTATCAAAAAGGTAAGTTGATTTAGGTGTTTCCGTTTCAAATGGTCATAGTACCTAGTATTTGTTGTGATGCTTATTGTTGATAGCATTTTAGACGCGTTTGTTTTGCTTTAAAAATTATTGCGTATACTTACAAGCTGTATAGGGCTGAATTCATAATCAATTTGACACGTCACTTGTATCATTTCCCCGTGATAACAGAGGCGGTACATGGTACAATCATAGAGGTCGGGTCGAGACCAGTCGTCATAATAACCACACTGTGGCCAGGGATCCAGGGTTGTGATTGCCTTGCTGGTTGTTGTAAAAACACCACAACCTGCAAGCTCTTTAGGAAGGCATTTCTGTAAAATGATACGATAGTTTTAAAAACACCATATTTTGATAAACGGTAATATTGCAAGGTAGGCGGCAAATAGGTAATGACAAAAATGGATGCACGGGACCAGTCGTCAGAAGGACCGCATGGGGGCCAGGGATCATAGGGGTCTACAGTTGTGATCGACTTCCTCGTTATATAATATAAGCTACAACCAGCTACTTCTTTGAGGAGACATTCCTGTGACATGGCACAGTAGTTATTACTAAATCATTGAAATCTTTCGCCGATGAAGTCAAGCGGTCATTATACAATTCACCAAGTTGACTAACTATAACCAGTATTGGCTAGAGTCAAATCGTATCGTTGAATTCAGTTGTCGCAAAGATTAGAATTTGAAAATATATTATATAAAAATGTTACGAATCATTTATTTCTTTACTTCATCCATCATAAAAAAACTAAAAAGGCAGACGTAATGACCTAGGCCAGGGTTTCGGCCATGGTTGCGGCATTATCCCAGGGGCGTCGCGAGGCGATCCACATAAATTAGAAACCCTTACCATCAACATTTTTGACAAAGGAAGAAGAAACATTAATATTATTATCCTGTAACTCCAGTCTTAAGCTTTTTTTTTGGGTGGGAAATTATCAAATAACTACTTCCACTCTAGGTGCAACGGGAGGGCGTGTCAGACTCTGACTAACAGACTCTGACTAACAGACTCTGACTAAAACCCACCCGTGTTACTTCAGTTGCCCTTTCGTTGCCAGGGGCTACGGTATCCCTTTCGGACTTTCTGCAACCCCGGCAACTCCAGTTTTAAGCGCCAATACGACAAAGACAAACTGCTTGAATTTTGGAGCTCAGTTTCTCACGAATATCGTGCCATTAGCACTGCAGCATTGAGGGTTCTATTACCATTTGCAACATCGTTCTTCTGTGATACAAACTTTTTTTGCAGTTGCAGTAATAAAGAACAAGTGCAGATCGAAAATAAATGTAGAGAAAGAGATGAGAGCAGCGATTTCTAAACTTGAGCCCCGTTTTGAGAAGCTATGCTCAGAAAGCAAGCACATCTTTCTCATTAGTAGCCAGCCAACAAAATAAAATAAACAACACCTCTTTTCATTTTTATTCTTATTATGGTTTATTTTTGTTCTTATTTTCTAATAAAAATTATAAATGTTAATTGGAGACTTTCTGATAACTTGTTACTAGACTAGAACTACAATTGGTGGGTACTTTTTGGCCAGAAGCGGGCGTTGAAAAAAATTGCAATTTCTCAAGGCCGTCACAGTAAAAATAAGTTTGGGAAGCCCTGCCCTAGGCGATCTCTACTAGTCAACCAAGGGTGGTGAAGAGATAACATGGCAGAATACTTATGTTTCGAAGAGAAAAAAGAATGTCCTGAATTAAAAAAAGAAAACAAAACATTACGTTGTTAATTAAGATTCTCATAAAAATACTTACAAGTTCCGTGGGACTGAATTCATAATTTGTTTGACAAGTCACATGCATCATTTTGCCATAATAACAGAGGTAGTACATTGTGCAGTCATATGGGTCGGGTCGAAACCAGTCATCATAAAGATCACAAGTGGGCCAAGGGTCCAAGGTAGTGGTTGGATTAGCCTCAGTACTGCTCACCGGTATAAAGCAATTAGACACACTTTGAGGCACACAAACCTGTAAAAATAATTATATATTATTATCTGTTGTCTAGATGATGGAGCCAGGAGGTGGATAGTGGATTTCTTTAGCGGCTATATAAATTCATTAAAAGTATACACCGCTAAAAAGCGCCCCGCGCTTTTTGATTTAATCTAGGATATACAAGAAGTGACAAGCTGGATCGGTACTTATATCGTAACTAGTACAAGTCAATTTAATTATTTTATCATTTTTAGTTCGTGTAAAAAGCGTATTTTTTAAACTAAATTTATTGTTTTTTTCTTTTTAGTCTAGTATAATTTTCATTTGGTTAATAAGTCTTAAAGTCAACAAAGTTATGACTTGACCGGTGTACTAGTTAAATAGCCACTTACGTTGAAAGATTCCGTTACATAGATAGATAGACAGATACTGGTCAAACTAATAAAAGTGTGTTATAAAAACAAAATATAATAAATATTAAACTTAATATTTGTAAGAGACACGACTACGACGGCTCAGAGAAAATTAAAATGTTCTCAATCTGTAATATTTTTGACTGAGAGCATTCCATTAATGCTGGTCTATAAAACTTGTAAAAAAACTTATATAAATTCAACTTGAATTATGTAACTATATTTTTGTAACAATATAAATTAAAAGAGTGTCCGTGGAGTTTCTTGCCCGTTCTTCTCCATAGGCACCTACTGCGCTTTCGAATGGACAACTCGCTTCATATTTGTGACTAACTGACTCCTTGATTATTCAAAAGTGCCTGTAATTATGGTTTAATTGAAAGAAATGCTTTAAGATTGAGTTTTGATAAATGATTAACATTAATATTATGTGACATATGTAAGTGCAGAAGTATTACGGAATTTTGAACGCGTTCGAAACTGGAATTTTCATATCATGTTCATTATTCAAAGTCAAAGTCAATTTATTTCAATAAGGCACATAAAAGGCACTTTTGAACGAGAAAACTTACAAAAAAATTGAATTGATTCTAGTCGCCCCTTTCAAAAGGTAGTTTTCGTATGGAAAAGATTGGGCAAGAAACTCCACATCAAAATTTCAAAATTCAAGTCATTTATTCAAAATAGGCTGAGAATCAGCACTTTTCAAACATCAAAATTACATAAGACAGTCCCCCAAAAACGCCCACCCTTCACCACTTCCTAGTGCTTAGCTGGGAAGAAGAAGTGGCGCAACAAACTCCCCAGCAGCACTGCTGTCTGTTCAGTTAGAAAACTTGATTCTATACAATAGCAGTTATGCAAAACAATTTACATTATGACAAACATTACAACTCATTAAAAAAAAACTGTAATGAGTAGATTATGTAATAATAAGTTAAAAAAAATAAATTGACTTATACAGTCAAATAAAATGAACTAACCAATTATATGAACTCATATAGTGATGTAGTCGTTGATTTTAAAACACTTTTTTGTTGCTTCGGGGGGAGGGGGGGGGGTACATTGGAGCAGCTTAATTATTCCCAAGCCTTTTTGTCGTCTAAGTAATCTTTAACTTTATAGAAACCTTTTTGACATAGTTTCTGTTTAATAAATGATTTAAATTTATTGAAGCTCAGTTCTTTAACATGGCTTGGGAGTTTGTTGTAAAAACGTATACTTTGGGACATAAGAATTAATTACTTCATTATCTGGAGGAGCTTGTAGATAATAATAACAGCCGCAAGGGTCAATCCATCAGATTAAGCTACGCTTCCCGGGGTTGGTCCGTGGATGGGTGACCATCTTTACATACCGAGACTCCTCCGTGCCTCGGAAAGCGCGTTAGCCATTGGTTCCGGCTGTCATTCGTGGATTTTTGACAGTTGTTACGTGTCGTCAGAAGCCCGAAAGTCTGACAACCAGTCTTACCAAGGGGTATAATATTAGGTACCCAGTTGGTGGGTCTTGGAAGTCAGGTGGGCAGTAGCTCCATGTATAATGCTGGTATTCAACTGCTTTCGGTTAGACTGAAAGCCGTTGAGCCGTTGAGCCCCAATATAGTTGGGAGAAGGCTAGGCAGATTGACTATAATACTCGTATTATCTTCTTATACGCTTTCAGTATGCGTAAACACGCAAATATAAAAAGGTAAACTCACCTGTCTTTTTGCAGAAAAGTAAAAATTAAAAAGACATTTGACCCTTTCGATGTCGCCTGACAGACACCTGTAGTAATGACTGCAATCAGTTGGATCGGGCTTTGACCAGACATCGAAAACAGTGCACGGTTGTATGAAATGTGCGTCAAATGAAGATTCACCAGGCTTTAAATCATCGTCAGCTGGAACATTAATGTTGACCTGAGATGGTCTGGTATTGGTATTGCTTAAGGGATGTATTAAAAGTGACTCCTGATTTGAGGAATGTCTTGATAATATTTTACAATCTGCTTGCTGTTTGGGGAGGCATACCTGTGGAATAACAGAAGTAGTCAATGTAACAATAGTAATGTATTTTATTTATTTATTTTATTAGATTCACCAACAATTGATTGCACTGATACAAACACATAATACATTTTTTAAAGTATGACAGCGCGTCTAAAGGTTTTACGATGCCGAACTTAGGGACTTGATTTTAGAACGACTATGACAGCCGTCAACTTGACGTAACCCCGAGTACTAGGAAGGCGGCCCCCTGTCAGAATGGAGGATCGCGAAGTTGGATTAGGTATGGGTCTTTACGTGATTTTCGCGAAACGTAACGTAACTAGTTACTTCAAAGGCGTCACCTGTTTTGAAAACCGGTGATTTTAGTTACTAGTTATTTTTCAAATTCTATTCGGTGATTCAGTATTACAGTTATTTGCGAAACGAGAATATAAATGGTTACTTATGTAATACGTTACATATTTATAGCTTTAAGTTTTTGAACGAATAAGTTTTTGTAGCTACATAAGTAGTTACATTATTATCGTAATACTAATACAAATGAACTGCATCGAATAATGTATTATAATAATGAAAGTTATGCAGGCGTATTTAGAAGTTCATTTGATTGTTTGTGTATATACAATGATTTGAAATATTTTCAATTCGATGTTTTTTTTGCATGTTTTAGTTTTTTCTCTATTTACACTTTTTCAATGGTCTAGTTGGCGTGCGTGTGCATGTTCGGATTTAATCGTGTCACCACTTGGGACTTCGGGAACTCTCGGCTCGCTTTGCCGGTCGGTCAGTACCAGTAGGCTAGTAACCTGTCACTTATTACGCGGGAAAGAAACAATATGCGCTCGCAACGTATTTTTGTTTCGTTTCTCTCTTTTCATTCGATCACTGCATTGCTATGTAACTAGTTACAAAAATCACGTGTTTCTGGGTAACTCGAAACTAGTTATTCGGTTACATGCCCCGTAGCCAGTTATTGTAACGAGTGACGTGAAATAACGCCCATACCTAAGTTGGATCGAAGTCGGCATTGATTAATTAATAATGACTGTGATACGGCGACTGGGATAATGGTGATTTTGGTGATTGGTGACTACGCGACCCTTGCAGTGCAGTGAGTTGATTGATGTGCGCTCGCGTCTTACGTACTCGGGGGAATGTCGTTTACATTATTGTTCATTCCCTAATGTGATCAGAGATTATGTGAATATTCAGAATAAGTAATTCAAACTCACGCATAACAGACAATAAGACCTCTTCTGATAAATACGACGTATTGCCATTAAGTAAAATAACAGTGCATGAGTTAATTATATGTAAACACCACATGCATAAAACGATGAATCAACAAAAAAGCTAACTTACTTAGTAATAAGCGCTAATATGGAAAATTTGGTAACATCGGTAAAAAGTCACATTTATATCTAATCGATAAAAGTAAAGGTAAAATTTACATTCTTCGACATTATGACATTGGTAAAACTGATAAGAATTGCATAAAAATGTATAAAAATTATATAAATTGGTAAGAAACAAGTAATGAACATTTGAATAATTTAAAACTTGATAATAATACAAAATACTAGGTCAAATTAAAACTGGGGATATCTTCTTATAAGTGATGGGTACCGATCAACACTAAATGTAACTTTTAAGAAGAGAACTACACTACTAGAGGTAGATACGAGAAATAATGAGGTGAGAAAAACTGTCTGATTCATCATCATGAGATATCAATACCTCATCTAGTTTAAAACAAAATAAAAATATGTGAGTATTTCTTTTTAACCAATTTACATGCCATTTATCATGCTGCGATTTAGTTCTGTGTATTTTCAGCAGTTATTTTAAATAGAAGTTTTACAGGCTTACACTAGAACTCAGTATCAGGTCGATGGCGTAGTTTCAGACCTAGTTTTTTAGGAGTACTGAGGGCAAGAGAGACGGCCGCCCCTTGACTTTACTTTGCTAAGTAACCCTATTCTCATGCAAATAATTTTTCATAATTATTCAATTTCATATTCGTAAACGAATGTAAGCAAGAGTTTCATTCGTATAAGAATATTATTTTTATGAAAATAAAAATATATTCCTATGGCTCGCTTACTTTAAAAAGTAAAGTCAAATTGCGATCTGTGAATTTTGCCCTGAGACTTAAGAGCGTTTATTCTGAAGGTGGGCAACGTCGCAAATAGATGTCAAATATTTCACTGTTTTGATTAATTTAGCAATATTACTGTGTGGAAATAAAAAATGTGGCTAACTAGCGAACTAGAATATTGATTATGAAATGCAATAATTAATATCGTAACACCGAATATTTAGTTTTAGATGTAAACTTTCCAAATGCGTTTTTTACACCTAAAATGGGTACAACATCAAATTAAATGCTATAATTGCAATTCATTATTAATATTCTAGTTAGCCACATTTCCTATTTCCATTCAGTAATATTGCTATAAGAATCAAAACAGGTAAATATTTGACAGTTATTTGCGACGTTGCCAACTTTTAACAGCGCAGCGCAGCGGGCGTACTCTTGGTACTGTGTTTAGTCGCTATGAATGGCAAAGTCTCACTATATTTTTTTCTTTTATCTCCTAGTTGGTTTCTCCTAGGTTACGAAATAAATGTAATTGATAATAATGTTTCACTTACGTGCTGAGTAGGGCTGAAATCGTAGCCGTATGGGCAGTTCACTATCATGACTTGGCCGCTATAACACTTGTAGTACTTAGTACAGTCAGAAGGGTAGGGTAAGGACCAGTCATCATTATGAGCGCACGGTGGCAATGGACCCTGGGTTGTGGCCGTCGTTGGGGATTCGGAACAATGTGCTTCTTCTTTGGGCAGACATACCTGTAAAAAGAAAAATTATTTATTGGCACTCACACAGGAAGTTACAAACGAGATAAAGAAAAACACCAGTGTAGAAAACGAAAGTCCTGTACGAGGTAATTATAAGGTAATTCGTTCGGTCGATTTTAAAAAGAAGAAAGAAAAATTGTTTATTCTGCACAAAAAAAACGCACATATAAAAGCAAAAAGACATAAAATACACACACACAAAAGTAGCCAAAGGCCTTGTATTCAACCAATAGATAAAATTTAAAAAATTAAAACAATGTTGTTCATTGGTTGATGTCAAGGCCACGGACTAAAGACTATATTATTTTACGCTTTCGTTTAATCTCTTAACCGCTACAGTTGTAATTATCGCTATACCTCAGTATCAGATCGATGGCTTAGTCTCAGCACTAGTCAAATTTTTTGGCGTACTGAGAGTAAACGGCGTACTATAAGCACTGCTCTACCTAGTTGGTACCTATAGTCAGTATGAATGGATTAGTCTCATATTATGGTTCCTGTATGTACTAATTGTTGGGAGTCGGTTTCGACTGGGCTATGAAATAAATATCCTTAGGTAATAATGTTTCACTTGCTAGCTGAGTAGGACTGAATTCGTTACCGTATGGGCAGTTCACTATCATGACTTGACCGCTATCACACTTGTAGTACTTGGTACAGTCAGAAGGGTGGGGTAAGGACCAGTCATCATTATAACCGCACGACGGTAAGGGGCCAGAAGTTGTTGTTGTTGACTGTGCAGTTGTAGTTGTGGTCGGCGACGTCGTAGTTGTAGTCGGCGTAGTTGTTCTAGTCGGCGTTGTTGTTGTTGTCGGCGTAGTTGTTGTTGTTGTCGATGTAGTGCTCGTAGTCGAAGACGTTGTCGACAGTTTACAATCAGTCATATCACGAGGAAGACAAGTAGGAATGATAAATATGTTTTATTTAATATATAAATTAATAAGTTAAAAAAAAATTACCTCTGCTTTAGCATCAAAATAAAAATCTCCAATACAAATCAAATGCTCCATTTTGCCAGCGATGCACATGTAAAAGCGGCTGCAGTTCATAGGGTCAGGTCGCATCCAGGTCTCCGTATCGCAGGGCGGTAATGGTGGCAGAGGTGATTCATCTGCATCAATTGTCTCATTGCTTACAAATCGCCAATTGAGAGTAACTGGCGTACAGTCGGACTTAGATCCGGGTAGGCAAATCTGCAATAGTAAGGGAGGAAGACATTGAAAATTGTTACAAATAATAGAGTTTCATACGGATCTGTGTTTGAAAGTTTTTCGAATTAAACTTGTGGTGGTCATAAACGACTGCATTATGTAAGTACAGTCAAACAAAACTGACTAGTATACCGGGCAGCTTACTTGCAACTACTTTGAGGAATGTTCTGAATGTGGCGCTAACGATACTATTTGCTATATTCCTAATTGCTGATAGCATTCTCTTATTGAAGCTGGCAGGCAAACCTGGAAATATATGTTTACACATTCGAAATGTGCCATCCCATTCAGAACTTTGCATTATTTTGTTAAATGAACTATTGAACAGATTTCAACGTAATTTGGATTGGAACTGTAGGTACAGTCGAAAAAGCTATTTGAAAAAAAAAACATATTTCCGCTACACTGCCAATATTTATTTTTATATTATGCGTAATAACCAGTGATCGGAGTATGTAGATTGAACTGGGGTCATTGATCCGAAACGTATATATTACTATGGACATTCCTCCGGAATTGGTGGATTATTAAAAAAAAACCGGAACTTATGTAGGAATTGTATTCTGCCAGAGTGGAAGGAGTCATTTGATGATTTGCCATCCTCAAAAAAAAGGTAGGAATTGTAATAAAATGAGCAATTTTATTCTTTATTTTTTTTATTATTCAACAGATAAATAATTAATTAATTTAGTTTTGATACCTTCCTTTAAATTTTGAATTGAGTAGTAATAATATCACTACCAACATTAACAATATTTAATTGAATCCGGAAATACCGGAATTACTTTCCGGAAAAATGGCTTATCCATGTTATTCTTTCTGTGTGCATTTATGATACAAGTACTAAAAATCAATCTACCTACTCCGATCACTGGTAATAACTGTTCAATCTGATCGAATACCTAAGAGTTACAATTTACTTACCAATTAATTTCACTTACTGATCATAAAAAACTTTTTATCTGAGTACCGAAATGAAGTTCCCCAGGGATGCTAGTGTGGCGGCATCTACATCGCCACATGCGAACTACGCATCAAAGACCTGACGTCGCACAAAATCCTGACGTCACACAAATCCTGCATCACGCAATTAGAGTTTACCGCGCGATGGACAAATATACACGCTCCCGACTTCAACCTCTGGGCAGTTGTCGGTCAGACACGATACCCGTCTGGTCGGAGGATCCTCCCTTTTCTATAGAGGATGAGTGAACTTTATACCCTGTTCCTCATACCTCTAAACTAGTAAAACCGTAGGCTGCAGCTAGTAAATTAAAAAATACTCACGTTTTCATGAATATCGAAGACCTGTCCATCCGGACACGCCCCTACAGTAGGGACTCCTTGCTTGCAATAAATATATTTTTCGCAGTCCTCATGAGGAAAGTTACTCTTGGGATGGTGTTGGCACGGGTTAGCCAGAGCAGAGATGGAGTATAACAGTAAAAATATTAGATGGGATTCTGTGAATATAATTAAAACTGTAGTTCCCGGAAAACAAAAAAAAAAACAATAACATTGTTCACAATATAAACTCGCGTCTTTTTCAAACGGGGGTAGGTAGAAACTACAGAACTCCCCCTGCTACGATCCTTACATACCTACTCCTTCTGTCTCGTTTATTTCATACATCACGCGTAGCATGACGCTTTCTATTTCTACGAAGAATAGACATAGCTCTTTCTATACAAAGTGACATTTCGTTTCTCCATTTCTGACATCGCACCGTAGAAATCCTTCTACAATCTGACGTTTTGCCTTTCGTTTTTATCGATCTTTGTCTAGTTCCTTTTATAAGTAGACTATTGCAGAATAAGTCTATTGCAAAATAAGTCTTATCCACGCCAGCACGCGTAGCATGACGCTTTCTATTTCTACGAAGAATAGACATAGCTCTTTCTATACAAAGTGACATTTCGTTTCTCCATTTTTGACATCGCAGCGTAGAAGTCTTTCTACAATCTGTCATTTTGTCTTACGCTTCTAACAATCTTTGTCTAGGTCCTTAAAGATGTAGACAATTTCAGAAGAAAGTTTTCTATCCCGAACTGTCAAAATCACACTGACAACTGACAGTTGTCTAAGGTAGTGAAGACAATTTGATTTTGTAATCGCCTTGCTAAAGACAGAAGAAAACTTTCTACTCGACGGCCACAAAGTATATATGGTTATCTAGAAAATCATGATTTCACAGGAGAGCGTTTCGAACGCAGAACTGTGATAATTAATAGAAGAACAAAGCTATCATCTTCTATTTTACATCATTTAGTTAATAGGGCATTACCAAGGAAATGTTTAAGGCCAATACGACTGTAATATTGTTTTGTTCCAAAATACGGTACTTCGACGCTTTGAGAAAAATTGTTGTAGTTGTATTTATACACGTGACTTTATCAGTAAAAATTGACAATCAAACAGAAAAAAAAACCAAAAATTCTGAGTCGATTTATGTAAAAGAGTGAATTTCGTAAAAAGTGCAATTGACTCTTTCTACTTTGCTGCCGTCGCGCGTCGTACTGTCTACACGGAACGTCACTTTTGTCTACTCTTCCATCGACAAAACGGTGCTCACGCTACGCATGTCATACACGCACGCCGGTTGCGAGTAGGTACTACGCGCCCGACCATTCTGAAGGATATTACCAATAAGGTCACTCTCACTATATATCCTCCTAGGGCGTCCCCTCCCGGTGTTTCCACTCACATCTGCCTCATAACCTTTTGTTAGACGCCTTTCACATATCTTCTCAACATGACCATTTTTCAATGCTGTAGATAGTTTGCCATAACTTTAGTGTTCGGCATTAGGTAGGACTATGCTCCGGGTTTAATTATTAAGGGGGTATAGTACGACATAACTTAGATGTAGCATCGGCAAAATTCGTAAAACCGATCACCATCCGAAAGGAGCGCGTCTTCAAAATCACCAATCTTTATTACTGCTTAAGGTGAAAATGATCTTTACGAAAATGCAATAACTTGTAAACTCATATAACTAAATAGAAAGAAAGAAAGAAAAAGTACACAGGAAATCACAAATTAATTAAACTAAAAACACACTAATCATAAATAAAAAATAAAAAACAAAGTAAAATTTAAAGCAGTCCTGTACGAGGCCAAATGGCTCCTGTCTCAGAATGATGCTGCGACATACATTCGTAAAATTGAAATGAATGAATAAAAAAATTGAAATTTATGCTACATCTAATTGTGAGCATCTGATTGTGTAATTGTGTGGTGATTGTGTGTGTGAGCGTTTTCGTACTGCATCCGAGAAATCTCGGTTCTAGCCGTAAATAGTTGGTAACTACTATATTTTGTATGAGTTGTTACACTTGTACCCTAAATCCGAATTATTTTTGGCCGAATTTAGAACATCGGATTTAACTTGGATTCGAATCAGATGCACAGCACAAAGAGGATCTACTCTCAGCAGTTTTTTTTACTGTCGGCGGCTGTTTCAGCACGCGTAGCTTTTTTTTTTGTTTTTGGGGTGGGAAGTTGTCAAATAACTTCTCCCACTCTGGGCAGAGCGGAAGGGCGTGTCAGACTCTTACTGGCTAAAACCCACCCGTGTTCCTTCAGTTGCCTGTACGTTGCCAGGGGCCACGGTATACCTTTCGGACTCAAAGTCAAAGTCAAACAATTTATTTCAATTAGTCACATAAAAGGCACTTATGAACGTCAATATTACAAAAAATTGAATTGATTCTAAAAGGTAGTTTTCGTATGGAGAAGAATGGACAAGAAACTCCACCGTTACTCTTTTAAAATGTTTTTACAATATTTTGTTTACATTAATTATATAATTATATGTGAAGACGCATATAGAAGAAGAAGATTACTATATTTATTTATATATACTTTATTGTTCACCAAATTATACATTACATAAAGAAAAAGTAGGTACTACAAAATATACAATTGGCGGCCTTATCACTTACTGCGATCTCTTCCAGGCAACCTTGGAATGGACAGTGATTCTCTGGACATAAAATGGGGCTGTCTTTGGTGCAAATAAAAGGTATATAAGTACAATATACTTTAATGGATACACAGATTAGTGCTATATAATAGATACATATATACATACATACTAACTATATAAGCAACGAAAATAAATGACGAATATTATTACAGCTAACGATAAGAACAAAATCATAACGACAAGTAATGTTCTTTCACGAGTCTTTTAAACACAGGCAACGATTGCGCGCGCAACCACGCGACTACTATACCACGATAAGTAAAAAAGAATGAAAAATAAAGCAATTACAGATAAATTTATTATGTGATCGATACATGGTGCTCACATATTTACAAACATTGTAAAATTATACGATATTCCTAACATTATAACAAGTAATACTAATAAGTCAGTGTGTGAGTTCAAGAAATCACAGAATGTAAAATCAGTGTTATAAAAAATTACAAATACATAATTAAATCAGCAACCAGTTTGATTTTGTCTAGACTCTAAATTGTCCTATGGAGCAGGACCAGCATGTTTCCAAGCATTCTTATCTTGGATATAATCCTCTAATTTGTAATATGCTTGTTTACAGAGTGTACGACAATATAGCCCATAATATCAGAGGCTCTAAATCAAAAGTTCTAGAACGCTCGCTATCTGAGAAAAGTTATCACATCACACATTGGTTTAAATCTAAACGTGACTATAGTGAAGGTAACGTGATTAAATTTATAAAATGCATTGAAAGCCTTAGTTTTACAGAATGTTATATAAATAATGACCCTGAAAAGGTTTATGGGGCATTCTATGAGCTATTTAAGCTATTTTATGATCTGTTTTCCCTATCATTCGAATTAAAATACCTATTTCCAAGAAACCTAAATGGCTAAGTAGCGGTATCCGGGTATGCTCTAAACGAAAACGTCAACTACTTTGGAAGTATATGTAGGTTAACATCAAATCCGAAAGATAAAACATACTTTAAAGAATACAGTAAAAGACTAAGAACTATAATTAATAAAACTCAAAAATCACAAAACAACTATTATATTAATTCAGCTACCAACAAAGCCAAAGCAATATGGCAGATAGTTAATAACTATAAAACGATAACTGCAAAAGAGGATATTAAGAAAATTCAAGTAAAACACAAAATAATTACGATGCCGGAACAAATGGCTGAATCGTTTAGTAATTATTTTATAGATGTCATAGAACCTACAACTAAGGAAAATGGTACTTATCCAAAAACATTGACATATAATAATTGACGACACGGTTGACGCAGTGGCTGAGCGATCGACTGCTGCGTAACGTGTCGCGGGTTCGATCCCCGCACGGAACAAATATTTGTATGATCTGCAAGTAGTTGTTCCGGGTCTGGGTGTTAGTGTATGTGAGTTTCTATGTTTGTAAACGCACCCACGATACAAGAAGAAATTCTTAGTGTGGGGCAACGTTTTTTAAAAAAAAAAAAAAAAAAAAAAAAAAAAAAAAAAAAAAAAAAATTCAATGTTCATGAAACCGACAAATCCATATGATGTTGACCAAATAATAAAAAGACTAAATAGCACTAATAGCACAGGGTACGATAGTATAAATACTAAAATAATTAAACGCGTTTCCTATATCATAGCTCCAGTACTCAGCACCATTATAAATTAATACTCAAAACTAAAAATAACAATTATAAACCCTTTATTCAAAAAGGAAGATAGAGAAGAGATGAAATTTTATAGACCAATAGCTTTAATGCCAATTATTGCAAAAAAAAATTGAAAGAGTAATTTATACTCAAAACTCAACTCAAAGCATTTATTTCAAATAAACCAATTACAGGTACTTTTGAATTGTCAAGGGGTCGGTCAGTCAGAAATATGAAGCTAGTTGCCCATTCCAACGTGTAGTAGGTTCCTATGGAGAAAAACGGGCAAGAAACTCCACGGACACTCTTTTAAATCAGAATATTTTTACAAAATATTGGTTACATCATCCATGTTGTAATTATACATGTGAGAACAATATAAAAACACGTGCACGTTAAAGGCGTCCGTAATAAAAATGAAAACAAAAACAATTCAAAAATTAAAATAAATTCAAATAAGCCGTGGCAGCTAAGAGAGGACCAGTCCCCACTGACGGCGCCCGTTCACGAACATGACGCATGCATCAGCATCATTTAGCTCAACTATGTTGAAGGGAACTCATTGATCCAACACACACGCCACCACCAGCGAGACATTTGAGTGAGCATGACATACTCTCAACCGCCAGGGCACATTCAAGTCAATGAAAGACCTACCCAGTAAATGGTAGCTGTAAAGTAGGTACATAGTGCTCACACATGTGCTATGCAATTATATAATACTAAGAGATTGAATTAATACAATATAAAGATAGTTTACAATCTACAGCAGCTCCAACAATATTTTGAACGCTAATCAATTAGTTTATGCGCCCTTGTGGAGCTGGGCCAGCGTTGAGCCAAGCATTTTTGTCGTCGATGTAATCCCCCAACTTATAATATGCTTGGCAGCATAGTGTGCGTTTTATACAAGATTTAAATTTCATTTCATTCAATTGGAGTATGTGGGGAGGTATTTTATTGTAACATTTTAAACAGTACCCCATGAAGGATGAGTCTACTTTAGCCAGTCTGAAACCCGGTTGAATTAATTGGTCCCTATTTCTAGTCCTATAATTGTGTATATCATCTCTTTTACTGAAAAGACTTAGATTTTTCCTAACGTATATGATGTTTTCATAGATACGAGTATATTGACAAGGTACTGTACAAGGTACCGTCATGATGTTAATATCTTTAAACAGTTCCCTTAGAGAATCGCGTCTGCGGAGGCCATATATTGCTCTGATGGCTCTTTTCTGCGGAATAAAAATAGAGTCGATATCTGCAGCCCGTCCCCATAGTAAAATACCGTAAGACATGATACTATGAAAATAACTGAAATAGACTAGCCTCGCGGTATCTACATCAGTAAAATGACGGATTTTTCTCACAACATATGCTGCTTAACTTAGGCGTCCTGCAAGAGAGGTTAAATGAGCAGCTTTGAGTCGAGCGTGATCCTCAATAAAACAGTTTTATCGATGAATTCCAATTTCTCCCCATTCAATACTATGTCACAATCACTACTTTTAACATTCGGTAAAGCAAATCTAATGCATTTAGTTTTTTTCCCATTTAATACTAAATTATTATATATTAATTATTAGCAGTGAACCAATTTTGGACCTGCAGTAGGGCGTTATTTACGTCGTCAAGATTTGATGCACGTCTATTTATCTTAAAAATTAGAGAAGTATCGTCAGCAAATAACACCATTTGTGGTTGGTTTTTAATAAATGGGGTAGGTCATTTACATATACTAAAAAGAGGAAAGGACCTAATATCGAGCCTTGTGGTAAACCCATTTTTACTTTTAGACCGAGTGAATTGACCCCATTAATTTGAACTTGCTGTTGTCTATCATTTAAATAAGATTTTACCAAACTGAGCGCAAGTTTACCTAGTCCGTAATGCTCAAGTTTCAAGAGTAAGGTTTCATGATTTACGCAGTCAAATGCTTTTGAAAGGTCACAAAAAATTCCTATGGCATCTTGGGCCCCCTCCCACGCTGTAAATATGTGTTTTAATAAGGTTACACCGGCGTCAGTCGTACAACGTCCTTTGGTGAACCCATATTGCTGATCGTGTAAGATTTGGTTGGGGTTAAAATGATTAAGCATTTGATTACGTAGACCATAATATCCTCTTAAACAAACTAGAACAATATGGAGTTAGAGCAATTGCATTAAATCTTATAAAATCATACCTCAAAAATAGGATTCAAATAACTCAAATTTCAAGAATATCAAATGAAACAAAATATGAACAAACGTTTCAGTGTAAGCCTAAAACGGTTAAGTACGGGGTACCTCAAGGAAGTACTCTTGGTCCACTTTTGTTCATAATATATATCAATGACCCCCTCCCGAAAGCCATAAACCATGACATGATACTATTTGCTGATGACAGTACAGCTATTTTCACTGACGAGGATCAATATAAATATGAAATTAATGTAAATAATTCCCTAGAATACATCATAAATTGGTTAAATGTCAACAATCTTAAAATGAACTTAGAAAAAACATGCTATATTTCTTTTGCGAATATAAATAAAAAACCAAAGAACCTAAACATAAAATACAAAGGTGAAACTGTAAAAGAAGTAAAGACCACCCAATTTCTTGGCGTACATACTGACTCTGGACTAAATTGGAAAATACAAGTTCACCATGTTTGCAAAAAACTAAATCAGTTTGCATATGCCCTCTACATGTTAAGAAAAGTTACAAATGAGATAACTTTATTAAGTGTTTACCATGCATATGTAGGCTCCGTACTAAAATATGGTATCCTATTCTGGGGTAATTCAACGAACAGTGAGTATGCTCTAAAAGCACAAAAAAGTGCATTAGAAGCATATGCGGACTTAGACAGATTAATACATGTGGTCTACATGTTTTCAAAAGGTTGAAAATCTTAACCCTACCTTCATTATACATATTTGAAGTGGCAATGATGATGAAACGCGATATGGATAAGTATGAAACGTTGAGAAGTGCGAGACACAAAACTGAACTTAAAGGCATTAAATGTAGAACAGTAAAATTTAAATCGAGTATATTTGGTATTGGTGTTAAAATCTATAACAAATTCCCAAACTGTATGAAGAATATCTCATCATCAAATACTTTAAGATTAAAGCTCAAAGAATTTGTCGTATGTAAAACGTATTATTCAATTAACTATTTTTTTTTAAATGTATATTATATGACCGTAATGATTATGTCTAATAGTGAATGAAGTGTGAGGACTAAGACTTGACATGTTAAACTTATTTTTATTTTATTTTTTTTGACTTATTTAATGTAAATTTTACAATTATGTCTAATGAATGTAAAATGACCAATGCAATGGATAATAACCACCAACAATTAAGAGTGTAATTGTATTATTATTAATTATTCTTGAACATAGCCAATAACATTGACATACATATAAATATTGTACACCCCATGGGTTTGTTACAGTGATACAATAATGCTTATTTTAAGAACTTTTTTTACCTGTGAGAACAATGAATAAATGAATATGAATATGAATAATTATGTACTTTTAATATGAGTTTTAAATTTTCTTTCATTTAATTGTAATTTAACACAAGGTATTTTATTGTGACATTTACTTGACTTTCCCGCGACCCCGGCAGGCATCGGTCCTAGCGGAACCCTTCCGTTGTGCTGACATCTCTTTGAGGCGCGCGTCGTACACAACGCGCCATCGACCCGCCTGGTCCTTATCAGACGGCGAGCTACCCATTGCTCACTGTCAGCAAGTCCGCGCCTACGGTGGCCGGGAATCGGCCTGCGATCGGCCGACGACTAAGGCATCTCCTGCGGCGGCTAGGGGTGTGAGGGCGCGACATTTGCCCCTCCCTCACGCACTCCGTCTCCTCCTTCGCGAGCATTACTGCTTCGCAGAAGGAGGTGTCGTCTTCCCACGCCCGCTCGCTCCGTACCATGGCCTGGACTAGGGCCGGACGCGAGAGATCACTGCCGCCGATCGCCTCTACAAGGACACGGCGGTGCCCCGTCCGAGCCGGGCAGACCTCCATCGTGTCGTCCGGGCGATCAACACAGTGGTGACACCCGGACGTTTCCTTCCGCCTTATGCGGAACAGGAACCTCCCGAAACAACCGTGTCCGGTGAGGACCTGCGTCATGCGGAAGATGAGGACGCCGTGGCGCCTCTCTAGCCACTCCTTAAAGAGGGGACTTATCGCCGCAATTGTGGCGTGCCCAAGCACGCGTAGCTTGACAACCAAAGAGTCAACTGCACTTTTTACGAAATTCACTCTTTCACATAATTCGACTCACAATTCTTTGTTTTGTCATAGGAATTTCACTGTTTGATTCTCTATTTTTACTTATATTAAATCACGTATATAAAGACAACTACAACAATTATTCTTAAAATGACGAAGTTCCGTGTTTTGGAACAAAAAATATTACAGTAATATTGGCCTTAACCATTTCCTTGGTAATGCCCTATTAACTAAATGATGTAAAACAGGAGAAGATAGCTTTGTTCTTCTATTTTACTATCACAATTTTGCATTGAAAACGTTCTTCTGTAAAATCATGATTATGTAGATATCCGTATATACTTTGCGGCCGTCGTCGAGTAGAAAATTTTCTACTGTCAGCAGCATGGCGATTACAAAATCAAATTGTCTTCATTACTTTAGACAATTGTCAGTTGTCAGTGTGATTTTGACAGTTTGGTATAGAAAACTTTCTTCTGAAATTGTCTACATCTTTAAGGACCTAGACAAAGATTGTTAGAAACGTAAGACAAAATGACAGATTGTAGAAAGACTTCTACGCTGCGATGTCAAAAATGGAGAAACGAAATGTCACTTTGTATAGAAAGAGCTATGTCTATTCTTCGTAGAATTAGAAAGCGTCATGCTACGCGTGCTGGCGTGGATAAGACTTATTTTGCTAAGATTGCACGTAAGTAAGACCAATCAACAATAGTTATAATTATGCTATACCACGAAAACTACTATGTAGAACTTTTTACTAGGTGGGTACTTTATAACAGCAAAAAGTAATTGGTGAAGCCTAATTTCAGCAATAAGCATTAGAGGACCGTCCAATAAAAAAAGCCTTAATTCAAAAAAAAAAAAAAGCCTTACCCATTTTGGAAGTCCCTTTCCACCTGCTTCTCACAAAACAATGTAGTACAATGTGCACACTAGGAGAAATCGTATCGACGTATCGTAGTTATAAATAATGACCATAGAAATCGATTAAGCAGGAAATTATAAGAAATGCGTAAAATCTTTATTTTATGACGTAAAATGGATTAATTAGGACGTAATTTTAGTAATATTAAATGGGTTAAATACCTAAGCTACTACCTACTTTGTTTTCTTAAAATAGGCGGTAAATAATAAGCAGTGGAAAATCCTTTCTCGAAGAATCAAGTATTGATTACTATTGTTCGTCCCAAAAGTATCTGATGGAAATTTAAACAAGTAGTGCCACTTACAAATTGAGTGATTTGGTTCGATTATTTCAAAATTCAAATCCGAAATTCTAATTTTAAATCACCGTGTTCTCATGGATTGAGGAGCTATGTCTCATATTTAAACGCGGGTACTACCAATATTTAGTAGTAAATTAGCCGATTTTGTAGACCTTGTCCTGGAATTTGTAGTAAGCCCCTTTAAAAGTTACAGGACGTATAAGGTGGCTCCTCAATTCAGACACCTTAGAACTCGAAAACTAGCTGATGGATATTTTTGAAAATCTGGTAGGATTTAGTGCGTAATCTCTATAAAAAAATGGGTTTTGTACGGCTGCATTGAGATAGCTACAATGTTTTTATTTTTCATAAAAATCCATTTCACCGCGCAGTTTCTCGGAAAGTAATCAACCAATTACAATATATATTAACTATGATTTAGTAGTAAATGTGTTGTAATCTGCAGTATGAAAATACAAATGGAAAAACGATATCATTTCGTTAATACAACACATTTTACGTGGCTCCTCAACCCTGGCGGTCTATAGAAAATAAATGTACGTAGCTACTAAAGTAGTTGATCAAATCGGATAACAATAGCACCAATATTTAGTAGAAATTTTACTAAATATTGGCGTAATCCAACATACTGCACATTCAGTATTTTTAAAGATATTAATAATATAAACATTCCTTAACAATTTAGTGTGGTACGAGAGCCCACGACCAAAACCATGTCTCATCGTTTTACGGCCAAAAACCGTGTAAAATCGTTAGTTTAGATAATTGTGAACCCGACTCAGTGGGAAGTACCGGTTAGAAACGTCCCAGTTTTAAGTGAGCCCATTTCTGCTGTCAAACTCTGTACCTATCTGTGCCGAAAAAGATTGTTTTCAGACATTTTGCGTGTCACATAGGGTCTGAGCGCATTTTCAAAAATGTCCTATCAAAATAGGATTCGCAGCTATAACAGGTAAGTATTTACAGAATTTTAGTCATAAGAATCTTTAATACATCTCTCTAAGATAGATTTGTTCCATCAGAACAAATCTCATAAGGAAAAGTTCTTTTTTATCAAGATACAACCTGACCTTAACTTTTTTTTTAGAATATTATACTGCTTTAACACTGACTTTGTTACGAATCATAACGAATACCTTCAAGAAGAGCACGGGTTGGCGACGTATTGCCCGCCATTCAATACCGAATGTCAAAAGGAAGACTGTTTCTGGGAATTGAAACTCCAATCATAATTATCCCCTTCAAGTGATCTTAAATGCGCCGAGCTAACTAGACGAATACAATATATCGTTACTGTTAGAAATATTATCAAATGTTTTGTCTTTGACATTTGACATATCCAATGGAAGTACGAGCAGAGAATATGAGCTACACCAGGGATCACCAATTAGTTTTATTTAGGATCTATATAAAAAAATAATATGACTCGCGGTCCGTTTGGAAGGCGTTACCTACTAGCAACCAAGATTAAAATATGTTCAAGGACCTTGCGTATTTTTTGTGTTTTTTGGAAATCGATCATTTTGATTTGTAAATTACCTCACCCAGTTAGCTCTAATACTCCCGAAAACATTTGCAGCTTCAAGCGGCTTGCTTTTCGCATCGTCCGTTGTTGTGTCGACGGCACAAAATATAGAGCGTGGGCTTAATTCAATTACTCAAAAATGTTTGATTATGTTTGTGTTATAAATTTAACTGTTTACTTAAAATCCGTATAAACTATCGGGACCGCGGTCCGGCATTTGGTGACTCCTGAGCTACACCATCTGTAAGCTCGTCTCGTATTATTTGTCAGGTAGGTATTTGGTTAGCATAAGTATTTTTTTTTAATTCTTGACATACCAAAGGTACGTAAGTACCCATGCTACTTATCTTATTCGTTTTCACGGTTTAACTTAAGAACATATTTCAATGGATTTATTTTTTATGTGAAAGTTACTCAATATAAAAAATACTGATGAAACACTACCTACAAAAAAAAACGTAACATCGAAAGTACCAAAACATAAAGATCACTAAAACCATAGACAATTTCTAGCGGCCATTGTTGTTTGGCAAATTTTTAAACGCGACATGGCTGTAAGGAAATAGTAAGTACTATCATGGCAGCATGGAATTTGTATAAAGAAATTGACTTTGAATACATGAAACTAGTGTGAAACTATTATATACTATTAAATGAGTATTCTCTATTTGAACCCGAGCAGATATTTGTGCTTTTTTTAATCTCATCAAAGAGACTTCTTCCCTTCTATGTTATGGGATTTGGTTTCCTTCAGGTGCACCATTGTCCGTGGGTACTTCTTGCCTTTATTATGCCTACTGTGTAAATTGTATTCATTTATACATATAAAAGAAAGAAAATACATTTATTTAGCACAGACACGCACACAAAAGGCACACAACACAACATATAATACTATAAACAAAAATCAAATTAAAAAAGAATGAAAACAAATAAAATGTAAATTGCGTAATTGTAATTGCGTGGGTTGTGTTGTATTGTGTTTCATATGACACATTAACATAATATTTGACCAAATTATATATTTTTCACTACATATTAATCTTAATTTGCGTACCTTTGCCTTTATTAACAACTGCGCGCGCATCGTTATCGGATAAAATAAAACCAGCGCGCTATTTTCCGTAAATATTTGTTATTGTTTTTGTTTTGTTATTATAAAAAATACGAAATCTAAAGTATTGTCACCAAGCTACGTACTAGAGTTTTTAAAGAAGCTCCGATTGACAGTACCTGGCAACAAAGGTCAGTTGAACTTTATAAATGTAAATTGATCATCTCTATAGTTACGTTATTCCAGCATAAGTTCTTACAATAAACAGCATAATTTATTACGTTATACGTGTAGGTATATTTGAGAGGAGCTCGTGGCTCAGTAACAACAGCCGCACTGGTCGATCCATCAGGTTAAGCTACGCTTGCTGGGGTTGGTCAGTGGATGGGTGACCATCTTTACATACCGAGAATCCTCCGTGCCTCGGAAAACACGTTAAGCCGTTGGTCCCGGCTGTCATTCGTGGATCTTTGACAGTCGTTACGAGTCGTCAGAAGCCCGAAAGTCTGACACCAGTCTTACCAAGGGGTATCGTATTACCCAGTTACTGGGTTGTGGAGGTAAGATAGGCAGTCGCTCCATGTAAAATACTTGTATTCAGCTGCATCCGGTTAGACTGGAAGCCGATCCCAAAATAGTTGGGAAAAGGCTAGGCAGATTGATTGTGTAGGTATATTTGATATGTTTTAGTATAAGACTTCGCAAATTCATATAATCATATATATTCGTATATTCATATTTTGTAATTTAGAATGTAACTAAAGACCACGCTACCGCATTAGGATTATTGCCTGTAATGATAGTTGTGTTTGTGATAAATAAATAAATAAATAAATAAATATTTTTCTCTTTTTGTTCTCACACACTATTGTCTACATTTCTTTCTCATTTCTCCTTTCGCAGGTCTGCTGGAAGAAGTTTCTTAAGAAATAAGCAGTACCTTTGTACTCAAATTATAATTATGTCGTATCTCTATGTATTTTACTGTGTGTACATAAATAATAAAATAAATAAATAAATACAACAAGTCTGTTTTTTTCCTCGCAAGTTTGTTGAAAAACGTCGTGTGAAACGCGTGTGCATTGATCATTACCAGTGATCGGAGTAGGTAGATTGATTTTTAGTACTTGTATCATAAATACACACAGAAAGAATAACATGGATAAGCCATTTTTCCGGAAAGTAATTCCGGTATTTCCGGATTCAATTAAATATTGTTAATGTTGGTAGTGATATTATTACTACTCAATTCAAAATTTAAAGGAAGGTATCAAAACTAAATTAATTCATTATTTATCTGTTGAATAATAAAAACAATCGAATTCCGATCGAAGCTTTAATATTTATTTTTTATTTTTAGCCTAGGATAGCTAGATAGCTAGATCTTTTATAGATAGATATAAATTGTTGCACTTAAATTTAAATATTTTCCTACATAAGTTCCGGTTTTTTTTAAATAATCCACTAATTCCGGAGGAATGTCCATAGTAATATATACGTTTCGGATCAATGACCCCAGTTCAATCTACCTACTCCGATCACTGATCATTACCCACTCGGCTAAATTATCGCGCTCGCCTGTGGCTCGCGCGCCAATGCCGCCTTCTGGGTAATGCCCAATACAGCACACTCGTATCTTAATGTACTATTACGTTACTTTACCAATAATATTGTGAAAAATAACAGCAAAACAATGATGAATTTAGAATCATAAAATGTATCATTCAACTCATCACCGGTTACTGAATTTCATTTCATTTGTTAAATTGACTTTTGTTGTAGACATTACATAATAATCTAAAACCACAATTAAGTTACACGTAGGTCCTCGTACTTGTAGAATGATTTATAAAAAATAAGACTATTTATGATCATAGTTTGTATTATTTATGGTCACCCTATACACGAGTACCAGAGCCCATGACCGAAATGTTTGCCTTATCGTTTTACGAACAAAACCGTCTATAATCGATAGATTTGGTTATTCTGAATCCAAAAATTCTAAATTTTCCGCGTCACGTCTGACTTGAGAGCATTTAAAATATCATGTCCAAAAAAAATTACCGAACTGTTTCATAAGAATCTGTCTGATTTTCAGTATGTAATTGAACGATAGATTTTAGATACCGAAAACATAATTTACAGAAACCAGAAAACCAAAATTTAAAATGAGGCAAAAAATAAAACCCATAGCAACCCGTCTGAAAATCTTGTTTTCAGGTCAACATTGGTCAGTTGATGCAAATAAATCATTTTCCAGAAGTGTGACCATCTTATGTGTTTAAAACCATTTTGAACGTGTTGAACAATTTTCTCTGTTGGACTTCATGAAAAAGGTTGCCCATCATACAAAATATATCAGTCAAATTTAGTGTCTCACGTTACTAATCAGCTCAGTCAGTTTGTCTCTGAATCACCTTTGGGTGATGTAGAGACAAGGTGAGAATTTTTTAAAATTATAAATTTTCTACATAATCTACGTTCGCAATTTATTTGCCAAATATGTAAACAACCACGACTTTTCCACTTAGAGAAACATCAACTTTATGTACGTGTAAATAAAGTTGATTTTAGACCGACTAGTATTGTTGAAAAAGTTATAAAAAATTTGAAGTTGTAGCGCAAACTGAACCTTAGGTAGAAAATGCCTCCTCGGAACGCGCCACTGTCGGGTTCCCAGATTACGGCGGGAGGGGTTCACATCGGTGTCGAGTCGACGATGAAGTACCTGGGACTCGTCCTCGACAGCCGGTGGAACTTCGTGGAGCACTTCCGACGTTTGGCTCCCAAACTGGATAGGGCTGGGGCTGCTTTGAAGCGGCTCCTGCCCAACCTGGGGGTCCAAACGCCTCCTGCCGGAGGCTTTACGCGGGGGTCGTGCGGTCCATGGCCCTTTACGGGGCACCGGTGTGGGCGCGTTCATTGAGGCTGCGACCGGCCCGGCGGTTGAACGCGTCCCAAAGGGTCATGGCCATCAGGCTGGTCCGGGGATACCGCACGGTCTCCCGTGAGGCGGCGAGCCTCCTTGCCGGACTACCGCCATGGGATCTGGAGGCGAAAGTCCTCGTGCACATGTGGGAGTTGCGCGAGGAGGCGAAACGCCGGGGTGTAACTCCGCTGCCGCGAGAAATCACGGCACAGCGGACAGAGCTCCGGCGGGATCTCATGGCGGCATGGAGTGTGCGATTGTCGCAACCCAGCGCTGGGCACGCCACAATTGCGGCGATAAGTCCCCTCTTTGAGGAGTGGCTTGAGAGGCGCCATGGCGTCCTCACCTTCCGCCTGACGCAGGTCCTCACCAGACACGGTTGTTTCGGGAGGTTCCTGTTCCGCGTAAGGCGGGAGGAAACGCCCGGGTGTCACCACTGTGTGGATCGCCCGGAGGACACGGTGGAGCATACGGTGGAGGTCTGCCCGGCTTGGGCGGAGCACCGCCGTGTCCTCACGGAGGCGATCGGCGGCGGCGATCTCTCGCGTCCGGCCCTGGTTCAGGCCATGGTTCGGAGCGAGAGTGCATCGGAGGCCGTCACCTCCTTCTGCGAAGTAGTTATGCTCGCGAAGGAGGAGGCGGAGCGCGCGAGGGAGATGCAAGCTGCACGCCCTCGCGGCCCTAGTCGCCGCAGGAGACGCCCCGGGCGTCGGGAGTCGAGAGCCGACTTCCGGCCACCGTAGGCGCGGGCTTGCGGACGGTGAGCAATGGGCAGCTCGCCGTCCGATAAGGACCAGGCCCGTGTCGACGGCGCGTTGTGTTCCACGCGCGCCTCAAAGAGATGTCAGCACCAACCGACGGGGTCGAAAGACCAATGCCTGCTGGGGTTGCGGGTTTGTCCGAAAGGGATAACGCGGCCCCGGCACACAGGCAACGGAAGGAACACGGGTGGGTTTTAGTCAGTAAAAGTCTGACACACCCTCTCGCTCTGCCCAGAGCGGGAGAAGTCATTTGATGCTCTCCCATCCAAAAAAAAAAAAAAAAAAAAAAAGGTAGAAAATGCCTATGGTATTAAGTCCGCCTTTGTACATTTTTGTGTATTAAATAAATAAATAATCAGACAACTTTTCGATAATCCTACTATATATTTAATATAATATTAAGAATGTGAAAGTTTGTATGTTTGTTACTCAATCACTCAATAACGGCTGAACGGATTTAGATGAAAGGAGAACGCTCAAAAATACCCCAAGTCTGCCAGCAAAAAGAAATATCTCAAATTATCGCAAAAAATGAGTAATACAAAATTACATACATCCGGTTTTAATCCTTACTAGCTAACATACGAAAAAATGGCTCTGAATATTATTAATTCAGGGATAGTACATAATTTAGTCAAATCTGGAGATTTTAGTTTCAGAATGACTTCCTCCTTGTTCTAGTTGGTGCAAGCGTTACTACTGAGCACGAGGACTTTTTTTTTTTTTTTGAGGTCGTGAAATTATCAAATAACTTCTCCCGCTCTGAACGGAGCGGGAGGGAGTGTCACACCTATATTCTAAGTCGTCACCTCGAAAGCTCCTCGACTCACAACTCAGTCAAGGAACCTCAAGGCGTGCCTCGAAAGATCCTCAAAATCGGTATTCATAGTCGTAAGACTAAGGAAATTATGAGGTTCCTTGAATGAGTGTGAGTCGACGTGATACGTCACGAATACGTCATTATTTGGAGGAATATTCCGTTTATTATATTGGCTAAACTTATTTTTAGAACAGTCTGTGAGAGCGTTACCTACCTGTGGTTTTCAACTTGAAGTGTCACATTTGTCAAATGAAAGTAGATAGAGTGATACTGATAACAATAAACACACTAATAATTTATCCACTTGAACCAAAAACCATGTCCTGGGCAAAAAATAAGGTTATACTTGAGAATTGAATGGCTTGAGAACATAAAAATACTTCTTTATGCGTTTCCTAAAATATCAGTTCATCTTGAAATTTCCTGATGCATAAAATCGTAAAGCGGCTAATATTAGGGTTATGGGTGTAGCTGACAATCCACGTCTGTTACCACCACCAATATCTTGAAAGTGGTAACAAAAAGCTCACCACAATATATTTTATAAAGCGAAATCTCATTTTAAATAAATCATCATAAAACCCAATTGGATTTTCTGCATCTAGTAAGTAGCGTCACGATACGTAATTGTTATTATCGTAAAAATATTCAATAAATTCTTCAAAAGACATAACGAAAAGCGGATGAAATACGCTTTTTTTGGTTAAAAACTTCCTCAAGGTAGATCGCGACGTACCTTATATTTGACAGTTGGTTCCTCAACTCAAACTCACCTCGACTGAGGAAATTCTTTAACATGAGGAGTAAAATTGCAACTATGAATATCAAACTACCTAAGTGAGGTTGAGTCGAGTCGAGGAAATCATGAGGTTTTGACTTAGAATATAGGTGTCAGACTCTTACTGACTAAAACCCACCCGTGTTCCTTCAGTTGCCTGTACGTTGCCAGGGGCCACGGTATCCCTTTCGGACTTTCTTGCGACCCCGGCCGGCATCGGTCCTGGCGGACCCCGTTGTGCTGACATCTCTATAAGGCGCGCGTGGAAGCGTGGCCTGGTCCTTATCGGAGGGCGAGCTACCCATTGCTCACCGTCCGTAAGCCCGCGCTTACGGTGGCCGGGAATCGGCCTGCGATTCCCGACGCTTAGGGCGTCTTCTGCGGCGGCTAGTGGCGTAACAGCGCGACATCTGCCTCTCCCTTACGCGCTCCGTGTCCTCCTTCGCGAGCATTAGTGCTTCACAGAAGGAGGTGACGGCTTCCCCGGCCCTCTCGCTTCGTACCATGGCCTGTACCAGGGCCGGACGCGAGAGATCACTGCCGCCGATCGCCTCCACAAGGACAGGGTGGTGCTCCGCCCAAGCCGGGCAGACCTCCACCGTGTCCTCCGAGTGATCCACACAGTGATGACACCCAGGCGTTTCCTCCCGCCTTATGCGGAACAGGAACCTCCCGAAACAACCGTGTCCGGTGAGGACCCGCGTCAGGTCCTGGGTTCGATTCAGGAGAATACTCTTTAGAATTACATCAATCAATCTGCTCTGCCTTTTCCCAACTATGTTGGTGTCGGCTTCCAGTCTAACCGGATGCAGCTAAATACTAGTATTTTACATGGAGCGACTACCTATCTGACCTCCACAACCCAGTAACTGGGTGATACGACTGTAACAGATCCACGAATGACAGCCGGGATCAACGGCTTAGCGTGCTATCCGAGGCACAGAGGAGTCTCGGTATGTAAAGTTGGTCACCCATCCGCGGACCAACCCCGGCAAGCGTAGCTTAACCTGATGGATCGACCCGTGCGGCCGTTATTATTTAGGCACGTTAGCTCCTCTTAAGAATTACATAAAAATCATTCATTACCTACGTACCTAATCTTTAATTACATGCTCATTGTGAGTCGATTTGTAATAGGTAATTGAGGTCTCAGGTCAATATTATCGTGGATTTTAGTTGAGATATGAGCCCCGTCATTTTCTGCACGTGTAATCTATATATATTACAAAACAAAGTCGCTTTCCGCGTTTTTCTTCTAAACCACGCAAAAGATTTTGATGAGGTTGTCATCATCGTTTAGAGAATTTATTCCGGAAGGTTTGTGTATATATAATACATTATTATTAAGAACGTCTATCCTGAAAGTGGTCAACGTCGCAAATAGCTGTCAAATTACCGCGTCAAATTAATTAGCGTTGACTGTATGGAAATAAGAAATGTGGCTAACTAGTGAACAAGAATATAAATAAGGAATTGCAATTATAACACTGAATTTGATGTTGTAACCGTTTTACGTGTAAAAAAGACATTTGGAAAGTTACTAATACTTTTTTTTTCATGTAAAACTAAATATTCGGTGTAACGATATTAATTTATTGCATTTCATAATCAATATTTTAGTTCACTGGTTAGCCATATTTCATATTTCCAGGAGAAGGAAGGGTTCCGCCCTTCATTGTTAGGCATCCGCTAGGCACTTGCCTGGTTTTTGAAATTTGTAGGTCAGTGTCAGGTTAGTATCCCTTAATTTCCTTTGGCATGATTATACCCCATATTTTTCTGCATTGTTTGATATATCGCACGAAGTGTCAACGGTGATTTTGGGAAAAAATAAATACATTTGTTTTTAGAATATAAAAAACTTCTTACAAAAAAAAAAAAACCGCCATCCAAAAAAATACCTACACTTCAAACTGAAAAATAACTTTAATTTCGGAAGTTGGTGGTAAAAAACAAAAATTCAAAACCAGACACCGACCGACGGTTGTTTTTTTTTTTTTGTAAAAAGTTAATATTTTTCACTTTTTAGTTGTGGTACCTACCCCACATAGATTCGAATACCACTACCTGCTATGTAAATAACAGTGACAGGAAGTTATCATCATATCATCCACATATGTAGTGGGAAAAATACGTATTAATGAAGCTTACTCAAAAACTATCCAAGCAAAGTTAATAAAATAAATCGTACGAAAAAAGAATTGTCAAAATCGGTCCACAATTGACGGAGAAATCGGTGGACATACATAAAAAAATATACATTTGCTATGAACATAGGACCCCCTCCTTTTTACAAGTCCGTTAAAAATGGTTTTAATCTGTTTATAATTTACATGACGTACTAAATGATATGATAAAATAATAAACAATTAGAGGCACCTGTACGAAAGTCGAAATATTTCCTTTTTTACAAATTTCTCTATTTTTTTTTTTCAACCAAGTGCCATAAAGTAAAGAAAAACGTTTATTGAAAAACTGAAATAGCATTAAATTTATCAATACGATAACTAAACCCATTTCTGCCAAAAAATTAAAAAATACTAAGTTGAGTTGTTAAGTCTATGAAGATCGATTTTCAGCTCACTGTGCGGCGCGGCAGCGGGCTGACAACGTTGCATATACGTATATATACCCAGTTAAGAGGCGCGGCGGCGGCGCGGTGGGGGCACGGCGACGGCGTCGTCGTCCTAAGCATTTATGGCAACGTGTTTTCTTAAAACAAAGAAGAAATATTCATTATAAATGTGAGCGTAAATCAAAAGTAAAACGATATCTACGTATGTCGCAAAACTCATTGGACACGCCATTGTGATCAACACGGTCTTGTGATACAGCGAATATCACAGCGTTACATAATATCACGCATATTGTCACCAGAGGGGCAGACAGAGGTTGGGCACGCCACAATCGCGGCGATAAGTCCAGTCTTTGAGGAGTGGCTAGAGAGGCGCCAAGGCATCCTCGCCTTCCGCCGGACGCAGATCGTCACCGGACACGGTTGCTTCGGGAGGTTCCTGTTCCGGATAAGGCGGCAGGAAACGCCCGGGTCTCACCATTGTGTGGATCGCCCGGAGGACACGAAGGAACATACGGTGGAGCCGTCACGTCTCTAGTGTCCGTGTTCATGTGTGATCTCTCGCGTCCGGCCCTGGTCCAGGCCACGGTACGGAGCGAGAGTAATGTAGTCTGCGAAGCAGTAATGCTCGTGAAGGAGGAGGCGGATCGGGAGAGGCAAACTTCGTGCCATCACGCCCCTAGTCGCCACAGGAGACGCCCTGGGCGTCGGCAACCCCAGGCCGATTCCCGGCCACCGTAAGCGCGGGCTTGCGGACGGTGAACAACATACTAAATTTGATTTAAATGCTTTTCATCCATTAAACAGATGGAAAAAAAAGAAAGAAAAATTGTTTATTCTGCACAAACAAAACGCAAAAAAACAAGACAAAAAGACATAAAATACACACATACACAAGTAAAGTCAAGTCAAATCATTTATTTCAAATAGGTCCTTGCAAGACACTTTTGAACGTCAAAAATTACAAAAAAAATTGAATTGATTCTAGTCGACCGTTCCAAAAGGTAGTTTTCGTATGGAGAAGAATGGGCAAGAAACTCCACCGTTACTCTTTTAAAATGTTTTACAATATTTTGTATATGTAGGTACATTAGTTATATAATTATATGTGAAGACGATGCATCTAAAAATAAAACAATAAATTACTATACAACAATATAGGTAAAAATATTTTTTTAAAGAGAGCAACAACATATAAATTACTACTTATGTGATAGATACATGGTTCTCACATATTTACAAACATTGTAAAAGTAGACGATTTTCCAAAAAAAAGTTACAATTAATAAGTCAGTGTGTGAGGAAGTAATCACAGAATGTAAAATCAGTGTCATATAATAAAATATAATAATTTGTACAACTTAAATTAGCAACCAGTTTGGTTTTTATTTATTATTAAAACTTCATGCACAAGTAAAAAACTGTACAAAGGCGGACTTAATGCCTGAGGCATTTTCTACCAGTCAACCTTAGGGTGATAAACCGAATAAACTTTGTCAGGAGAAATAACGATAGGTAGAGGAGAAAACAAATCCAACAAATCAGCGCTGAAATGATTCCGCCAACTTTTTACGAATATGTTCACGTGCCTTCACTTTGAAAGATAACCGACTGCATCCTGATGTTCAGAGGGAGCGCATTCCAAAGAAAAACCGCCTGGACAAAGAAAGAAGAGTGAATAAAACCAGAACGGTGAGAAGGACATCGTAGAAGACGATTGTTGGTAGAACGAAGATTTTTACTATGGGCAGAGCATAGGTATTGAACATGGGAAGTCAGGTAAGAAGGAGAAGTGGGATTGTCCAGTATAGAATACAACATAGACATAGCTCATGGTTACCCATACGTCAGCGCAGAGAGTTGAGCTCTCTGTGCTGACGTATTTTAAAAGCAATCGGTGCGCAGACACATGATCATACTTACGTGATTTTGTCTAGATTCTAGATTATCCTATGGAGCTGGACCAGCATGTTTCCAAGCATTCTTATCTTGGATATAATCCTCTAATTTGTAATATGCTTGTTTACAAAGTGTACTTTTAATATGAGTTTTAAATTTTCTTTCATTTAATTGTAAAATATCACAAGATATTTTGTTGTAACATTTAACACAGTACCCCATAAAAGATGTATGTACTTTAGATAATCTGAACTCAACCCAACCAAAATCTACAAAAAGTAGCCAAAGGCTTCGTATTCAAACAATAAATAAAACTAAAAAAATAAAAACAATGTTGTTCATTGGTTGATGTCAAGGCCACGGACCAAAGACAATAAAATAATAAATAATGGGTACAGGTCGTTCCTCTGCGGATCCTCTGCTAAAATAAAACAACGCAAATATTTTAATCAATTTTTATTTATCAATCATCATCGTCGTCTTCTTCATCACTTTGCTTCGGTACCAGCTTAGCCTCCAACTCCTTAGCGGGATTGAACATACCGTTAGTTTGTGTATTACAGATGAAACAACGTGTTGATTTCTTGTAGTTTTCTAAGGCACACTTCTCACAGAAGTAGTGTTTGCATCTGGGAACAAGAGAGATCGATAGAATTAGAATTGTGTGATAATGTAGGCATAAGCACAGATAAAGAGAAAAGAAAGAAAGAAGAGAAAAGAAAGAAAAATTGTTTATTCTGCACAAACAAAACGCAAATATAAAGATAAAAACACATAAAATACACATTTACAAAAGTAGCCAAAAGCCTCGTGTTCATCCAATAAATAAAAATATAAAAAGTAAAACAATGTTTTTCATTGGTTGCTGTCAAGGCCACGAACCAAATACATTATTGCGTAATACTCTTGCAACATTACCAAATGTCAACAAAAACATCATAAAAACAAAATGCCGATTGCAGAGTTACTACTACTTTTGTAACAAATAATAAGAAAAATTATGCTGTGCGTCGCATCTGTGCATGAACAGGTTATTGCTCAGCGAAATGCTGTGAATTCGGACGAACCTAATGTCAACAGCGCTGGTTTTCAGCAATTACCTATGGAATCAGATCGATCAGATCGACACGTTCTGTGCCGGGAGCCCTCCTGGAGGTTTCACCTAGTTCGCATATGGGATGCCGGGATCCCTCGCAGAGGGCTCATTTTAAATGTAGGTTTTTCTTAGCGAATACAGCATTATAAACCGTAAAAATAAAATCTGATGTATATTTTAACAAGATTTATTAGTGTAGTTAGTTATAAGCGTTGGTTTTAAAATAAAAGCATTTTTTTATTATTATTTTTTTTGTTCGCGTTTACAAATATTCATTAAATATTTTAAAGTATGGCAACTACGTATAGCGACAAGACCCCCTAAAAACATTATTTTACTTCGTTTGACAGTGTATTATAACACGGTTTTAAACCTAATGCCATTGACCGTCCGCGATGGTTAACTTTAGTGCAAACGTAATACGGGCAGCCCTCCCGGAGGGTTCACTTCCAATATGTATGGCGGCATGGCGGATGAGTTCTATGAAAAACTGGGTGGAGTCGAAAGTGTCAATATAGATGGGACACTCCGCAGTTTAGATATGAAGCTACAAGTACGCGGCGGGCCCGTCTTGCTGGGCCAAGTCAGTGAGTGTAACGTAGTCAGAAGTTCTAAGAGTCACGCGATAGAAAGAGAGGCAACTTCTAGGTGAATATAACTGTAGGTAATTAGCGCTGTGCGACCTGAATTGCACTTTTTTGTGTCGTAGCTAGAGTCGCTTTTTATTTAAATGATTTTGCGGAGGGTCAGTTGCCATCTGTATTAATCTGTGGCATAGGTTCAAATTGAATTAGCTAGCAATACTCCGCAGATTTGACGGGTAATATCTTAACACATTTTGCTTGAAATATCAGTTTTGAAATTTTTTTTTTTGTGTGAACTTTACAGACGTTATTAGTATCAATATCTAAACACAATTGATAAAACAAAAAAAAAAACAATTTCTCATTCTAACAAACCACCGATCGCTGACCCCACAAAAAATCATCAAGTCATTTTTAGGGTTCCGTACCTCAAAAGGAAAAACGGAACCGTTATAGGTCAAAGTCAAATCATTTATTTCCAATAGGCCCTTGCAAAGCACTTTTGAACGTCAAAAATTACAAAAAATTTAATTGATTCTCAATTCTCACAATAGGTAAAAAAAATATTAAAAAGAAAGCGACAACAGATAAATTAATTACTTATGTGATAGACACATGGTTCTCACATATTTACAAACATTGTAAAAGTAGACGATTTTCCAAAAAAAGTTACAATTAATAAGTCAGTGTGTGAGGAAGTAATCACAGAATGTAAAATCAATATCATATAATAAAATATAATAATGTATACCACTTAAATTAGCAACCAGTTTGATTTTGTTTAGATTCTAGATTATCCTATGGAGCTGGACGAGCATATTTCCAAGCATTCACGATCACTCGTGAGATTTAGGATCACTCGTGTGTCTGTCACAGCCCTTTTGCACCGAATTTACTGGACCACTGCAGGTCAAATTTAGTACACATACGAATTTCTGTGACCCAAACACGGTCGTGTAAAGAAAATAAATGAATTTTGATTACAGGGGCCACTTTTCGGGTTTAAACTGAAAATTAAAAAAAAATGTTTTGCTAGCTGTACCGAGTGACATAAGTATCAAATGAAAGGCCTTGGAACGTCAATTTTTCTTTTAAAATTTTAATACAAATACTTTTAAAGACATTTAAGAAATTAGATGTAAATTGACCATTATCTCCGACACTACTGAACCTAAAATTTTGAAAAAGAAATACAATGAATGGTTCATTACTCATACATAACAGGAAAACCAATTAAAAGTCTAAGGTCTTAAAATAACGTGGTAAATCTACAATATTGTGCATACAAACTTACATATTTTGTAGTTGTAATGTATGGGAAAACATGTTTTTCAACTACAATGTTAAGTATATTCCTGGGATAAATTCATCCCAATTACGGAACCCTTCATTGTGCATGGTCCGACACGCACTTGGCCGGTTCTTTTTTTTTTCGTGTTGAGATATCGGTGCCCGTAACGTCTGCGGGGTAGCTACCTAATTAAATTTAAACCTGTATATCTTGCAAATGTGAGGACTATTTTGGGTCAGTAAGTTTTAATGATGGTCTGGCAGTTTGAGTAATTTGTGCGGCCTACCCAAATGTCCTTTCTTCAATAACCGCATTTATTGTTCCTTTCATTAATTAATAAATAATTTACACTTTTTCACCTATAGGTACGCTAAACTAAAATGTATTCCTTAAATTTTATCTTGCAGATTTTAATTAACAGACATACTTACAAGTTTTTTAAATATGCTCTACAGTGGCTTTGACAAAACATATTAAAGAGGTACTTATATATTTTATTTTCAAAAGAGGTTTTTGTTATACAAAGGTTCATATCGTCTGGAAGGTTATTAAAATTAGTTTTCAACCATAATAGTTATTGCAAGTGGGCACTACAAATCTTTTCATATTGTTAGTCCTTTGAGAGCTTGTGCGAATAATATTGTTTTTAAATTCATCACAAACATACTGTTCTATTATTATTTGTCGTATTCATCCATATTGTTCGTCGAATCGTTGAGCTCTGCGGAGAATTAGCAGTGGTAGCACGCGGAAATAAACTTTTCCTACGTTTTTTGCAATTTGCAGGTCAGTGTCAGGTCGTATCTTGATCAAAATATGATTCGCGACTATAACAGATATGTATTTACAGAATTATAATCATCTCCAAGTTAGATTTGTTCTCAAATATCATGATTTCTTGAAAAAGTCATTCAATGGAACAAATCTAACTAAGAGAGATGTATTAATTATTCGGATCCCAACCATCAATACAAAAAACTACAATTTCTACCATACTTCGTAAAAACTACCACGGGTAACATAAAACCTACCATGTTTCCGAATTTCTTAAAAATAACTACCATGGCTACCATAAAAGTTGTCTTTTCTAGCAATCTTCTTTAAAAAACTACCATTGACACCACAAAAAAACTACCCTTTCACAAAATTTGCCACAATAGTGCAGACTAAACTCCTAAAAACCACTTTTCTTTACATCTTTAAAATCATAGTTGACTCACTTGGTAACGACGGGGCTGGTGAAGCTGTTCCTGCATATAAAGCAGCGGAAGGGCAGCTCGTCGTCGCTGTTCACCTCATAGTCGGAGTCCCCGCCGCCCGCTGCCCCCTCCGCCTCCTCGCGCTCCAGCTGCCAGCCATGCTTGTAGTCTGAACGGTCGTGCAGGAATTTGCAGGAGTCTGGAATGATTAAAAGTTTATATTTTAACTATCGATCTAGGTATCCAATGGATGCCGGCGTTTTATGAACAGCCTAGGCATACAGTTATATACATTAAGTATTTTTTTTTTAATGGAATTCGTCATTTTTGCTTATGATAAATCCCATCGGGCACACGGCTTTCCTTTCTGTCACACTAAGAACCAAAATTTCGAAGAGAGGCATCCACCAACCCACTCTGAGCCCTCGTGGTGGATTACAGCCCAATCTCTCTCACAGAGAGGAGGCCTGAGTCCCTGCAGTGGGAACATTGTCGGCTGATTATATTGGGTGCCTAATAATATACTTAAATTAAATTCAAATTCAAAAGTCATTTATTCAAACTAGGCTGAGAATCAGCACTTTTCGAACGTCAAAATTACATAAAACAGTCCCCCAAAAACGCCCACCCTTCACAAAATGACGAAACTCTTCAAAAAATATTATATAATTAATAAAGGACATCATTCATTTCGTACCCAAAAATTAAAGTACCGGCCAGAAAAAAGAAAATGCTATTTTCTTATGGGAAATAACATCTTGAACATTTTTTTATATTACAACGAAATTCTACAATTAACCCCCTGGCTGCTATTTGAGTTTAAAAGTAGGTACCAAAAATCATATTTTTGCCAACAATACTTTGGACATTCGTTTAAAGACACAAACATTTACAGTAGCCCATTGTAGAAATGGACATGTGCATCGAGCGTTAGGTATAATAAGGTATGATAAGTATTAAAAACAACGAGAAAACGATTGAGAGAAATATTTTTTATTATAAAATAGCAGGCAGCTAGGCCGGTGGATAATCCATTCTTAAGCCCCCCCCAGAAGCTGTTTGATTCCGTCATACTCGAGGGTAAAACGCCAGAGGCGCCACAATTTTTTATATTTTCTAACTTAAATAGCAGCGGAAGGGTTAATTGTATACTCTCATTGTAATAGTAAAAAATGTTGAGGGTGTTTTTTTTTTTTCTGGCTGGCCACTTTAGTTTTTGGATACAAAATGTTCGAAACTTGAATGATGTCCTTTATATTTTTTTTTTTTTAAATGATTATAATATTGATACTGACCTCCAAACCCGCAGAACCCAGTCTCTTTATAATCTTTACAGATGTCTGGCTGGTAGTCCCACCGGACAGTGGCTCTGAGGTTGGCCGGGGCTCTGATAGGGCCCTTACGTACAAGGCCAGAGCTCGCGTTGCCGGCAGCCGTGTCGCGCTTCTTGTAGTATTGGGCGTAGTTGTTCATGCCGCGGTAGACCTGGAATGTTGCAAAGAAATCATTATTACAACTATAATTATACATGCGAGCGCTCAGCCGGCAATGTTTGTATGAAAATCCATACCTGTCGTGTTTAGCGGCCGAATAAATTACTATGAAAACTCATAACTGTCGTGTTATTTAGAAATAGAACGAACTTTTTGCTTTAACACATAGCAACCAAGGAGGTAACTAATATTTTTTTTTTAAATTTCGATTTGGTTTGCAAATAGAGCTGTTTAAGGCGACGATAACCGACTTTCAATGATTTTATACTGAAGAACACATCTAAACGAGTAGTGTTAATGATTTGGAAAAAATATATGTTAAATTAGAGCATTTGCCTAATAACATAATATGTGCATATTTTAGATTATGTTTTTATTACATAATGCAATTAATTTGTTAACTTATGTCTAACGCGGATAATAAACTGAGAATCACACAAAATCTATCAAGCATATTTTTCTATTTTTCAGCAATACAAAGGATCAATAAAAACGAGCGAGGCTTACAGTAGTTGCTTATGATGTATAACATCTGATATCTCACCTTGGTAATAAGCAACATTAAAAGGGCGGCGCCTCGTCAATGTCGTTTTTGACAGCCAACACCGCGCGCGCTCATTGCTTCGGGGTTGCTGTTACACACTTCCGTCCCTTTTCACGAAATCATTCCCACAGATTTTTACGGTAGGTACATATGCTGAGTCAAAAAATTAAAATAAACAACTAGTTACCTTATCATCAGCCTGTCCCGACAACTCCTCATTAATTTTCTGAGCCTTCTCGAAGATGGCCTGAGCATCTCTGTCTCGTTCTGTGTCCATCTCATATGTTGCTGTCGCATTCTCTCTCTGTTGTTGCACTGATAGTGTTGTTCGTTGTTTAGCCTGAAATAGTTACAATAAAGCTGAAATTATTTAGTGTTACGATAAGTAAATGTTCACTTGGTACTCTTAGCAGTTAATTTATACTTCTGATACAGGAAAAACTAATTCAGGATTTAACTATTTATTAAGACAAGTATCAAGAACATAAGGTACTAAATTTCTTTTACAGAAGAAATAAAGAAATAATACCTAACGTAACGTAATCATGAAACGCAAAATATAAATAAAATGAGAGATATAATTTGGCAGTTCCGAACTTCGCGCAGAAGTCTGCGCAATAAAGTTTTATAGGAACCAAATGCTGACATGAGGCGAGTGTGAGTAAGAGAACCTGCTGTGAGATGCGTTTTTAGTTGGGTCCTCTTGAAAATGGGTTTTACAGTGGTTATATTTGGATTATTTAATAAAAGTAGATAAAATGTGCGGGATTTTATAATAATCTGTCCTGTGAGGAGTCCTCCGTTTTTCTTTAATCTTGTAGTCTGCTTGTTGTGATTGCAGATCACATGCACTGAAAGTCATGGGGAGAGGCCTTTGCGCTACCAGATGATACATGCAACAGTAATAGTAACTGCCTGTTATTTTTACTTACTTTCTCCTCATCACTGCTGTCACTTCCTCCAACATCTATCTCAGGTTTACTCTTCTTAGGGCCCGCAGTTCTCTGTATGTTGGGGTTCTCCTTTTGAGGTCTCTTTGTTGGCTGTACTACGGTCTGCTCATCTGAATCGGAGCTGTTTTTCTCTGAAATTGTAAAGTATTTGTTGATTTTAAATGTTTATCCATGCATTTTGAATTTATAGAATTTGTGACATAATTAATTACAAGGCCTGTGTAAAATAGAAGACTGCAATATGCCTATTTTAATGTAATTCTTGGAGCATATTGATTGTTTGAAGGTAGATAGTATGAAAATCCTGCATAATTTAAAAGTAATACCGACACATTATGTTAATGCGAACATAATCTATATAAACAAAACTCATCCAGAAAAGAAAACGTACTTGTTCAATGGAAAAACCTTAGCAAATTTGATATTTATTTTCTGCATCACCAATATAACCTCAAAAGTTTAAATCTATATTGCAGATAATTCACCAATTGTCTTAATAATTACGCACTACAACTTGTAAATTACCTTCAGAGCTAGACGTTTTCCGTTTCCTACCGCCTCTGTTCATAACATTACGCTTTTTAAATGTAGAAGGAACTTCAACCTCTACGTCCGACATTTTACGTTCTTGATCTTGTTTTACACACTATTCACTTAATATAACCTGTCTTACACTTATTTTATTACTTTTAAAAGCTAAATTATTGTTTTATAACTTTATAATGAGATGATAAATGAGAAATAACAATAATAGATGACGCCAGCTTGTTTACAAATTGTGAATTTTTGATTGATTGACAAAATTGACATTGACATGAGTCAAATGAGTGAGACAGTTGCCGCATTCTGAGTTACGCTGTAATCGATTTGAGCGTACTACACCCGTACCGAAAAGCGTGAGCTCGTTAACGATGTATCGTGAATCGTCATAGATGACGTCATGACATGCGCCATCTTACGATAACGCCGACCATGCCTTTTACTAATACCACCGTGAGCGCTGTCAAAAATGACAGTTGTGCTGTTTTGTTTTGAGTCGCATCATAACTTTAGACTATCGTGGCATTTTCGAAATTGTGCTTCTGGTTACCGTGGCCACCTAACCAACGAAGAAGAAGAAATTTGTAAAAGAAAGAAAGAAAGAAAATAAATTTATTTGACTCAGGTTAAGACACACAACATTCACACAAAAACAAAAAAAAAAACAAAAAAATAAAGATAACTTAAAATAACACAATTGTTGTTGTTGTGTCAAGTTGTAGTTTAAACATAAAGAATTATTCTATTCTATTCTATTTTTCCATATGGCAATGGTGCCGATGTCACAAAGAATTATGATAGGCAAGTTTTGACGTTGAGCGAGCACCGTGAGCGCGTTCACGATCGATCCGAATTGTTGACAGCCCTCTGCTGTCATAATCGTGCTATCTAAATCGGAACGCCAAATATTCATGTCAGCGCTGTGAGCGATTACGTTCTAATTCGGAAAGCGGCCACTGACGTTTCGGCCGTTCGGATACTTCAACAAGACCTAATTTCTTAATCAATGCTTGGACAACTTATTTTTATTATCGTTAGTAATATCGTGAATATTGCAAGAATATAGAATATTGTAATGTCGTAACCAGCAGGCGGCTCACCTATAGTAAGTAAGTGATTATCGGCACTTATGGATCTCTGCAGTGGCGGATCCAGGATTTTCGGTTGGGAGGGGCTTGACCCCACTTGACCCCTTGAGGGTAGGTTTTAGCAAAGTAAACGCTAAAAAAGCACACAACATTTTACAAGCCTCCTCAGATTACTTTTCGAAAATTCCTTAATGACTTCGTTAGGTTGTAAACTACAGATATCTTGGCGAATATACATGGCGGCAAAATCGGGCAGTGTGAGTGGCGCGCGGTTTCAAAATTCGTCACGTAAACAAAACAATAAAACTTAAAAACATAATACTTATTAAGTTAAGGATAATTGATAAAATTATACATTAGGTAGTGTAATAATTGCTAAAAAGTTTAATTAGAATAATATCACGGAAGAATTCAGACGCTTTTGGGGGGGGCCCTTTGCGGGGTCGAAATACCGGAATTTCACGAATTAAAAATTTATGATATTTTCGTATTTTTTTTGTATTTAGGTGCGTTCAGTAGGTAATTAAAAAAACCACATGATAATCTACGATACCACTGTATTTCAATAATATGCATAAACAAGTTTTTGAGTGACACAAATGAGAAACATAATTTCTCTAATGATATTTTGTGATTTACTGATAAGAACTCTTGTTCATTAATGATAATTATATAGTTTTTAAATTATTAATGATTAATATTTGTAGTAAAATAATATAAAATTTCTTTTCTACTTTTACTTGCTGAAAATTTCTACGGCGTTCAAGTATGGGGTTGCCGTACTTGTAATAATTATTTAATTTAAGAACGGATTGATTACAAGGATGTCATGGCGCCTGAATGACATTGACACTTGACAGGGATGTCCTGCTGGGGAGTTTGTTGCGCAATTTTTTCTTCCCAGCTACAGCCCTAGGGAGTAGTGAAGAGCGGGAGTTTTGTTGGAATGTCTTATGTCATTTTTAGATTCAAAAAGTGCTGATTCTCAGCCTAATTTTACTAAATCACTTTTGATTTTGATGGTAAACCAATATTAAACATTTTGTGAAATTGCCATAGAAAATGTACTTACATTTAAAAAAAACCATGTGCGGTTAAGGTAACCCGTCAGGAACGACGTGCCTTACATGATACAAGCATGCACACACAGTCGTATTAACTGTGTCGACGTCCACAGACATAAATGTTTGTGTCGACCGCATAGCGTCATCAGCCCAGTCTACGTATGTAATTATGAAGATTTGACGATTACACGCTTTTTATCATAATCCTCAGCTTCTCGTATGCTTCTCTTGTATGCAAACACATGTTTGACAAATAAATTATCTTTTATCTTCTTCTCTCGTAGACTAATAAAGAACTAAAAATCTAGCTAGAAAAACCTACCGAGCATGATCGGACATAGGTACAAACAAATAATTAATTATAGATAGATAAATAAAACAAATATTGAGTGCACACAAAAAACACACATAAGCACAAGTAACCGTATGTTACCTTTTAGGGTACCGTAGCCAAGTGGCAAGAACGGAATCCTTATAACTTCGTCACCTCCGTCTGTCCGTCCGGATAACTATCATATAATATAAAAAATCATACATACATGGCAGTCGCTCCATGTAAAATACTGGTATTTAGCTGCATCCGGTAAGACTGAAAGCCTAGGCAGATTGATACATACATAAACTCTCGTCTTCTTCCCATGGGGGTGAAACAGAGGGGTGGGTGGCAGAAACTACAGAACTCCACCTGTGATCGTTACATACTCCATAATCCTCTTCCTCGTTCCCTCTCCTCTTGCTTCGTTAACATTAATACATCTGGTCATACCCGCACACTGGTTACGAGTATTACGCACTTGATTATAATTGATGTCCTTCTCGTCTCCAGGCGTTTCCACACACATCGGCTTTGTATCTAAATACCTTTTGTGATCCCCTTTCATTCATCCTCTCAACATAACCGAACCATCTAAGCATACTCTTTTGTACCTATCATAACAAACGTATTTACCTTGATAGTTCGATTATTTTAATAAAGTTTTTCACCTTGGTTATTCATTGTTTATTGGGTTTTCATTTGTTTTTCTCAGATTACAGATAAGATAGGTCTGTTGTGACTTGTGATCTTATGAGGTGTTATTTTCTGCAAAACATGTGATAGAATAATGTCGAGTGCTGTGTACTGACGTACCTTTCAGGTAAGTCTTAAATCATTTCTTTATCTCGCAACCATGTGGGGCATCGTAATGGTGACTAAAGACAAAGACAGGCTTAGATAAAATAGATTAGAGCATTTTAAATAGATTGATCGAATGAGTGGAAAGCATTGAGATAGAAAATATATATATTTTATATTAATATAGGTGGAAAGCTAATAAATACGGTACAAGGATATTTTGGCACGTGGCTGAAATCGGAACTAACGCCACCATGCTGTTTTTGGAACGAAATGAACGAACGAAGCGGCTTGCTGTAGAGTTGACTGTTAGAAATTGTCGCGTAACTGCGTTTGCACTGGCGAAACATTCAAGACAAAACATGTTGGAATCTCTATTTTCTGTCAATGTTCTATACAATATTTGACAGGACCTAGAAATTTCAACATGTTTTGTTGCGATGTTTCGCCAGTGCAAACGCACAGTAAGGAATAAGCGTTGTGCTCCCTCCATGGGACTTTCACTCTCTCTCTCTGTCTCTTTCTATTTTAATAGCTGTCAAGGGTCTTCAAGGGTTGACAAGGGTCTTTTGGCGTGTGGCTAAAAGCAGAACTAACGCCGCCATCTTATTTTTTTGTCTGTGGTTTTTCCAACACATTTCCATGGAATTAGTATGTACTATACAGGAGGAGCTCGTGGCTAAGTAACAACAGCCGCACTGGTCGATCCATCAGGTTAAGCTATGCTTGCCGGGGTTGGTCAGTGGATGGGTGACCATCTCTACATACCGAGACTCCTCCGTGCCTCGGAAAGCACGTAAAGCCGTTGGTTCCGGCTGTCATTCGTGGCTCTTTGACAGTCATTACAGGTCGTCTGAAGCCCGAAAGTCTGACAACCAGTCTTACCAAGGGGTATTGTGTTACCCAGGAACTGGGTTGTGGAGGTCAGATCGGCAGTCGCTCCATCTAAAATACTGGTACTCAGCTGCATCCGGTTAGACTGGAAGCCGACCCCAACATAGTTGGGAAAGGCTAGGTTGATTGACAGTAGGATGTACTATACAGATTCAAATTAAATTAGCTATCAGACTCCGCAGACGTGATGGGTATCGATATAATACAAATAATAAAAAATAATTGATGATCAAAAAAAAAATAGTATTGTTTTTTAACAGTAGCATTTTTTTTTATCGATATCCATTACGTCTGTGAAGTTTACACAAAAAAAAACTGTTTTTTTACTGATATTTTAAGTATTTTGTTGACCCCAAAATTAAACATCAAATTAATTTTTATTTTGTTTTATCATGTTAAATATCTCATCACGTCTGCTGAGTTTCGCTGGATAATTTAACTGTAGGTGATTAGCGCTGTGCGACCTGAATTGCACTTTATTGCGTCGTAGCAAAAGTCGCTTTTTATTTAAATGATTTTGCGGACTGTCCCATCCGTATTAATCTGTGCCCTATCTACCTACTTTATATTGTAACAGCACCTGCCGAATATTTTTTGATATTCGGATACATATGTTCTGTGTTTGGATAGGTCATTTCATGATCTAAAGAGGGTGCCATAGAGAATAAAAAAATGAATTTAAAATCTCGACTAATTAAACAGTTATGCAACAACGCGAAATTTCGCGGGTACATAAAGTACATTTGACAAATGTTTACCAACAGCGCCTTGTAGCCTAGTAGTAGCAGTGTATTTTAAATTGTGGAAACAATGAGTCAATGTGCTTGAAAGTGTTTAACACCAGTCCATAAATGAAGGACTACGAAGAAGGATAATAGGAACACTGTCTGATAACAACAAAGGTCGAGCACTTGGCTTCTGATTCAGACACACCTACTTTACGTTTATCGAAATAATTTATATTCAAACACTGATTTATTTTTCAGATAATTATTTTAATTACGACGTCTGTTCTTGTCCCACGTCCACAATTGTCACACAATTGTTTGAGGAGAACCAACCTGCATTTTCAATCCTTGGATTTATAAAGGACTACCTTTTGCCCGCGGCTTCGCCTGCGTTGAAGTCGGAAATTATGCTACGGGAATGTACATACTACCGGGATAAAAAGGTCTTCTTTCTACCCAGACGGGGAAATTGTAATGTATGTTCGGAAAAATCTACATCTTTTTAGTAAGATAAGTGACAGGCATAATTTTAACACTAGAAGTAGGAACAAATTATATCATCCACGTTTCAGATTGTCTAAAGTGCACACTTCTTTTATGGGGTACTGTGTAAAATGTTATAATAAAATACCACTCGATATTCTTGAACTGAATGAGAAGAAATTTAAAACATGCATTAAACGCACACTATGTAGACAAGCATATTATAAGTTGGATGATTATATCATAGATAAAAATGCTTGGCTTAATGCTGGTCCTGCTCCACAGCCACTTGGGCTCACTAGTTAAAATTTTTAATGTTTGGAAGAGTTGCTTCCCCTTTTAATTTTTTCTGACATTACAAAGTTAATGTTTATTTTTTATATAAACAAGTTTTAATTGTTGAATGCTCCAATGGATAATGATTTTCTTTCTTTTTGGTAGTAACATTCTATTAATCTCTCAAATACATTGCAAATTAGTTTTGTATAATTTAGAAGCATTTTTAAAATTTTTGTAAATGTGAGCACCATGGAGCCGTTTGCATTTTTTTTTAAATTTATTAATATTTATGTTGACTTGAAAGATCATGGTAGCTGGGAGTATGTCATGCTCACTTAAATGTCTCGCTGATGGTGGCGAGTGTGTTGGATCATTCGGTTCCCTACGAAGTGGTTGAGCTGAGTGGTGCTGATCCACGCGTCATGTTCGTGAATGGGCGCCGTCAGTTGTGACTGGTCATCTCTTATCTGCCATGGCTTATTTTAATCTTATATTTTGAATTGTTTTGATTATTTTTTTGTACATTGTTCTCACATATAGAAGAAACAAGAATAATGTACCCAGGATTTTGTAATTTTCTATATTTAAAAGAGTGTCCTTAGAGTTTCTTGCCCGTTCTTCTCCATAAAGATCTACGTTTTGGAATGGGCAACTAGCTTCAACTTCCCGACTAACTGACCGACTATTTGACAGTTCAAAAGTGCCTGTAAATGGTTTAATTGAAATAAATGCTTTTGAGTTTGAGACATAAGAATATAACGGATTTTTTTAAAATTAATCCAATCTTTACTCAAGTTCCAATGACATCTTATGTCATGGATTTTCCCCAAAAAATAAGTTATAACAAACAAAGTTCAAGAAAAATCAAGATGTCCGATTATTTTTTGAAAACGTGCAGATTACAGCTCCATTGATCATACCGTCGTCTTCCTAATAATGTTATCGTAGACCGATATTAATTTAATCACTTTACTGATTACTGATCGTCATTCATTAAAATACTGCCTTCTGCCGGCGACTTCATTCGCGTGAAATTTCCTGTAGGTACCCTCGACCCACTGCGTCGCGTCGCATCGCCCGCCCGCGCTATTACTTCATTTTCTTCTTTCTCTTTCTTCATTTTCAAGCCTTTATAACAGGATTCACGAAATGGCAGACCGCTGTCCGGATCCGGACCGCCGACCTATTTTGTGCGGACTTTAAGTAAACAGTTACCTAATCAAATTTTTTGGAGTAATTAAATTAAGCTCCATGCTTTGTATTTTCTGCCGTCGACACGACAACGGACGGCGCGAGACGCAAGCCGTATGAAGCTGCAAATGTTTTAGTAATAGAGCTAGGTAGGTACTATAGAGATCGTAATGATCGATTTCCAAAAATCACAATACGCAAGGTCCTTGAACATATTTTAATCTTGGTTGCTAGTAGACTAACGTCTTCCAAACGAACCGCGAGTCATATTTTTTTTTATAAGGACCCTAAATAAAACTAATTGGTGATCCCTGCTTTATAACCTTCCTCAAGAATAGGGATGATGACTATTTTTTTACTTATTAAAAAATTTGACTCTTTTTTAGTCCGTCTTTGAGATTATAAAAAAAATATTGTATACGTATTTTTTTATTTTTTTACGTTATCTAAAGATTACGGCGATACATTGAGGTAAAATGTGCCATGATGTCACGAGTATGTAGATTTTATACTTACTAGTGACGTAGCGACCTGCGCTCCCAAACTTAAAATGCGTTTTATCTAAGTATTTTTTTATTAAAATGATAAACGAAAAATACGTGTCTAATATTTTTTTATTCTTTGACTGACGGACTTATTAGAATTTCTTTTTTTTACTCAGGCATCATCATAAGTTTTTTTAATGTTTAGAATTCAATTGTATATATACACTGTAAACTTATGGGTAACTACAGTTTTGAGCCGTCTCGGGTCATGGGGCCCGAGAGCGCGTCGCCTTATAAAGGAAATTTCTCGCCGACTGGTCGACACTTCATGTGACCAGAGGACCGGCTCGTTCTTTGGCCAAAGTATTAGCTTTGCCAATCAACGTTGCAATGACAACGATGACGATGACAGCGATGCGGACGAGTTTTTGTATTTATTTGTATAGTTAGTCATTTAATTTAGTGCCAAGTGTAAATAGTTAGTCGTGTTATATTTTAGGATATTGTAAGATATGTACATTATTTGTTTTTAAAAGTTCGAATAAAAATATAGAAAATTGATTATTTAATTAGCACCTTAATTAAATATTAATATTTGCATGCCAAAATATTATGGCGAAATGTGTCATCGCACAACAGTATTATTATATTTACCGCCTTTTAAGCAAATAAATGATTTTCACAGACTTTTCGTTGTTGTCCTGAAGCGAAACGAGACGAATGACGTGTTTTTTGCTTCTATTGCAAGCTCTTTCTGACCGGCTCAAGCCGATTCCGCGTAGATAAGACAGTGTTGTCACTCCCTAAGAAAGCTAACTTTTTCGTTGATACCTAGCTGGTATGGTATTTTCTGTCCTTTCAAGGACAAAAATTGCACAAAGTAATGAGTCTGCCTGTGTTGGAACGACCTACAACTCGTAAATCGGGGCCGTTATTACTGGGCCTCCACCGATGTTCTTGTGGGGGTATTGTGTTACGCAGCAATACGGATGACGACAAAAAAAATTTTAGTCGACAATGAACATTTTTTTTAGTCCATCTTTGAGATTATAAAAAAAATATTGGACACGTATTTTTTCTTTTTTTACGTAATCTAAAGATTACGGCGATACATTGAGGTAAAATGTGGCATGACGTCACGAGTATGTAGATTTTATACTTGTGACGTAGCGACCCGCACTCCCCAACTTAAAATGCGTTTTATCTAAGTATTGTTTTATTAAAATGATAAACGAAAAATACGTTTCTAATATTTTTTTATTCTTTGACTGACGGACTTATTAGAATTTCTTTTTTTTTACCCAGGCATCATCCCTATTGACATTTTATGTTTGTGACGGAATTACCCCGCTGGATGCGCGAACCACAGGTGCGGTCACTATGGCAATGCTTGAGAAAGGCCTATGTAGATAGATCGATATAAATTGTTTACATATTTGGTGCACACAAAAGACATAGCACAAATTACAAAATTACGATTAAATAAAAACAAATTACATTAACAATTCTCACGAGCAGAAACGTGGTCGCTCGCAATGGGCCTTATCACAAGGCTAAAAGTCACCCTAAGGGCAATGGAGAGGGCTATGCTTGGAGTTTCCCTACGTGGTCGATCAGAAATGAAGAGATCCGAAGGAGAACCAAGGTAACCGACATAGCTCGAAGAATTGTCAAACTGAAGTGGCAATAGGCAGGGCACATTGCTCGTAGAACAGATGGCCGATGGGGCCGAAAGGTTCTGGAGTGGCGACCGCGTACCGGAAGACGAAGCGTTGGAAGGCGTCTCTCAAGATGGACCGATGACCTTGTGAAGGCCGCAGGAATCCGTTGGATGCGGGAAGTACAGATTCGCTCGAAGTGGTGGTGCTTGGGGGAGGCCTATGTCCAGCAGTGGACGTCTTTGGCTGAAATGATGATAATGATGATGATGATGTTATTAATAATTAAGAAAACACCTACAATATGCCAATGTACGGAAAAATACCGGCCACGTGCGTGTCGGACCACGCATAATGAAGAGTTCCGTAGTTGGGATGAATATATCCCAAGAACAAACTTAACATTACAACAACAATATTGAGAATTACTATGTTATTTTATGAGATCATAGAATTCTTATAGGTTTTCCTGTAATAACAATCTTACATTATAATCTCATTGATAAATTGTTTATCAACTTTCAGTACTTTATGTAGGGACAATATTGAGAAATTTTCCATTCTGATCGACTGCCCGTTGGTCTTGAGCGGCGTAATACACGATCAATCAGAATCTGAATCGTTTTGATAGTAAATAACCCAGTGAAAGTTGTTGAACTGTCAAAATGAAACAGATCGTCGTGATCGTTTACGAAAAAGAGTTACGTAATTAGATAGCTACACCCTAATGACTGTACAGCCATTTTATCACGATAGGTGGCGCATCGTCGACATGGCCATTGAAAGCTGTCAATTCCATACATTTTGTAACCTATCATTCAGTAAATTTAAATTTTCTCGTAATATGCTTAAGTGTGCTGTACCAGGATGTACTAAACTACTAACCCCGGAGTTCATTTATTTCCTAAAGATACTACGTTAAAAAAAAGTGCGAAATTAAAAGAGTACAACTAAAAGTATCTTTGACTATGTTGATTGATAAACTTCGACAATATGGTGGAGTTCTGGTGGAGCTATTAACGTCTTGGTAAACTTCTACAGCAGGAACGTCAAGTGCTTGTCTTTCAGAAGCTTGAGGGCTTAGATTTCTGAAATTAAAATTTTCAGTCATAGGTCACCTAAAAAATTAAAGGATAGATAAATATAATAATATAATAAATATATAATTAAAGTAATGTTCTCTCAATTTTTGTAAATTTTCCTACCATGAGTCAAGTGAGAATTAACACGTTACAACTAAAAAATGATCCAAATCTAGAGCCTAGCACTGATGAAAAATAAACCTAACCTAAATATTTAAGAAATACCATTTATAATTAAAGTAGTGTTCTCTCAATTTTCGTAATTTTTTCTACCATGAGTCAAGCAAGAATTAACACGTTACCACAAAAAAATTATCCATATCTAGAGCCTAGCACTGATAAAAAATATTTTATTAGATAGAAGTTTACTTCTCAATAAGATCTGATTTCTTTCCAGTAATCCTTGCTTCTCGTTTGTTTAGTTCGTCTTTCAATTCTTTACGCTTCCAGGAACAATACATGTTAGCAAAAACGATGGTGGATCGGTTTCAAAACAAAAATTAACAAAAAACATTGATGTAAACAAAGCGAAAATGATTTGACAGCGACCATCCCGCCGCACAGTGGACTGAAATCGCGAAGTACGGACTTAAGGATTCGTATGTACATTTTTTAAATCTACATACTAATACAATACTTTTTTGATGTAGGAATTTTTTCATAAACCCATTACTTTCAAAGTTATAGGTAGTTTCAATATTGTATGAAAAAATGTCAAAAATGTGTGTGTGCGAAATATAGTCAAATTAGACTTAGTTGCAAGTACGTGGAACGATATTCCATACCACTTCCGTGATGTCACTTGTTTGTGTTCAAAATACGGCCAAACCGGTTTTCTTATCAGTAGACGCGCAGTCAGTAGTGAGTTATTTGCGGCGTGCGCCAATCAGTGGGCAGTAAATTTGCAGGTAGGTGAAAACCAAGAGGGTAGGAAACGTCAAACGATGACCTTAGTTCGTTGTTACCCACCATTTCATACGGACTACTCCTTTATTGATTGACTACTATTAGAATTTGATTTTTGTGAACGTAAGATTTACGAGGATTTTGTAAAAATGTTTAGTAATTGAGTAAACAACATTGATTTGTTTGGGAAATTGAAAGAAGCTGGTAGTATTAAAGATAATAGCTGGAAAATCTCATACAAGTTAATACTAACCATGATAGATGGTAAAGCAACAGCTATTCCGTTCCGCGAAACATCTTCCCAAAGATGTGACATATGTTTAGCTACTCCAAAGGAGATGAATGACTTGCTTGCTTGCTTGCGAAGAAAGTTGATACTGACTTATATAGATATGGTCTATCGTCGTTACACATTTGGATACGATTCATGGAATGCATTCTTCATATAGCTTATATATTAGATTTAAAGACATGGATTGTAAAAGGTGACAATAAGGCTTTTATGCAGAGCAGGAAGGAACATATTCAGGAAGCGTTTAAATCTCAAACATAACTTTTGATACGTCGTGAAACGGGGTCATGGTACGACTAATGATGGAAATACTGCTAGGAGATTTTTGAAAACTCTGAAATTGCTGCTTAGATCCCAGGAGTCAATCAGGATATGATAAAACGATTTAAAATCATATTAGAGGCAATTTCTTCAGGTCACCCTGTAGATACAATTAAGTTTAAAGACGTCACCGAAGCCACCATGAAATTGTACATTTATTTGTATAATTGGTATTATATGCCTGCAAGTGTACATAAAGTTCTTATTCACGGAGCAGCTATCATTGAACATTTGGATTTAATGCTGATTGGAAAATTATCCGAAGCTGCTGAAGCTCGAAATAAAGACTTCAGGAGATATCGTGCACATCATTCGAGAAAATTCTGTAGAAAGGCTACGAATGAAATTCAAATTCAAATTCTTTATTGCGAACTAAGTGTACAGAATTTTGAAGATGTTAACAATAGGTAGGTTCTTAGAACTTAGTTGCCCGTTAAGGCATTGCAATTTTAATGGTTATAACAAAAAAAAATACCTATATTATACTCAATATTACAGTTATACAGTTTACATTATATTATATTAATTATCATTATTCATACATGTTATATTATATTATACTATTCTTATCAATAAAAATAAAAATCACATCACATTGTAATTAAGTATCACAATCATTTTAATATTAGATAATTCTTTTTCTTCAAGGAATTCTTTTACAGAGTAATATGCCTTTTTAATCAGTAAATATTTTAGCTTCCTTTTAAAAATACCAATTGGATGGAGGTTCTTAATGTCTATTGGTAACTTATTATATATTTTTATGCCCATACAAAAAATACTATTGCTATAATGAAGATATAATGAATAATTTATAAATCAGCTCTGACCCACATATTTCAAAAATACGTCGCAAACTATTGCGAAAACTCAAATCCCTCTCAGAAGAGACAAAATCTTTGCTGATTATTACAGATACAAAATTGATTCGGACTCATTGTGCAATAATGGGTCTATATTTAAAAATTCTGACAAATCAAACTCTTCTGGTTAATTTAATGATGCCTTCGTCACAGGACGGAGAACGTTTGCTGTAGTGGATTAGGCCTCCTAAAAAAGCCGGCCTAGTGCGGCAAAGTCCGGCCTAGTGCGTGTAGGACCACACACAATGAAGGGTTCCGTATTTGGAATGATATATCCCAAGTACAAACATAACATTGTAGTTGAAAAACATAGTCTTCCATACATTTCAACTGGAAATGTAAGTTTTTACGCACAATTTTGAGAGATTTGCCATGTTGTTTTAAAACTTCTTATAGGTGTTCCTGTAATCTATAAGAATATAACGACTCACTGTATTTTTTTCAAATTTTTATGCTCAGTAGTTTCGGAGACAAGGACAAAATAAAAAAAAAGGTAAATTTTCATCTATTTTCTTAAATAACTATAAAACTATTTATGTTAAAATTATAAAAAAAAAACTGACACGCTCATAGTAAGCTCTTTCATTGTATATATGTCAAACGGTATAGTTTTCTAAACTTTTTTTTTTCAACACTGTTTGCAAAAAGATATTTCCAATATCGCACAATATCGCAGTACCAGATTAGATGCAAAAATAGGTTAATAATTAGTCCTATTCACATCTCCAATCCATTTTTTAAGAAAATTTGAGAATTACGAGATAATCACGAATTTATGTTTTTGTTCATACAAAAAAATCTTCAAATATTCATAGCATTGAAAATAATGGGTAAAACGTAAAGTCATAGAACAATATTATATTGTAATGGTTAGCAGATTTCATTCGCGTATTTGTTTTTTTTAAATAGATCATTTTTTTATTTTAATCGTAAGTCCTCTACGGTTTCATATCAGCGTACCGTGCGCCGGTGGCGACATATGCGTTGAGCTTTGCGCGTGGATCCCCATTGCGTAACACACGACCAATCACAATCTGTTTCATTTTGACAGTTCAACAACATTCATTGCGTTATTTACCTCGTTGAGCAGACAGATCGAACTTAACGAACATATTATTATGGAGCAATGGATTAGCAATTTCTTTCAAAATAATTCAGATTATAATTGATCGTGTCTTCCGCAATTAGGGTGCAGGGTTCGATTCCCGGTGTTAATGGGTTTTCCATTAGGAATGTCTTAGTACCAGCCCCAAGTTAGTTTGTGGCGGCATCTACAATCGCCACATGCGAACTACGCATCAAAGACCTGACGTCACACAACATCCTGACGACACACAAATCCTGCATCGCGCAATTAGAGTTTACCGCGCGATGGACAAATATACAAGCTCCCGACTTCACCCTCTGGGCAGTTGCCCGCCAGACACGACACCCGTCTGGTCGGAGGATCCTCCCTTTTCTATGGGGGATGAGTGAACTTTACACCCTATTGCTCATACTCCTAAAAGTGATTGGGTTTTTCTGTTGGATTTCTCCATAGCAGCCCGGAGTCTGGAATTGTGCCTGGTTGATGGCAATAGGCTCGCCCTCTATTACATGGGACTTAAACATAACTGGCGAAATGTGGGTGTACTATAGGAACACCTCTGCATAACCCTTCAGAGAAAAACAGGCATTATGTTGTGTAAAATTCACATCACGACCCGATAATCCATCCAGTCTCAATCAATCTGCCTAGCCTTTTCCCAACTATGTTGGGGTCGGCTTCCAGTATAACCGGATACAGCAGAATACCAGTATTTTACATGGAGCGACTACCTATCTGACCTCCACAACCCTGTTACTGGGTAACACAATAGCCCTTGGTAAGACTGGTTGTCAGACTTTCGGGCTTTGATCGTTTATGAGTTTTATTTTATTTTATTTTTTATACTATCTTTAAATTATTTATTATAACGAACAGACACTTCCCTATGTTTATTATTCTAGCGTATGGCACTAGTGGGTTGCAGCTGAAAATCAGCGTCAGGTGGTTCACTTTGTGTTGTCATCTGACATTATGCTGAGCTGAGGCCCTTTTGGCATTATAATAATTTATTTTCTGTTTTTATAGTTTTAAGGTGTATTTTTTTTTGTAATGCCAATAAACGCATTTTTCTTTTTTTCTTTTCTTTCTTTTGGCGACCCACTATCAACTATTCACTACTGATAACCGGGACCAACGGCTTAACGTGCTTTCCGAGGCACGGAGGAGTCTCGGTATGTAAAGATGGACATCCATCCACGGAAGAACCCCGGCAAGTGTAGCTTAACCTGATGGATCGACCCGTGCGGCTGGTAATCCATTCCAGTCTAAACTACTTAAACTGCTAGTATCAAAGCTCGTTAACACCTCATTAACGGTAAGCCACTGTCAGTCATAGGCTAGAGGGTTAAGTTAGGTGAAAGGTCAACCTAGAACATTACTAGAAACATGATTGCAAATGCGAATAGTTTAGATAATTAAAATACTGGTAATAACTTGACTTATCGAGTTGGAAATCTAAATGAGATTATGGTAATTTGTTTTTAATGAATTATACTACAGATAAAGGAATAGAGAGCAGCAGCTATGACGTCACAAAATGGCGGATTATGACATTTGGGTAAAAACAAAGACGAATACGTATCGTAACTTCTTGTTATTTTACATTGTGTATATAAATTAACGGGTTTGTGTTGGTGTGTTAGTAGTGTATACGATGCCAGTTTTGCCCCTGCGTGGAACCATCTCTCGAAAAGAGAAACCGGGCAGGTTTTACAGATTCCCAGCGAATAAAAAGATCTTTCTAAAATGGAAAACACTCGCCCGGTAAGTTACTATGTACATAAGTATGTATTAGGTACATAAAGTATTACAACGTAGAGTAAGTGTTAGTAGTAAAACGTTGACAAGCCCTTCTGGGAGATGTTTGTTTTTACCCAAATGTCAAAATTCGCCATGTTGTTACGTCATACTTCTACGGTCTATAGAGGAAGACCAAGGAAATAATTATAGGTAAATATGGGTGAAAGGGTCGTTACGAGTAGTCACAATCTCAAAAATCTGACAACCAGTCTTACCAAGGGGTATCGTTTAATCTAGTAACTAGGTTGCGGAGGTCAAGTAGGCAGTCGCTCTATGTAAAATACTGGTATTCAGATGCATCCCGTTAGACCGGAAACCGACTCCAACATAATTGGGAGCAGGTTAGGTATGGTCACCCATCCACGGACCATCTCCGGAAAGCGTAGCTTAACCAGATGGATCGGCCCGTGCGGCTGTTATTACTTAGTCTCAAGCTCAATACTAGACACAATTATCCTTCTGAGTCCAGTTCACACCATGTCGACTTCCTCATGTATTGAAGTCAAGATAATTGATTCATCTTTTTCTTCTGATTCTAGGTACTTACCAACTAGATTTTCACTCTCAGTGCTAGCATTGCGCAGAGTTCTAATTCTATATCTCCAATTGCGTAACACACTAACAGTAGCAATGGCTTTCATTTTGAAATTTCATCAACATTTATTGCGTTAATTACATTGTTGAGCAGTGAAATTTCGAATAGGTGAAGCAATGGATTAGCAATATCCTTCAAAATCATTCAGATAGTAATTGAAAGTGTGTTAAGCAATTAGGGTACTGATTCTATTTGGCTGATTATCATTACAAGTCCTATCACTCATAGAAGGTCGATCCCACTTCATAAATTATTATCACCTCAGCTGATCCCGAAAACGTGATCAGTGTTACGTTACCAGAAAAAATACATAAGTTCTACACTAACAAGTTTAAATAATTCATAGAACGTACATATTCACTCGTTCACCTATATTAGCATGACGACCCATGAATTTTTATTTCCTAGACGCTGATTTTGAAGTCCAAAACGACGTATGTTCGGCCATTTTGTGTTTACTTACGACCTTTCATCTTTTTGAAGCAGAATATAGTATACTACTTTTGCGCGATTCTGTAAAAATTCTAAAAGGTAGTAAGTGCATAGAGTTTTAGCAAAAGGATGAGACGTTCTTCATTCAAAAAGGTTTTATTCCGGTTTAAGAAATGGTATACTACTTTTTCGCGCGCATTGTCTTTGGTTACAAAATGGCGTATGTCTTGAGCAAGTGATGCGAAAAAACGATGTTTTTCTTCTAGAGAATTGGCGGTTTTTTGAAAGCGTAACAGATAGAAAAATGCTTTCGTTTACGAGTTTACAATATTTATAATCTGTTTGCCAGGATTAGTTAATTCATTGTATGTACTGACTTTCTCCTAGGGTAGTGACTTTTAAGTTTAAGTGGTAGATAACCTATACCGCCATAATTTTTCTTTTTCATCTATTTTTTCTTATTAACTTAGTTCTACATGAAGACTATTGTTTAAGAGCGCTTGTCCTTAAAGTTAGCAACGTCGCAAAAAGCTGTCAAATACTTACCTGTTTTGATTAATTTGGAAATATTACTGTGAACTAAAATGATTGATTATGAAATGCAATATTTAATATCGTAACACCGAATATTTAGCTTTAGATGTAAAAAAAGTATTTGGAAACTTTCCAAATGCCTCTTTTACACCTAAAACGGATACAACATCAAATTCAGTCTTATAATTTCAATTCATGGTTAATATTCTAGTTCGCTAGTTAGCCAAATTTCATATTTCCATACAGTAATATTGCCAAGTTAAACGGCGAAATATTTGACATCTATTTGCGACGTTGCCCACTTTCAGAATAAATGCTCTTAACGTACCTTAGACTTGTAAGAAACCAGAATTTTCCAGTAGGTACTTATAATTGATCAACTGGTGATACCAAAGCATTAAGATTTATCACCATACAGCATAATTTCACGCCTGAATTCCCCAAAGGCTTTGGCAAGGGTGTACCTATAGTACACCCACATTTCGCCAGTTATGTTTAAGTCCCATACATAGACGGCGAGCCTATTGCCATCAACCGGGCACTAGACAAACCCGGACTCAAAGCTGCTACTGAGAAATTTCTGATGGAAAAACCAAATAATACTTTGCCCGACTCGGGATTCGAACCCAGGACCTCATGCTCAGCAGTAGAGCTTGCGATTTCTACATCAACGAGCTGCCTCGTTGGTTTAGAAGTCGCAAGCTCTCTATTGTAACGTGGAGACAAATGGTTATAAGATCACCCAAGTTATGAGCAAAATATACTCTTTTCCAGTGATGGCACGAGCCCGAGCTAAGTATAGACTAGACTATCTCCTGTGGAGTTTTTGTTAAACCATATTTCTTATTTCCATACAGTAACAAAACATCGAAATTTTTTACAGCTTTTTGCAACGTTGCCCAGTTTATGTATAAGTATAGGCTCTTAAACATTCACTGCAAAAGGTTTGCCTCGGTCGCGAGAAAAGTTGAGGGTTTAATTGTGAATCATAACGATCAAAAGAAAGACTGAAGCTGTGGCGAGAAAGTGCTTCCTTACCCAAACCAGTCGTTCCACCTGCTGAAGATCTCCTACCTGGACATGAGTTGCCTTGGGTAACCTGGAAGTCTTTCAAGAGACTCCGGACCCAGGTTGGCCCAAGCAAAAACCTGTTCAGGATTCATAGACGACGCCGCCTTGGAGAGTAAATGTGGTACTGCTCCACGATCGATGGGATACTAAGGCTGGTTTGATAGCTGACGAGCCGTACGCACACGGGAGACCCTTACGGGTAGTGCCCGCAGTGCTCTGAAACGAGAGAGTAGTACAGTACGTTGTACGGGCTCTACCCGGAGTGGGTCGCGTACGGACCAATCCGTGTCGTGAAACAATGTTCTAGCGCCTCACGTGTGTCTCCGTTCCAGGAGCCCGTACGAATGCCCGTGTGAATGAAATGTTAAAAAAGTATTTGGAAACTTTCAAAATGCCTTTTTTACACCTAAAACGGTTACAACATAAAATTCGGTCTTATAATTGCTATTCTATTCATTCTAGTTCACTCGTTAGCCATATTTCTTATTTCCATACAGTAATATTGCCAAATTAATCAAAGCAGGTAAATATTTGACAGCTATTTGCGACGTTGCCAACTTTTTGGATTAACGCTCTTAAGAGTGGCTAGCAAGTACATCAACCAATAAAGATATGCATCAAATAAATTCTGAAGCTAAATCATAAACAAAAGCATTAACACAAGTGATAATATTTTAAGTCGTAGGTGAGATTATCCTTGTGCCGATCGATACCCCACACGACGATTGATAACACAGTTGATAAATCAATCCTTGAATTATTGAGATTAACATCATATTTATTGTAATGTAAAACCCGAAGCAAATGTAAAAAGTTATGATCATAATTCTCATCACTCATCTTAGTGGTCGGGTAAGTAAGTACTCCTGCTGGGGTTGCGGGTTTGTCCGAAAGGGATATCGCGGCCCCGGCACACAGGCAACGGAAGGAACACGGGTGGGTTTTAGTCAGTAAAAGTCGGGAGAAGTCATTTGACGATTTCCCATCCTGAAAAAAAAAAAAAAAAAATGTTAAGTAAGTACTGTACCAGATATGTATTTACAGAATTATAATCAAAACTCTAAGTTAGATTTGTTCCATAGGAACTTTTCCATAAGAGATTTATTTTTATGGAACTAATCTAACATGTATTATTGATTTTAGTTCACACAGTTAATAGTATCGCACGAGTATTTTAATACCTAGTTATTTGCAGTTTCACTACTTTATCTACTCTCATACATTGGGATTGAACCTCTTAAATAAAAGATCAAAGTTAAAGATCAAGAATACAAAATTCCCACGAAATTGGGTACAACTGGTGGAGTATGAATGGCGCCTGCACCCAGCACATCACCGCGCATGCGCTACAGCGGTTCTGCTGTCCCCCGCTAACGTTCCATTAAAAAAGTTGAGGGAAACTCCTTGGTGATATTAACCTCTTGGATTCGCCTTGTATCGTAATAGAAAAAAAAATTGTTTTATAGCATTATTTTGTTAGAGAAAAAGTGTTAAAATAAGATTCTATTTTTAAATTTCGGTATTGTGTTTATAAAGTATGTCAATATAATCTCGTTTTGAAGTTTATAATTCGAATATTACGATATGAGAGCAGATAATAGTTATTTATGCTACAAGTGTGGAAGGTAGGTGATGTCCGCTCAGTGGCATTTTTATACACGAGCGAACGAAGCGAGCGAGTGTATAAGTTGACACAAGTCGGAAATCATCTTACGCACGTGTATCATACAACGTTTTACATCGTACGAGAAAAAAAAAAGAGCGAGCCTTACGGTAGTCGCATATACTTTACATTTACGTTACACTTTTTCTCAAATAATAAAATCTCTGAGACGGGCTGACGACGGCCTCAAAAATAAAAATAAAACAGAAAAGTAAAAAGCACTAGTGAAAAAAAGTGACACTTTCCGCACAAATTGACTGCTTAGAAAACGCTCTTTTCGAGCAAATGCATTGTAAAAACATATCTGTTATAGTCGCGAATCATATTTTGATCAAGATACAACCTCACACTGACCTGCAAATTGCAAAAAAGGTTAGAAAATTTAAATTTGGCCGGCTGCAACTGCGGATCATTCTCTTGTCATTTATTTGTGCTCGGCACAATATGTCTTGTTTTTCCATACTTCTCTATTAGTTGTCATCTCGGCAGTCACCCCATTTCTAGCCTTATCATCTTTCACACAGTCCACTTTCCACTTGAACGAATATGAACTTTATTTTTGAATTAATTCAATTGATTTCAGAATGTTTATTATGTACCTAGTATTGAAAAACAGATCTCCGTTCTTTTTCGTGTGGTTAGTTCAACAACATTCATTGCGTTATTTACGTTGTTGAGCAGTTTTTTTTTTCTACTTCTCGGGCAATGTATTAGCAATCTGTTTCAAAACAATTATCATTCTGATTGATCGTGTATTACGTAATTAGGGTTCAGAGTTTTTATGCCGCCCATGGGCCTCTGACTTGGCTTCACATGCTGTCTTGAAATATCTCTTAGAGATATAGGTTTTCAAAAGACATAATATAAATTATTAAGATGAATGCAAAATGACTTCACGTTTGAGTAACAAAGTAATTTTTCCACAAACACATTTGTTTACGTGTTTGGAAACTGAACCACGAACGCAGTGTATCTTAACAGTTCTAGAAGGTGTTTCACCGCTATTCTACCTGTTTAGGAATCGTTGGACTCATAACCAGTTGTATCCTTACGTAATTACGATACCAACCGGTCTCGACCTACCGCAACAAGTATTAATGTAGCCCTTGCAACTGCTAATATTGGCGAATAATTTTGTTAGTTTTTGAATGCAATGAAGATAAAGCAGTGATTAAAATGCAAAATCTATACATAAACTAATAATAAAGTTTAAGAGTTTGTTTTTATGCGCTCCCAGTCGGACTTGAAAAAAAAAAACTTTTTGCATTTGTTAACCCAATTCTTGAGGAAGGCTATTTATGATCACGCTAGGACCATTCCAAACGTGATCTTAAATAAAGTTTTTTTTCTTTCTTCGGAGCCGCGCAAAAATAAATGATTTTGAAGGATATTGCTAATCCATTGCTTCATGTACGAAAAATTTGTCTGCTCAACAACTTAATTAACACCTTGGCTACAAAAAAAGACCAAAACCGTTATATTCGTCCTTTGTCGAATTCGTTTAGGCTTTTTGTGTATCGTGTTTTTGGAAATAATCCGGGTTTATGATTCATCTCTCTGCGAGTGCGGGTTGGAGGAGCAGTCTGGATTACATTTTCTTAGAATGCTCAAACAACGTTCCACCTTTACATTTATACAAGCTTAGTTTTTGCTTACCCTAAACCTCTTATGGAGTCATTGTACTCCTCATTATGAACAACTTTCACTATGGGAGCAACGCTGAAATCTCGAAAAAGAAATCAGCTGTTCCCTACATTTCGACGAGGTATGCGAACATAAATGTAGAGAACAGCAGATTTTTTTTTTTAGAGGTTTTAGGTAAACAAAAAATAAGGTTGTATATAACGTGACCATTTATTATTTGACTCAAAACGGGACAGTGGTTTCTATTTATGTCACTTAGTATAGTATATTAGAAAAGCAGCATTAGTCGACGAAGTTTTTATTTTTTATTTTTCAATATTTCTATTACAAATTTGAAAAAACTAAGGAAGAAAGTTTTTCAGTAATTTTCATTTTTGTCAGCAAAACAAATTAATGGGTGATGATTTTAAGTATGAATAAAAATTGTAGTTATCAACATCGCCTTATGGAACCTCTAATGGGTTCTTTAAATCGTCCACAATTAATTAATTAAAGACTCTTTCTATTGATGCATTTGTGCCGGGCAGATATAAAATATATTTAATTCAAGTGCAAAAGTTTTCATGGTTAAGGTGGTTCGTGTGTAAGTGTTTGAAAACTTCCACCCGACGATAGTTTCTGAAAAGGAGACAAGTGTCCCCAAGTTTTATTTGGGGACACTGGGACGAAGAACCAAAAAAAAGCCATTGCTACTGTGTGTTAAGTAATAACTCTGCTGTTCACAATCGTTCGCTACGTGCCGCACACCGTGCCAAATCGAATATCAATCAATGTTATCAAATGTGTCCTCTAAAGACAGTTCACAAATCCGAAACCCGAAAATATTGTCAGTTTAAATCAAATAGACGTCCGCCATTCTTTCGACAGCTCTTTGTTGTCTGGGGCAAGGAAAATTAGTAATTGAAAATGTGTCATTTGTATACGGACAAACTGTTTGTAAATTTTTGGTCCTTCGAGCCGGATCGCGACTACTGGATTAAACAGTCCTACAGGCGTCACAGGTACGAAGTGTTGTCAAACAAGGGTGGTGAAGAGATTAGATGGCAGTTGCTCTGTTTGAGAGGAACAAAAAAAAACTTAAAATATATATTATAATTCATTATATCTAAAATAGGTACTACAGTACATAAATAGGTTATAAACTACATAGATGTACATACATATTTACCTATATTATATACATCTATACGAATTCAAGGGAGAGAGGTGTTGAGATGACTCTACTCTATTTATTTTGAAAATAACTCCGCAATTTAACAAGTTGGGGCAAAATAAGCGTCACATCCACGAAAAACGGCTATCGGTAAGCATAATGCTGCGTTCCTATACGAGACAGAGCCCCAGCGCTGGTTTTTAGTGACAGCCCGCGTTTACTTGATGACGTCAACCGTTGCAGCATAAAATCTATTATACATTGTACTAGCGAATCAATTTTCACGCCTCCCCTTTAAGACCTAGGCCTAATATTTTTTGATATTCGGATAGCTGGTACCTAAAGAGGTGTTATAAAGAACATGAATAAAAAAAAATAAAAAAAATCCGCGAAACTCGTGGAGCGAGGAGCTAGTGACTAAGTAACAACAGCCGCACTGGTCGATCCATCAGGTTAAGCTACGCTTGCCGGGGTTGGTCAGTAGATGGGTGACCATCTTTACATACCGAGACTCCTCTGTGCCTCGGAAAGCACGTTAAGCCGTTGGTCCCGGCTGTCATTCGTGGATCTTTGACAGTCGTCAGAAGCCCGAAAGTCTGAAACCAGTCTTACCAAGGGGTATCGTAAGTAAAAATCCGCGAAACTTCGCGGGTATTCTGGTGAGATACAAAACAAGAAATACACTTGAATACAAGTTCTTCTTCTTTTCGTTTGGTTAGTGACTAACCTGGTGTCAGAGTTTTAAAGCCGCCTCCACCTCTGACTTGGCTTCATATACCGTCGAAAAATATCTCTCAGGCATGCCGGTTTCCTCACAATGTTTTCCTTCACCGTTTTTGAAGCAAGTTATAATAGGGATGATTACAAAACATTTTTTTTTGTCCGTCTTGGAGATTATAAAAAACTATTGGACACGTATATTTTTTTAAATGTAATCTAAAGATTACGGCGACACATTGCGTTAAAATGTGCCATGACATCACGAGTATGTAGATTTTATACTTGTGACGTAGCGACCCCCACTCACCAACTTAAAATCTTGGCTTGGGTTCGGACTCGAGACCTATGACTTGGCAGTCCGACGGTCACACCACTAGGCTATCACTGCTATAATACAAGTTCTAAATCTTCATAAGTACCAATTACTTGTTTGCAACGTAATTAATGATTTGACGAGTGAACAAGAGCTGATAGAGAATGAAGTTCAGGATGATGAAAGAACAAGATATGTCAAGCGTAGGGTTTATTTTGTAAATATCTCCATGATAATAACTAGAGCTTGTGTCTGTCTGACCTCTATCTTGTTAGCGTCATGGATGTTCTAGAAATTCACATGCAAATATCACTCAATAATAGTGTGAAATTATTGCAGATATTGCGATTATTAATAAACAAAGACTAATTAATAATAAGCATGGAAAAGTACAGTCTGAAAATGATAATTGTCGTGAACTAATTAAGTACAGTCAGATTAGCATAGGCATAGCATACATAAGCACAGCTTAACATCAGGTGAGACGCAGGCCAAGAATACCCGCGTTGCAGTTAATTAAAAAACCAGTCTATTATATTCCCACTGCTGGGACTGTAAGCTACCGTGGACCCTGTGTGGTTTGGTAGATGTCACATGTCTTAAAAATTTTGATTCTGGGACATGCTGGACATACACAAGTTACAAGTTGGAAACAAGAAGTCAAGCACTGGCGTCGTATGTGCTTGGAGTATTCCGGGGTAACATAAATAATCCGGGTGTGCTACAGGGGATAGGCTTGTGTGTGCCAGATGGGTACGTGCAGCGCCGACCATGGCACTTGTTCGCGGTGCCGCGCGGTCGAACTAAACTGTTGGACGATGTCCTCTGACGCGAACAATGCCACACAACATTTGGTTGCCAATAGAATAGATATTTTCTCATGTTCACTGAGCGAGTTCGTAAAGGTAACGTTACACGTGTTATGTTTTTAATTTGTAAATCTTATGTTGTTAATTATTTCAAACTGACTCTTAACCGTCGCGTGCCCCGTATAGGTGCATGCAAAATAATGTCTGTCTAAAGTGTACCTATGCTGCTCTAACTTTATCACAAACTGATAAAGTTAGAGCAGGATAGGTATACTTTAGTTTTGATTCTGAACACGTCTCAATGAGTCGGCAGATCGTTTAAGAGGCGACGGTTAAGAGGTTAATTAACTACACACCACCGGATTGGGATACTGTAATGGGAGCGTATGTGTAAGGTAATAAATAAATAAAATTCCGTACCATACCGTAGATACAAATAAAAATCATGCCTGTATTTTCCGAAAGGGGAAAACCAGATAAATCCAAAGTCCCAGCTGTTATCTACTGAACATTTGAGAAAACCTATTAATTATTGCCTCTGCCCGATCTGGGGGCTTCGACCATACTCATACCTAGTTCGAACTCGTCCGCTTTTAATGTGCGATGTAGAAAATAAATACATATCACGTATGGAACGCACTTAGGTATAAACTAATCTGAACTCATATTTTATGAATACTCATGATCTATTTAGGAAAGGTGAATATAAAATAGTGTTGTTAAAGATGGATGGATTGTGTGAGGGATGATTGGAGAGTGGAAAGAGAAAACGTGTTGTTGTGACCCCAAGTTACATGGGTAGGAGGATGATGATATCTTATGACCGATAATTAGAACGTTTGTTTTATTCCGATTATCCATCCCAAAAAATTCACCCTAGAGTGGTTACTCGGAAACGTATGTCCGAAAATCCACCTTGGACGGGGTGGATAATCGGAATTCGTATATTATTTTTCTTCCGATTTTTTCCCTCGACTGTTTAGAGTAATTAAGAGAAACATTATACAAAAACTGGCCAAAGATACTACTAGTAGCATAAGCATACCTATAAAAATACATACATACTTCTTGTTTGAAGCTGTAATCGTTTGTGCTGAAACCTATCATTCAATGTGATAATGACTACTATTTGGGGTAAAAGGAAGAACAATCAAAAGTTATTTCCGATGATCCACCCCGTCTGGGGTGGACAGATTCACGCGTTTCCAAGTATCCACCCTAGGGTGGCTGTTTAATGGTGGACAAACGAAATAACCGTATTTTGCATTAGACCTGCATTCCAATTCTATTCGGATAGCTCAAGCTTTATAAGACTGCACAGAAAAAGCCGGAAAGGTGCTCGTGGCTAAATAATAACAGCCGCACAGGTCGATCAAAGGTTAAGCTATGTGCCGAAGTCGGCCCCTGGATCGGTGACCATACAGTACATATCGAGACTCCGCCGTGCCTCGGAAGGCACGTAAAACCCGGCTGTCATTTGCAGATCTTTGACAGTCGTTACGGGTAGTTAGAAGTCCGAAAGCCCGACAATCTGTCTTACCGAGGGGTATCGTGTTACACAGTTACTGGGTTGTGGAAATTTCTTATCATTTAAGACGCAGATATATGCCAGTGACCTTGAGTGGTTAGCTTGCGTGTACTGAGCTCACGCAACGCGTCGTACGTCCAGTCAGTAATAGAATTCGCCCATCGAGGAGGACTGTCCCAAATTAGGCGCATTATTAATTTATTATACATAAAGCAAAAGTTATTTTAATAAAACACGTAACTAAAATATAAATAATTAAATAAATTATCTTTAAAAGGGTGAAGGTTTCAGAAAAATACGCTTGATAGATTTTGCGTGATTCTCAGTTTTTTATCCGCGTTAGACATAACTTTACAAATTAATTTCACTATGTAATATAAACATAATTTAATATATTCCTAAATTAGAGCATTTTTTTAATAACTAATTAAAACTATAAAAGAAAATGCTCTAATTTACCATATATTTTTTCCAAATAATTAACACTACTCGTTTAGACGTGATCTTCAGTATAAAATCATTAAAAGTCGGTTATCGTCGCCTTAACTCAATCCATAGCTTCTCTCGTATACTAATATTTACTAAAAATCTAGCTAGAAAAATTACTACTCAAACTAAAGTTACCGATTCGGCTATCTCTTCCTAGGACATAGATACAAAGAAATATAATGTTATGTTTTATGGTTCCGTAGCAAAATGGCAAGAACGGAATCCTTATATCTTCGTTATTTGTCCGTCTGTCCGGATAACTATCATACAGAGTGGCAGGTATATCGACGCGAAAACTGTTACCATGGATTTAGTACAAGATTCTGAACCTCCCTGCGTTAAAAAATTCGGCCTTAAAAAAAAAACTGCTATTCCATACATTTTGACCGTGTAGGTATCGCACTTTTGTATGAAACGGCAGATTTTTTTAAAATAACCGGCAAAAACTTTCAACTCAGGGGGGTTTGGAATTATGTACTGAATCAGTTTTCGCGTCGATGTCCCTGCCACCCTGTATAATATATATTACATATATGTACAAGACAGTCGCTATAAGTAAAATACTGGTATTCAACTGCATCTGGTTGCATTGGGAGCTTACCCCAACATACTTGGGAAATGGCGGATGATAACGCCGGACATAGAGCTGCCTAAAACATCGTCACTCAACGATGCTAATTGAATGGATGACATCAAGCAGGTGACAATTTCTCCATTGTATTTTCAACAAGATGCATAAAATCGGTAACCTATTGATTGACATCTGCGTTTTAACATAACTAATCACTAAATACGTAGGTAGGGATGTGTCATTTCTAAAGCACGTGCTGAAAAACGTTATGAAACACGTGAATAACAAGATATAATGATAGATAACATATTAAAATGAAAGGGGTAGGTATAGATTAGCTAAATACGATGCAGCGGTTAAGTTGGCCACCTGTCATTTGCAGTACGGTCTGGATATGTCTAGCCTATTCCCATCTGCAAAAAGAAAATATAAAAAGCTACCCATGAAAAGAAATGGCTAAATAAACTCAATCGATCTGCCTTTAAATTCAAATTCAAATTCATTTATTTGCCAGAATGTAGGTTTACAAATGTATGATCTTAAAACTATAATGGCCCCCTTACATTCTACCATTACTTATGGTGTGCAAATCTTTAATTTTAACCTATACAATTACATTCCTTTAGTTATAAGGTCCAATAAAAACAGAAAATAAAATAAAATTATAGACAGTAACAACAGATAACAAATAATGTCTCATGCCACAATAAGTATTTAAGGAACAAATTAATTAATAGATGTCAAATTATACCTATAATCTATATTAGTTCAGCAGATCTATAAAGTTTAATAAAAATGTCAGATAATAAATATAAATGTCATTATAAATTGTAATTGATAATGTCATAAATAGTATAATGTCACAGTGGTAATATATTAAAATTTGAACATTAATAAATTATTATAAGGTATATTATCATTCCAATTACTCCAATTACCAATATTATTTATCTTAGTTCCCTTCTCCGCGATCTGACATGTATTCATTAAGATTGTAAAAGCATTTTACTTTTAACCATTGTGTTAACTTTTTTTTAAACATTTTCAAAGGTAAATCTTTAAAAGCGTCCGGTAATTTGTTATAAACCTTTACAGCATTTATGTACGAGTTCCTCTTAAACAATTCGAGCCTGCATTGCGGTAAACAGAGCTCATGTTTAAATTTATTTTTATTTCTAGGAGCTACATTTCGTTTAGTTACATCCTTGTATTTAGTGAAATATTCAGGATGTTGTTGTACAAATAGGCACAATTCTCTGATGTACATACACGCTAATGGCAGAATATTGTACTTTTTAAACAAGGGTTTACAACTATCCATATACCAGGCTCCAGAGCTTGCACGTACACATTTTTTTTCAACTATAAACGCTTTTGTAATATCCACCGAATTACCCCACAACAAGAGACCATAAGCGAGTACGGACGACACGTATCTGTGATATGCACAAAGAGCAGCTTCTGTTGATACCGTGACTCTCAATCTTTTTATTGCGTAGACAAATCTGTCGAGTTTATCACAAACGTAATCGACGTGTGTTTTCCAGTCGCAATTCTGATCCAACATTATACCCAGAAATTTTGTACTTGCAACTTGTTCGATAATAGTCTTATTATATTTAACATTTAACGTCAATGGATTTCTTTTATGGGTTTGGAATTGAATCATTTTAGTTTTCTCCATATTAATTTGTAAGTTGTTAGAATGTAGCCAGTATATTATGTTGTCAATTGCTTTGTTTATGTCTTGTTCATACGTGTCTGCATTTTCACATTTCACAATGAGAGTTGTGTCATCGGCAAACAAGATCGTGTTATGGCAAGTGATATTTGGTCGTCACTCTAAAAGTACTTTTGTAACTAGAATATTATTATATAATTTTTTCCCATCATTCAAAAGGTGCAAGACAGCGTCAACTACCATGAATAGTCCTCCAATCCATTTTTTCGCCCCAGTCGTGAAAACCGACGAAAGCTACGTCTTTCCAGAAATTGCCCGCCATCTTTCCACCAGGATATTTAGCGAAGAGTTCTCTGAGTACTTTGGCTTCGATTTCACTGTCTATAACAGCAAGATGGCCGCCTTCAGCTGAACATGCGAAGAAGGCTCGAGAGAAATTTCTCGGCACTGCGTGGAACTTGTAACAACTGTTTGTTCTTGTATCCAAGCGGTATTCTGAAAACGTTACATATTTTTTATGTTATGACTATGATAAAAGAGGCAGATGTTTTAATTTATTGTTGTACGCATTTAAATACGCGAGGTCGGAGTTGTAAGCCTAATATAATCGGTAAAAAACTACAACTTAAAAAAAATAAACTGGCTTTAAATATTCACTGAAAATATTCTATGGTTGCCAGCCGTTTTCAGTAAATAAAGTAACAGAGAGATCAATAATTTATCTTAGGCCCGTCGAACATGGAGCTGCTCAAAAGTTACCAGTTACAAACACAGCTGACCATGTACGTGAAAGATAATGTAAACGGCGCGACTCACTAACGCATTAAGAGTTTGGTATTGGAGACGTCGTGCGTACAATATTTATCAGTGCTGTGACATTCTGGCTACTCATTGGTGATTTCAGTTTGTAGCACGTTTCTATTGGGTAGCGTCATGAACGTGATGAAGGCTTCCAATAAGTCAAGAAAAAAAAAACCCAAAGTTCCAAAACAATTATTGCCGTAATATAAGCTTGTTTACTCTGAAATGACGCGCCCACTACCCTATTTTATGCACGCGGTAATGCGGTAGTTGAGCGCGTCAGCCGAACTCATCTCGCTAATACATATTTTTTTTTTAAATTGTAGTCATTAATATATATGAGGAATAAAAAAGGTCCCACTACAGTGCCCTGTGGCACTCCAAAATTATTTCGTCGATATTCACTTCTATGTACAACTTTTTTGTTATTATGTATTTTAGAGATTTCCACACATTGTTTTCTGTCATTTAGGTAGTCTCTCAACCAGTCGTTCGCTTTGCCTCTTATTCCATATTTTTCAAGTTTGTGTAAGAGCAACTTGTGGTCCACGAAATCAAACGCCTTACTCATGTCTAGGAAAATCGCAGCAATTGGTAAGCCATCGTTTATAGCTTGTGTGATAATTTTGATCAAATTGAAACATGCCAATGAAGTGGTACTATTTTGTCTAAACCCAAATTGCTCATCTTTAAGTATCCTAAAACTTGTTGTAAAGTCTTGAAGCTTAATTAATTCTCTCAATCTTAATTAGCATAATTTTCTCAAAGATTTTTGACATAATTGGTATTAGCGTCACTGGCCTATAATAATTCATGTCAGTTTTTTGTCCTTTTTTAAAAAGTGGCCTAATTACTGATTTTTTCAATATTTGTGGAAAAGTCCCTTCCTCAAATGATAAGTTTATTAAATAACACAGCGGTTGACATATGTATGGTGCACATAATTTAATTACATTGGTGGTTATGTCATCTACTCCAGCTGCGTTTGTGTTATTAAGATTTTTAATTGTTTGAAATATTTCCATCGCATCTGTAGGTTTAAGGAATATTGTATGTTCGTTATTGGTATCGATAGTTTTGTTTATCTCGTCTATATTATATTTAAAATTCTTGCTATTTGTCAATTGTATATAAAACTCATTAAATTTGTCACTTATCTCCTTTGGGTCTTCATATATCCGATTATTGTTGATTATGCTGTCAATTTGTGTTATCGTAGTAATGTCACCAATGTTTTCATTAATTACTGCCCATGTGGCTTTACATTTATTTTTATTAGTGTCAATATATTTCTTATTTTGTAGTTGTCGTTTTCTGTGAGGAGCGAAATGCTTGCTGGCAGATTCGTTCGTTGTACTACAGACGTCAAAGTAACCACAGTCGTTCTGTCAATCCTTTTACACGAGTGGCCTGTGGGTGTCATACCGCCGAGCCTACAACTTCTTGCGTGTCCAATTTAATAATGATTTTAGGATGGTGTTGGGACTGCCATGGCGTTGTAGCGCTTCGGGAATATTCGCGGAGGCTCGTTAGATGGTTTCCATGCCATCATGCGAAAGAAAGTAGACTCCTTACTACAGCACCTCGACCACAGCATTCTGAAAATGATCGCAGCCAGACAGGACTTTCCTTTTCAGAGGCACTCGGTGGGGACAGTCATAGGTCTAAGTAAATAAATAATTTGCAAGAACTAACAATACTAACTAGGCTACAAAATATAAAATACTAACAAAATATATGGACCTTGGTGTGAAATAAAGTTTCATTTAATTACAAAAATTTTATACTAAGTTTCTTTCGCCGTTTTGTTAAGCTCGTGGCTAAGTAATAACAGCCGCACGGGTCGATCCATTAGGTTAAGCTACGCTTGCCGGGGTTGGTCCGTGGATGGGTGACAATATTTATATACAGAGACTCCTTCGTGCCTCGGAACGCACGTAAAGCCGTTGGTTTCGGCTGTCATTCGTGGCTCTTTGATAGTCATTACAGGTCGTCTGAAGCCCGAAAGTCTGACAACCAGTCTTACCAAGGGGTATTGTGTTACCCAGGAACTGGATTGTGGAGGTCAGATCGGCAGTCGCTCCATCTAAAATACTGGTACTCAGCTGCATCCGGTTAGACTGGAAGCCGACCCCAACATATGTAGTTGGGAAAAGAGCTGTCGCAAAAGATATATAATAAAATTAGATTTGATTATAAAATAAAATAATACATTTCCTCACATTGCATGAGAGCAATACAAATATACAAAATCACAAAAATATTCGCACATAAGGTGACAAAACTAATTAAATGGAATAAAGTAAAAGTAAGTATTTAAATGACGTGATAAAAGTTAAAACAACCTACCCTACGTTAAACTAAATTATAATGTAATTAATATTTTTGATAACACTATTAAATTAAAACCCAACACAAATAAATAAAAATTTCAACACAATTAAATTAAAATTACATTACTATTAAATTAGAACAAGTCAGTAAGGTACGAGTATATGCAAGATAACTAGGTGCTTTAAATACAAGAAGCTCACTCTTCTCCGTGTTGTACGAGTATATTAGGCCATGCTCCTCCGCATAGGCCTCGCTGGTCGATAACAACTTGTCCAACCCACCCATCGAGGGACTGAGAAGCACCGATATTGTTGACACACGTTCTGTCACTACGGCGACTGAGGAACACACTAGAGAATGGGCAGCAGCGTTCTCTATGCATTTTAACACCATACTGCGATCGCCAACCCGCCTGCCGAGCATGGCGATTATGGCAAACCCCCCCCATTTGGGGGAGGCCTAAGTCCAGCAACGGACGTCTTTCGGCTGAAAAGATGATGATGATGACGTTCCGTCAATGTGGCAGCCGACATGTTTATCGCTTAAGTCGCTCAATGAGCGGGTTGATATAAATAGGATATATATAAGTATATAGATTGAATGGTAGTCGTTCCATGTATTGGCGTCATTCGGCTAACCGAATGACGCCGAATGCGAACTATGTTAAGGTCGGCTTCCAGCTGAGACTGGAAACTGACCTCAGTACAGTTGAGAAAACGCTAGGCAGAGCTGGTGATGAGTGGCTTCGTATAAGACATTCAGAGTCGGTAGAGGGGTAGGCCAGTAGCTTTAAACCATACACTACTCGTGAAGTTGACCGAAGTCCGAAGTGCGTGACTACACACTCGTAATAAGAACTACAGAACGCTTCGAGTCCTTTGATTCGGGCGCAAAAACCGACAACGATTGGAAGTCGCCCGAGGAGAAAGGAGGGCGCACGAATCGAACCGAAGTGCTACACTTCGATCAACTTCGCGAGTAGTGTAGTGCAGAATTTAAAGATAGGACAGAAGGACATGGCTCGATTTAATAATAATCTTTAAACATACGCATAATTCAACAAAAATATTTTCATCATGACGCTCCTACCTACGCATATAAATGAGTACATAACATGTTGTTTTGCGAACTTCTAAGTACTTGGCGATATTTATCTATAGCTTCGTGAAATTACGCAACTGGCTAGAAAAATATCTAATATTTGATAATAATAAATATTTGTTAGATAAGCTATAAGGTATAACTAAAAACAAGTAATTAGATAAAATAATATGTTTCGATCTAATGTAACCATTCAGCGACTAATGATAATGTAAGGAAGATTCTTTTTGTCCTTTCAAGATGACATTTTTATTGTTTAAAAAAAATACTTTTATAAATTAATAAAAATACTGAGTAGTAGAAACATTGAGAACATTTGTGGATGGTTGGTTGTATAGACTTATTCGTAAAGTAAAGCACGTGGTTAATTAAATACCACAAATGGATCAAAATGTTGAGCCTTAAAAAGGATGATTGAATGGCAATTGCGCTTTCTCGGCCTCCATCGGCGACGACACCCGTCATCTGGATCTCGCTGCGCGATAAATAGTTGGATGAAATTCATTGTATTTCTAGATTCTTCGGAAGAAAACCAAATATTTTCACGTTTTCTGAGGACACGATATGACAAATTATCTCAAGTTTTTATCAAGATCCGTATCATTCTTGGTTTTGATTATTACCGGTTTTAAATCAATCTTGATTTTATCTGACTACTTATACTAAATTCGCATTGTTTTCAACTGTTTCTCTGCAAAACCCGATCAGCCCAAAATTTGGACAACTAGTCTTACCAAGGGGTATCGTGTTACCAGTAACTGGGTTGCGGAGCTCAGATAGACAATCGCTCCATGTAAAATACTGATATTCAGCTGCATCCGGTTATACTGGAAGCCGACCCCAACATAGTTGAGAAAAGGCTAGGCAGATGATGAGGTACATATGCAGATTCTAGACTGAAAATCTTTAAAGGCGAGGGCGGTAATGGCCGATCTTTGCGTTATGCTCGTGAACGGGTGCTGCTTGTGGTGACTGGTCGTCTTGCTGATCATGGTTTTGTTATTGTTATTAGTAATTAACTGTTTATTTATTTTACCTCGATGGTCCTAATTTATCATTTATAACTTCCAGTTACAGCTATATATAGCTATATGTAAGCGGGCACGCCCTTTATGCCTGGAGGCTTTTATTAGATATTAAGTTCTATTTACGTTTAGTTTTTAATTCTGCCCTGCCGCTCTCTTTCTTGTTCTCGATGATTTTGTTTGGTATATTGGCGTGTGCTAACTGACATATGGCTAATAATTTAAATTATGTTTTGTGTTGCGTAATGTAAATTATTTGCATACTATTATACTTTTTTTTTTTTTTTTTTCTAACTGAATAGTCAGCTGCTGGGGAGTTTGCTGCGTCATTTATTCTTCCCAGCCTAAAGCACTAGCAAGTGGTGAAGGGTGGGCATTTTGGGGGACTGCCTTATATAATTTTGACGTTCGAAAAGTGCTGATTAGTGCTGTATTGATTTATTGTTAAAATATTATTTTCACTTTTTTTATTTTGTATTTAGTGTTTCACAAACTGTGTCCAAATAAACATTATTCTTTCTTTCTTTCTTTTCTTTCTTTGATTCGCAGCCTAGTTGGAATATATGACTTTTGAATTTTGATTTGAATTTTAACATTACCTTATCAAGAGATCGAACTCGAGATCGAACTCGAGATCGAACTCGAGATCGAACTCGAGATCGAACTCGAGATCGAACTCGAGATCGAACTCGAGATCGAACTCGAGATCGAACTCGAGATCGAACTCGAGATCGAACTCGAGATCGAACTCGAGATCGAACTCGAGATCGAACTCGAGATCGAACTTGAGATCGAATTCAGGATCCCACATTCAGCAGTCGTGCTTTCCACTAGTTAGACCAACAAGGCTGCCAAAAGGAGCTAGTAAAACTATGGTCACTTTACTATGCCTTTTTAACTAGCTTCATATTTTTGATTGACCGATTCCATGACAGTTCAAAAGTGCCTGTAAATGATTTAATTGAAATGAATGCTTTGAGTTTGAGTTTGAGTTTAAGAATAAACGAGTGTTACAGCCAAATATAATTATTACTAGCTTTTGCCCGCGACCTCGGCTGCGTGAAATTTCGTTTTAACATAAAATAATATCTTAAAACACTGGGCAATAGGGATGTTGGGAAAAAAAAAAGGATTATTAATAAATATTGGACACGTATTTTTTCTTTTTTTACGCAGTCAATATGGCAATACATTGCGTTAAAATATGGCATGACGTCACTCTCCGGTAGATTTTATACTGACTTGTGACGTAGCGAACTTCTCCCGCTCTGGGCGGAGCGGGACGGCGTGTCAGACTCTTACTGACTAAAACCCACTCGTGTTCCTTCAGTTGCCTGTACGTTGCCGGGGGCCACGGTATCCCTTTCTAACTTTCCCGCGACCCGGGCAGGCATCGGTCCTAGCGGACGCCGTCTGTTGTACGGACACAACGCGCCGTCGACCCGGGCCTGGTCCTTATCGGACGGCGAGCTACCCATTGCTCACCATCCGCAAGCCCTCGCCTACGGTGGCTGGGAATCGGCTTGCGATTCCCGACGCCCAGGGCGTCTCCTGCGACGGCTAGGGGCGTGAGGGCGCGAAGTTTGCCTCTCCCTCACGCATTCGCTTCCCACTCCCTCTCGCTCCGTACCATGGCGTAGACCAGGGCCGGATGCGAGAGACTGGCGGTTTTTTACTGCCTATAAACAGGATCTCCTGCAGGTGTTTCCCCTACATACTACATACAATAATAATATTTAGCGTAGTGCGTAGGGTAAAACATGTGACCCGGCTTAAGAAATTTTTGACTTGCCCCCCCCCCTGGGCCAGAACTAGGTACGCCCATGTCAAGAGATCACCAGTTCCGAAGATTACGCTATAAATACAAACTCAATTAGTTTAGATGATAAACTGCATTTTATTTTCCTCTGCAAGTGTGTTGAAATTCGTCGTTTGACGCGTGAGCATTGTCATTGTACTCTCTGCTGCATTACAACAAATCCTCTTAAAAATGAGTACTGCTACAAAGGCATGTTTTATTAACATTGCAGCTCATTCAATTGTTCTGAAAGTAATGTATGCATACGTAGATTTGTGCATGTATTGTTAAGGCTTGTGCAGACCAGCACGACTTGTCGCGCGACGCGACACGAGCAATACAATTTCTATGAAAACTTCACAGTATAACAATAACCGGTCGCACAATAGCCGCGCTGGTCTGTATAAGCCTTTATACCATCCGGGGCTCGTGGCTAAGTAAGAACCACACAGGCGGGCCGCTTGAAAAACAAAAAAAATACAAAAAAAGTCATCTAAAAAGGTATAAACAAGACATGTCATCAATCATAGACAGACAAATTGAAAATCCAAAATGAATGAATGAATGAATGATATATTTATTTGCAAGAATATAGGTAACTAACATAAGTTCTTATGATCATATGTGTTAGGACATAAATCGCACAAATTACGTGTGACTCCGGGTTTTTAAATTGTCTGTGATATCTTGTCTATACCATTTTAGATGACTTTTTGACATATGTAGTTGGGTTTTAGTTTTGTGAGTTTTATTTTTATTTATATTATTTTGGGGTTATAATATAAAAAGCCTTTTCATTTGATGTTTTTCAATTAACCTGACGTCATATAGCCTATAAACCAGCGGTCGATCAAGACGCTTCCAACGATACCTCATTTGTCAAATTATGATGAGAAGTTTAGAAGTTCAGAGGTAACAGATGAACTTACATACCGGTCAAAATCATAACCCTCCTTTTTGCTTCGCCGCAGTCGGGTTAAACAAAAGTCATTTATTCAAATTAGGTTGAGAATCAGCATAGAAATAACATAGGACAGGCCCCCAAAACGCCCACCCTTCACCACTTCCTAGTGCTTTACCTGGGAATAAGAAGTGACGCAACAAACTCCTATCTGTTGAGTTATGAGAACTCGACTACATACAAAGTAATTAATATTATAAAACAAAAGAACACAAGACAGTCAACCACCTTCGATATCTGCGATACCTGTATTGCCATTCTAGAGACTGAAATGCGTCATGCATGCGCCTGCGATTTATCACCCATATGTTCAAACCGGAACACAGCATTCTGGCAGAGAAATATGTAGGTATAGCGGTATTTCCCCGTACGAGATCCTTCACTACCTCTACTATTAGGCACGGTACACGCTTGTTCGGGTAATATTTGTTGGACAACAAAGCCGACCCGACGAAATTACTACAAACACGAATACAGATGTGTCACTCCGCTGGGGTTGCGGGTTTGTCCGTGTCCGAAAGGGATATCGCGGCCCCGGCACACGGGTGGGTTTTAGTCAGTAAAAGTCTGACACGCCCTCTCGCTCCGCCCAGAGCGGGAGCAGTCATTTGATGATTTCCCACCCTTAAAAAAAAAAAAAAATGGTTCACTCCGCAAAATCATTAAAATAAAAAGCGACTCTTGCTACGACATAATAAAGTGCAATTCAGATCGCACGACGCTAATAGGAATGATGCCTGAGTAGAAAAATGAAATTCTAATTAGTCCGTCAGTCAGATAATAAAAAAAAAAATCAAATATTTTATTTAGATTATGTTTTGTTTACCTACGTTTAGTTTTTATTTCTGCCTGAGTATAGTTCTCGATGATTTTGTGTGGCATATTGGCGTGTGGTAGCTAACATATGGCTAATAATTTAAATTATGTTTTGCGTTGCGTAATGTAAATTATTTTGAATACCTACTATTATATAGAATCTTTTTTTGTTCTTCTATCTGAACAGACAGCTGTGCTGCTGGGGAATTTGTTGAGCCACTTCTTCCCAGCTAATGCACTAGGAAGTGGTGAAGGGTGGGCGTTTTGGGGGACTGTCTTATGTAATTTTGACGTTCGAAAAGTGCTGATTCTCAGCCTAGTTTAAATAATTACTTATGAATTCAAAATAAAAGTCATTTATTCAAACTATTATTGAATTTTATTAGACACGTATTTTATCTTTTATCATATTAATAAAAAAATACTTAGATAAAACGCATTTTAAGTTGGGGAGTGGGGGTCGCTACGTCACTAGTACGTATAAAATCTACATACTCGTGACGTCATGGCACATTTTACCTCAATGTATCGCCGTAATTTAGATAACGTAAAAAAAGAAAAAATACGTGCCCAATATTTTTTTATAATCTCAAAGACGGACTAAAAAAAAATCTTTGTCATCATCCCTATTCCCTAGAAGTTGCCTCTCTTTCTATCGCGTAACTCAAATATTTTCTATGTTATGCTCACTGAATTGGCCCGACAAGACGAGCCCATCGAGTTTTCATCTGTGGCGGTAGCGATTCTTCCTCGAACGAGATACTTTACAAAGAGTTCTACTACATATTAGGCAGGCTACACGCTTGTTCGGGTCGGTAATATTTATTAGACTACAACGCCAACCCGAAGCAATTACTACATAGAAAGAAAAATGAAAGAAAATACGTTTATTTGCGGTACACATGACGCAAGGTAAGAACAAAACACGAAAATAAACAGTTTGGGGGAAAACATGCGTCACATCCACGCAAAACGGCCATTGCTCACCATAATGCTGCGACCCTATGTGAGACAGAGTCCCAGCGCTGGTTTTCAGCGGTTACATTATTTGGCTCGTGACGGTTTATCGGAAAACTCCGTTTGGCATCTATCTCCGCTGAATTGGCATGTTGCAGTTGATTTTTACCGCCGCGCTTGGCATACGCACGGTTTCTGGAATGAAAATGAACACAAAAATTTGCTAATAAAGAATTATAATTCTCAATTTGTCGTCACTTCGGTAGTCACTCTCTTTCTTCTCTTCTCTCATCTATGGTATTCCCCTACTGTGACTCGCCTCACGAAAACTTGCGGGAGTGACGATGATGATGACGTCACGCTGAAGTAGTTGCACGAAGGCTGCGTTGATGTTCATACTTGGGGTCACCAATTTACGGGTATGAGGAACAGGGTGTAAAGTTCACTCATCCACCATCGAAAAAGGAGGATCCTATGACCAGACGGGTGTCGTGTCTGGCGGGCAACTGCCCAGAGGTTGAAGTTGGGAGATTGTATATAAGTCCATCGCGCGGTAAACTCTAATTACGCGATGCAGGATGTTGTGTGACGTCAGGTCTTTGATGCATAGTTCGCATGTGGCGATTGTAGATGCCGCCACATGCCCATCGAATTCCGAAAAGACAGACAGACAGAGTCACCTTCTTTCGCATTTTTTACATTAGTATAAGTAGATCTATTCGATTTTATATGTGGCAGTAAGCTCGCCCCCGTATTACATTGGACTTAAACATAACCAGTTAACTTGTATAACCAGTTTAACGAGTGCTAAAGATTTATTGTTAGTTATAATATGTGTAACTTACTAGTGCAGGAATATTTGTCAAAACTCAATTACGTAGACTACACGGAAAAACTACTAGAAATTTTAAAATACTTTTACTCTTTAATAAGTCTCTTCCTTTACCTAATTAAAAATAGTGTCCACTTTATCTATTTTAATATTATTTTTTAACTTATTTAAAAATAATATATCTTAAATAATCTAGTTTTAAAATAATATACCCAAATAGTTACTCTTTAAGTCATTGAAAATATTATGTCTTCTGTTTAATTAATTTAACTTAGTAATAAACCTATTGTTGTCTTCTTATTAAATGTTTGATGTAAATTGATGGCCTGAAACACAGGTTTTTCATAAACCTAGATCAGGCAGGTCTACATTACAGTTAGAATTAAATTTTCCTCGATTGTAATTAATCTAAATCATAATTTTACTTTATACTTGAATACATTTTTTATTTTATTTATTTTGTAACTGCAAAAATGTGGGTGTACTATTAGCTACACCTCTGCTAACCCTTCGGGGCATCCAGCCGTTATGTTAGGTATGTTTGTATAGATATGTTTGATTTTACCGAACAGCTGTGCCGATTAAAGGCACACACGTCAATCACGTCGTCGTCACGTCGCCGATCAGTCACGTTAATTTTAGCGACGAGTGTGAACAGATAGTCAGTCAGTCATAAACTCATTTATTTCAATTAAACCATTTACAGGCATTTTGGATTGTCAAACAGTCGCGTCAGTTAGTCAGAAAGTTGAAGCTAGTTGCCCATTCCAAAATGTAGATCTTTATGGAGAAGAACGGGCAAGAAACTCCAAGGACACTCTTTTAAATATAGATATTACAAAATCCTGGGTACATTATTCTTGTTGCTTCTATATGTGAGAACAGTGTACAAAAAATAATCAAAACAATTCAAAATATAAGATTAAAAATAAGCCCTGGCAGATAAGAGATGATCAGTGCTAACGGACGGCGCCCGTTCAGGAACATGTCGCGTGGATCAGCACCATTCAGCTCAGCCATTTTGTAAGGAACCGAAAAGCAACGCTCGGTTACAAATTATCTTTGTCACAATACCACGTTTCTTTTGTAGCAATACAAGTTTTGATTTGTTGGTGACGCGACATCGTCGTCGATTGAAACGCGCTGGTAATGACGTGACTGATGTGTGTAGCCAACGTCCAATTTCTACATAACTATATATTTTGGCGTCACTAAGCGGCGATTTGACGTTGACCTGACTGAGCGGTGACTTGACGTTTACGTGACTGAGCGGCGATTTGACGTTGACGTGACTGACGTGTGTGCATGAACCTTAATGCCGAACAAGCCTTACTAACGACTACAACAAATTACTAAAATAAGTGATTAATTACCTACTAACGAGTTCAGAGTCTGACTTTAAAACTGAAGAAAAACCCTAGCATTTAAATTAAATTTACGATTGCTTACTTAGAAAAGTAAAAATTATTGACGATACAGTGAAGAAAAGTACATAAATTAAAATAACAGATGTCTGTAAGTTATTATAAACTTACGTTCCTAGTTGAGTTGTTAATTGTTGTTGAAAGGGCAAAGAACTATACATTGTTTATAATCGCTCGACTAGTGATGTGACTAAGTGAATAATCGATCTTTGGAAATATCCTTCGTCTTTTAGAGTTTTCGGCCTCTCTTTTTGCTAGTAAAATAATAGGGGAATATTTTGTGGCTATATGATAACAGCAGCACGGGTCGATCAAAGGTTAAGCTATGCTTGCCGCGGTTGGTTCATGGATGGGTGACCAATCATTACATATCGAGACCCCTCCATACCTCGAAAAGCACGTTAAGCCGATGGTCCAGGCTGTCATTCATAGATCTTTGATAGTCGTTTCGGGTAGTCAGAAACCCAAAAGTCTCACAACTTTTATCAAAGGGTATTGTGTTATCCAGTTACTTACTGCCGCTACTTAAATGGAAAAAAAACCTTGGCAGGTTGAGTGATGTTTGACTAAGGGAATGTTTAATTGATCCTCTAAAAACTCTTTCATTTATTTCTAAGAGGGCCTCTTTTGTACTCAATGATTTATACTTTTAATTTTCTGGCCTTTAAAAAAATTATCCATACCGTTTAAAGTTGGTCGCAGTAACTAAGATAGGGAGCTACTAAAAATGGGTAACATTAGGTCAGTACTGTGACCAGCCACGCACGAACCAGATAAAGACGATCAGAGAGTATATTTACATGCGTGGTTGGTCACAGTACTGACTTAACTTTTAGCGTAGGTATCGATTAGTATTTCAGGAAACGAAAATGGGATTTTTTCTTGAAATAAAACAGTAAGCTATGCTTCATCTTTTAGAATTTTCGGCCTTTCTTTTTGGCAGTAATGCCTAATACTAGGTCTAGGTACTTATAGGTAAGTAGTGTGTGTTAAGTACCTATGGTTAATTATTCCCATTATTTTCCCCAATTTTTCTTTAAAAACCACTGGTTAATAAGGCCATACTGTTAACTAAGTAGAGTTAGCGGATGGCCTTTTTCCCAGTAAACTTAGTTATTACTATGTATCATTCGCCCAAATACTCAGTAAATATTATATTTCTGGTATTTCTTTCAATATTTCTTCGGTACGGAGATTAATTTCCAAACCTTAACTATTAATTTGATACGATAACCATTATTATTTTAACTAAAATGTACTGCAAACTGTAGTTTTCAATCTCGTATAACAGCACATAGAATGACCCAAAAGATTAGACCTTATCGTAAAAAATTAGGCCAGTTTAAATGATGCCCTGTTCTCTCGATTTTATTTACTCTACTAAGAGTAAACACAATATTCGTCCACGAAAATCATTTACAAAATCTCAACATTAATTCAAAAGTCACTTCTAATATTCGGCCTCAGAAATTCCATTGCAATTATATTGGGCCTGTAGTAGGCACATCTCTATTGAAATATGCCAATAATCGGCGAGAGGCGTTTTCTGGTTCTCGTAAGATAAGGTTGCCTCCCACGAGATCGGAAGCAAGAAATATAATTTGCAAGAGTTTGAGGCAAACATTTGATTTTTAAATGCTTTCGCGTGACCGTGTGATAAACGGGTCGCCGGGTTTTTATAAAATAATGAAAGATTTCAATCATAGATTCGTCGTGCCGCGACATATGGTATATATGGTTGGGTTTCTGTTTCCTTTTGATACCTCTGACACATAACGTCGCAGAGACTTGACTTGATTGTCTCTTCTTATTATGGACACATTTTCGCTTGACTTAGTATAGTGAGGGTAAATCTAACTATTTAAATCTTTAAAAATAATAGGGTAAGAGAATGTTGTACATACTAATTTGGTAAGTGTATGCATCCTGGATCGTAGACGAAGTTACGGGTAATTTATGTTAATTTTGATGCAAAGATCCAATCTTTATGTACCTTTCCTAATCAGTTTGGCCATTATTAAATACCTACATACATAATATACGTGGTTTGAATTACGCGTTAATTACTAAGATTAGATGCGAATCAATCTTTGTGACAAATTCGTGGGTGGCCTGATATGGTTTTGCGGATTAGTATTTTTGTAGATAACAACGTTATCATTGCTAAGTACAGTAAATACCAAAATGCACTTACCAATAACAACCCAATCAACCAACCAACCAATACACCAACCAACCAACCACCAACCAACCAACCACAAACCAACCAATATACTTACCTAGCAACAAACCTACTCCTGGATACTGTTGTCAAAACTTGATAATAATAAACTCACAAACACACTATTTAGTTTTAGTTTACAATTTTTATGTTTTAATTTGGATTGCTAATTATTGGTTTTAAATAATGTATACAATATACATAGTTAATTCAATAAATGTAGTAAATTACCCACTTATATTTTGTGCGCCGTTAAAGCAAAATATGACTGTTATATTTAATTTATAGTGTCAGATTTTGCATTCCATGTGTGTGTAGACTTATGTTTTTGACAAATAAATGGTTAATAAGCTAGCTATAATATTGGCGAACAAATTTAAACCCTCCTATTTTCTTGTCACCGAATCTCCGTCTTTTTATTCTCTTGCATTTCTCATCTTTGCAACATCTGCCAAAAAATATTTTACTGTTACCGAGTTCCATTCATCGGTTTTCACTCTGTTTTCTCTGACGCTTTGCCATTAAGCGGGTCACACACGTGCAGTTATAACTGACAGTTTTAACTGTTCACTTTGACTATTAATATAAATCGTAACGTGTGTAGAAAAAACTGAGAACTGTACAGTTGAACTGATAACTAATCAAATTATCATTTTATATACGGAACCCTTTGTGTGCGACTCCTACACGCATTTTTTTTATTTTGACAGCTGAACCCGCAACTCCGTTTTTGTGGAAATATTAAAACAACAGAACAACAATAGTTTAGGGGTATGAGGAACGGGGTGTAAAGTTCACCCATCCTCCATAGAAAAGGGAGGATCCTCCGACCAGACGGGTGTCGTGTCTGGCGGGCAACTGCCCAGAGTTTGAAGTTGGGAGATTGTATATGTGTCCATCGCGCGGTAAACTCTAATTGCGCAAAGCAGGATTTGTGTGACGTCAGGATGTTGTGTGACGTCTTTGATGCGTAGTTCGGATGTGGCGATTGTAGATGCCGCCACAATAGCAACAGCAGTACTTGTGTTGCAAGTTATAACCGTGGTTGGTAAAACGGGCTAAGTACGTGCAGTTATAACTGACAGTTATAACTGACGCCCCTTTCGTCTAGACACGGTGAGTTTTATCGTTTGTTGCTTCAGTTATAATCTGTTGGCGCTCGTACCTACCATCCGCTACGTATCCGTGGAATCATGGCATCGAGGGCGGATGGATGATCCCGTGGCAATTATTACTGCCACGGGTTACTGTGCGTTTTGGAAAACAATAAAAGACGAAGGAGAACAGTGTGTTGTAAAGATTGGCTTTTGTATTTGATTGATAAATTTTATATGAATGTCACCATGAAATTACGCTAGAACGCGAAACCGATTAGAACCGTGAGGAATAAAAATACCTGTACTCGTTACAGTTGCTATCACTAGCTTTTTTACTTTAGTTGAAAACATATTTCTGGTTTTTAGACCTTTAATTTTTAATTTTATTTTATTATTTGTTGTTACAGCGGCTAAAGAAATACACAATTTGTGAAAATTCCAACTGTCAGCGGGCCCTAATAGGTAGCTATTACGAACCACTGACAGACAGACGGACGGACAGCGAAGCCTTAGTAATAAGGTTCCGTTTGGCACCCATCGTGTACGGAAACTTAAAAAGATGTCACTGTTATAATAATTTTAGGTAAGTAAAGGAAGGGAGAGAAAACCATAGCTAGATTTGCAGTTTAGCCGATAAATGGCTAAATGTGCCCTTTTATATAGAATTGTACTTAATTAATAACATTTATAATCATCATCATTCATCACCAGTGATCGGAGTAGGTAGATTGATTTTTAGTACTTGTATTATAAATGCACACAGAAAGAATAACATGGATAAGCCATTTTTCCGGAAAGTAATTCCGGTATTTCCGGATTCAATTAAATATTGTTAATGTTGGTAGTGATATTATTACTACTCAATTCAAAATTTAAAGGAAGGTATCAAAACTAAATTAATTAATTATTTATCTGTTGAAAAAAGAAATAGGAAGAATAATAAAGAATAAAATTGCTCATTTTATTACAATTCCTACCTTTTTTTGAGGATGGCCAATCATCAAATGACTCCTTCCACTCTGGCAGAATACAATTCCTACATAAGTTCCGGTTTTTTTTAATAATCCACCAATTCCGGAGGAATGTCCATAGTAATATATACGTTTCGGATCAATGACCCCAGTTCAATCTACCTACTCCGATCACTGTTCATCATAGCCCGACTTAACCCACTGCTGGGCTTAGGCCTCTCTTTTCTTGTGCCAATCCCCACGCTCCTGTGCCAGTCTCATTCAGGTTTTAACCGCGATGGTAACAATATTAACATTACTGACGAAATTATTTATGGTACTAGCTGCACCCCGCGGTTTCATTAGCATAAGTCTCGATCCCGTGGGAACATCGGGATAAAAAGTATCCTATGTTCTAATCCAGGTCATGGTCTACGCATGTGCCAAATTTGTTTAGCCGTTTCAGCATGAAAGCGTAATAAACCAAACAATAAACAAACTCTTTCGTATTTATGATATTATTACTAGCTGCACTTCGCGGTTTCAACCACATAAGTCCAGATTTCGTGGGAATATCGGGATATAAATATCCTATGTCCTAATCCAGCTATCTAATTACGCAACACATTTTCGTAAACGATTACGACTAATCTATTTCATTTTGACAGTTCAACAACATTCATTGCGTTATTTACATTATTGAGCATAATTTCATAAAAACGATTCAGATTCTGATTGATCGTGTATTACGTAATTAGGGTACAAGTCATGGTCTACCCATGTGCCCAGTTTCATCCATATCTGTTCAGCCGTTTTAGCGTGAAAGCGTAACAAACAAATAAACAAACCAACAAACTCACTTTCGCATTTATAATATATGATAGTTAGGACTAGGATTCTTACTGGCCGATTCTTTATATTCCTTCTATGCGACTATTTTTCTTGGAACACTTTCCACAGGACCTAAATTCGATTAAAAATGAAGTTTCTTGCGAAATATTCCTCATTCTTGCAACCAGACCGTGGTAGGCCGCCTTAAAAAATACTTTCGCGCGCTTATAACATAGGTGCAAGAAAAATCCGGTACATTGCAAGTTAGTTCGCGCAATCGAACGGACGTTTTTACGAAATAAATATATAACTTTAAAACTGTTTACTTTTCTTAGTTTATCTTGACTTTCTTAAAGAAACTTCGAGATTTCGTGTGAGTATAGTGCTGTGTTTATCTTTTTATTTTAATGTACAGTGTTACGGTAACAAAGAGATAAGATATCGGAGAAAAGTGATCGGTTTTGTTTCTTTAAATAAAATTGTTCTGTTATAAATGTTGTTGGCAGTACCGTGTTATCATTGTCAGTAGTAAGTTTGAATTTGGAGACTGTATATATAAAGTGGCAACTTTTTTTGGAGTTTTTTTTTTGTGGAATCTGTGAAATAAGGTTTGTTTTTAGAACTTTGTGGTCTGGTTCATCACCTCCGGATAAGTAGCGGTTAACTTAGCAGGCAGATTTTTTTATAAAAATTGCGAAATGTCTGCCTATCTGGAGACTGTGAAACAGGCTCTTAGTATTATTTATAAATTATTACATTTATATATTTATACATTAAATAAAAAAAAATAAAAAAAATACAATTATAGTAGGGTTTATTTGCTTAATTAAAATATAAGTATAGGTATTCTTATTGGTTTCCTTTGATTATTTAGTTTGGGTACTTACATAAATGAATAATAAATTACAATAAATAAATTCGATAAATCAAATAAAAAACACGCAATTTTAATCGCGCAAATTTGTTATAAGTTTGTTAAAAAGTTACCCTATTAGGCGCGTAGCAACAAACAGGACTGCAGAACAGCTATCTAATTACGCAACACATTTTCGATTTGCAATTGAGTCAAATTGGTTTCGTTTGACTAGAATCGCTTTCAAAAGTTGTAAATTGAAAGCAATTCTAGTCAAACGAAACCAATTTGACTCAATTGCAAATCGAAAATGTGTTGCGTAATTACTTGTAGATAGCAGGATTATAATACGACACAACTTAGATATAGAATAAATTTGAGAATTTGCTTTCATTCATGTCAATTTGAATGCATTTGGTTATAGGACTTTACTAGATATTGCGTTTGCGTAAAGATCATTTTCACTTAAGCAGTATTTATGTTATTTACTAAAGATTACAGTACTAAAGATTGGCGATTTTGAAGCCGCACTCAGTTCGGATGGTGATCGGTTTTACGAATTTTGCCGATGCTAAATCTAAGTTGTGTCGTACTGTAACCGGGGTTAATTAAATACCCAGTTGAAGCAAAAAATGTTAAAGGAATTTCTCACTTATAAAATCGGAGTTGAGATTGCAAGTTTGCCCGATTAATTACACATTTATAGGGCTCTATCAATAGGGATGATGCCTGGGTAAAAAAAAAATCTAATTAGTCCGTCAGTCAGATAATAAAAAAATATTAGACACGTATTTTTTGCTTTATCGTATTAATAAAAAAAGACTTAGATAAAACGCATTTTAAGTTGGGGAGTGGGGGTCGCTACGTCACTAGTACGTATAACATCTACATACTCGTGACGTCATGGCACATTTTACCTCAATGTATCGCCGTAATCATTAGATTACGTTAAAAAAGAAAAAATACGTGTCCCATATTTTTTTATAATCTCAAAGCGGGCTAAAAAAAAATTTTTAGTCAGCATCACTATTCGGGTCTTATTATTGTCATCAAGAAGTTTAGATGCACTAGCGTTTCGCCCCTGCCTCGCATAGTGTAAGTTTATGACATGATAAAACATTGAATTTTTTTTATTACATGTATGGTAAAAAAAAAAAAAATGTAAATCACAAAAAACGTGCAAATATCACTGCCCTATTTTGATAACATTATTATACTTGAATTATATAATTATCGTCAAGTCAATGTTACATTTTTGTGACCGTGAAAATTCAGAAAATTTCCGAACTTGTTACGCAAAAAATAATGTTATGGAAAACAGAAGAAAACAGTCCATTCACAGTTCTTTGTTGTCTCTATTTAAGTTTAAATGACTTCTTAAAGTTATTAAAATACGGCAGTGTCACACGTTTTCACTGATACTCAATTATTTTTTTTACAATTTTGACCAAGTCTATCCGCCATCCGAATTTTTCACTGACTGGTAAAACTCTTGAGTTAGCCAGACGTTTTTTTTTGTGACTACTACTTTAAGTTTTCTATATAATGTCACCCGTGGGCATGTACCGCTCGTATTTTTCTGTATATTCATGAAAAATTATATATTTATTTATTTTTTTACTCTTATATGTATATTTTTTTTTTTATAATGTTTATTTTTTTCAAAATCCCCTATGTTTTTGTAAATTATTCACTTGAGTTTTTTAAATAAATACAGTTTTTTTTTTTCAAAAAAGTGTCTTCTCTTCCGTTTTTGTTCATAGTCGACTAAAATTAGTTACTCCTATAAAATAACTCATAAGCTTTTAGAAATAATAAACAGATTTCAAATCGAGCCAATATCATCGTAGATATGGCAAATGCTACTCAAAAAATTGTATTAAAATAATTTTCGAAATTGTTTCATGAATATTCAGAAAAATACGGGCGGTTACATGCCCATGGACGACATTGTTTAAACCTATCCAAAACCCATAAGACGATTTCTTGGTCGACCCTTAAGTATTGTTTGTTTACCTTCGCGCACCAGCGCGTATCGATGAACAAACACAATTCTTTTGTTTTCGCGATATACCTATGTCTGATAATTCGAGTAACGAGCATGATCCCGCGTTTATTCTGTGATCAGGATATTGGAATCACTCATCTTCATTGCCCTTATTCCAATTTATTTGGGGCTCTCAACATGTCTTCCTCTTCTATAGTTCTCTTTTAGGCCGTCTGTCCATCGCCATCGTCAACGGAACGTCAGCAACAACGAGATGACGGCGCCGAAGTAGCAATACATACAAATATACTATGGCCGCGTCCGTTGCACGTCCGTCACCCGAGCGCTGGGATCCCGGCCCCCGAATTTTCGACTAGTTTGGCGCGACCGCTAGAACTTCGCTCGAGATTGTGACGGGCCAATGTGCCGGCAATACAAAACACATTTGATCTTGTCCACAAAACCGTCCCGTTGACGGTGGCGATGGACAAACGTTGTAAGTCATCATCTCAGTAGTGACCCTCATTCTAGCAATATCATTTTTTACATAGTCTAGCCACTTTTAACATAATGTAGATATCATATATTTTCGGGAAAAGCCGCTTGGCTTAGCTCAAATTGTGCCGACCCGGCTATAAAATGATTCAGCGTGGGTAGATGCCGAACGGAGTCTTCCGATTGGCACGAGTAGAATGAAAGCCAAATACCTAATCTGCGTTCGCAATTCATTTGCCAAACATGTAAACAAACACGAGTTTTAGAAAAAACAAATGAAATACCTACATAATAAGGTTCAGTTTGCGCTACAACTTCATATTTTTCTAGGACTTTTTCAAGAATACTAGTCGGTCTAAAATCAACTTTATTTATATTTGTGTAAAGTTGATGTTTGTCTTAGGGAAAAACACGTGTTTGTTTATATGTTTGGCAAATAAATTGCGCACGCAGATTATGTGTAGTAATTACTTCGGGTCGGCTTCATTGTGACTCAAAAACTGCCGAATCGAATGTCCCGACCCGCTTAGCTATTCACGACCATTCGACAGGCTATCGTGTCAAAAATGACACATTTCGATTACCTGATTTGCGTTGCCCCCGACACCAAACAGCTGTCGAAAGAATAGCGGTTATCTCTTTGATTTAAACTGATAAAATCTTCGGGTTTTGGATTTGTGAACAGTTTAGAGCACCCCTTCGATAACATTGATTGATGTTCGATTCGGTACGGAAGCGTGTCGAATGGTTGTAAATAGCTATGCATATGCCGAACGGAGTTTGCCGATCGGCAAAGCCGAATTAATTCCGAAAATTTGTAATCATTGCTTCGGGTCGACTTTAATGTGTAGCAGTCCTAATACAGTAGTTTCAGATGAGTTATTGTTGATGCGCGTACCCAAAGCGGATTGATTAATGCAGTTTGTTGTTTATAACCAACCTTTTGATGTAATCTCTTAGTTAACTTTTACATTATCTACGAGTAACACCCCATGTTTTATACCGACTGCTGCAAAACCAAAAAAACTAGCCAAGTGCGACTCGGACTTTCACACGAACGGTCCATACCGTATTAAGATCGAACAAAAACGCTGAAAAAACACGTTTCTTGCTTTAATTATTAACTTTATTTAATTTTTGAAATTTCAACTGTCTTTTACGGTTCATGAGATACAGCCCACTGACAAACAGACAGACGGATGGACGGAAGGATGGACAGCGGAGGCTTAGTAGAAAAGTTATTAAATAAAATCAGCACGCCTGAGAGATATTTCTCGACATGGGCGGCTTCAAAACTCTGACACCAGGTTAATCACTAACCACACATAAAGAAGAATAAGAACTAAAATCTACACAATGCTAACAAATTGTCAAACGCACGTCATTGAGCTGTTATTGACTGATTTCATTATGCAAGCCGATGCTTACCACAGCCTCTCATATAGAGAGAGTTCTTATAGAGAAGAGAGGACTGTATACAGGCTGGCAGGGACTCGTGGGAAAGTCCAAAAGAGATACCGTGACCCCTGGCAACGTACAGGCAACACTGAAGGAGCACGGGTGGGTGGGTCAGTAAGAGTCTGACACGCCCTCCCGCTCCGTGCAGAGCGGGAGAAGTTATTTGATAATATAAGACCCAAATAAAAAGGATGGCAGGAAAATCGACGTGAAAACTGATACCATGGATTCAGTACATGATTCTGAACTCTTCTGAGTCGAAATTTTTCGTCGGTTATTTTTTTTTTTATCTGCTGTTTCATAAATAAGTGTAATACCTACGCGGTCAAAATGTATGGAGCAGCAGATTTTTTTTTAAATAACCGACGAAAAAGTCAACGCAGAGGGGTTCAGAATCATGTACTGAATCCATGGTAGTTTTCGCGTCGATGTCTCTGCCACCCTGTATAAGACGTATCTAAGCTCCTTCTGTTTCCTCTGAAGTAAGATTAAAAAAATACAGCTTTATGAGGTGGTTGGGCCTGTTGGATAAGTTTAATTTTCGGACGTTGTTGATTATAATCTTTTCAGAAACCGGGTGATAACCTGTTTATTTTTAAATTATTTTAATCAATCTATACAAATAAATAAAATTGAAGTGGCCGTTTGTAACGTCAAAATATCTGCTCTTTAAATAAAGGTAAACGATAAAAACCACGTGACGAAACAGCTGTCAAGTAACCGACTAAATGTAATACCTGTCACTTCAGTTGTCATGCTATGTCACAGTTGTACTCTTCAATTTAGCTCTTATCTGCTATGGCTTATTTTTAATCTTATATTTTGAATTGTTTTGATTATTTTTTTGTACATTGTTCTCACATATAGAAGCAACAAGAATAATGTACCCAGGATTTTGTAATTTTCTATATTTAAAAGAGTGTCCTTGGAGTTTCTTGCCCGTTCTTCTCCATAAGATCTACGTTTTGGAATGGGCAACTAGCTTCAACTTTCTGACTAACTGACGCGACTATTTGACAATTCAAAAGTGCCTGTAAATGGTTTAATTGAAATAAATGCTTTGAGTTTGAGTTTAAGCAACGTTATAAGCCGTTTACGTTTATAGTTTGGAGTCTTTACAACAGACAGATTAACAAAATATTACATTATTATTACAAATCTATCAAAATTTTGCTCAAGCAGTTACATCTACGAAGAGTTGTTAATGAACAAATGATAAAGTTTTACATACATAAATAAAAGAGGAAACTGTTTAAAAAATCTAAAACAAAAGTTTGGTTTCATCGTATTTTTAAACAAGAAAGTGTCAATTATAAAAACGCTTTTTATGATTTGTTTACCTTTATATGACAACTTAAACCTATTGAGTATAGGTACTATGGAATAACTTCATATCCAGGCAGTTTCAAAACAAAATCCCGTGAACACGATGACCACATCTGTTACCGCCCCGGTTCTATAGCGGCCAAACGGTGCAAGCAGAAATAGTCCTTACGGTGTATATATATAAAGTTCTTCGATTGTAGATACATAACTCACGCCTATATCCCACGGGTGTAGGCAGAAACTGCAGAACGAGACCTGCTAAATTCCTTAATAATAATTTGAATGAATGTCCATAGAGTTTGTTGCCTGTTTTCCTCCATAAGAACCGACTACGCTTCAGAATCGGCAACTAGCTTCATCTTTCTGAATGACCGACTCCTTGACAATTCAAAAGTGCCTGTAGATGGTTTAGTTGAAATTCATGCTTTGAGTTTGAGTTTGAGCTCACATACGTACTCCTTTTCATTCGTTTACGTTCAGTATCTGGGCGACCGAGCTCTGCTCTGCGGAAAATAGAGAATGCTCATTTAATAGTACAGGATAGTACATACTAATTCCATGCTGCTATGATAGTAGGGTACTTACTAATTCCATGCTGCTATGATAGTAGGGTACTTACTAATTCCATGCTGCCATGATAGTAGGGTACTTACTAATTCCATGCTGCTATGTCATAATTCGAAGGTAGCCATCTTGTTCTAAACTTTGGGCGGCCGAGCTCTACTTGGGTGAAAATACGGAGAAAATGATTTTTTGCAGTTAAGAGATCTACCTAGATCGATTTTTCGCCCACGTAAATCCCTAGGTATATTTAAATTTTTACCGAAATCGTTAGAGCCGTTTTCGAGAACGTTACTACAAATATATATACAACGTGTCCCAAAATTCAATGATAAGTGGGCACCAGACGGTGGACCTGTTCATCACTACCCATATCTTTTTTGGAAATTGCCAAAAATACATTGAAATCCTTCGGAAATTTACATCCCTTAAGATATTTTTAACTACCATGACCACAATTTTTCTAATATTTCTGTTTTTTTTTATCGGCAACCTAAGTAGCACTGCTATCTACCACAACCCTTAAACATCCCAGAATGCCTGTAGGTTTTACACAAAAATCAATCAAAATTATTATTTTCCTTAAAATTTTGAAAGTTTTTTACTTTCATGATTTTTTCTCGGGTACTGATGAGCAGGTCCACCGTCTGGTGCCCGCTCATAGTTGAATTGTTGGACACGTTGTATAAAAACAAATATTGCTCGTTTAATAGAATAGGATACATCAATTAGAATTTATCGACGTAATTACCTTATTTAAGTCAAAACAAGAAATCACTATAAAGAAAAGAAAAACAAACCCCTTTTTAGGTAAAACTATGTTTTCCGTAATGCTAAACGATTCAGGAAGTATTTCCTATAGTTAGTTACAATACTGACCTTGTAATATACCGGAGAGGGCAGCAACATGCCTAGCACATAGTTTAAATGCCCATAACATCCGCACGGGTCGGTCGAAGTTCCATCTATTACATATCGAGAATCCTCCTTGCCTCGGAAAGCACGTTAAGCCGTTGGTCCCGGCTGTCATGCGTGGATCTTTGACAGTCGTTAGGTACGGGTAGTCAGAAGTTCAAAAGCCAGACAGCCAGTCTTACAAAGAGGTATCGTGTTACCTAGTAACTGGGTTGTGGAGGTCAGATAGGCAGTCGCTCTATGCAAGATACTGGTGTTCTGGTTGTTGAAGTTGAACCCAACATAGTTGGGAAAAAGCTAGGCAGATGCTGATAACTTAGCACTAGATTAAGGATGATTAATTATGCTAGGCGAAACCGGGCCTATGTCACCGTATATTATGAAAGTTGTTAGTTTATATACAATGTCACGCACGGGCATGTGACCGCCCGTATTTTTCTGAATATTCCTGAAAAATTATCGAAAATTAATTTTAAAAGGGGGGGTCTTTAATATTTTTCATGTTATTTTTTTTTTTTTTTTTTTGTAGCGTTTCCATTTCTCCTATGCTGTTGGCTCGATTTGGGTTCTGTTTATTATTTCTAAAAGCTTATGAGTTATTTTATCGGATTAACTAATATTTTTTAGTAAACTTAGCGACTATTTAAAAAAAAACGGACGTGAAGCCATTTATTTGATAGAACACAACTGTGAAAAAAATCATAGGGGGATATTGAAAAATAAATAAAAAATAAATTAAAGGTTGTCTACAAGTCAAAACTTGTATTGCTACGAACGCAACATGTTTATAGAAGGCATGGCTAGCTAACTAACTATCTGTTCACAAACGTCTTTGAAATTGACGTGACTGATCGGCGACTTGTCGTTGACGTGACTGACGTGTGTGCATGAACCTTTAACAAACCTTTTACAATTATTCAACGCATTATATTTCGATCGTTTTTAATTATAATCTATATCCATGAGTCTGAGTATCTATATCCGGCCGCTGCCGTGGCACCGCTCGCTTCGCTCGCTCAGCTCGCGCGCTGTTTGTCGCAGTTCTAACCTAACCCATTTCACCCAGTTCACAATTTATCGATAATTTATAATCTAACGGATAGATATATAATACCGATTCAAAATTACATAAGACAGTCCTCCGAAACGCCCGCCCTTCACCACTTCCTAGTGCTTTAGCTGGGAAGAAGAAGTCGTGCGACAAACTGTCCAGTAGCACAGCTGTCTGTACTCCCGAACGAACGCTTTAACAAAGAGTTCTACTACATCTTACTACAGAATAATCTCAATAATTATGTTTCTTTCTGCCCCTAACAACAGACTGTCACTTTTAGGTATTCAAATTAAAATCAGATAAATATCACTCAAGCGTTCAATTGATTATAAAATACTTAGGTACTATCTATTAGCTTTTAATCTTTAGATTAAGATTGACATAATAAGAATGAGTTGTTACCTACACCTTTATGGAAAAGTTTCTGAAAGAAGAACGATTTCAGTATCTGGTCGTCAACATGGCAATCGGATAGATAGAGATTTTGAAAAATCCGAAGGTGCGTGTCGGACCAATCATGGCCGATTCCTTTATACGGGATGCTGACAGGGGGAATAAAAATTGTCCGTCAGTCGGATAATATAAAAATATTAGACACTTTTTTGCTGTATCATTATAATAAAAAATGTTTTAGTTAGAACGGAGTAAAGTTGGGGAGTGGGGGCTCGCTACGTCACAAGTCAGTATAAAATCTACCGGGGAGTGACGTCATGCCACTTTTTAACGTATTGCTTACTCAATGTATTGTCGTAATCGTTAGATTACGTAAAAATAAGAAAAAATACGTGTCCAATATTTTTTAATATTGGACAAATAACACCTAATGGGCAAAATTTTTTTTTGTCAAATTTACGGATCGGTATTGGATAAATAAACTCAAACTCAAAGCATTTATTTCAATTAAACCATTTACTTTGAATTGTCAAGGAATCGGTCCGTCAGAAATATGAAGCTAGTTGCCCATTCCAAAGCGTAGTAGGTACTTATGGACAAGAACGGGCAAGAAACTCCACGGACACTTTTAAATAAATTGTTACAAAATATTGGTTACATCATTCATGTTGAAATTAAACATGTGAGAACAATGTAGAAAGACGTGCGCGTTAGAAGCGTCCGTAATAAAAAGATAAAACAAAGACAAATCAAAAATTTTAATGAGCCAAGGCAGCTAAGAGTTGACCAGTCCCAACTGACGGCGCCCGTTCACGAACATGACGCATGGATTAGCACCATTCAGCTCAACCATTTTGAACGGAGGTTAAGCGATGGACAGAAAACACCTTCTTTAAAATTTTCATTGATAGTACTAATAGTCTCCGGCTAAAATGGCTATGTCGCATGACGAAATTATATGGGTTTCATTTTTACCATTTGGCTACGTAACCCTAAAAAATTTTGGCTATGAAGAGCGTCGTCGCTGACGCGTCATCGCTATTGCATCGTCACTGTCGCGTCGTGTCTCACGCGTCGTCGCCATCGCGTCGTCGCTGTTGCGTCGTCTCTAATGCGTCGTCGCTATCGCGTCGTCTCTAACGCGTCGTTGCTGTCGCGTCGTCGCTGTCGCGTCGTCGCTATCACGTCGTCGCTATCGCGTCGTCTCTAACGCGTCGTTGCTGTCGCGTCGTCGCTGTCGCGTCGTCGCTGTCGCGTCGTCGCCGTCACATCGTCTCTAACGCGTCGTCGCTGTCACGTCGTCTCTATCGCTCGTCATAACTGTGGGACAGTCTCTTCTTGAAACTGACGCATGGCAGTCAACATATCCGCTATAAGGATGTGTTCAAGAGGCATCTAAACGCTTGTGCTATTGGTCCAACCGGTTGGGAGAGACTCGCTTCACACAGGTCGTCTTGGCGCTCTACTGTCTACGAAAATGTAAAATCATTCGAAAAAATGCGACTCGTTACACTGACCGGAAAACGCTTAATACGTAAAGAGCCTCCTACACCTATACCTTTAACTCTGCCGGCCAACTATATTGCATTAAGGCTTGTGCAGACCAGCTCGACTTGTCGCGCGACGCGACACGAACTATACAATTTCTAAGATTTAAAAAAAGTTTCTAAGTTTTAAAACTTCACATTATAACAATAACAAGTGTCTGCACAAGCCTTTAGTTGTGATCGTGTATTTAAAACCAAATTCGGTCTGGCGGCTCATATTTCACGCTAGGAAATAATAATAATTTCAAAGGGTCGCTGTCATCGAAATCGATAAGGAGGACAATTTGTATAAAACTGGATGCGTTTTATTTACGCCTAGCTATTGTTCTGCCCCTCTGTATAAAGTAACGTTAACGAGAGGGTTAACTATAAACCCGCGTTCACACCACCCGTTCAGACGGCGGCGCCTGAAGTAGTCGTTTCATACATTGTTCCGATCGTTTCGTTAATTCTAAAACAATTTAAAAAGTTACGAATTTTTTGATGCCCTATAACTATGTCCCCTCGCTTTTTTTATATACTTGTACATAATATTATTATTATTATTTTAATTATGTATTAATTATATAAGTTTTTAAATTGCGTAGTTATTATTATCATAAATAAGGAAAAAATACGTTCGTATCTTCTCAATTCCGTAATTAAGGTCTGTAAAGTTCCCAAAGTAAATATCTCATTCAGGATTGGGTGTACCCTACATTTTCTTGGTTTGGTATTTTTTTTGTTGAAATCAAAATACTTCACAAAAAAAGTTTCTTCGTCGTCCATCACGTACAGTCGCCTCGTGTAGAATAGGTACCGAAAATTGGCTCCAGCTTCCATCAAACCCAAAAAACTCAAACTCAAAGCATTTATTTCAAATGTCAAGGGGTCGGTCAGTCAGAAAGATAAAGCTAGTTGCCCATTCCAACGCGTAGTAGGTTCCTATGCAGAAGATCGGGCAAGAAACTCCACGGACACTCTTTTAAATCAAAACATTGCTACAAAATATTGGTTACATCATTCATGTTGTAATTATACATGTGAAAACAATGTAGCTCTCTACATTGTTAACGTGCACGTCTCTACGTGCACGTTAAAATCGTCCTTAATAAAACAATAAAAACCAAGCCAAGTGCTTGTCGGAACACAGACTAAAACTAGAACGAACCTAACATTATAGTTGAAAAACATGTAGGTACTCCCATATAGCGATATACGTCACGGTCAATTCTCCGACTGCAAATGTAAGCTTGTAATGGCAAAAAATAATGTGATAAAACTACAAATTAACGATTTTCAGACTTTTCCTTTACTTGTGCTGTGAGACCTTGCTTCTTACCAAATTTCATGATTCTAGATCTACGGGTTTCGAGGAACTCATAGTTTCTCTTGCTCTTTTGATTTATTTGCGAGTATCAAAATATGTCGCATAAAAAGCCGTATTTTTGTATTGCGTCGACTTTGAATAAAAATTTCAACTTGAAACCTCCACGCGTTCCTGAGAAAAAGGGTCTTGACAGACAGACAGACGGATGGACGGATAACGAAATGATCTCGGTGTGAACGCGGCCTTACACAAGGGAAGCACTTTGGAATCTTGTAAACCAACCTTTGCATTATTTCAACATAATTATCATTTTATTCAAATTAAACCGGAGGGGAATAAGCCCTGTTTGCCGATACGACGCATACGCGTTCAACGTGTGCTAATATGTCTTCCATATAAAATACAGGTATTCAGCTGCATCCGGTTAGACTGGAAGCTGACCACAACTTAGTTGGGGGAAGACTAGGCAGATAATGATGGGATTGGAGAGTAATTTAGATCATATTATTTAACATTTGCCAGTTTTGTTTCCGTACCGGAAGGGTGCCAAACGGAACCCTATTACTAAGCCTCCGCTGTCCGTCTGTCTGTCAGCGGGCTGTATCTCATGAACCGCAATAGGTAGACAGTTGTTTTTTTTTACAAATTCTGTATTTCTATTGCCTCTATAATAGCAAATAATAAAAATAAAATAGGTAAAGTAAAAAAAAGGAACAACCTTTAATTTGTTTTTTTTTTACATACAACAATCGTGTTTTTTTCGTTTTTTTTTGTTAAATATTGTACGGCGGTACGAAACCCTTCGTGTGCGAGACCCACTTTCAGACTTGGCCTATTTTTTTTAATTATGAATAAATCTAGTTGTGCTCGCGACTCGGCTTCAATATAAACTCTAAATAATTATAAAAAATACTAAGTATTTGGCTGAATTTGCTTCTTTGACGCTTAGCCAAAAAGAATACTCGACATTGAAATAAAGTATTTAAACAAAACACTTTTTTTTTTGATACTTTAGTAACAAAAAAAAAAGTCCTGGTATTTAACACGATTTTTATTGTGCGCCTTTCAACGTCAACATTTTACAGTGTATGTGGTATAAATAATAACAAAAACAAATAAACAAATAATAAGAGTGAACTGTGGAGACGACACGAGTTGTGTTGACCATATTAAGAGGCGTCGGGGCACTGAGGAGATAACCGGGCGGGTGAATTCATTACTAACAACTGGCCGCCCCGAGCCCCCGCCGCGCGCCGGCTGGCGCTCCTGCTTGCCTAAGAGCGGCCAACCCGTCATACTTTTCATACAAACGCTCGTACGTGACAATGGCGTTGTCACACATCTTTCTTTGAATTTTTTAAAGTAATTTGTATCTTGTGCACTATATCTAGCTTTCCATTAAAGAAAAAAATCGAGAAACAAATTCAGTATAAGCCTCCAAAAATCTGCTTTTTTGCACGAATTTTACCCGAACTTTGGCCGGTCATAATATACTCATAATTGATAAAAGTAAAGAAAACATCTGCATAGAAACCTCGCACATGTAATGGAAATTCTAAATATAAAATAAAAAAACATAAACTTGTAAGGTTTACTCAAAAACACGTATTTCCTGATACAAATTTTTACACACAATTTTTGGTATAATGTTAGCGCGTTCTCGCTTGTTTGTTAGCAGTTCTCACTTGCGCTCGATGAAACAACAAGCTTTTTGACCATGCTGGCGTTGACGATAGACGGACCGGGAAGAGCCCTCTTAATGCTTATTTATTGCTTATTGCTTACGTGCGATGGACAGAGACAGAGAGTGCGATGTAAAGCAATAAGCAAATAGCAACAAGCGAGCGCCACGATAGCATTTGCTTTATAATATGTATAATAAGCACGGTGCTTTATTATGCTATACGATATATTAACCACCACTAAATAGTCTATATAGAAAAGGATCAAGATTAGACAAAGATCGATAAAAACGAAAAACAAAATGACAGATTCTAGAAGGATTTCTACAATCTGTCATGTTGTGTCATGTCAAAAATGGAGAAACGAAATGTCACTTTGTATAGAAAGAGCTGCGTCTATTCTTCGTAGAAATAGAAACACAGAACATTAATACTTAAGAAAAAGCGCCATGCTAAGGGTGCGTCTAAAACAACAAATAATCCCCCCTTAAGACGACCCACTGACCAAACAAATACTTTTCTATGCTATCCAAAACGTTATTTTATTTATTTGTTGCAGGAACCACGATGGACGTCGAGAATGCTAACTGCAAGATCAAAGTGTCTCAATGTGCAGACATGGAAGTGCTGCCCATTGAGAGACCCTTGAAAATCGACGTGTAAGTTCAACATACATAAGATAATCAGGCTATTATGTTCCCACTGCTGTGACTGTGGCCTCCTCTTTGTGAGAGGGAACGGCCCGTAACACCACGCGGGGCCAGCACGGAAGGGTGGAAGTCATGTACTTAGTACAAAGGACATTAGGCAAAAAGGTTTGGGGCTTGGTGACTAAATTCAGTATCCCAGGTTTCTTTAGTGGTAGATACTAACGAAACCTAGGACACTGAATTAAGTCAAGAGTAATTTCTACAAAAAAAATGTCTGTGAAAAGATGTAGCTAAAAAAAATGTTGTTGTTGTTACAATGTTGTTAAAATGAATTACATTTCATTTCTTTTTATTAATTTTAACAAAATGAGGCGCACGTTGTTCTAAAACGGTGAAGGTAAAAATCGTATGGACACCGGCAAGTCCTAGAACCGAAACTTCTAACACACATGACTAGGGTTTCCAAATTTTTTATATAAAAAATATAGTATTTTCGAAGCCTGCTTAAAAAAATATAGTGAAGGCGAAAAAATTAAAAACAAATACGTAATAGGTATGTTTTTTTATATTTTTGTATGCAAATGTTTTGCTACTTTGAACTTTTATTAATGGTTTTTTTTTCAATATAAATGTCTCATAACTAATAATTATTACATATCTCGCCATTTATGAAAATATTGCAGTGTCGCCATAAAAATATATTTTTAATATTTAGTATTTAGGCCTCTAATAAAGCAGGATACTATATTATATATTACTAGCTGCGCCCCGCGGTTTCACCCGCATAAGGCTCGATCCCGTGGGAATATCGGAATAAAAAGTATTCTATATGTTAATCCAGGTTATAAACTATCTGTTTGCCAAATTTCATCCAAATCTGTTCAATAGTTTTTGCGTGAAAAAGTAACAAACATCCATACATCCATCCTCACAGGGTTGGCAAGCCTACATGTGACATCCACCAACCCGTACTGTGTCCGCGTGGAGTATTACGACACGTTCCCTCTCACAGAGAGTATTCCTGAGTCTCAATAGAGGTATCTCTGATTGTTTTCCTTCACTGAAGGTTAGTAATATCCGAAGAGGCTTGTGGCTAAGTAATAAAAGCCGCACGGGACGATCGATTAGCTTAAGCTACGCTTACCGCGGTTGGTCTGTGGATGGGCGACCATTTTTACATACCAAGACCCCTCCGTGCCTCGCAAAGCACATTAAGCCGTTGGTCCCGGCTGTCATTCGTGGATCTTTGACAGTCGTTACGGGTCGGCAGAAACCTGATAGTCTGACAACCAGTCTTATCAAAAAGTATCGTATTACCCAGTAAATGGGTTGTGGAGGTCAGATAGGCAGTCGCTCCATGTAAATACTTTTTATTCAGCAGCATCCGGTTAGACTGGAAGCTGACCCCAACATTTTGGGACAAGGCAGGTAAATGATGAAATTGTAATGTCCAAGTTAACTTTGCTAGTTCAAAGTACATAATATATCAAAAGGTCACATTGTTACTCGTATTATCAATTATATTTAATTTATCATAGAATGAACGAATTTATTGATATAGGATTACTTATCTCTTTTATATAGGTAATCGATTTATTTTAACCAATATTGTTCACAGGGAAATAACCGGCTTGGAAAATATGATTGGAGAGATACACCGGGTGTTCTCCCGCGACCATGTCAATGTACAGGATGTTCAGAAACTGATGGCTGCATATAAGTCTGACCCCAAAGATTGGAGCAAGTTCGCTAAGTTTGATCGCTTTAGGTGAGTTTAAAACTTTTATTAAAATATTAAGTCACGCTTGTTCTCTACGAAAGGGTAGTCAGTACACCGTTCATCGGTTATGGCATAAAAACCTAGCTCCGTGCAAAATTCCTATGATGTGAAGTCTTCAAGAAAACCGTCTGTGATAAATAGACAGAAGGACGCAAGAAATATCTTATAATGGTGCCATTTTCGGTCTTAGATACGGACCCTTAGAGGCCTCGCCACGCACGCTATGTACCTTCGCTCAGATTCTGTATCGCCAGTAGCCACTATAGCGATTCTGTATCCTCCCCAGCACCCCTCCCACCGTTCCCCAGATGTCGTCAGAAACGGTCGTGCGTTTGCATCGATACAGCCGCGCGATGGCATCGTTTCTGTCCCACGTTGCAAACGCGACTAACGCGCGATAGTAGCGATGCAGAAGCGCGTTTACAAAACACGCGACAGCATCGCTGCAAAAAGTCGCCGTGGGTGAGGGGCCTAAGGCCGTTTGTCCACCACACCGTGAACGGGACGTGGACGAGAACGAGGTGACGATGCCGACGTAGTGCCAGTACAAATAATATATCCGCGTATTCTCGTTTGTTTTCTTTTTATCTTTTTCGGTGGACAAACAGTTTAAGAAAAAGTATACGAGAGAGAAAAGGAGAAACTTATGTTTATTGTTACCTACTTACTATGTCGAGTTAAGAATAATTGATTGTTTAAGCGATTATATTCGAATGCGTTGATTCCTGGAACTTACGCTAGGATTCCCTGTGTCGTGAGAGCCAGGCTCCTACGTTCCGTTTACATTTATAGAAGTACATGTAATAGGTATACAGGGAGTGCTCATACAAAAAAAAACAACTGTTCCATACATTTTTACCGCGTAGGTATTGCACTTTTCTATGGAACAGCACTTTTTTTTTATAACCGACGAAAAACTTCTACGCAGGGGTTCTGAATCATGTACTGAATCCATGTTATCAGTTTTCGCGTCGATGTCCCTGCCACCCTTTTTTTTTTTTTTTTTTTTTTTTGGATGGGAAATCATCAAATGACTTCTCCCGCTCTGGGCAGAGCGAGAGGGTGTGTCAGACTTTTACTGACTAAAACCCACCCGTGTTCCTTCCGTTGCCTGTGTGCCGGGGCCGCGTTATCCCTTTCGGACAAACCCGCAACCCCAGCAGGCATTGGTCTTTCGACCCCGTCGGGTCCCTGCCACCCTGTATACGTTACAATAAATTGTTTAATTTCATGTAGTAGTAGAGTTTCTTGCCCGTTCTTCTCCATAGGAACCTACTACGCGTTGAAATGGGCATCTAGCTTCATATTTCTGACTGACCGACCCCTTGACAATTCCAAAGTACCTGTAATTGGTTTTTTAAAATAAATGCTTTGAGTTTGAGTTTATAATCTAATCTACTCGTAATCTACTAGAAAAGGAATACACAATAAAAAATAATACACAAAGAAAACTAATGTAACTTCAAAATGTTGACAGAATTTATCTGAGTGATTTATTTGGTTCCAAAATCAGTAAAAAGAAACACAAACATAGATACTGCAGACAATAATGAAGATAGCAACCGGAATTGTTTTCTTTAAAAAACCTGAAAACTTTTACCTACATATATTTATAGACTATTGATATCAAAACACCAGTTGATAACATAGCAACAGATAGATGTAGGCACACTCATAGCGAAATTTCGAAGTAGACTGCAGAAAATAGAGTTAAAATTGCAAAGATGGTGAATATTTTCCAAATTGTAAACTGAATGGATATCTTCATTTATTTCTCGATATAATTGGTGCTTCAGACACTAAAGCCGTTTGTCCACCGTATCATGAACGGGATGTCAACGAGAACGAGATGACGACGGCTAAGAAGCGACAGTACATTTACTATGGCCGCGTAATCTCCTTTGTTGTTGACGTCCCGTCACAGATTATACAGATGAGAAACTCCGCAGTCTTGCTGGGCCAATTCAGTGAGTGTAACGTAGTCAGAAGATCTAAGACTCACGCGATAGAAAGAGAGGCAACTTGTAGGTGAATATAACTAGATGATTAGCTCTCTGCGACCTGAATTGCACTTTATTGTGTCGTAGCAAGAGTCGCTTTTTATTTATATGATTTTCCGGAGTGTTACATCTGTATTAATCTGTGGTCCCGTTCACGGTGCGGTGGACACTCAGTGTAAGGCCCTTTGTACACACACGTTTTTCTTGCCGTGAAAAACTACGGTTTATACGCCATGTGTAGGCACAGTTATCAGTGTTGTATGGATCACTATGGAAGCTTGTTGACAGACACGATTTTACTAGGACGTGGTTTATATGCCGTGTGTAGGCACAGTTGTCAGTGTTGTATGGATCACTATGGAAGCTTGTTGAGGGACACGTTTATTCTATGACGCGGTTTATACGCCGTGTGTAGGCACAGTTGTCAGTGTTGTATGGATCACTATGGAAGCTTGTTGACAGACACGATTTTACTAGGACGTGGTTTATATGCCGTGTGTAGGCACAGTTGTCAGTGTTGTATGGATCTCTATAGAAGCTTGTTGAGGGACACGTTTATTCTATGACGCGGTTTATACGCCGTGTGTAGGCACAGTTGTCAGTGTTGTATGGATCACTATGGAAGCTTGTTGACAGACACGATTTTACTAGGACGTGGTTTATATGCCGTGTGTAGGCACAGTTGTCAGTGTTGTATGGATCACTATAGAAGCTTGTTGACAGGCTCGTTTGTTTTTCGGCGTGGTTTATGCGCCGTGTCTAGGCACAGTTGTCAGTGTTGTATGGATCACTATAGAAGCTTATTGACGGACACGTTTATTCTATGACGCGGTTTATACGCCGTGTGTAGGCACAGTTGTCAGTGTTGTATGGATCACTATGGAAGCTTGTTGACGGACACGTTTATTCTATGACGCGGTTTATACGCCGTGTGTAGGCACAGTTGTCAGTGTTGTATGGATCACTATGGAAGCTTGTTGACGGACACGTTTATTCTATGACGCGGTTTATACGCCGTGTGTAGGCACAGTTATCAGTGTTGTATGGATCACTATGGAAGCTTGTTGACAGACACGATTTTACTAGGGCGTGGTTTATATGCCGTGTGTAGGCACAGTTGTCAGTGTTGTATGGATCACTATGGAAGCTTGTTGACAGACACGATTTTACTAGGACGTGGTTTATACGCCGTGTGTAGGCACAGTTGTGAGTGTTGTATGGATCACTATAGAAGCTTGTTGACGGACACGTTTATTCTATGACGCGGTTTATACGCCGTGTGTAGGCACAGTTATCAGTGTTGTATGGATCACTATGGAAGCTTGTTGACAGGCTCGTTTGTTTTTCGGCGTGGTTTATGCGCCGTGTCTAGGCACGGTCGTCAGTGTTGTATGGATCACTATAGAAGCTTGTTGACGGACACGTTTATTCTATGACGCGGTTTATACGCCGTGTGTAGGCACGGTTGTCAGTGTTGTATGTATCACTATGGAAGCTTGTTGACGGACACGTTTATTTTACGACGCGGTTTATACTCCGTGTGTAGGCACAGTTGTCAGTGTTGTATGGATCACTATACAAGCTTGTTGACGGACACGTTTATTCTATGACGCGGTTTATACGCCGTGTGTAGGCACAGTTGTCAGTGTTGTATGGATCACTATGGAAGCTTGTTCATAGACACTTTTCTTCTACGACGCGTTTTATATACCGTGCCGTGTACCAAAAGGACTAAAGTGACATTCATTGGAGATATGATTGAATATTTGCTAACTTCTCTGATCAATCTTTTTTTATAGCCTACATATTATTTACATATTTTGCTTTATATTTGACTGCATCGTTGGTGTAGTGGTCCCAAGCGCTATTGCTGACCAAGACTTTTTGGGTTCGATTCCCAGGTCGGGGAGTGTTATTGAGTTTTTCCAACTATTTCTCAGTAGCAGCCCGGAGTCGGTATTTGTGCCCGGTTGATGGTAATAGGCTCGCCTCCTATTATATGGGACTTAAACATAACTGGCGAAATGTGGGATAACGGGCGTCATGTTATGTTATATCCTATCCTATTAAATGAGCAATATTTGTAAAAAATGCAAGTCTCACAACGCAGTTCTGCTACCGCATGTAAACCCAAGTCTGTTGATTTATTCAGCACCTATCTATTTGTCATCTTTTTTTTAAAACGACATTCCGATTTTCAATACTTCGAATAAACTAAAACTCAACATTTTGTGCTACAAAATGTAGTGATAGAAACGAATCGCTGCAAAACAGACTTCACGCAGTCTTGTCTGCCCTACCCCTAGAGTGTAATTTAAGTCCGCGTAGGCGCGGAGGGGTGGAGCGGCCCGCGAGCCGAGGAGCAGGTGGTTTGAAAGCCCGCCGCCGCGGCCAGCCTCAGCCGCGGCCGCAAGCCGAAGCTGCGGTGGTGAGCGTTAAAACCATCTGCGACGATAAGCTCGCGTGGGGCCGCCTAAACCCCGCAGCGCCGGAGCCGTGACAGAAACAATGCTTGCTGCATGTTGCATACCTGCTTGCTTGCTGCTTGCCTCTTTGCATGCTGCCTGCCTGCTTGCATGTTGCATGTCTGCTTGCACGCTGCATGCCTGCTTGCATGCTGCATGCTTGCTTGCATGCTGCAAATCCCCTGTATTATTGGATGAATCCCTTCGGTTAGGTTAGAACTGTGACTATTAAAGCGCGAAGGCGAGCAAGCTTTATTATTCGAGTTTTTATTTCGGTATTGTACCTATTAATCGGTATTCGTATTTTTGATGTTTCGAATTATCATTAAGTCGGACTTTTTGTTATTCGATCTATTGAAACTCGGTATTTTGAGAATAGTAATTATAAACGTAAGGAATATTGAAATGTAGGCATTATAAAAATAGAAGTAATGATAAGTCGTAGTTGTTATATTCGGAATTTTGAACCATTCGGAATTATAAAAATCGGTATTTTGAAATTCGTATTTGTGAATGACGGAATAAAGTTTTTCGTATTTATGTAGTGTAGCCGGCTACAGTACACATGCTACACAACGAATTAGCATGAGCGATTCATACGGCTACACTATGAAAAGAGAAAAACAGCGATTTCGCTGAGAATTCGCTAGTAAATCGCATTTAAATGATCTTAAAACATTCGCGGCGACTCCGTGTCAAGGTGGCTTAGCGATGTGCGAGTCGAGTTATTTGACTCGAGTAACTCGAGTCAAATCGTAAACGAGTCAACTCGGGTTCAGTTTTTACCAACTCGAGTCAACTCGGTGGATCGGACGGTCGCGAATCGCGATCTACTACATCTACTGACTCGGTCAACTCGGTGCCGGCCGACTCGGTGCCGCGACTCGCGACTCGCATCGGCGCAGCTCGCTGACTCGCTCACGTCGTCGACTCGTCGCGTCGCATCCCACGAACGAGTTACGCCCCGAGTCGATAGTGATACCGCGGCCCGCGCAACGCAACCCACGCGCTCGCCCGCCGTGATAATGCACAGATGCATTGCATGTTTATTTTACCTATATTTATTTAATATTTAATTAATTATAATATTTAATTCATAACCGATTTATTTTGATTTAATATTTAAAATTTTGTTGTTTATTAGTAGGCGACCTGACCTTGCCTTGTTACTTAGTTATGTTTTGTTTGTATATAATGGCACCAATAACCCTTGCCAATGCCGAGCTGAGTGGATAACTCGAGTCGACTCACACATATCTACTGCGTGCATGCTTGCGCCTACGATCTACGCTCGCAGCGAGCTGACTCGAGTCAGTTGCGATATCAACTCGAGTAACTCAAGTTCAGAAAATCCGACTCGTCACATCGCTAACTGGTGGCTACATAGAGGGAGCACACAGAGGCGACGCGCGCGGGGCGTGGTAGGGGTGGGAGGTCGTATAGTGTGCGGAATCAGTCGATAGGTTGCTTTAGCTTTGTGTAAACGCGTATTTTTTTCAATGGCTTTGTCAAAACTTTTCGAATCGAATCTTTGTTTAAAATAACAATAAAATAGTTACCTGTACATTCTGGGAATTTCTCCTTTATTTCCGCCTTTATGGGCGTTTAATAATAATAACTACTTTATTTTTGTGTGCTCCATGTTTAGTCATCCGTATTGCAGGATGTGCTCGTATTTCGGATACAAACAACTCAACGTCCATCGTAGATAAACCTCTTTAGAAGAGCGATCAAAAGAAACTGGTTTGAATGTGTTGCAGCGTCATGAGCGAGCGCCGAGTGCTCAAGTGTTGCCCACCGTCTCCCGCACCTCAGTCCGATGTCCGCAGCGAGATAATGTAGCCACTTGACAGCGGACCCACTAAAACTGTAACTTTTAACTTCTCGCAAAATAAATCGCTCATTCATTTAAATCCGCTCAAATAATGTAGTAGTCACTTAATATACCTGACGAGCATTTGTTTTTTACGTTCTGAAGTACAGTTGTAATGTAGCCGCTATCATAACAAAGACTCAATTTGAATCGGTCGTTTTCTTAGAATGCGATCAAATCATCCATCGCGGTTTACTATACGCATAATATAGCCACACGCATATTTAGTAGCACTATTGAACTAGTCGTGCAACTGAGAAATTTCCTAATAAATTCGCTTCAATTTCGCTGATATGTTGATGTAGCCGATGCCGTGATTACAGTAATGCTGTTCCTATCGCATAAAGACATCAAATATCGCTAGTAATATGGTGTAGCCTTATACGTGAGCATTCATTAATTTGTTTTAATCGCTCATGTGTCACAGGTCGCGACGCGGTCTAATGTAGCCTCAGCCTCACATCTAGGAAAACTCGTTTTCTCTATTTTCACCCGAGCACAGCTCGGTCGACCAGATACTTCATGTTGTTATTTTAAACGTTAAATAGGTCTAAACACCAAACAATTTTTCCGTTTGTACCAAAATTCATTGAGAATGTATTCGTGTTTTTTCAGAGAAAATATTATTACCTATCGTAAAAACACGCCTCCAGCAACCTGCTTTGATAAGACAAACAGTGGAAGATAAAGACAATTACACGATTATAAAATAATATCATATTGAGTTACCTTATTTTCCACTCGACTACAGCAAAGGTTAATGGAAGTATTATGAGTCTCACAATCTAAAATATTTTCACAGCACCTGCGGGGTAATTGCGTAACACACATAAAATTAAAATTGTTCGCAATGGGTTCCATTTTGACAGTTGACTAACATTCGAAATACAAAATATTTTATTTCACATAATTAATAGGATGACTGTGTCAAAGGAGAATGTAAAAAAAAGAAAAAACGTGGTAATTTGTGAGCAGTTAATAGACTTTTACATAATTTGCCGTTAATGAGGTACCAGGGAAGCCACATGTGCAGAAGGAATTATTGCCAAACTTCCTTGTCTTCAACGTAGTCTTTAATTTCATAATAATATGCTTTCTTGATAAGGACACGTTTGATGTGGGTTTTAAACTTCCCATCGCTAAGTTCTGTACATTGCGTTATTCTCATTGTTGAGCAGAAATTTTTTCAAACCTATGAAGCAATGGATTAGGAATATCTTTCAAAACTCCAATTCGGCTGGGTCTCGGTAATGTTAAATTATATATCATGCAAAGTTGTAGTACGCTCATAAAGAGATATCGTATGAGGAACAGGGTGTAAAGTTCACTCATCCTCTATAGAAATGGGAGCATCCTCCGACCAGACGGGTATTGACTCTGGTGGGCTACTGCCCGACGATTGATGTTGGGACGTTGTATAATGCTAGTAGCGCGGTAAAAATTGCTTGCGCAATGCAGAATTTGCGTGACGTCAGTGTGATGCCTAAAATCCCCGTCACGAGAAGCTATAAATTTTGTAAAAAATAATTTCTACTAAGTTACGTAGCGACTATTCAATTAACAACAAATAATTCCAAATTCCATCAACTCAAAGTAACATAAGTGTAATACGAGCAATTTCACTTGGTCGGGTTATATTTTAGCGATATAAAGCGCTGTCGTCTAATGTTTTGTGGTATTGGAATTCAGACGCGTTCAGTATTTGGGATTAATTGTTTAGCAGGGTACATATTTGAACGTCGAAAATTAAAATACCTACGAGTAAAATGTCACTGTTCAAAACATAGAAAATTTAAATATCGATTGTATCGAAATATCGAAAATTGTTGTACCTACGCTTAAAACGTCTAAGATTAAATTGTCGAGTGATTAAAATATCGACTGTTTAAACATGTTCAAAATTTCAACATTGAATACACCTAAGTTCATTATTTTTACGTTAAAAATCCCTACTCGTTAAAATATCGAACAAATTATATTTCTGTCACGGCTCCGGGCGCTGCGGGGTTTGGAAGGCCCCACGCGAGCTTATCGTCGCAGACGGTTTTAACGCTCACCACCGCAGCTTCGGCTTGCTGACCGGCTTCGCCAGCCAGCCTCAGCCGCGGCGGCGGCGCCGCGGCGGGCCTTCAAACCGGGCGGGCTTAAATTACACTCTAGTGGTAGGGCAGACAAGACTGCGTGAAGTCGGTTTTGCAGCGATTCGTTTCTGTCACTAAATTATGTAGCACATGACACACGATACTTCATTCATCATTTTGAACTGGAAGAAATAGGTTAGGTTAGGTAAGAACTGTGACCAACCGCGCGTGAGCCGAGCGAGCGTCGCGAGCAGTGCCGCGGCGGCGGCCGGCGAACGCTACGTCCAAGTTGCTCGCAGATTTTATTTCACCATTTTCTAATTATCCGGGTTTTCGCAATATCCGAATTATCAAATTACCCTCTGACATACATAATAAATAAATATCGATATTTAGGACATTCGATACTCTGTACTTTCGATATTTAGGTATTTCGATGTCACTTTTGTAGATAATTATATTTTAGATATATTGGACGTAGGTTATCTAACTACATTGGACGACATGAAATTTTTTTCATTGGATGACATTTTTCGACATTATAAACTTACGTTATTTTAATTTTCGGTTACATGGTCATTCGATATTTAAGTTTTCGATGTTTTGAACATTGACATTTTACCCGTAGGTATTTTAATCTTCGACGTTCAAATATGTACCCGTTTAGCAACCTAACTTCAGAGCGGCAATGTTATTTGACGCGAACTGTACGGCAGTATTTAGGGAATCATTGCCGGCAGCGCGAGGAGCAGCGGTAGGGGCTGAATGTAAATGAGGTATTTAATATAGAAAAAATCCTCGTATCGTTTTTCATTGTTATCGGCTACTTATTTCTTCAACGTAATGTCTGTACTGATTGATCTTGTCACCCGGATAAAGGTATTGATACCTGAGTATTGATAGCGGACATAGCAACTGATATTGTTGCTGAATTGTTTCTTTTTATAACCTCGTCGGGGGTCGTAGTTTAATTGTAACAACGTTTATTATCTGATCGGTGAGGTTAAGCTGTTCTTGTTGCGGTCGTGGGTCGATGGGTGACTTTTATTAGGTACTCTTACTTTTATTAGGAAGGGTGTCAAACAGAATTGTTTCTCATACAAGACTGAAAGTGCAAAATTATTTGAGGTATTTTTTATTCTCAGAACGTCGGAAATCACAACGAAGAAACTATCTTGTTCTCAAAGCAAACACAATTATAACGCGTATTCGTTTTTTTTTGTAAATTTTCGGCCTGTCTGTCCATGGTAGAAAGTTGGCGTCTCATTTCCTACGAAATGAATAGTTTTCTTTTTTTTGCGATTTCTGACTTTTGGTACAATAGAGTTTGTCGATCCTTATAAGAAACAGGATCGATTGGCATCAAAAAAGTTTTTGTGAAAACTGCCCATTGTCTTGCTGACTGTTGTACATTTTTTTTGAAAATCTGTGAATGCAGACCAAAATGTCTCAAAAAGTTAAGGACAGTCTCCTAAGATCGTTTTCCTGTACTGCCCTTACTGCCCTATCTCAAAAATCCACCCTGTATACGTCAGCTAAGATGTCATGTTACACATCATAAGCGACTATTGTAAAGTGCGCTCGTTTTTGGTTTTTGACACATTGAGACTCAGTTAGCCCCACTTCTCTTAAGTCCTCGTTTGTCAGTATCACATGCCCATACCACTCCAAATACTTAGCCTAATCAATCTTCTTTTTTTTTTTTTGAGGATGGGAAATCATCAAATGACTTCTCCCGCTCTGGGTGGAGCGAGAGGGTGTGTCAGACTCCCGTGTTCCTTCCGTTACCTGTGTGCCGGGGTCGCGATTTCCCTTTCGGACAAACCCGTAACCCCAGCAGGAAACAATCTTCTCTAATGTTTTCTTTTTTCCAGGTACACTAGAAACTTGGTGGACGCTGGTAACGGAGCCTTCAATATCATGATTATCTGCTGGGGCCCTGGACACGCGTCTGCCATCCACGATCACGCTGATTCACACTGCTTCATGAAACTGCTGAGCGGGAGTCTTGATGAAGTCAGGTAAATAACAGCATTATTTTAAGTTATCGTTTTTCAGAACGGTTTTCAAGTCAAATCACGAATAGGGTTGCCAGGCCCAAAAATAGAAAAGCTGGACACAGGTTCATATTTAGCCGGACATTTTGCCCTGAAAGCCTGACACACTGTTTTAAAAGAGAAAATAATACTGTACCAAATTTTATTTGTGTGTTTATTACGGTTATTCATTTGAGACTTACTCTACTTTTATTGAAGAGACAACGTTTTTATCTTACTTAAGTAATTTGTAACTTGTTTACATTGAAAGTAATTAAAACAATCAATAATCGCATCTTTTGGCGGGCGGGGTTGACCAAAAGCCTAACAAAAGCCGGTCAGGCCGGACTAGTCTATATTTGGCTTGACATGATTGTAAAAAGCCGGACATATCTGGCTAAAGCCAGACACCTGGCAATCCTATTCAAGACTTAACAGCAACAGCGTGTGTCTTAATATACATACATATAAATACAAATAATAAAATCGAAGAGCCTGTGCAATGTTATCAAAAAATCAATAGTAACACTACCTAAAAACGAAATTAAAAAAATAAGCATTGATGGCAAAAATGATATTGATAATCCCTTAACTATAGCAAATTTATTTAATGACTTCTTTATTGATGGCCTGAAAGGAGATACCTTAAATAGCTATGAAAATATACAAATACCTCGCAATCAAAACTCTATGTTCATGAGTCCTACTAGTCCAAGTGAAATTCAAAGAATAATAAATAATATGAAAAATACTAGCAGCACCGGATTTTACCAGATTTCAACACAAATATTGAAATTGGTTTCTCTTAAAATTTCTGACATACTATGTCATATTATAAATTTGGCAATATTTAACGGAGTCTTTCCGGATAAACTGAAAACTACATTAATAAAACCACTTTTCAAAAAAGACAATAAGCTTTCAATGTCCTGTTACCGTCCTATAGCTTTAGTTCCAGTATTATCTAAAGTTTTTGAGAAAGTAATTCACAACAAATTATATAATTTTTTTGAATCGCAACATCTACTAGCCGAGGAGCAAACTGGATTCCGTAAAAATAAAACCATAACTTCCTTCAGCAAGTAATGATTAATATTGATAAAAAAACTCCAGTCTGTGCACTATACATGGATCTTAGCAAAGCATTTGATTGTGTTAATCATAAAATACTTTTGCAGAAGTTAACCATGTATGGAGTTCGTGGTAATGTACTTAAACTTATTGAATCATATCTTAGCAATAGAAAGCAATTTACCCAAATAACTCGAATATGCCCAAAAATCAATAAAGAGGTTCAATTTACATCCGAAAACAGGTATGTGAACTTAGGAGTCCCACAAGGAAGTGTATTGGAACCATTGTTATTTATTATTTACATCAACGATTTACCAAATTTTTTAAAACATCCAACATTTCTTTTTGCTGATGATTGTACCATTGTATTTAACGGTAAAGACAGAATGACACTTGAAAAAGATATGTATGACGCCATCGAAAAAATTATAGAATGGACTACATCAAACAATTTAAAATTAAATTTCGATAAAACTAAAACTTAATGATATTTCGCAATAGAGTTGCACAATATGGTGACATTAACATAAAATATTCAATTTAAAAAGTCACTCACGTAGAAACGACAAAATTTTTGGGTCTAAATATTGACTGCAGTTTAAATTGGAAAACACACATTGAGAATTTATGCTTAAAATTAAATCAATAATCGTATGCTTTACATATGCTTTCCAAAATGGCCGATATATCGACTGTACTGTCTGCATACCATAATATCCATAATAAGATATGGAATAATATTTTGGGGACATTCTGTATATAAGGATGATGCTTTTAAGGCTCAGAAAAGATGTGTCCGATCAATATGTAAACTTAAACAAACAGATAGTTGCAAAGAATATTTTAAATATCTCAAACTACTGACACTTCCATGCATATACATTTATGAAATTATTAATTTTGTAAGATCAAACATTACTTCCTTTGAAAAATATAAAAGTAAACGACACAGTAATAAAATTTGTTGTCCTAAAAATAAAACAACTCTTTTAAATAACAGCATATTTTGCATGGCTCCCCGTGTATACAATCACCTACCTAAATATTTAATTGAGGCATCATCGCCTGTTATGTTTAAAAAAATACTAAAAATGTTTTTGATAAATAAAGCATATTACAGTGTATCCGCATATTTGCAGGATAAACTATAGGATTTCATTTTTATTTTTTTTATTTTAAATTAAGTACTTTATGTTTAAACGAGTTTTAAGTGATCTCATTCTTAATTTTATTTATTCTGTTAAATTTTTATTAATTCTGTGTTTTTCTTTTTACGTACTTTGCATACCGAAAGGTAAAATATGGTGATACTAAGACTGTGATATATAATTATTACATGAATGTAAAACATCTGCACACTGTTTACCCATATTTGCAAATAAATGATTTTGAATTTGAATTTGAATTTGAATGTTAAAATAACAGCTTTTTTCTAAATGCCTATGAAATTATATACGGTACTTATGACGAAATAACATTTATTTTAATATTTGTCTGGCTGTCTGTTTGTTCCGGCTAATCTCCGAAACGGCTGGACCGATTTTGACGGGACTCTTACTGGCAGGTAGCTGATGTTATAGGGAGCACTTTTATTAAAAAAAAGAATTTGAGCCCACGCGGGTGAATCCGTGGGCAGCACCTAGTCATCATCATCATTGTCGATAATAAAATTGATAAACGTGGTGTGTGATAGTAGTAACATTGTGTTTTACCAACGGCACTTTACTCCAAGTTGCTCCAGATTTCAGATTTAAAAACAAACTCATTTGACGTTAGGAATTGAATGTAGTTATTGCACATGTGCACGAGAGCTGTGCTGGCCAAGTGGTTACAGCCGACTTTCAAGTTGTGCGTCGTGAGTTAGAACCCATGCAGGCGGTTTAATAATAATAATACCAGCCTGTTACTGTCCCAATACAGGGCAAAGGGCTCTTCTCATACAGAGAAGGCACGAGCATTGATCACCACGCTTGCTCAAGACGGGTTGGCGATTTCAGACTTATATTACTATAAGTAGTAAGTCCAGGTTTCCTCACGATGTTTTCCTTCACCGATGTCAGTAATTTTCAAGACAAACGCAGAAACATATGAATTGAGAAAGTCACATTGGTACTTGTCCGGATTTGAACCCACAACCTCGTGCATGAGAGGTGAGGCCTTAACCTTAACCATTGGGCGGTTTACTTTGTGTAAATTATTTCATCACCACTGTTCTCAAAACGGTGAAGGAAAACATCGTGACAAAACCGGCATGTCCTAAAATTCGAAGACCTGTGATATCTACCAATCCGCACAGGCTCCGCGTGCTAGATTACAGCCCACTCCCTCTCAAAGATAGGAGGCCTCAGTCCCAGCAGTGGGAAAATTATAGACTGATTATGATTGCACCCGTGAATAACACGCAATCTATTCGTTTCCTTATCGAAAAGTTGATAGAGGGTTTTTTTAATCTGAATTTTTCGACTGTTGCTGCTCTGCGTAGTAAATGTAGATCAACAAGTTCCGTAACTCAAATCCATCTGTCTAGCCTTTTCCCAGCTATGTTAGGGTCGGCTTCCAGTCTAACCTAATGCAGCTGAATACCAGTATGTTACATGAAGCGACAGCCTATCTGACCTCCACAACCCAGTTACTGGGTAACATGAAAACCCTTGGTAAGACTGGTTGTCAGACTTTTGGGATTCTGTCTACTAGTAACGACTGTCAAAGATCTACGAAAGACAGCCGGAATCAACGGCTTAACGTGCTTTCCAAGGCAAGATGGGGTGTGATGGATGGTCACCCATCCACAAAACGACCGCGGCAAGCGTAGCTTAACCCTTGATCGACCCGTGCTGCTGATAATATTTATCCAAAAATCTTTGGAGCTTATAATACTAAACAGTAAATAATATATGAACTCTAGATAACGCTAGAAGGTTTCACGAAAACACGCGACAAGACCTCGTCACAAAACATAAACACAATGACAAAACAAGCAATATTTTAGATTATTATTGCAATAATATTTATACGCTATTATCATTGAGAGCATTAAAATAGCATCCACGAGTGGTGGAGTTGTACATACGTGCACAGTATAATTAAGTAACAGTATTAAGTCTTCATAGAAAACGGCCGAAACGACGCGCTTCGAAATCTTTGTGTCATACCAATAGTTTCGAGTGCGTGGTAGTTACGCACGGACGCGGAAGCTTTATTTACCGAGCGGCCGTAGGTAATTATTTCAAGGCCACTGCCGAGACGTAATACTGTTACTTTATTATACTGTGCTACATGGGCGTACACCGGACAGTCAGCCTCATCAGCATCTTGCTGACTGGACTATATTTACCACGGCATGACCTTATTCAGGAGCATTGGAGGACTGGTGGCCCAGGGAGCAGTGGTGGCCCAGTGAGCATTGATGGCCCAGTGAGCAGTGGTGGCCCAGTAAGCAGTGGTGGCCCAGTGAGCTGTGGTGGCCCAGTGAGCTGTTGTGGCCCAGTGAGCTGTGGTGGCCCAGTGAACAGTGGTGGCCCAGTGAGCTGTGGTCGCCCAGTGAGCAGTGGTGGCCCAGTGATCTGTGGTGGCCCAGTGATCTGTGGTGGCCCAGTGATCAGTGGTGGCCCAGTGGGCAGTGCTGGCCCAGTGAGCTATGGTGGCCTAGTGAGCTGTGGTGGCCTAGTGAGCTGTGGTGGCCTAGTGAGCAGTGGTGGCCCAGTGAGCAGTGGTGGCCCAGTGAGCAGTGGTGGCCCAGTGAGCTGTGGTGGCCTAGTGAGCTGTGGCGGCCTAGTGAGCTGTGGTGGCCTAGTGAGCACTGGTAGCCCAGTGAGCAGTGGTGGCCCAGTGAGCTGTGGTGGCCCAGTGAGCTGTGGTGGCCCAGTGAGCTGTGGTGGCCTAGTGAGCTGTGGCGGCCTAGTGAGCTGTGGTGGCCTAGTGAGCAGTGGTGGCCCAGTGAGCAGTGGTGGCCCAGTGAGCAGTGGTGGCCCAGTGAGCTGTGGTGGCCCTGTCAGCTGTGGTGGCCCAGTGAGCTGTGGTGGCCCAGTGAGCTGTGGTGGCCCAGTGAGCTGTGGTGGCCTAGTGAGCTGTGGCGGCCTAGTGAGCTGTGGTGGCCTAGTGAGCAGTGGTGGCCCAGTGAGCAGTGGTGGCCCAGTGAGCAGTGGTGGCCCAGTGAGCAGTGGTGGCCCAGTGAGCTGTGGTGGCCCTGTCAGCTGTGGTGGCCCTGTGAGCTGTGGTGGCCTAGTGAGCTGTGATAGCCCAGTGAGCAGTGGTGGCCCAGTGAGCAGTGGTGGCCCAGTGGCAACGGTTCCGACTTACGAGTGGTAGTTCGTACGTTCAAAGTTCGAGCCCACGCAGGCCCTTTACTTTATGTAAATTATATTATCACCACTGCTCTCAAAACGGTGAAGGAAAACATCGTGAGGAAACCGGCGTGTTCTAGAACCGAAAATTCGAAGACATGTGACAATTACAAACCCGCACTGGGTCCGGGTGGTAGATTACGGTGTAATCTCGGAGAGCGAAAGAGTGTGTCCCAGGAGTGGGACTATTAAAGGCTGATTTTGTATATTATGTGTGTATGTATGAGCTATCCTTAGCTTGTTCGTGCCGATATGAAGAAATAAGTAATACTGAGTAGCTATTGGTTCATTGTGTGTGGTACAGACACACCTTTTATCACCCGACTGCGCGACACAATCAATCTGCCTAGCGTTTTCCCAAGTTTTCAGTCTAATCGAATGCAGCTGAATACCAGTATTTTACATGGAGCGATTGTCTATCTGACCTCCAGAACCCAGTTACTGGGTACCACAATATACCTTGGTAAGACTGGTTGTCATACTTTTGGACTTCTTTCTACCCATAACGACAGTCAAAGATATACGAATGACAGCCGGGACCAACGGCTTAATGTGGTTTCCGAGGCTTGGAGGGGTCTTGATATGTAATGGATGGTCACCCATCCACGAACCGACAAGCGTAAACCTTCGATCCACCCCAGCTGTTATGATTTAGCAAAACCGGTTTTATGTTTTTGTGTGGCTGTTGTAAAATGCAACTATGGGATTACCTCAAGGGAATGGGTAGCCTCGCCTTCATGTCTGCTAATAACTACTGCGATCACAAAGACAAAAGACTGCCGTTGTTGTTATGCCAGTCTTTCGAAACGTTCTTTATTAAAACTTTTTGGAATTTATTTTTGTCTCAAACGGGATGAGCTACTGAGTGGAGCACATGCTGAGGTCAGAGATTAGTCAGCATAATCAGTGGCGGCAGGTGAGATCTAGTTTCGCCGTGCCTTCCCCTGACTCTTGCTCGACGATGCGCCAGCCCGCGTCGAAGCTGAGCCTGTGGCTTTAAGTTCTCCTGACAATTAATTAGTAATTACCCATAGTTAATTGACTCAGGCGTGACTTTGCGAAAATCCATTATAAAATACAATAGACGAAGTATATTTAGTAACCTAATCCGCTTAACCCGACGTGTTGATACGTCAAGCGTAGAGAGCAGAGTCAAACTCTCGATGCTTCTTCGCTTCTTCTTTGCGATTCTCGACGCTCGACGCGCTAATGAGACTCTGCTCTCGACGCGTGGCGTATCAACACGTCGGGTCCGGGTTCGGAACAAATCATTTGACACGACTCGTTGAGAGGTGAAACACGTGTCGATTTCTGACAGGGTTCTTTATGACTCTTTAAGAACAGTTAAGCGGATTACGTTACTAAATATACGTCGTTTATTGTATGTTTTAATAATTACTCATGTTTGATCCAGCCTGTCACATCTTGCTGTCCTCCCCCCAGCGACGCTCTAAGCCGAAGGTCCTACCCCATAGGGGATGCGCTTAGTGAGCACTCGCCTAGTATATATGTATACGTAAGTACTTTTACGCCCCTGGCTGGAGGCTTTAAGTTTGTAGCTTAAGGCAACCACAGGATAGCCCGGTTAAGTACTCATGACCTCAGAGGTCAGCTTCGGGACGCTCTACAAAAAAAAAGGGCGTGACATCAAATTCAATAGAAACTCTATAAAACAATCTTTACACGGGCGTGTTGATGGCACACCGTGAATATTGCCGCGATTCTCTCGCCCATGGAGTCACGTCTTAGTATCTTCATTGTTTGTAAAGACTCCTTTGGTGTTTGGAATGGAAATAAATGCAATAACAGACTGATGCAACTTCATCAGACTTTAGTTTGTGATAACAAGTTCAAAATAATATTTATGTTATAATATACAGTTGGCAAAATAGATAAGAATGCAGGTTAGTAACTGTTTGATTAAGGCGGTCAAAGATATTTAGTTAGAGTCGCTAACTCATTATCTTTAGCACTCAGGGAGATGGATTGACTCCTGAACAAAACAATGTTTGAGTAAGATGAGATGAGCCAACACGCGTAGCATGTCCCCGTGACCCGTTTCTATTGTGATCTAGAGAATGGGCAGCAGCGTTCTTTACGTATTTTAACGCCATACTGCGATCGCCAGCCCGCCTGCCAAGCGTGACGATTATGGCAAACCCCCCATTTGGGGGAGGCCTATGTCCAGCAGTGGACGTCTTTCGGCGGAAATGATGATGATGATGACATCTGCGGTGGATTACAGGCGTGGTATTATGTAGAAAAAAAAAAATATGGTTTAAATCACTGGTTTACCTTATAATTCAGCGGTGTATTCGCGCGTGTCAATCATACGCCTAGTTTTGCTTCTATATCGACGCCGTGCAGTGAAAACCTCGTGACCGCAATAAACGTTATTTTTCAAGGAAAGATAAAAACTGTCTATAAAATTTCAGTCTCCGAGGTTCTCGTTATCATTAATAGAAGGAACTAGAAGTATCTTATAGCTGTGCACGGTTGTTCTTAATGCATACATTTTTTTAACGAGTTTTTCACTGCACTGCAGTATTACTTCATTATCTTTGCCTTTGTCTATTACTTCTGTAAGACCTTGTAGATCCCGTGCACTTAAGAAGTGCCTTAATTGTTTTTATACTCCTGTTTTTATATGCCCGATACTTAAAACAGAGGCTTATCAGTGGAAATAGATACATTGGTAGTAACATCCCCGAGATTTTTCTGCTAACATGTCAACTTATGACACAGCTGTATCCTGATTTATAATTCTAATAATATTATTGTTATTGACATTATCAGCTGTCGTGACATTCTCTTATCATTATCATTACGTCATATCCGTATTTCCTGACGTATTAAATGGGACAGTCCCCTGACCTCTTAATTTGGTTTTCTTCTTTATCGATATGTTCACGTTTTTATCATTAAATGTTTTATCTACTCATGTGATATTTTTGTTTAATCCCAAATCTAGAATGAGGTCATTATATAAATAAAAATAAAATTGAGCTTCTTTTGGTCTTCGTAAATACTACTTAGTCTTCCCTTAAGACTGGTTGTCAGAGTTTTGGGCTTCTAATTACCCGTAACGACTGTCACAGATCTACGAATGACAGCCAGACCAACGACTTCACGTGCTTTTTGAGTTTCGATATGGAATGGACCACATACGAACCGACCGCGGCAAGAGTAGCCTAACCCTCCATTGACCCGTGTGGCTGTTAGCATTAGCCACGAGCCCCTTTCTAGTGTTCCAACCAAGTCATAGTAATATATCTGTTCGGCTTAAGGTCAGTTCCAAGACAGGTTAGTGTCATCAAAACCTTATTGTTTACAACTTTATATAATGGATGCTTTTAACTTCACCACGATAACGTTGAAGAGCAGTTTTAACTGGTTTTTGGTTAACAAATATCTATGTTGTTGATTATAATGAAGTTCGTTGTACTTTTAGAAGGTTTAGATGTTCCTTTATTTAATTTTTAATGCATATTATTTAAAAAAAAAGAACATTTAAAAATATTATTTAAAGAATAGTAGCCCATCGGCCTATGGAACAAGGTCGGAGCTGTCGGAGTGAACCTCCTTACTATGCGTGCCGTGTCTAGGAGTACTGTTTTTTGAATCAAGCCCTTGACCCAGCCACGCAATGAGAGCCTCTGAGGTGTTGGTCGAGGATCTCCGCTATTAGGCCATTAACTGTAACGATTATCGGTACAATGATTACAGAAACCCACATGTTGAAAACCTCGTGTGCTAAGTCAAGATTCTTGATTTTTCTTATCTTTCTCAGCTTTCACGAGATTTTCGTCATGAGGAACAGCGTTCACAACAATCATTGCACGCCGCTCTTTTCGATACATCACCACAATATCAGGCATAAGGGATACAATTTACTAGTAGGTTCTTATTATTTTTATCTGCCGTTTGTGTCCCACTGCTGGGCAAAGGCCTCCCTTCCCTCCTTTCCACTAATCACTATCTACTGTTATATGTTGCCAATCTTTATGAACGAAGAAAATGATTTCGAGTTCGTCGAGTTCATAGACATAGAGAATGGACTGACCGGGTTCAGTTATGCAGTGAATACATAACGAAAAGTATGAAAGACAAAACGAATTCGCGGCCAGTAGTTGTCTCTTTAGGGATCCCACTCACTATACGGCCACGACCACGACCTTGACCAGGTAAACTATAAAAACTGATATGACTCGCGCACTTGGTCGCAACGGCCAACTAGACGCACCATACAATACCGCTAGACGGCAACGACTGGCCGGAGTCGTGGCCGGCTAGTGCACGAGATTCTTTAGTAGTACTACAGGTAATGGCCGCACAGTCGCTTTGCCTCTTGCTAGAGAGTGTTCACTTTTGTGAGGCTAACGCTCAGTCCAATTCTTTCTATGGTGGAGCTAGTAGATAAGGTCAGGGATCATATACTGATGCGATATCAGAAATTAAGAAAACAAATGTCACTTGTTTGCTAAGAGAATGTTTATTATTCGTAGAGTAGAGATAGATGTGGTCTTGCAACGCTTGTTGGTATCGTTACGATACTAATTAGCAGTTGTAGGTATAATAATATTGAGTTCCCACCTATGAAATTGGCGTTTTTTTTTTCTCACAAAGAACCTCGTCACTTCTTTGATTTAAAATATTCATCAATTGCTTGGTATTATATCGAATAATGACCATCATAGACAACTACCAATAGTAAAAAAACCTTATTACTTATAGTTTTCTAAACATAAAAAATACCTTAAAAATAACTCTTCATTTTGTTAGCAGAAATGACCACTATTTGTTTTAACTTAGCCAAAACTTATTTTTGTCGCTTAATCTAAGTGGCATTATTACGTTATCTTAATTTTAAACATTAGTGCATAAAAGTTTTAAAACATTAGTGTTCATGGTTGTTATATAAATTAAGAAAATTTTAGTACCTATGAAAAATGCAACTTCTTTAAAATTCTCCATACAAAACGCTGATTTCATAGGTGGGGACCTAATAATAACTCATACCGTTGTAGAAATATTAGCCAGTCAGCAAGGCAGTAGCAAGGCTGACTGTCCAGTACCATTGATGGAGGCTATTTTAATGCACACTATTTTGTAGCCGAGAAGTGTATTTTGTGTGTTGATTTTGGCTTGGTTGAACGATTACGAAGGATTCTTAAGCTCTAATTTACCCCTATAAAATGTATATTTAAAGTCAAGTGGACATAACAACAGCAATGGGCCGCAGCGCAACGCATTTTCATCCAAAAAAGTGCGGTGCGTTGGTTCATAGAAAAAGGACGAAAGTGAAGGACTATTTTTAGAATCCGTTACGCTGCGGTGGGCCCCCCGCCCCTTAATCTGTTTTAGACTGTACTGGTCTAACCCAGTTACAGAATCATTTTCTTCTGTTTTATTACTGACCTCCTTTAATAATAAAAATCAACACACAAGTTCATACCAATATCGTGAATTACTCAACTAATTAAACATAATTGACGATTTCCAGATACGAGTGGCCTGAAAACGTACAACCGGAAGTGATGAAGGTCTTAAACAACAACAAAGCTAAAAGAAAATGCTGCTCCGAGAGCCAAGACTTACCGGATAGCGAATCCGAATTGAAAATTGACGATGACAGCTGTCAAACAAGTGATAGTTGTGAATGTGACAGCTGTCATAAGCGGAGGCAAAGTGACAGCTGTCAGGAGACAGAGGGTGACAGCTGTCAGAAATGGCGGGAGGATAGTTCGGAAGAGGACAGTGAAGAGGAGGGGTATGATGTGAGGGATATGAAAGTGAGGGGGAGGTCGAGAATGGAAATCAATGATGTTTGTTATATTAATGGTTAGTATCTAATATAAACACATTTTTAATTTTGTAGTCTAGCTAAAAAAAATATTATAGAGGCTCGTGGTTAAGTAATAACTGCCGCACGGGTCGATTGATCAGGGTTAAGCTACGCTTACCGCGGTCGGTCAGTGGATGGGTGACCATTTTTACATACCGTGAGCCCTCCGTGAAAGCACATTAATCCATTGGTCCCAGTTATCATTCGTGGGTCTTTGATAGTTGTCTGAGTCATCAGAAGCCCGAAAGTCTGACAACTAGTCTTACTAAGGCGTATGGTGTTACCTAGTAACTGGGTCGTGGAGGTCAGATAGGCAGTCGCTCCATGTAAAATACTGATATCCAGCTGTATCCGGTTAGACTGGAAGCCGACAAAGACAAAGACATTTATTCGTCGGATATGGTACGTACAAGTTGTTTAGGTAGGTATAATTATGTTCAGGACACATTCGCCGCTAAAAGCGGCATAGGAATATTTACATTTACATGGTCATAAAATCTAACTTATTTACTACTTTTATTGTAATAACAATACAAAAAACTTAAACTATAGACCTAAAGATACATTTAGACTCTATTAAAATATAAAATTAAGATAAAACACAACAGCAACAATATTTGTAGGGATTATAAAACTAAATAAATCTATAATGTTGTAGCGGCTAGCTGCAAGACATCAATCAACACATCCGTCCGCCGACACAGCGAACGCTTCACTGACTGACCGTTGGTGGAGCCTCGAGATATATATATGAGTGACATGGCGCGCGGGCACTGCGTCCATGCGACACCACACGGATTGATGATGTACTAACGATGTGTAATAACTATATTTAATATTTATTACTGGTTTCCTATTGGTTAGTTTATTTAAGTTATCTTTGCAACATACGCTTCCTATGTATAATTTTAGCTTAAAGTCTAGACGTATTTTATCAAGAGATACAGAAAACTATCATCTGGAGTTTTACTTTAACACCTTACAAGCGCTACATTGGTGACCCCGACGTGATCAGCTACAGCCCGACGTGATTAGCTACAATGCCTACGTCCAACCCGGATTTGAAGAAAGATGAGCAAGAAGTGTCCGGTGTGTCTGCTACTCTTCGCATTCCACCGATCTGGCGCGACAGACTGCGGTTATGGTTCGCACAGTTTGAAGCCATCGTTTCCTCACACAAGAAGGGTGACAAGGCAATGTACGAGCTTGTCATCGGCCAGCTGGAACGTCAAGATATCGACGAGATAGCCGACATTATTCTCCGACCACCAGTAACGGACAAATACGAAACATTAAAGAATCGATTGCTACAGGTGTACGAAGAATCAGAACAAAGACAGGTCCAGCGGTTGTTGTCTGAAATGGAACTAGGGGATATGAAGCCATCACAATTACTACGGCGCATGAAGAACCTCGCTGGTGACAACATATCCGAGTCGGCGTTGCGTATCATGTGGACGAACCACCTGCCACAGGCAGTGCGTGCTGTCCTCGCAGTCAGCGACAACATCGCCAAGAAGTCAGACATCGACGATCTTGCACAAATGGCTGACAAGATTCTTGAGCATTCACATCCACAACAAACTATCGCTGCCGTCTCCGCCTGCACAAGCCAAGCAAGAACTCACGAGATGACCACTACTGAGAAACTGACTGAGAAGATTGACTTGTTGACTCGTGAGATCGCCGAACTAAAAGCCAATCAATCATCGTATCGACAGAGACAACCATTCCGCAGATATCGTTCTAGATCACGAACACCAAACAGATCACGAACACCATCCAGATCCCGCTTAAACCACAATGATTCATCGTCGCGAAATGATAATGTCTGTTACTATCATCGCAAGTTCGGAAAAGAAGCACAAAGATGCACGCGCCCATGCAGTTTCGAAGACGGGAAAGCTCCTTCGGGAAACTAAAACCAGCGTTGGATGAGGCGGGAACCGGCGCAAGGAATACATCGTACCGCCTATTTATAACAGACAGAAACTCACGTCTGTCATTCCTAATTGACACTGGTGCAAACGTCTCCGTCATACCTAGAAGAAAAGGCGGGAACTCCATGCCGACGGATTTTTGCTTGTACGCAGCGAACAATACAGTTATTCCGACTTACGGTGAGAAGTCATTACAATTGGACCTCAACCTACGAAGACCCTATACTTGGAAGTTCATCATCGCTGCAGTCAGCAAGCCCATCATCGGTGCAGATTTTCTACGACATCATCAGCTACTTGTCGACATAGCCGGCCGTTGTCTCGTCGACAAGGTAACCAAACTCATCGTCAAGGCACCAGTCACATACTCCGCCGAGCCAACGATAAGAAGTATCGACGTTGACCAACCATATCACCAGCTAATCAGTAAGTTTCCGGACATCTTGAGGCCATCATGCATGAAAGACACTCCAAAACACCGTGTGGAACATCACATAGAAACCACAGGCCCGCCAATATACAGCAAGACTAGACCATTACCACCACATCGATACCTATCCGTGAAGAAAGAGTTTGAGACGATGATGCAACAAGGAATATGCCGTCCAAGCAAAAGTCCCTGGTCCACACCACTGCACGTCGTTCCTAAGAAAAATGGCGATATTCGCGTATGTGGTGACTACAGAAGGTTGAACGACGTCACTAAACCAGACCGCTATCCAGTACCACGCCTCAAAGATTTCACTTACCTACTACACGGCAAGAAAATCTTCACAACCATTGACCTAAATCGGGCTTACCAACAATTACCAGTATATGAACCCGACATCGAGAAGACAGCCATCACAACACCCTTCGGCCTATTCGAATTTCCCCGAATGTGTCCAGGACTGAAAAATGCCGGACAGACGTTTCAACGGTTCATACATCAAGTGCTCATCGGATTGGATTACGCATTCCCATTCATTGATGACGTCATAATTGCATCAGAAAATGAAGCACGTCACATCGAAGATTTACAAGAAGTACTACGCAGATTAGATGAGTACGGTATAACTATAAATCCGTCCAAATGCGTCTTTGGCAAAGAAAACGTCAAGTTCCTGGGATATGGAGTGTCAAGCGATGGAATCAAGCCACCAATAGACAAGGTCAACGCTATCACTGCTTACCCCAAGCCAGAGACGATTCAAGACTTACGTCGATTTATTGGCATGGTTAATTTCTACCATGACAGTATACCGAACGCAGCACGCATACAAATACCTCTTAACGCGTTTCTGCATAATTCCCGAAAGCGTGATAAGACGAAAATCGACTGGAACCCAGAAGCAATTCAAGCATTCGAGTTATGTAAAGTCAGCATCCAAAACGCGGCTTTACTCGCTTACCCATCTCCATCACCAACGGACGCAATCTCCCTCATGTGCGACGCGTCGAATACATGCGCCGGAGCCGTGCTACAACAACGTGTAAACCAGAAATGGATACCTCTTGGCTATTTCTCGAAGAAATTCTCAGACACACAACAGCGATATAGCACATTTGACAGAGAATTATTATCAATATACATGGCTATAAAACACTTTAGAAAAATGTTCGAAGGAAGAGAACTAATAGTTTACACGGATCACAAGCCGCTAACCTACGCCATACGCAAGCCACCATCGGATAGCGATACACAACGGCGCACTCGTCAGCTGTTGTTTATTAGCGAGTTTACGACAGACATACGTCACGTGAGCGGAGTAAACAACGTCGTCGCCGACGCACTTTCACGCATCGAAACCATCGAAATGCCATCTCCAATAGATTACGACGAATTAGCACAAGCACAAGACAAGGACAGCAACATACCCACCTTATCGAAACAAACAAACATCCAACTTAAGAAAATCGTCGTACCCGGTACAAACAAACCAATCATTTGCGAAACATCGACGCCACACATTCGTCCATACCTACCAGATGACTATCGTCGCATCGCATTCGACGCCGTGCACAATACAAGTCACCCTGGAATACGAACTACGCGCAAACTAATGCAACAGCGTTACTTCTGGCCAGCAATGAATACCGATATTGGCGAGTGGTCGAAGACATGCACTGCGTGTCAACAATCAAAGGTACAGCGACATAATCACAGTAATATCACTGCATTCCCACCAAGTGACCGATTTCAACACATACACATAGATATTGTTGGACCACTACCTACATCTTCGTGTGGACATCGGTACCTGCTCACCATTATTGATCGATGCACACGTTGGGCAGAAGCAGTACCACTGCAGGAGATAACAGCTGAAGTCGTCGCAAGAAAGCTGTACGAAACATGGATCACACGTTTTGGTTGTCCTATCAGAATAACAACCGATCAAGGGCGACAATTTGAAAGTCGACTATTTCAAGACCTCGCACTATTGCTAGGCGTGGAAAAAACTCGTACTACTGCTTACCACCCGCAGAGTAACGGCATCGTGGAACGCTGGCATCGAACACTGAAAGCTGCGCTCATGTCACGACTAACGAGTAGCAGCAAATGGATTACCGAGCTACCGACTGTATTGATGGGACTACGAGCCGCGACGCGCACTGACACCAACACTAGCGCCGCGCAGCTCGTTTACGGACAAGCATTAAGACTGCCAGGCGATTTCATATCACCATCGCTAACTGCAACGAAAATGGACTACAGCTATGTCGATAATCTTCACGATATTATCACGAAACTCACGCCGATATACCAACCGCATTCAAATAAGCAAAGTATGTTCGTGCACAAGGATTTAAAAACATGCAGTCACGTGTTCGTACGTGATGACACTATCCGCAGGCCGCTGCAACGTCCGTATAAAGGTCCGTACCAGATTATCGAAAGGAACGAGAAATACTTCACGATACAGTTGCCTGGCCGAGCCGCAAACATATCGATCGACCGTCTAAAACCGGCGTACACGATGAACACTGAAGATCATCACGAAGACAGAAGAAAGACACCATCATCAGCACCAGCTACCACAGAAGATCACTCCAACCAACTACCGACGAGCAAATGCGACGCTGCACACCGCACCAGATCAGGCAGGATCGTCAAAATGCCAGTACGCTTCGCTCGGGGGGGAGTACTGTAGCGGCTAGCTGCAAGACATCAATCAACACATCCGTCCGCCGACACAGCGAACGCTTCACTGACTGACCGTTGGTGGAGCCTCGAGATATATATATGAGTGACATGGCGCGCGGGCACTGCGTCCATGCGACACCACACGGATTGATGATGTACTAACGATGTGTAATAACTATATTTAATATTTATTACTGGTTTCCTATTGGTTAGTTTATTTAAGTTATCTTTGCAACATACGCTTCCTATGTATAATTTTAGCTTTAAGTCTAGACGTATTTTATCAAGAGATACAGAAAACTATCATCTGGAGTTTTACTTTAACACCTTACAAGCGCTACAATGTATTACCATCTATATTATATTCAAAATATTATTTTAGTGTATAAAAATATTTTGGAGAAGCCATATTTTTAGTTTTCTTTTGTAGCAATTAAATGGTAGTTCTCTTATTATATTACTTTTGGAATATGGTTGTAAATTTTGAGGACTATGTCCATAAAATTACAATCTACAATCTAAATTACAATTAATTTTGTAACAGCGCTCTCCACTACAGAAACAGCTACCTATATGATAGCTGTTTTTGTAGTGGAGAGCGCTGTTACAAAATTGTTTTTTTAGTTTGGTGGGGTCCGTTTATGTAAATCTATTGTTTTCGGTTACTTTGGAGAAGAAGTGTGAATTTTTCCGTACAAATATGGCTATTTCTAAAATATAAATAGAAGTTAGCGTTAAAACCTTCCAACTTTTGAAAAATTGGTCTACAAGTCTCTTAAGGAGGCGCCACAGTTAGTGCTCTCAAGCATGATTTGCGTTATGAATGCTCTTTGGATATGTGACGAGTTACCCCATAGGAGTAAGCCGTGCAGTGCAGCTTCTTCATTCGCTGTTTTACGTAAGTAGTGTTCTTAGTGCATATACAAATCCGTTAAATGTTTTACATAGGTTTTCAATCTGTATTCCCCAATCACAATTTTCATCCAATGTTAGACCTAAAAATTTTATACTATTTTCTTTGTTAATTATTTCGTTATTATGGTTTAAAATAAAGACCCCAATGCCAGAAGATGAGCTAAGCAAATTACCTAATTGATTTTATTATTGTTTGATGAAACAATTTATGAACTAGGAAACAAGTTCCAGTAACCTTAAGAATGCAATAATAAGTTATTTACATTGACAGCAATAAATAAATAATATTTATTATAAACTAGATTGCCTCAAGGATTTTTCGTGCGTAAATGACATTGACAGGGGCGCCCCCCTGTTAATTGTTGGTAAACATTAGTGAACTTGTTACTGTTATTTTGTATTGGCAGAACTTTTTCAATTAAAAACGCCTTCCAAAAAAACACTACTTTCAAAGTGAAAAATTACTTTTCGGAAGTCGGTCTTTGATTTGAATGTTCGTTTTTTTGCCACCGCCTTCCGAAATTAAAGTTATTTTTCACTTTGAAGTGTTTTTTGGTTTCCGTAGTAAATAAGGAACCCTTATAGTTTCGCCATGTCCGTCTGTCTGTCGGCGGCTTAGCTCAGAGACGGTTAGTACTAGAAAGCTGTAATTTAGCATATATATACATATTAATCATGCCGACAAAGTGGTAATTTTTTTTTTTTTGTGTACCCCCCTTACACGTAAAGTTTTTTTATCGGGTATCGTTAGAAATGTCTGTCAAACATATTGTGAGTTTGTTAAAACTATTTTTGGATTCAGGGATCCGTTTGCGAAATATTAAGCTTTTAACAGATTTTTTTTGTTTGAGTCAAGTGTCCCCCCCCCCCCTTCTAGCTAAATGGTTGTACTTTGAATTGTGAAAAAATTCACAGCAGTAGTATATATAACGAAATTAAAAGGAAAACTATGAGAGCTAAGTAGGCTGTACAGGTTAACGAGTAATAATCAACCAACTTAAATTTGCAGTTTGAAAAACATGATCTCCCATACATTACGTATGGGAGAACATGTTTTTCAACAACAATGTTAAGTTTGTTCTTGGGATAAATTCATCCCAACTACGGAACCCTTCATTGTGCGTTGTCCGACACGCACTTGGCCGTTTTTTTTTTTTGTAAAGTTTGTATTTTTTCACTCTTTAGTTGTGGGTGAAGTCGGTTAAAAACAAGATGGCTTCGTTGGTTCCGATTTTGACCACGCTTCCTACTAACCTTGTACGTCAGCACGTACCAAAACAAAATTAAAATAATAATCATTCCAAACAAATTAGTTTTTTGATGAAAACTTTTTTGTTAAAAACGCCTGATAAATTATGATTCGTTGCTGCGTAAAACGTGGTTTTGCTTATCTGTTAATGATAGGAGATAATATTGCTGCCTATTAAGTAAAATAGCAACAAATTGCTGCACCCATGTCGACTCGAGCTTTAGGAGAATAATAATCCTATGCTATAAAATGAGCAATATTTGTTTTAGATACCTATATATTTATATTTGTAACTCGAAAACGGCTCTAACGATTTCGATGAAGTTTGAATTAAAGGGGTTTATGGAGGCGAAAAATCGATCTAGCTAGTTCTCATATCTGGGAAAATTCGTTTTCTCCGTATTTTCACACGAGCAGAGCTCGGTCGCCCAAAGTTTAGAACAAGATTACCTTAGAATAATGACATGGCGGCATGGAATTAGTATGAACTATCCTATACTATTAAATGAGCATTCTCTTTTTTCAGCAGGTCAGAGCTCGGTCGACCAGGTCATAGGTATCATAGGTCATAGGTCATATATATATGAATAGCATGATTTTGAACTTAGAAACTTTTACAAAGATTTTGAGAGAGAGTGGTGGAGAGCCAGACCAGTGGTAGACCAGTGGTAACGATCCCGACTTAAAAGTTGTAGTTCGTTGGTTCGAACCCAGGCAGGCGCTTTGGACGGTGAGCGATGGGTAGCTCGCTGTCCGATAAGGACCAGGCCCGGGTTGACGGCGCGTTATGTTCCACGCGCGCTTCAAAGAGATGTCAGCACCAACAGACGGGGTCCGTTAGGGCCAATGCCTGCCGGGGTTGCGAGTTTGTCCGAAAGGGATATCGCGGCCCCGGCACACAGGCGATGGAAGGAACACGGGTGGGTTTTAGTCAATAAAAGCCTGACACGCCTTCCCGCTCCGCTCAGAGCGGAAGAAGTTATTTGATAATTCCCACCAAAAAAAAAAAGACGGCTGGTGCTTCACTTTGTGCACCTAAATAATTTCACCAACCCTGCTCTCAAATTGACTGCCTCGTTGGCGCAAGTGCTACTGCTGAGCATGAGGTCCTGGGTCTGATTCCCGAGTCGGGCATAGTGTAATTGGGTAGATTAAGCAGGGTGAAATGTTATACAGGATTACCGATTATACTGAGCGAAGGATTATACAGGGTGATCGATTATACAGTATTACCGATTATACAGAGTGACCAGTTATACAGGGTGACCAGTTATGCAGGGTGACCAGTTATGCAGGGTGACCAGTTATGCCGGGTGGCCGGCTATACAGGCTAATAGTTTTTTTTAATTATAAAATTATATAGGGAACTGATTATACAGGATGTAGTAAATTATACAGGACGAAAAAATAATCATAAACTTTTCTTTTGATATACAGATGCACTAGGCCTCCATAGAGTTGAGAACCCCTCTCACGTAGACAGCGCTGTCTCCTTACACCTCTACTGCCCTCCGTTTGACAGCTGTCGTGTGTTTGACGCGAGGACCGGAAAACCTACACAAGTCAAAGTTACCTTCTGGTCCATGTATGGAAAGAAGATTAAAAGGGTGTGTATGAATTTTGTTGTCGATCTTATCAACAGTGCTAATTACAGAAAAATAAAATGATTTTTTTTTTAATTATCTTAAAATTATTCGGTATTACTCGATTTTTTTTTTCGTTATTCATCGAATACCGAATAATAGTGTCTATTATTCGTCATTCGGCAAATAGTTGACTAAATAAAAATAAACTTTTAATGAACAGAAAAACTATAGACTTAAAAATAATTAAACTTTTCAATAATCTTTAAAAACAAAACACACTTAGTATTATTATTATCATTATATAAAAAGTTAGCCAAAAATCAGTCATGTTGAAGTTAATTAGTTAGGCTCTTTAATTAATCATTTAAAATTTTAAATGGCACGGATTGGAGCACAATCTCTCCAGAGATACTAGTTTTTTTTTGCACGATTCAAATCAAACCTGCCTCAGAAAACAAAATAAACGATGTTATTATTTGAGAATAAATATACTTTTTTATATTCCTTTTATTATGTCGAGTAATAATGGCGAGTATTCGAATATTCGCCATAGGGAATGGCGATTAATCGGTATTCGACTATTTTATTTACTACCTACCTCTTTTAGTCATTGGGGTTATTACGACCCATAGTTATACTTTACTGGCGGCCAGTTACAATATTTCGTTTAACGAAGTCGCCTTTAAGACATCACGGCGTTTTGTCATTTCTAATAAAATACATTTTTATAACGTTTACCAGCCTGACAGTATGACATGAATTTGATGAACTATGTTTCATTGTTGTAATAAAAACGATTGTAAATTGACGAGATAGGCTACTTTAAACTGCTTCTTTAAATTATATAGAGCACTTTGTAATGATAAATATTATTTTGGTTATCCATAGGTACGCTAGAATATTGATGTTGATTTCGGCATTACGTTTGCCGTTTGTCTCGATGTCACCATCATTATTGTCATCCTGCTACTCTTATCTGCTATCAGCCGTCGCCTCAGCATTCACCCCCTTTTCAGCGATACCTTGTCAGTTAAATAAAACCTCTTTTTATTATTTTCAGGTATTGGAAGCAAACCACGCAGCCGACAGTCAGTAAAAGATTAGCTGTCATCTGTCAAAATTGAAAAAAAAAAACATTCCAGTCTAGTATTTTGAAATAAAAGTTGTTAATTATTTGTAAAGAATCATGTTATACGGCTATTGTATTGATAATTTTAGTAAGAGCAACGGTCCAAAGCAATAAAGAATTGTTTAATTTTTTTATTAATCTTTTGGGGTCATTTTAACCCCATTTTTTTATAAAGTATGTTTGTGGGCACAGTTGTAATGTTCGTTAGGTTAGATCCTTTTCATTATAGTTGAAATAAAATAACAAAGTATGTGCAGTTAGGTTATGCATTTTTTTGGCTCAAGAATTTTTTACGTCTGATTAATTGGCAATAATTTTTGGGAGTAGGTTATAGTCGATTTCCTGAAGAACGTGAATATTTAATCATAAAAAAAAAAACCTTTTAGGGACATAAGACAGTTTGTAGTTTGCGCATATAGTAAGCTTGAACGAGCGTGTTTGAAACTTGATATTCTATTGTTATTAATATTAACTGTAACTAGTTATATTTTTAATATTTCTACTCTTTCATGTCGTCAAGGAATTCCCAGTGAATGTTCCCGGGTGTGCCAAACCACAGAGCAGAGAATTTGGCAAATTTATCTAAGAACTGTCTTTTAAAGCTCTATGAAACGATATATTATATTGGCCAAAGTCTATAAAATAACTACTTAGCCGCCCTCTGTTACATATAAATTTAAACATCACTGGCGAAATGTAGGTGTGCTCTAGGTTCAACTCTCCCCAACCCTTTGGGGAACACGGGCGTGATGTTATGTTAGATCCATAATTCACCCTGTATCCGATACGTCAGCAATTTTAAAAGGATTATTCAAACAATGTTTATTGTGCCTTATTGATAAATTTAGTATAAGACATTAATACACTAAGAGGTGATTTAAATTGTAAATTTTATATTTATTTACAATAATTTTTACAAAATAAATAAAATCATATTTTTAAAGAAACATTTTTTTTTTTAATTCCTGAATTTAATATAAGAGGGCGTAAAATTATAAATACTGTGGCGGCATCTACAATCGCCACATGCGAACAACGCATCAAAGACCTGACGTCACACAACATCCTGACGTCATACAAATCCTGCATCGCGCAATTAGAGTTTACCGCGCGATGGATATATATACAATCTCCCGACTGCAAACTCTGGGCAGTTGCCTGCCAGACACGACAGCAGTCTGGTCGGAGGATCCTCCCTTTTCTATGGGGGATGAGTGAACTTTACACCCTGTTCCTCATGCCCCTAAATTCCTCATACCCCTAAAATACTAAGTTTTATATTAACCCTTGTGTTCATGAAATAATTTATATTTATAAACGATTTAAAACTAAACATTTAAGTGGAAGTCTCCTCTTGTCTCGTTGAAACGCCAATAATAAAGACAGGTATATAAAAACAATTTATAAATATTAAGATTGACTGAATAAGGGTCTATTGCAGAAAGAAAGAAAACAAAATTTTAAGAAAGAAACAAGGGTATTTTTTTTTATTTTGTAATTCATTTATTTAACAATAATATTTATAATAAAATAATAACATAATTTTTGCAGAGCATTTTTAATAAGTTTTTGTTTTTCAAATTGAGGATCTACAAATCTGCATTTAACTGAGCATCCAACAAATTCATCATCTCACTGGTAATACTGCCCCATGGCAGGAAAACTTTAACACCATCAGATAGACTTGTAATCTGCACCTTTTCCCTCTGGCATCCAGCATTGCAGACGAAGTCACAAGTATAAGTGCTGGGGTTGAAGTGAAGACCTTCAGAGCAGGTAACTAAGAGAGGCTCTTCTCCGTTACAAATCCAGTATTTGTCGCAGTCGTTTTCATGGACAAATGGGAGAACGTTGCATCCACTCTTACATTTGTCTGCGGGTGTAACAGTTTCGTCATTGTCCCCGGGGGCAGCGGTAGTTCCGTCATTATCGCCAGGAGCAGCGGTAGTTCCGTCATTACCGCCGGGAGCAGCGGTAGTTCCGTCATTACCGCCGGGAGCAGCGGTGGTTCCGTCATTACCGCCGGGAGCAGCGGTAGTTCCATCATTACCATCGGGAGCAGTGGTTACGCAGCCACCATTGTCTGGGCCAGAGCAGCCACCATCCCAGTGCTCACAACCAGCATATTGAGGCCAATCGCATACCTGAAATTAAAAGAAAAATGGTTTCAATTTCATGTTGAGTCTTGATTTTTATACGAAAAAGTTGAAAATCCGGTTTGTTAAACAATTGAACTTATACAATAAATAATTAGGATTCATGCCATCTTTCATAGACCTTTCTGCATCATAAACGCCTCTAGAAAATGCAATGCAACTCGACACCCCCTGGTAAGATAGTCACATTTTCGCGCTCCTGACTATCCGTAACGACTGACAAAGATCTTCGAATAACAACCGGTACCAACGGCTTATCGTGCTTTCTAAGACAATGAGGGGTGTCGATATGAAATGAATGATCACTTATTTTGTTTTTATAATATTTTTAATATTTACCTGCAGGCTGGGGCTGAAATGAGTTCCAGCAGGGCATTCCCGCTCAAAAGTCTGTCCGTGATCACAATAGTAGAACTTGTCGCAGTCAGATTCATGAGGCAGAAGATGGTGGACATCGAAGTCAGCTGGGCAACCGTTGGGAAGAGGCACCCACTCGATTGGGTCTTCCGGGTCTGCTGGGTCTTCTGGGTCAGATACAATTGGTAACTCATCGCTACTGCTAGTGTCATCTACAGTTCCTCCCGGTGTGGTTGTGTCAGCGCAGCCACCGTTGTCATTACCTGAGCCAGAGCAGCCACCATCCCAGTGCTCACAACCAGCGAATTGAGGCCAATCACAGATCTGGAATTAAAAGAAAAATGGTTTCAATTTCAAGTTGTTGAGACTTATTTTTATACGAAAAAGTTGGCAATCGGGTTTGACTAATCATTTATATTGTTGTGGAGTAACTTGGAGGAAGGCCTATCTCCTGCAGCGTCTCTATTAAATTGCTTTATCGAAAATAACCAATCCAAAGATTTGCACAGAGAAATAATAAAGCATAGCAAACCGCAATACACGATTTGCCACTTGGCATATGAGAAAAAATTGGTCAATGGATTAGTTTAAATATTATTCATTTAGTATTCGTTTGTTAGAAGGATTTACTGCACGTGGTTATTTATTTATGCAGGCGGTTTTTTCCGGAAGGGGAAAAACCAAAAACCATAAGATACGCATCATAAATCAAAGACAAAGATCTTTACAAATTAATAATGGCATTCTTAACTCAAATATGAATTCTTATCACACTTAATTGGATGATAAATAATTTACCAAAACATTTAAAGGTTGTGCTAGATCTTTGATAGCTTAGTGTTGATTTTAATTTGAAAGATTGTACAGCAATTATTAATTCATAAATATTCGTATAGTTTTGATTTGGTTGTGATCAATATGTTATCTAGATACACGAAGGAAGAAAACTGTCTTTTAATGGATATTTTTTAGAATGTGAGTATGTTTCAACGAATTTATTTAAAATAATAGGCGACTTCAGTACTACTGTTTTATAAAAGTCAAATTTACTATTCAATCTATTGTGTTCAACCTTCAATTGAAAAGTAGCCTAATGTCTAATTATTAAAAAGAATAATTAATTATCAATTATAGGATTTTTTTTGATGAATTCTAGCAAAAGATGTCGTAAACTTACAATTATTCAAAACTTGATTTATTTAAGGAATGCATGTTCTATCAAGGTTACTTCTAATTTTTTTCAGTGAACTATAAATAATTCAGATTCATGCCATATTTTATTTACAGATCTTTTACATCACAAGTCTCTAGAAAAACAATGTTACACGATAACCTCTGGTAAGAGAATTCCTGAATGATTAATTAATTAATTAATTATATAACGTATTAATGTTGCCATATATTTCAAATGTCTTAATTAATATAAATAAAATTTAATATGTTACAAAGAGATTATATATTATTAATAATAATGAATGTTGTGATATTGATATTTAGTAGGTATGCAATACAATGTTAACTTCCAAATATTTAACCTAGATAAAAGTTAAATGAAATAATACTTGCTGCGCCCTAACAGGGTCATGTACTCATAAGTTTTAGACCAGCCTGTAACTGAGTGAAATAAATAAATAAATCAAAGATCTATGAATGACAGCCGGGACCGACGGCTTAACGTGCTTTCTACGACACGGCTCGGAGTCGTGTCGATATGAACTGAATCATCACTAATTTTGTTTTTGAGATATTTTGTATATTATTTACCTGCTGGCTGGGGCTGAAATGAGTTCCAGCAGGGCATTCCCTCTCAACAGTCTGTCCATTAACGCAGTAGTAAAACTTGTCGCAGTCTGTTTCATGAGGCAGAAGATGGTGGACATCGAAGTCAGCTGGGCAACCGTTGGGAAGAGGCACCCACTCGATTGGGTCTTCCGGGTCTGCTGGGACTTCTGGGTCAGATACGATTGGTAACTCTTCGCTACTGCTAGTGTCATCTGCAGCTCCTCCCGGTGTGGTACCGGTTGAGGAGCAGTTTACGTTCGCGGGCCAATCACAAACCTGGAAAGAGACAAAATATTTTTTTATAAAGATTTTTCACGGACAAGAAATTATGTGACAAGGACACCAGTGTGCTCCACAAATTAATAAAGAAAAATTACTTTTTCATTATCCTATCCTATTAATAGACTTTCCTTTGATCTAACCATATAATAATAATTATTTTATTTGATAATAATGGAGGTTATATTATGAAACCTAAGGTATGCAGGCCAGTAATCTGTCAGCAGATATAAGGCAGGGCGCGGACTGACTACGATTTTAAACGCTACAGCTGCACTCACACAACTGCGTCTGCGCGCTATACGGTAGCCCGACGACTAAAGTATGACCGCAATATCTATTTTCACAATTACAGAGCATTAAATAAGGTTGAAAATCGAATAAATATTTGGGTGTAAGCTGAGAATGGGCATTTATTTTACGGGTTTTATTTAGATTATTCAGAATATACACATTAAATTAAAAAATTGTCTGGTTAAAGTTATAAAATAATGTTTATGCTATTGAACTCTTATAAAAAAAATGTTGTTATCGCTGAAAATACGGAGATGTTCCACGCCAAAGTTTATTTTTGTGAAGTATTTTTTATTGGGAATATCGAACTATTTTCTACTATTCTATTCGGTTAAAATTTTACTTTAAACCCTTCTCTGTCCATTGTATTTTTTGTGTCGTATATTTTTATTGCGATACGTCATACCCGACTATCCAAGAAACCAGTTTTTTGTGAATATTGAGGTAACACCGCGCCTTAACTGATTTATGGTTGGACTATGTAGACCAGAGGTTCTCAAACTTATTTCATTTACCGCCCACTTTGAAAATCATTAATTTTTCAGCGCCCCCCATTTTTTTTACTTTACCGCAGCTTAAAAACCACAATGACATTCATTACTTTAATTAATTTAATTGCAGTGCTATATTAGCCGGGCCTGAGTTTAAACTTACATTCTAAAGGAGACTTTTTTTCCAATGAGAGCAATTAGAAAGCAAACTTGGTTATCTCATTCGACACTCAATCATACTGAGCAAGTAAGAACAAGTATCGATGAAGCAGCCGACTGATGCAGGATTGCACAAATCGCGTTATTAAAACTTGATTGCTCATGGGGTATCCTATGAAATCTATGTTAAATATTTTTAGTTTTTATAGAATTAAACAGGGCAGAAATATGAACTAAATAATCGATGTTGTGTAGTAGGTAGATTTAATTTCAGTGAATTTAAAAATATAGTAGATGAAATTACAAAACATCCATCGCCCCCCTAAACCACTTCAAAAATCCCCAATTTTTTCTAGGCCCCTTACCGCTCCCTCTAGGCTTCCAGCGCCCACAAGGGGGCGTTATCGCTTACTTTGAGAAACACTGATGTAGACAAACAAAAAAAACCCTAACAAAACAAGTAATGATTTCCTTGAAAATGTTTAGAAAGGGATGAATAGTCAAGCCAAACTATACACACCATCAGATTTATATGTAAAAAAATGGAAATTTAATTAAAATGCAATTTAAATCTTGAATACAGTTTGTTTTAATTTTAGGAATTCCTCTGAACAATTATAGGTTTTTTCACACTTTTTATACGATAAATCAGTTTTAATGAAAACCAAGTGGATAATGATGACAAGAAAATATTCCTTAAAGCATTCGGACTATTTTGTAAAAATCTGATCGTATAAAATTAGGTGAAGTGAGCCGTAATAGGGATGATGCCTGTGTAAAAAAAATTAAATTCTAAGTAGTCCGTCAGTCAGATAATGAAAAAAATATTAGACACGTATTTTTTGCTTTATCATATTAATACAAAAATACTTAGATAAAACACATTTTAAGTTGGGGAGTGGGGGTTGCTACGTCACTAGTACGTATAAAATCTACATACTCGTGACGTCATGGCACATTTTACCTCAATGTATTTAGCCTTAATCTATAGATTACGTAAAAAAAGAAAAAATACGTGTCGAATATTTTTTTATAATCTCAAAGACGGACTAAAAAATTATTTTTAGTCATCATCCCTATTTCAACTAATGTTAGGGATTCACATTATTGACAGTTCATTTTACCTATAGTGCGTTTCATCAAATAGTTCTTATGCCGTAATGTTGGGTCCACTGGACACCGCCGCGCACCGTAACGCATTCGTGGTCCTGCGGCGCTACCTAATAGGTCCGTTGACATAGTTTAACAGTGGAGCCAACATTACGGCATAGTACCGGTATTTCATGAAACACACTTTAAGTTGACATTTTTACAAAAAAGATCGGCTGCTTCCTTTAACTAATTAAGGTCGGTGAAATACAATCGTTTTAAAATAATTTAATTATCAATCAAATTGATTAAAGTCTTGACAATTACTTGATTCCTTGCGTTCGATATTGTATCTTACGATCTGAATCATTATCTGACGAAGTAATTATTATTTGCAGAACTTATAATTATGTAAGTAGGTGAAAAAAGAGATGGAGGTATAAATGTGTTGATATCTCTGGGCTACTTTTTTTTGAGGTAAAAACTGTGTCTTGTAAATATTACAGGCAAATAAAATTACGTTAAGCAGAGGTTTACTTATAGTACACCCACATTACGCCATTCTTAGTGTCTTCTTTTAATTATTAAAATATTTATTAAAAACTCAAAATCATTTAAAAAATATATTTTTATTCCTCTAATGTACTTTCTATTTTTAAACAATAAAAATAATCTTACTCTTTTTTCTGGCTTTTCAACTCCCTTTTTTCTGGTTCTCTCTGAACATTCTTTTTTCAAATCTAAAATGGCCTCTTGTGATTGATTGATCAAAATACCAACAATCCATACTTATAAATTCGAAAAATCTGGCTGTCTGTCTGTTACCTTTTACACCTTAACGGTTGATCCGCTTTGGATAAAAGATTTCACTCAGCTAGACCATGGCCTGGGTTAGGACATAGGATACTTTTAATAACGTTAGTGTGTCCCCGGGGGATGAGTTCCGCCCTCCAGGCGGATGAAACCGCGGGCAAAGGGGAGTTATTTGTATCAGTTGACGTGACATTTAAAAACAGATTAAGTAAGTCGAATGACACTTTTATTGGCACTTGTAAATCGTTAATGAGTAATTAATATCTTTAATCTTTAATTTGTAGATTTTTATCAAGTTACTTAAGCAGAATAAAGCTACACATTTTCCGGTAGGCGATAATACCCTATCTGTAACATCGGTAATTATCAAAAAAATATAAAATATTATCATCAATTAACATCTTAATACTGTTTGCGTAATTGAAAACAGTTTGTTTCGGAACGATAATATAATTTAAGCTAGTTTCTGCCCGCGACTTCGTCAGTGTAAAATTTCTTATTTTGATATAAAAATGTACCTATCCTATTACACTCGGCAATACTGTAGCTTTCCGTGAAAGAATTTTCGGAATCAGATAAGTAGTTTTGAAGATTACTCACTACAAACAAACTCACAAACCTCTTTAAAATTTTACTAGCATCGTGATATCTTTATAAATTATAACTTAAGTTACTCAGTGATAATATAGCATTCTACTGGTGAAAGTTTTTTGAGTTTATTAATTACAAACAAAAATATATTTTTTTCCCTTTATAAAATAAAGTATAGATTATGAGTACTTATACCGATCGGACTTTGTTTTACAATCCATTTAAAAGTAGGTGTAGTGGACCTCGTAACTGCTTTGTCACCCTAAGGCTTAACGTCACTTGCACGTCATAAAACGATAAGTTATATTTGTATAAGTGACAGTTAGATATAGTTTCAAACTTAGTGAAGTTTAGGTTAAAGAAAGAGATGGTGGTATAAATGTGTTGGCATCTCAGTTTTACAATCCATTTAAAAGTAGGTGTAGTGGACCTCGTAACTGCTTTATCACCCTAAGGCTTAACGTCACTTGCACGTCATAAAACGACAAGGTATATTTGTTTAAGTGACAGTTAGTTAAAGTTTCAAACTTAGTGAAGTTTAGGTTAAAGAAAGAGATGGTGGTATAAATGTGTTGGCATCTCAGTTTTACAATCCATTTAAAAGTAGGTGTAGTCGACCTCGTAACTGCTTTGTCACCATAAGGCTTAACTTCACTTGCACGTCATAAAACGACAAGGTATATTTGTATTAGTGACAGTTAGATATAGTTTCAAACTTAGTGAAGTTTAGGTTAAAGAAAGAGATGGTGGTATAAATGTGTTGGCATCTCAGTTTTACAATCCATTTAAAAGTAGGTGTAGTCGAACTCGTAACTGCTTTGTCACCAAGGCTTAACGTCACTTGCACGTCATAAAACGACAAGATATATTTGTTTAAGTGACAGTTAGATATAGTTTCAAACTTAGTGAAGTTTAGGTGAAAGATAGAGATGGTGGTATAAATGTGTTGGCATCTCAGTTTTACAATCCATTTAAAAGTAGGTGTAGTCGAACTCGTAACTGCTTTGTCACCAAGGCTTAACTTCACTTGCACGTCATAAAACGACAAGGTATATTTGTATAAGTGACAGTTAGTTAAAGTTTCAAACTTAGTGAAGTTTAGGTTAAAGAAAGAGATGGTGGTATAAATGTGTTGCCATCTCTTTCGTCAATGAAAATGGAAGACGGGCTACTTTTTTTAGAGATGTAAACTGTGTCTTGTAATTTTATTGTAACATACACGTAAAATAACGCCTGTTATCCTCGAAGGGTTTTGCAGAAGTGTACCTATTAAGTACACCCACATTACGCAAGTCTTGGTGTCTTGTAATGATATTTATTAAAATAATATATAAATAATTTAACTCTCTTCTGGTTCCTGAAGTCAAATCAAGTCTCTGATCTATGTCAACCTTAGTGAAGTTTCCATTTACTGGAAATTGTAGTCAAAAGTGACAAAATAATTCGAGGGTCGACTATACTTTCCTTGTTTTTGTTTTTCGAAGTATAGTCGTCATATATATTGATGATATCATCGCCGTTATTTCCAGTACTTGTTTAATATTTTACACATTATCAAAATTAATCATCAAATATTTTAGAACAAACAACGTCATGCTAAAATGATTGATTTAATCCCTTTATCTACTCACCTATTTATTTCCTTTGTTCCATAGTTATTTCGTTATCTACCGCGAATCCGTGTTTTATCGCGAGCTATTTGAATTTGATTGTTTTTGCTAGTTTTATTATATATACTATTATTAATTTTATTACTCTAGTTATTACCAATCCCAGCCGTCTATGATTTTAGAAATCAGCACGATTAATCCATGAAGAATTTTATTACGACTAGTAGTCATATTATTCTTCATGGATTACCCAGGTCTTTAGAATTCCATTTCTTTTTTAGAACACTTTCGCCCACTGTCCTTTAAAAACCACATGGTCTTATTTAATTCGACGTAGTATATTTTTGTACTGACGATCAATCTAATGAATGTTCATTACTTTTATTTCGTGTAGATTTTTAACGTCAATTAAATGTGTCATATTTTGCACTGAAAATCTTTGTTACGTGTTGGCTTTCACCTCTGTTAAGAAGTTTGGAAGCTATAATACTGTAAAAATGATATTTCATGAAAATTATAGATATAATTACATATTTTAAGCTTCGAATAGTTTTTGTTTTCTACTTTTATCTGCGCTCGACTTTCTAGCCATAATCAGATCGGGTCTTCGTGTGAGATTGTTTTTGTGATGGTCCATTGAACATTCACATTGTGTGGTTCAGTATTTGGTCCAAGTTCAGGATTTGCCATCTCTTTAGGTGGATTATATCCCAAATGTCTGTTTAAAAGAATCTTGGCTAAGACAAGCTTCGAATTGGTATTTAAATTGAATAATTATTTTTGTCAACATAATTAAAAATTCTGACGTTCTAGGTAGCTCTTGTAAAGCTGTCAGATTAGTCCATTTAAGTCGAATCATGACAAGAATTAAAACCTTAAGTCTGTTAGTTTTTAAATTGTGTAAATATTATCTTAGATGGATGTATAATAAAGATTATTGGCTATATATTGCAAAAAATAAAAAAATAAAAACGGATTCATTTCAAGACAACAACTAAGCACAATAGACATATAAAATTTATGACTTGACTAATGCGCAAAACGAAATCAATACAATACGAAACCGTATCAGTCATTATCGAGACATTGAATTATTTTTACAATGAGGTAATAAAATAATGTTTTTTGTTTCATTTTTATCAGTTTACGAGTTTGGCGATGATTTCGTAAATCATCACCTTTACTATTAATAGTATATAGTAAATTTTCAAGGGTATACTGTAAAGCTACGGCTAAGGGAATACAAACTCACAAATTTTACCTCTTTATATTAGTTTAAAGAGGTAAAATTTGTGAGTTTGTATGTTCGGGGTAATCGACGGAAGCACTGATCGGATTGCGAAAATTCTTTCAGTAATGGAAAGCTGTAATATTGCCAAGTGTCATAGGATATATTTTACGTAAAATCAAGAAATTTTACGCGAACGAAGTCACGGTCAGAAACTAGTCTTCTATACGAGAATTTTTTTAAAATTACAGCAAACGAATCAGGAAATTAAAAAGTCATATTTGAGTAATACTTGTATTCATCTATAGTAATCATCCAAAAAATTGGATCTTCACAAAATTACTGAATAAATAACACACAAATTAATATTGTTGATGAGTAGGCGTCGATAAAAAAAGTCATAGTAAATTTTCGAAAAGGATTTAGCTAATTAAACAGCAGAATTTCGTTTAAAAAAAATGGGAATCCAAATGATCTAGCTAAAACTATGGAAATAATTAAGAAACAAGACTCAGTAACAGAGCTAGATATTGCTATTACAAAAACTAACAAAACGACTCATCAACAACAAGGGCGTATGTCACAATATCCAGAAAGGATCAGAGAAATCAAAAAATGAACAGAATTTGAATCAGAGGAGTCACCCAGGACTGGTAAATCAAGCCACCATTTTTTTTTAACATTCAACACACAAATAAACAGTCATAAAATGCTTCCGTAATTTCTTACGCAATGCATGTTTAAACGACAAACTGACCTGGATCTCATAGTTGAAGTAGGTTCCGGGAGCACAGCTCCTTTCGACCTTTTCACCGAAAACGCAGTAATAGAATTTGTTGCACTCAGTTTCGTGGGGAAGGAGGTGATGTACGTCAAAGTCGGCGGGACAGCCGTTGTCCAGGATATCGCCGATGTCATTGTCTCCGTCTCCGGGGGGAGATGGAGGCGGATTCGTGGGGGCAGAGGTAGTAGGGTACTCGTAGGAGCCATCGTTGACGCAGTCTACGTTCTGGGGCCAGTCGCAGACCTTTAAAAGAGGGAGAGATTGGTTAGCTTCATAAATATCTATATCTAAGTAGAGTTTGAGCATTAAAAAAATAATGTTATTCAAAGATTCTATCCTACTATCTTCATTATCGGTTGCGGCCTTGTTCCACACGTGGTCGAATATATGGGCCTATTCCCTTCTTTGCCATGCTTCCCTGGTCTATGCTATTCTTCTTCTACCATAAGTGTAGATACTTATTTATAAATATTGTTATCATGATTATATTCAAGTTCTCATTTATGTCACTTATCATGTTCAACAGTGTCATCTTCCCTTTAAAATCTATTGCTATGTCTACAGCTGTCTACAGCTGCAAATGCTTCTAGAACAAATTGGACTGTAGCATATTGCAGTATCTGTGTTGATTGACTAACAAGATGATAGTTATTTCGGGCCCATCTTCTTTATATTTTATTCCTTTCATCTTAATACCAACCATGGTAAGAAAAAATGCGTCCTAATCTTTAGTAGCCACTGTGGGTGTATTCCGATCCATGGGGTCTTCCGTATCACAAGGAGGTTCGATGGTACCTGGTGTTGTAACTCCTGGAGTTGTTAGTTTTGGAGTTGTTTTTTCAGGAGTTGTTGGTCATTTTATTGTTCAAGTCGTCTATCGTTCTCAATAATATTTTCTTTAAAGCCTTTATCAAAAGAAATGGTTCAAGGTAGTACAATCGACAGGGCTCCCCCTTTCCAATCTAACCTTACACAAGACATATTGGTCGAATATCATTTTTTTTTTTACTTTATTAGTTTTATCATCAAATAAATTGATGTAAGACGGAACAACCGATAGGGCTTCCCCTTTTAAATCTAACCTTATGTATTTATCCTTTACTAATCTTTTTAAATCAACTAATAAAATTCTACGAGTGCTTAATCCATACAAAATGATAACTAATAGTAGCATTTGTTTTTCCCACAAGGCCGGAATAGCTTAGTGGCGGAAATATGACAAAAATAGTAAGTTGATGTATTTTTATAGTAATTGTTTAACTAAAGGGGGATGCTGATATCCATAAAGTTATAAAATTTATGATCATGTTTAAATCATGAAGCTGAGGTAAAATCATAATAAAATAAAAAAATGGATTGACATAGTTTATGTCAATCCATTTTTGACTTTTGGCTGCTAAAAGTGGTCGTAGAAATACAAAACGCTTTGAAAACGATTGTCACTTGATTAGTCCTGGTTTATAGCATACTAATTAATGAGGGTGCCAAACGGAACCCTATCACTAAGCTTCCGCTGTCCGTCTGTCTGTCAGCGCGCTGTATCTTATGAACCGTAATAGATAGACAGTTGAAATTTTCACAGATTGTGTATTTCTATTGTCGCTATAACAGCAAAAAAATTAAAGGAGACATACCTACAAGGAACGTGTTTTTTTCGGCGTTTATTGCTAAATATTGTAAATGTGGTACGAAACCGTACGTGTCGCACCCGAAGGGTCTCGTACTACATTTACACCGACTCGGGCTAGCCCGGTTTTTTTAAATAAATATTATTTTACTAACCTCGAGTTTAGGGTTGAAGTAGGTTCCAGGTGCGCAGTACCTCAAAACTAGCTCACCCTTGTCACAGTAGTAGAATTTATGGCAGTATTCTTCGTGAGGAAGAAGCTGATGAATGGTGAAGTCGGCAGGACATCCATTGTCTAAGATTTCGCAGTCATCAGGATCTATGGAAGGGAAGAAGGGTGTAATTTGACTGGACAACACATAAAGGGGATACTCTGGGGATGCGATATTCAGCACGACTATATAATAGGGACGGTGCCTGAGAGAAAAAAAAAACTATGTCGTCCGTCAGTCAGATAATAAAAAAATATTAGACACGTATTTTTTGCTTTATCATGTTAATAAAAAAATACTTAGATAAAACGCGCGAGGGGTCGCTTCGTCACAAGTAAGTATTAAATGTATATACTCGTGACGTCATGGCACATTTTAACTCAATGTATCGCCGTAATCTTTCAATAACGTAAAAAAAGAAAAAATACGTGTCGAATATTTTTTTAATAATCTACGGAGCAATTTTTTTTTTGTCATCATTCCTATTATCTATAATCATTTTTAAACAATTATCTAATCGAGTTTATTATTATTTGCTACACATATCTATCTATTTTTTATTTAAATATTTAAAACTGATTTACATCTGTAAGATGTCCTCGTAACATAAGGTCCAGTTGAAAACCAGCGCCAGACACTAGTTCGCTGGCATTTATGCTGAACTGGGCCTATTTTCCGCAGCCATGAGGCACACGACACTATTTTAAGTTTATTCTGTTTTTCATTGTGTGCCTTATTCTTGGTCAAATAAATTTATTTTCTTTCTTTCCTTTCTTTTACTCATTAATGTTTTAGTTACTAAGTCGTTGAAGTGCATTATCAAAAAAATAAAAAAATAAATTACCTGACGTTGTAGGTGCAACCGTGGTTGGATCCACGGGGATGGGAGTTTGGGTAATTGTTGTAGAAGGTGCATTTGTTCCTTCTGTTGATGCTGGCCACGTTGTTCCTGATACTGTTGTTTCATCTCCACCTCCAGGTGTGGTGTTGAAACCCGGTAAAGTGCATCCTGAAGAGATTGGATGAACGCAAACCTGTGGAACACATATTATAATTATTCATGATAACCAGACATTCTAGAAATTTGTCAAAGATTACAGTTATTAATTGTAAAATTTTAGGTAAATCGTTTACTTTTACAATGTTTGTAAATATGTGAGAACCATGTAACTATCACATTAGGTTATCTGTGGTAGCATTTTTTTTTTTTTGTTTGTTGTGTTACAGTAATTTGTAATTATTTTTTTTTTTAGATGCATCGTCTTCACATGTAATTATATAACTATGGTATCTACATATACAAAATATTGTAAAACATTTTAAAAGAGTAACGGTGGAGTTTCTTGCCCATTCTTTTCCATACGAAAACTACCTTTTGGCATGGGCGTCTAGATATTTTTTTAAATTTTGACGTTCAAAAGTGCCTTGCGTGGGCCTATTTGAAATAAATTATTTGTCTTGACTTGACTTGACTTGACAATAGGGATGTTGACTGGTGAAAAAAAAATCTATTTAGTCCGTCAGTCAGATAATAAAAAAAAAATTGGCACGTATTTTGTGCTTTATCATGTTAATAAAAATGGTTCAGATAAAACGCATTAAAGTTGGGGCCTCCTAGCCTGAGGCCGACCTTTCGTTCGCAGATCCTCGGTCTCCCCTCAAGAACACAACGATCATCTTTCGATCATTTAATAAAGCCTCCTTAAATGCCGATATTTGAATTTTCGTCTACAGTCCCCGCCACGAGAAGCTATTCAATCAACAACAAATAATCCCTAATTCAATCAACATACGTGTAATACGAAACTAACGTGCAATTTCACTTAGTCGGGTTACATTTTAGCGATATAAAGCGCTGTCGTGTAATGTTTTGTGGTACTGAACGCGTCTGAATTCCAGTAGTTAGTTAGTTTCGTATTACACGTATATTACTTTGATTTGATTGAATTGGGGATTATTTGTTTCGCTACGTATGTAACTTAGTAGAAAATCATTGTTTACAAAATTTATAGCTTCTCGTGACAGGGACTTTAACGCACTCCTCCGGCTTCACTGCCAGGCTAATATTGCTACGACACGAGTTATTTGTATAATCTTAACAAGAGAATAGAAGCTAGACGAACCTGCTTTTCAGCATTAAACTCAGTCCCAGGGGCACAGTCCCGTGGTTCGATCCATTTCAAGCCATATTCACAGTAGTAGAATTTGGTGCAGTCATATTCGTGGGGAAGCAGAAAGTGGATCTCTGTAGGGGGACAGTCCTCGTGGAACTCGTATATCCTGCCGCTAATCGGTTCTGCGTCATCGCTGGGACGGGCCTGGACTAGCGCAAGCGCCGTCAGGAGGAGAAGGGTTTCTGGAAGAGATGAGTAGATTAGTCGATGTTCGACTGGTAGAAAATGGCGGTCATCAGCTGCCTAGCCCTTTTCCAACTATGCTGGTGGGTTTCCACTCTGACCGGATGCAGCTGAATTCCCAGGAGTTTAAATGGAGCGACTGCCTATCTGACCCCCATAAACCAATAACTGGGTAAGACTGATTGCCAGAATTTCGGGCTTCTGACCACCCTTTACGACGGCCAAAGAAATACAGATGTCAGCCGAGATCAACGGCTTAAAGTACTTTCCGAGGCACGGAGGGCTCTCGATATTTAATGGATGGTTACCCATCCACGAACCGACTGTGGCACGCGACCCGGCCTGTGCGGCTGTTATTATTTAGCCACTTTTGACACTTACACATATCCTCAAAAATTAAGTGTCAAAGCGGAAAATGACCACGCTATTGACTCCTTGTTTAATTTAGATTCTAACAATAGAAATTCCAACAAAATGTTCACTTACGAATGATCCAATTACCGACTAAAATGTCAGATGAGAAAATAATAACGTTAATAAAATTGATTATAATTAATCTTTATAATCTACAACATCAGAAGGTGTCGTACGATAAAATAATAATGAAAATGTGCAAAAGATATAATATAATCTAGTATAATCGCCATTTTGTTTTTTTATTGATTAGTGTTAGACTACTGGTGTTTTCGTCAGTTATTGTCAATTATAGGTATTGCATCACTAATATAAATAATATATTATTATTTATTCAGTAAGAAAAAAATACACAATTTTAGCTGTACCTAATATAATAATTGTCAGTTAGCTTTTAAATGACAAAAAATGTTATTTTTTCACTCTTTTGACTAGTTGTGTCATGCTTACATTTAAGTAATTATTATTCGTAGGCAACACTTCCTATTTTTTTAAATTAGAAAAGTATTCATATTTGTCTGATGCCATATTGAATTTTACATTAAACATTTGTTTAATCTTTTTTTTAGTGTTACAACTAAACATTTACGTGCGATAATCAAAACCTAGATCCGATAGTTTAGGATTACAAGTTTTCATGTTATTATCTTAGAAATATCTCAGACATATTTAATTATTAAGACGTCATTTAATTATGTTGTTATAATTTATTTTATTTATTACCAAAATAGGAACTATAAGTCATATCAAGGGGTATCGTATTACCCAGTAATTGGGTTGTGGGATTCAGATAAGCTCAAATTTGTATGATGCGGGAATATGCTAAGCGACTTTAAAAACAAAGAGGTCATTTAGTAGTCGGTCATTATCTGCTTAGCAGCAGTGATAGCCTAGTGGTGTGACCGTCCGACTGCCAAGTCATAGATCTCGAGTTCAAACCCAAGGAACGCACCTCTGACTTTTCGGATTCATGTACGTATTGTATAGTTATCACTTGCTTCAAAAACGGTGAAGGAAAACATCGAGAGGAAACCGGCATGCCGTCGAGAGCGGGCGTCACTTACCACACGAAAAGAATATGCGATCTGCTTAGTTACTTTTATTACTTTTCGCATCTATGTTGGGGTCGGCTTCCAGAATAACCGGATACAACTGAATACCAGTATTTAACAAAGAGCACCACGACCCAGTAACTGGGTAACACAATACCTCTTGGTAAGATTGGTTGGCAGGCTTTCGGGCTTCTGACTACCCGTAACGACTGTCAAAGAGTTAAGAATGACAGCCGGGACCAACTTTTAAGATCTACGAATGACAGCCGAGACCAACATAAAATATTTATGAATGATAGCCGGAACCAACATAAAAGATTTATGAATAATAGCTGGGACCAACTTATAAGATATATGAATGATAGCCGGGACCAACTTATAAAATCTACGAATGACAGCAGGGACCAACTTATTTTTAGAGGAAATAGTATTTAAAATAAGACTTACTTATCATTCCTATATTTGGGTGTTTTATATTATTTTTGCACTCACAGTCACAAGACCACTTTAGTAATGCAATGATTGCGAATAGTGAAATATATTTTATACTCCATATCTTTCGGTAATCCAAGATAATTAGTGATTAAGGAGCAATCGATGTACTTGTAAACACATATGATAATGATTGAGGAGTCCGTGGGTTACAAGGAAAAACGCTGATTTTTGTTCTGATTAGATTATCTTGATTTGATGGAAGATTTTATAGGGAATTGATTGATTTCGGTTTAAAGACATATATTTTCTCAAAGAACAAATTACAGTTCACTTAAAGAGAAACTTAACTAAATTACCAATAGGTTGATTTACATTACGACGTTCAAGCCATCCAAGTAACTGAACATCAAACTTTTATTTATACAAAATAAAATAGTTGTGTAGTTTTACAACTTGACAAAACATCGAGATTTCTTAGTTATACCTAATCTGCGTTCGGAATTCATTCGCAAAACATGCAAACAAACATGAGTTATCCAGTTAGACAAACATCAATTTTATGCAAGTGTAAATAAAAATGATTTTAGACCGACTAGTACCGTTGAAAAAGTCATAAAAAATATGAAGCTGTAGTGCAAACTGAACCTTATGTGTAAGAATTACAGTTATTTTCCTAAAACTCGTGTTTGTATACATGTTTGGCAAATGAATTGCGAACGCAGCTTACGAAACTTTGTTATTAACGTATTATACACATAAACCTTCCGGAATAAATTCGCCAAACGATGGTAAAAACCCTCATCAAAATCTGCTGTGAGGTTGAGAAGACCAACGTTGACATACAGGTAACCACAAACCAACTTTGATTTATAATATGTGTAGATAGCAAGTATGTACTTAAGTCTAAATAAAATACAAAACAGTTCAAGCTAAGGTATAAATGTGTCCAATAAATAATTTCTTAGGCCCGCTTTGAATGTTGGTATGCTTGTACACTCTCTTATTTTTTTAGGTATTTTATTGTATAGCCGGACCCCCGTCATACTGTATAGTTTTCCTGCCGTATAAGGTTCTCACTCTTGGTACTTCGAGGTCATCTTGATTGCGGGTCTTTGAGTCTTTTGTGTAAATTAAATGTTTGTGTGTATGTTGGTCTTAAGGATCTTTCGGATAGTCATACATGTATGGTATGTATACAATTGTTGTAGGTTAAATAGTTTAGTTTTTTTGTAGAGTAATTCTGTAAGAGTATAGTAGTTATAGTTGAAGAGGAGTTTGATGACTTTATTTTGTGTTCTTTGTAGGTGTAGTTGATTTGTTTTTGCAGCTTGTCCCCATACTTGGATCAAATATTCCAGATGTGGCTTTACCAGCGTGTTGTAAATAGTATGTCTTAGCTTGTAGGGTACGCATTTTGCAATGTTACGTATGGCTCCGGTTAGTGGGAGTATTCGAGATCTTACGTAGTCAATATGCGCTCTGAATGTCAACTTACTGTCCACAATTAGGCCCAAATACTTTTCATGTGTTGATTTCCGTAACGGTTGGTTACTTATTGTAAGATATGGAAATTATGGTATTTTGTTATTCTTTGCTGCGAAAATTATGTAATCAGTTTTAGTAACATTCACAGTCAGAAGGTTTTGACCAAGCCATATATTCAAAACATTAAGATCTTTCTGTGCTTCTGAGATAATTTCAGTGATGGAATCACCAAAATAAAAAAGACATGTGTCGTCTGCATACAGTGATATGTGACCAGTCAGTCCAGCGCTACTAATGTCGTTAATATATATGAGGAAAAGCAACGGACCCAGGACCGATCCCTAAGGTACTCCGCACTGTATACTGACCGGGGCACTTGCAAATTTATCAAGTTTGACGATCTGCTGCCGATTAGTAAGGTAAGACTCAAACATTTTGTAGGCTGGTAGAAGTAATTCCTATGATTTTTAGCTTTTTCAAAAGGATAAAATGGCTAACAGTATCAAATGCTTTTTTTAAGTCAATAGTCATTTTTTTAGTATTTAATCTAGCCTAATGATTTCTATTCTAACCGCGCCTTTATACCCGATGTATTAAGTTTTACGTGAAGGAATATTATCTACTAGCTGCATTCCGAAGTTTCACCTGCATAAGTCTTGATCCCGTGGGAATATCAGGATAAAAAGCATCCTATGTCAATTTCCAGGTCATGGTCTATCTATGTGCCAAATTTTAACTAAATCCGTTCACCAGTTTTAGAGTGAAAGCGTAACAAACTAACAAACAAACTTAATTTCGCATTTATAATACAACAAAATGAACTTATTTATTAAAGAGACTAAAATTTATACACTTGATAAACTTCTTATTCTACATTAACTAACAGATTATTAAAATGATAATATAGGTAATAATCTAACCCAACTAAAACTATTAACAATCTAAAATATGGCCTCGAAAAATTCCTTCGCATCGTTGTCGACTAGTAATGTACCCAAGAGACTGGCGACATTGCCACGTTGTATGGCAATGCTTAACCTCTGGCCAAGGTAAAAGCCAGCTCTTGGGTCATGGGAAGTGTCAACTACCCTATTATTATAGACCGTTTTCTTCTCCTTTATGTGTCGACGCTACTTTGGTTGATTATTATGATATTGTATGAACCTAGTAGGTGCTTTGATTGCGGCATCAGTGGCATTCTTTAGGTCTTCAAAGGTTCAAGTGGACGTACTTAGGACAGTCCAGAAAGTGGGACATGGTCTGATCAGAAGCACCGTACTCGCACTGCACTATTATAGATACCTACCTGTCATTGTACATTTGAACATTGGTGGAACGACCCGTCCGTCAGTTACGGATGGATCGATCGATCAAGGTTGAGCTTTGCTTGATAATCAGCTTATAGACCGTAGATAAGTGGCCATCCATTTTATGCCGACACCTGAGACCTCTCCGTGCCTCGGAAAGCACGTTCAGCCGTTGGTCCTGGCTGTCATTCGTAGATCTTTGACAGTCTACACGGGGCCAGAAGACCGACAGAGTGTCAACTACAGTACAGTGAGCCAAAGCAGTGTTACTCCGCTGCACAACAGGTTTACTTGTATATCGTCACCTTTACTGTAAACTTATGAATCTGCAGAAAATGCATTCCAAGGTAACGTTTTGAAAGTAAACATCAATGATAACTTTTTTTTTAGTTAACAGTTATAAAGGAACCGTGGTACATTTGGTTTTAAAATTGTACTTTTTTTATATCATCAACGAATTTGTCAATATTTTACAAAGATCAGAAATAAATCTACATTCGTAAGTTTAAATCATCGTATCATTCATAGAAGTTAATAGATATTTATTCATACCCTGGCAAACTTACGAAAGTGGTACTTACGTTACTAAATAATACTAACGTAATAAAAATATCCAATTGAAACTTCGGTGAAGTTTGCCTGGGTGTGAATAAATATCTATTATCTTCTTTTATTTTTAATTTACTACGATAAAACACCCTTTTTTTTTTGAGGGTGGTAAATCATCAAATGACCTCTCCCGCTCTGGGCAGAGCGAGAGGGTGTGTCAGACTTTTACTGACTAAAACCCACCCATGTTCCTTCCGTTGTCTGTGTGCCGGGGCCGCGATATCCCTTTCGGACAAACCCGCAACCCCAGCAGGCATTGGTCTTTCGACACCGTCAGTTGGTGCTGACATCTCTTTGAGGCGCGCGTGGAACACAACGCGCCGTCGACACGGGCCTGGTCCTTATCGGACGGCGAGCTGCCCATTGCTCACCGTCCGCAAGCCCGCGCCTACGGTGGCCGGAAGTCGGCTCTCGACTCCCGACGCCCGGGGCGTCTCCTGCGGCGACTAGGGCCGCGAGGGCGTGCAGCTTGCATCTCCCTCGCGCGCTCCGCCCCCTCCTTCGCGAACATAACTGCTTCGCAGAACGAGGTGACGGCCTCCCATGCATTCTCGCTCCAAACCATGGCCTGAACCAGGGCCGGACGCGAGAGATCGCCGCCGACGATAAAACACCCTATGTGAATTTCAAAAGTTTACTATGGGTGTAGTGAGCGCAAATTTATATGTTTAAAAAATTCGAACAATTTGAATGCTGTAACCGTCAGAGAAAAATTTTTCAGTGTGTAGTCTAGTACCACATTGGGTACAGTTTTTTTAAATCAAAATGTCGATTTCACTAAAACTACAGATTAGTTTACCGTGGAGGTGACGATATCGTCATATGAGGAAGCTTCTTCATACCCATAAAATAGCATACGGAACCTTACTCTTTATCTGTTATTAAAACATTTCAATTCTTAAGATTGTAGTATTCTATTAAATCGAATTTTATTTTATTTCCTCATATCGGCGGAAACCGTTACCTACTGTTTACAAACCCCAGGAAATTCTGAGAAATGATGGTCTCTTTATATTATGTAAGAATCAATAATTTTGGATTAATTTTGAAACGCGATTTTTAAAGGAAACTATTATTTTTTACCAGTTTTACCAAGGGGTGCTGTGCCTGCCTTTTCCCAACAATTTTGGAGTCAAATTCAAATTCAAAAGTTATTTATTCAAAATAGGCTGAGAATGAGCATTTTTCAAACGTCAAAATTACATAAGACCGTCCCCCAAAAACGCCCACCCTTCACCACTTCCTAGTGCTTTGCTGGGAAGAAGAAGTGGCGCAACAAACTCCCCAGCAGCACAGCTGTCTGTTCAGTTAGAACTTGATTCTGTACAATAGTAGTTATGCAAAATAATTTTCATGAATCGGCGTAATATATCATGGTCGGCTTCCAGTCTATCCGAATGCAGCTGAATACCAGTATTTTTTATGAAGCGACTGCCTATCTGACCTCCACAACCCGGTTACTGGGTAACACGATATCCCGTGCTTTCTTTAAATGTGTGTGAAATATACCTACTACCAAATCCTGAGATTATAAAATAAATTCTTTCAGCAAAAAACAGTGATGTTTAAATTAAATCAGGAAATCATCAGACCAATTCGTCCAAAACGTGATGATTATAAAACAATATCCTTTAATGTAGGTAGTAAGGTGATGATAACAATGTGCGTCTTATCAATATCGTCACACCTACACGGGCTATGTTTGAAACAGTCAATGGGAGGCCTATGTCGTTGAATAAAAAAATCCTATCCTACTAAACGCAATGTAATGCAATTTATTTGATGCACAAATGAGCTCCGCTATTGTTAATTTTAAAAAAATACGTTTTCTTTAGGTACTTGTACATAATATACAGGCTGGCAGGGACATCGACGCGAAGCCTGTTACCGTGGATTCAGTACATGATTCTGAACTGAAAAATTTCAACGCAGTGAAATCTTTCGTCGGTTATTAAAAACAAAAACAGCTGTTTCATTTTCACATTTCGACCGCGTAGGTATTGCAGTTTTCTATGAAACAGCAGATTTCTTTTTAATAACCGTCGACAAAAAACACCAATGGGGCGTTCAGAATTTTGTACTGAATCCATGGTAACAGTTTTCGCGTCGATGTCCCTGACACCCTGTATATATTTTAGTGTGAGATTGTATATTGTATTTAAGACTTCTCAACAAATGTTGTATACTAAATGCAATGTGAAAGTCAGCTATGTAGTAAGTAAGGTAGTACTTAGTACCTATGTCTCAACAAAAACAAAATTCAAGCATTTATTTCAATTCAACCATTTACAGGCACTTTTGAATTGTCAAGGAGTCGGTCAGTCAGAAATATGAAGCCCAAGGGCAAGAACTCATTCTCATTATTATATAAAAATAAAGTATATATATATATACTCGTATATATAGTTTTTCCTTTTGTCTTTCCATTAATAAATATAGTCATAGTATTTAGGTACATACTTTTAGCTTTAATTTAATGTTATTGATTAGGTTAGTTTAGTTAAGTTTTTTCTTTTGTTTTCTTTCGCGACTTTCTAGTTAACCTAGCTTTGTCAATGCCGTGAAATTATATTATTGGCTTAAGTGATAGTTGTAATAATCTCGCTATCACTGAGCAGTGTATGCAGACTGTAAGATGCTGTAACTTTGACGCAACTGCTTTCACCTGTTCATTGATAGTGGGGTGAACATTCATAACCCATGTGATATGAATAGAAGCTGTTGAGTTTCCAAATAAATAAATAAAAAGAAACTACACGGACACTCTCAATAAAAAAAATTGTTACAAAATATATGGGTACATCATTCATGTTGAAATTATACATGTGAGAACAATGTAGAAAGACGTGCACGTTTATAGCATCCGTAATAATAAAATAAAAACAATAACAATTCAAATATTCAAAATATTTATTTTTCGGAATATAATATTTACATAATATATAAGTTAACAGACTTAAAATAATAATTAAAACATGTACCTACATGTATATAAAAAGGGGGAAACGAATCATAGAGGATCAAAAAATCGTCCGCATCGCTGTCAACAGGAAAGTGCCCAAAAAGCTGGCAGTATTGTCACGATGTATGGCGATGCTGATTCTTTGATCAACCGCTTGGCGATGTCTGGAAAAACTAAGTGGGTAGGTACTCGGACCCTAGTGTTTCAACCCTAAACGGCTCGAACATATAACTCCCAATAAGATTGGAATATTTTCGACGTTTGAGGTTTTTCGCACCTGCAGCAACCTCCCCAGCACAGACCGTACTACGATGATGGGATGGCACAAGGGTGTAGACACATATTGCATCCCACACCAAAGGCCTGCCTAACTTCCAAGCCCATATTTACGTATTTATTGTATTTAAGACTTTATTTACACCTTATTTATCTATAGATCAGGTTAAGCTACGCTTGCCACGATTGGTCTGTAAATATGTGACCATCTTTCCATACCGAGACCCCTTTTTTATTTATATTTTTTGAGTTGGAAATTTTCCTATAACTTCTCCCGCTCTGAGCGGAGCAGGAGGGCATGTCAGACTCTTACTGACTAAAACCCACCCGTGTTCTTTCAGATGCCTGTGTGTTGCCAGGGGCCACGGTATTCCTTTCGGACTTTCCCGTGACCCCGGCAGGCATCCGCGCTAGGGGAGCCCGTCAGTCGTGCTGACATCTCTTTGAGGCGCGCGTGGAACACAACGCGCCGTCGACCCGGGCCTGCTCCTTATCGGACGGCGAGCTACCCATTGTTTATCGTTCGCAAGCCCACGCCTGCGGTGGCCTGGGATTTCCGACGCCCAGGGCGTATACCGACACCCCTCAGTGCCTCGGAAAGCACGATAAGCCGTTGGTTCTAGCTGTCATTTCTTGATCTTTGATAGTAGTTACGGATATCCAGAAGCCCGAAAGTCAGACAACTAGTCTTACCAAGAGGTATCGTGTTATCGTGTGTCTTGTGGAGGTCAGACAGGCAGTCGCTTTATGTAAAATACTGGTATTCAGCTGCATCCGAGTAGACTGGAAGCCGACTCCAACATAGTTGGATAAAGGATAGCCAGATTGAAACTCATGAATACTGTTTTCTAATTTATGATTATGATGTTATCTAGGTATGTGTGAACGTCACCAATCGTAATCATGTTGTTTTCATCATTCTAAAATAATTCACTTTTGTCTTTAGTAAGGTAAGTGACATTTAAGAAAAACATGCGTCAGGAAATAAGTAGACAGTCTTAAACCATATACTATCTTAATTCCAGCACATGAGAATGAAAGAAAACAGTTTTTCCTCATTGTTTTTCCTTAAAAAACAAAACTTGTCGGGACATCTTTTAACAGGTAAATTTATGTACCTGTTATCACAATGACGATTAAAATTATGTTATCGTAAAAGATCACAAGATGCTATTAACGATTCAACTGCAGTACGCATGTTTAATTGCACAATGTGAATTTAAATTACATTAATCTATTGAAGAATCTTTTGTAATAATTATATTTTTTTAGTCACGATCTGTTCAAAGTCGATAAGGCCGGCCGTACACCTGTTATGGAGCTATGGAGACCTAGAGTTACCTACAACATCAATCTTAGTGCCAATGTATTGCAGACTTTAGAGATAAAGTTGAAATGTTTAGTGGCTGTAAAGTTGACAACCCACTGCTACGTAGGATTTCCATCCTAATTAAATATCAATCACAATCAGAATCATTTTGAAGGATTTTGCTAATCCATTGCTTCATAATGTTGGAAAATGATGTCTACTCAACAACGTAAATAACGCAATGAATGTTGTTGAACTGTCAAAATGAAACCCATTGCTACTAGTAAGGCTGCTTGTCCATTGAAGTAGAGCGAGGCAGCGGAGAGGAGAATGGCAGCGGAGTGGAGCGGAGTTGCGGACAGTGTCTGTCCATTGATGCGGAGCGAGGTAGCTGAGCGGTGTTGCGGACTGTGCGGAGCTAGACCGAGTTCACGCTCCACTTCTCCGCTCCGTTTCCCCGCTCCGCTTCCCCTCTCCGCTTCTCCGCTCCGTTTCCCCGCTCCGGTTCCCGGTTTTGTATGAAGTTTTAAACTAGTTCGCAAATCCCTGTCCACTGAAGCGGAGCGGAGGTTATATGCAATTCCATTGGTTAATATGGGCACACCGCTACTCCGCTCCTCTCCTCTCCGCTCCAGTAGACAGGCAGCCTAATGTGTTACGTAATTACCCCGCTGCACTGGGGGGTTTTTCAGATGTTGGCTGCGCGGTTCATTTGTTTGCCAGCGATATAATAGTATACGAGCACATTGCGTGGCCGTTGGTCGCAGTGGCCGATCCCACATACATTTTTATATACGTACAAAGTGAACTCAAACTCGAACCAAACAGGCACTTTTGAATTGTCAAGGGGTCGTTCAGTCAGAAAGATGAAGCTAGTTGCGCATTCCAAAGCGACTATAGGTTCCTATGGAGAAGAACGGGCAAGGAACTCCATGGACACTCTTTTAAATCAAAATATTGGTTACATTATTCATGTTGAAACTACATGTGAGAACAATGTAGAAAGACGTGCACGTTAAAAGCGTACGTAATAAACAGATAAAAACAATTCAAAAATTTAAATAAGCCATGGCAGCTAAGAGATGACCAGTCCCTACTGACGGCGCACGTTCAAGAATATGACGCATGGATCAGCACCATTCAGCTCAACCATTTTGTAGGGAACTTAATGATCCAACACACACGCCACTACGAAGCTAAATACACGTGCGTAGCTTAACCGCGGGCTAGAGCGGCGATTTCATGACTTTGTTTTGTTCTGTAGGCTATCTAACAATCACCTAGGTCTTGCTTGCTCATGCCGTTGCATTGCTCTTGTTGCCTAAGGCAGTTGTCCTACCGCCACCGAGGAAGCGACTAGCTATCGACTAGTTTTTCGCTTAAGAAAACAATAGACTTACGTGTCAGTAAAAGATATGCATATATTTATAGTTGATCGTTGGATTGCATTTCCATGCCGGCGAGAACTCTCTATCCACTAGTTTATCGCAGCGTCAAGAGCTATCAAAGAAAATGCTCCCATAGCGACGCTAGCTTGGCGGGCAGATTTATGCAGTGCACGTTCTGAAATCTGCCTAGCCTTTTCGGGGTCCTAGGGGTCAGCTTCCAGTCTAACCGGATCCATGTGAATACCAGTATTTTACATAGAGCGACTGCCTATCTGACCTCCACAAGCCAGTGACTGGATAACACGATACCGCTTGGTAAGACTGATTGTCAGTTTTTTGGGTGTCTGACAGCCCGTAACATATTTTATGTCAAAGATCTATGGATGACAGCTGGGACCAACGGCTGAACGTGCTTTCCAACGCACGGAGGGGTTTCGATATATAATGGATGGTTACCATCCACATACCGACCGCGGCAAGTGATCGACTCATGCAGCTGTTATTATTATTATCATGTTTATGTGTTAACATATCTCGGGAACATGGGGTCCCGGTTTTTTGGAAGGCGTACGAGTAGCCAAAGCCAACTCGCAGAGGCCCCTTAGATAATTTTAAATGGATTGAGGCACCAACCGACGATTATCCCTGTATGCACTATGCATTTTTTTATTTTTTTATGTTTCGATGTGGAAAATTCTCTTGGATGACGTCCGCCCTGGGGTGGGTGAAGGGTTCTGTCAGACTCCTTCTGACTAAAAACCACCCCGATGTTCCCTTCCCACACTTGGACGGGGGTCATGAGATGTTATGCGCCTTCCATGATCCCCGACTGGTGCCGGCTATTGCGGGCCAGCTCATGCCCGCGGGGAGTGAGGTGTGAATCTTCCTCCGCTACGTCATATAGTGGCGTGCGTGGAACACTACGCACCACCACCTCGGGTCCTGCTGGATGTGGGGCGGTGGACGTCCCCGAGTCCGCCGTCCCTCCGAACCTGTTTACGGGGGCTGGAAGAGGGCGTTGTCCGCCCTCCGCCAACGCTCAGATTTAAGTGTACCTAAAGAAACCCCCGGTTGGTGCAGGACATCATTGTTTTTTATAGCTGAATGGGCCTGTTTTTAACCTAGATCTCACCTGATGCAAAGCGATGGATGAGGTCTATGATAGATCGAGCGTGCCTAGAAGATGCTTGTTCACTCTAGCTTTGAAGGCAGACGGATCATATGTTGAAGGGAACACGACGCTGGCAGAGAGTTCCTCACTTTGGCTGTGCGTGTAAATGTGGAGGAGAAGTGCTGAATACGACTGAACGGGATATTAATCAAGTGCGGATGGTACCCTGCAGTACCTCTGGTAGTTCGGTAATAAAAGGGCGATGGTGGGATGTTCGTGGAGCTTCTGCACACACTCTCTGCAGTACACTAGTCTATAGAAGATTGACAGGTATACGAAAGAAGTAATAGATCAGCAGATTTTAGTTTTACATTTCTAGAAGTAAAACAAGCTTATTTTACTTCTAAAAATGTCAGTAAGACACCTTTTTTTTTGGGTGGGAAATTATCAAATCACTTCTCCCGCTCTGGCCGGAGCGGGAGGGCGTGTCAGACTCTGACTGACTAAAACCGACCCGTGTTCCTTCAGTTGATTGTACGTTGCCAGCGGCCACGGTATCCCTTTCGGACTTTCCTGCGACCCAGGCAGACATCGGTCCTAGCAGACCGCTTCAGTTGTGCTGACATCTCCTTGAGGCGCACGTGGAACACAACGCGCCGTCGGCCCAGGACTGGTCCTTATCGGACGGCTAGCTACCCATTGCTTATCGTCTGCAAGCCAGCGCCTACGGTGGCCGGGAATCGGCCTACGATTCCCGACGACCAGGGCGTCTCCTGCGGCGGCTAGGGGCGTGAGGGCGTGATATTAGCCTCGCCCTCACGCGTTCCGCCTCCTCCTTCGTGAGCATTACTGTTTCGCAGAAGGAAGTGATGGCTTCCCACGCCCTCTCGCTCCGTACCATGGCCTGGACTAGTGCCGGACACGAGAAATCACTGCCACCGATCACCTCCACAAGGACATGACGGTGCCCCGCCCAAGCCGGGCAGATCTCCACCATGTCCTCCAGGCGATCCATACAGTGGTGACACCTTAGCGTTTCCTCCCGCCTTATGCGGAACAGGAACCTCCTGAAACAACCGTGTCCGGTGAGGACCTGCGTCAGGCGGAAGGTGAGGACGCCGTGGCACCTCTCTAGCCACTCCTCAAAGAGGGAACTTATCGCCGCAATTGTGGCGTGCCCAACAGCAAGACACCTGCTGTTCTAGAACTAAAATCTGCTCATTTTACTTAATTATACACTACCCTTGAATTAATATTCAGAGCAGTTTTTTCGTATGTTAGCCAGTAAGGATTAAACCGAAACTATGTATGTATTTCTTATTTTTTTGTGATTTTTTTAGATACTTCTCGTTGCTGTCAGACATGGGGTAATTTTGAGCTTTCTCCTTTAGCCACAAGTCCCTGCGAGAATATATCGAAATACCTATATTTAAAAATAGCCTAATAATCATAATCAGTGTAACGTGACGGAATTTAAAATATTACGTATCAGTTATGTATGTACATTACAAGCGGCAGCAAACAAATTGATTAGAATGATAAGATCGAACAATTAATTTATATTGACAATCGTAAATCTTTGACGATAGGTATTACGATTGGCACTAGTAGATATCGATCTGTTTGGATCGATATCTACTAGTGCCAATCGTAATACCTCGCTCCCGTTTGATGAGAAATAACAACTTTCGGTAAGGCCTTTTTAGTGGTCCGGTTCCTATAAAATATCGAGTATTTTTGATAAGTAATATCTTTTCTCTCGCTTTCCTACGATCAAAATCAAAATCTTAAAAAAAAACTAAATAATCAAATCTGTGGGAGTGATTTCATGAAAAGGGACGGAAGTGTGTAACATAAAGCCGGGGAACCGCGCACTATTTGATTTGACCAATGAGCGTGCGCGGTGCTAGAGTTGGCCGTCAGAAACGACTTTGACGAGGCCCCGCCCCTTTAGGCTGCTTGCCCATTGAAGCGGAGCGAGGCAGCGGAGTTGCGGACAGTGCCTGTCCATTGATGCGGAGCGAGGTTGTGGAGCGGAGTTAGGGACTGTGCGGAGCGAGGTAGCGGAGCGGTGTTGCGGACTGTGCGGAGCTAGACCGAGTTTACGTATTTTTCCGCATCGCCTCTCCGCTTCCCCGCTCCGGTTCCCCGCTCCACTTCTCCGCTCCGCTTCTCCGCTCCATTTCCCCGCTCCGCTTCCCCTCTCCGCTTCTCCGCTTCGTTTCCCCGCACCGCTTCCCGGTTTTGTATGAATTTTTAAACTAGTTCGCAAATCCCTGTCCACTGAAGCGGAGCGGAGGTTTTATGCAATTCCATTGGTTAATATTGGCACACCGCTACTCCGCTCCTCTCCTCTCCGCTCCAGTGGACAGGCAGCCTTAATGTTGCTTATAACCAATGTGAGATACAGATACAGCCAACTACAACATCAAGTGTCAACAATTCAAGACTGCAGTGACACCTAAGAACTAGCTTTGAACAATATTTCAGAACTTAAACAGAAACTATGTGAAGCCCATAAGGCCCATCTCTCTCAGTCTGTCAGTCAGTGAACAGGTTGCTAACACCAATAACCTATTTTATGATTTGGTAGGCAGTGAGTCAAAATCAGTGTGTGAGCCAGCTATAACAATAGATTTGAGTGGTGACGATACCATACCATTGTGTCCTATTGTTACAATTCATAATAAATTAAAGAAATATATATACAATTTAAGAAAATAATTAAATGGTCACAGAGAGCTATTAAAAAACAAAATCTTTTAAAATTAAATCTTTCCCTTAGAAAGAAACGTGATAGCCTTTCAAAAAGTTTAAATAGTTGTACTGTTCAGTTAGATGAATATAGGGAAAAGTATGACATTGATACTAAGCTCCTTTATAATGATATACTACACAAGGAGCAGTTGCTGAAGGATATTTTGGAGAAATATGAGAATTCACAACATCAATTAAGTGGGCGCTTGTTCGAGGCTGGGGAACTACTGGATTTGGTGAAATGCAATACCGAGACGTATGAGTCTCTGAATAATAATCTCTCATGCAGCTGTGCCAACCAACCACCGCCTCCTCAGCCTCAGCCTGACTTACGTCTACCGATGATGGCTCGTCCAGCAGAGACCTGTGTTAATACACAGAATAAAAGCAAATCAGTATTTTTCTGTGACGAATTGGGTTCAGGCTTTGGCAAAATATTACTCAATTACCTTAGCCATAGTTTTACCAATCATAGTTATCATAACATAAGTTTCAAACAAGAGGAGTTAAAAACTAAACGATTTTGAACAATTCTATTTCCTTGTCTGTGTGTGCTGTGTGATGTCTTGTGTATACCTTTTTAGTTTGCGTTTTTGTCGTATTTGGGTTTTAGTTTTTAACTTAGAATTTTTGTTAAATGAGTCCAGTAGGTGGCCGCAATCAAACAATCGCGGCATCAGTGGCGTTTTTTAGGTCCTCAGAACTGCAGGTTTAGGGACACTTTAGACACTATGCATTATGGTTCATGGTTTTGTCAGGAGCACCGCATTAGCACTAGGTATCGCTGGGATCTATAATCCCCCATCATTCTAGATTGTGCTTACCGCGGCCTACTTGGGTCCGCAGTCGATTGATTGCTTTCTAGCCCGGAGAAGTTACGCCGAATTTTAGGCTAACTTTGCATTAATTTAAAACAGCGATTTTTTTCATTTAACGTGTAGGGTATGGTCAAGGGGGTATGTTAAACTGTATACCGCGAAAAGTTCACCCCCGCGTGTACGTTTTTTTTAAGAAAACATCTAATTTCAATTTTACGTGGTAGAAAAAAAAAATTAACAGATATGTTTGTATGGAGTGTTTGTCGAAGAGATTAGGTATCACAAGTAGGTCAAAAAAATAAAATATTTTCGTCCACGGACATTTCCATAAAAATAAAATTACTTGATTAATTAATATATTAGTTTTACGAATTGCTTACATAATATAACCGACATTTTCCTGTTAACTATTTTGCCTCAATTTTTATTCGCAAAAATGCGTTTTTGTTTTTTTTTACCTTGATGTGGTCCTAGAAAATGTTTAATTTTTTTATATTATTTGAAGAGTTAGCTAAGTTCAAAAACACGATTCAGAAAAAAAAATAGCTGTTAGGATTTACTTCAGGGTTCAAACTTAATTTCCCCGTCCTATTCCGTATCACCACAGAAGATCACGTCCAAATTCTAACCTAATGACACAATATATATTATTATAATATACCAGCTTTTACCCGCGGCTTCGCTCGCTTGGATATCGGAGATTATCCTCCGGGAACGTACTACCGAGATAAAAAGTATCCTATATGTTAATCCAGGTTATAAACTATCTGTCTGCCTCGTCCAAATCCTATGAGTAGCATAACATAATGATTAAATACTATCGTGAATTCATGCAAGCCTAGTACTTTTTGTTAGGTTACTGCTCAGAAATTGTGCACAACGTCTAATGATTGAAATACTATCTTAAATTCATGCAACTTTTTGTGCCAAGTTTCAAGTTTAATAACTCAAGGAATCACGTTGTCCCATACAAACTTTGACCCCATTTTTCACCCTCTTAAGGGTAGAATTTTGGAAAATCCTTTCTTATCGGATGCCTACAGCATACAAAGAACACACCCTCCAAGTTTCAGGTCTCTACGATCAGTGGTTTCGTTGATCCGTCAGTCAGTCAGTTATTCAGGACAAAGCATTTTATATGTATAGATAGGTCTGTTAACTCAATTCTTTCGATAAAATCTCTGAAAACGGTAGGTAGATGGAACTATCTCACTGTCAGTACGATTATAGATTTTAATTAAGATTCGTTTTGGAAAACCTATGTGATAAAGAGACTTATTATCATAATTAATATTATAATTCTTCCACATCTGATTATGAAAATCTTCCACAAATGACGACACACTCACTGTGTGTGTGTGTGTGTGTGTGTGTCACTGTTTTATGTTATTTTATTTATTTATTACATAACTTACGCTACTATTACAGTGGTCCATTTCGGTAGTGTAGTTATTAACAGTTTATCAAACACATTTACAATATAATAATATTAAATATCTTTACAAATTAAAAACATAACACGTGTAACGTTCCCCTTGCGAACTCGCTCAGTGATCATGAGAAAATATCTATACTGCGCGCAACCAAATTTTGTGTGCGCATTGTTCGCGTCAGAGGGACAATGGTGCCGATTCTCTTGTCACAAATGCCTCTAAACTAGACTAAAAATCACTAAAATTTAGTTTATTCCTGTCAAACGACGATTTCCCATTCTGAAATAGACTAAAGTGACACAACCTAACTATATTTTAGTTTGACAGCACTAAGATAGTACTGAGTTTTTAGTTTAGTGAAAATGGCAATTTTGCTATTCTGAATTCGACATTTTAAACTTAAAATTTTGATTGTAAAATACCAAACCAGACTAAACCTGACAATTTTTTATCGCTATTAAAACGGTGTGGGATAGAATAAGTTGTCATGAACTAAAATTCACACCAACATCTCGACTTCACGTGCAAAAACAGTACTGTATTTATTTTTTCTTTTGGTTATATCTCGAAAATGGTGCGTCCTATCGCAAAAATAATGAAAGTTTCGACCCCCTTTATAAAAACCCTTATACCCTTAACCCTGAACATGTAAGTAATATTTTTTTATGTTTTCCATGCAAAAAGTGAAAAATTCCATATAAAACACGTCGAGGCGCCACAACCTGCGCGCCTCCGGCTCTAAAAAAAATCACGGGTTTCGGGCAAAGTACCACGTGGATTCGCGATTGTCAAATTCTATTTTAGTTGTGTCAAAATATTTTTTTAGTTTAGAGATTTTATTTGCAGAATAGCTCTAAGATTCTCATAGCCAAAAGTAACGAATTTTAGTGATAATTTAGTTAGTTTAGTTCGGTGTACAAGAGAATCAGCACCATTGTCCAACAGTTTAGTTCGACCGCGCGGCACCGCGAACAAGATGGGCCGTCGTCGGCGCTGCACGTACCCATCTGGCGCACACAAGGCTATCCCCTCAAGCACACCCGGATTATTTACCCCGGAATACTGCAAGTATGACGCCAGTGCTAGATTCCTCCTTGTTTCCAACTTGTTTATCTCCAACTCCAAGTGGCTGATGTGTTGCAAACCTATGCTACGTGGCACTGTAGATCGAAAAAAGGCGCTCGAAGACATTGAAGCTTAAATTTTGAAGTGTCGATTTTTTGCTTGAAATGGCTTCCAATAGCCAATATTATGCATAAATATAACTATCATAGTATACAATTTGGTAGGCTAATTGCCAAAACAATTTTTTTTTGCAAGATAACTGTATGAAACTATTGCTTATATCTCCAGCACGCGTAGCATGACGCTTTCTATTTCTAAGAAGAATAGACATAGCTCTTTCTATACAAAGTGACATTTCGTTTCTCCATTTTTGACATCGCACCGTAGAAATCTTTCTACAATCTGTCATTTTGTCTTACGTTTCGAACAATCTTTGTCTAGGTCCTTTTATACGTAGACTATTTCAGAAGAAAGTTTTCTATCCCAAACTGTCAAAATCACACTGAGAACTGACAGTTGTCCAAAGTATTGAAGACAATTTGATTTTGGAATCTCTTTTTGAAACATTCTACTCGACGGCCGCAAAGTATATACGGTTATCTACAAAATCTTAAAATCATGATTTTACAGAAGAACGTTTTGAATGCAAAATTGTGATAATTAATAGAAGAACAAAGCTATCTTCTCCTATTTTACATCATTTAGTTAATAGGGCATTACCAAGGAAATGGTTAGGGCCAATATTACTGTAATATTTTTTGTTCCAAAACACGGAACTTCGTCATTTTAAGAATAATTGTTGTAGTTGTCTTTATATAAGTAAAAATAGAGAATCAAACAGAAAAAGTCCTATGACAAAACAAAGAATTCTGAGTCGAATTATGTCAGAGTGAATTTCGTAAAAAGTGCAGTTGACTCTTTTTTTTTTTTTTTTTTTTTTTTTTTTTTTTTTTTTTTTTTTAAAAAAAACGTTGCCCCACACTAAGAATGTCTTCTTGTATCGTGGGTGCGTTTACAAACATTGAAACTCACATACACTAACACCCAGACCCGGAACAACTACTTGCAGATCATACAAATATTTGTTCCGTGCGGGGATCGAACCCGCGACACGTTGCGCAGCAGTCGATCGCTCAGCCACTGCGCCAACCGTGTCGTCTTTCTACTTTGCTGCCGTCGTACTGTCTACACGGAACGTCATTTTTGTCTACTCTTCCGTCGACAAAACGGTGCTCATGCTACACGTGCAGAACGGAGAGAATAGCCGTTATATCGTTGCTCACGGTAATGTAACTATTTATTTATGATTTATTGACATACAAAATTTTCTCAGTTAAGGTGCGGGTTTAATAAAAAAGTTGCACTAAATCTCGTTACATGAAATGTATCAAAAAATCATAATTAAATAGTTACATCACCGTGTGGAAGGATATAACGGCCATTCTCTCCGTTCCGGAGATTTTAGCTCCATACATATTTTTGCAAAAAAAGACAAGTTGCTAATTTGCCTACCAGATTGTATCCTATATATATTTATGCATATTATTGGCTATTAGAAGATATTTCAAGCAAAAAACCGACACTTTAAAATTTTAACTCCAATGTCTTCGGGAGCCTTTTTTCCATCTACAGTGCGTGGGTACAACAAGTTACATAAAATATAGGTATCACACACACACTCGACAACACACACGCACACACTCGACAACACATTCGTTAATAGTGTAGCTTCCCATTAGTGAAAGAATTTTCGGAATTGGATCAGTAGTTTTGAAGATTACTCCCTACATACAAAGTCAAAAATTTTACCTCTTTATATTTTTTTACTCTTTATAACTAGCTATTGCTCGCGAGAGTAGCCTATATCCTTCTCCCGTCATGGTCTACCCATGTGCTAAATTTCATACAAATCCATTCACCCGTTTTAGCGTGAAAGCGTAACAAACAAAACTCACTTTCGCATTTATAATATTAGTTATAACAGTATAAAATGAAGTAGAGATTAAATTATACAGAAATAGGAATATAGGAGGATTTTTCCATTTATAAGTATTTTTCTATAAGAAAAAAAAGCGTCTTTAAAATCATTGCTATTTTTGGCTTGTCCATGCGTAAACATCGATCATTGCTTTATCAAAATGTTATGTTGATTTATATCTAATTGATTAATTTGATTGAATAAATACATAAATCCAAGCCTACTTTCCATGGGGGTAGGCAGAAACTACAGAAAGCCAGTTGCCACGATATTTTTCAAATAAGTTAAGTATTCATGGAAAATCACAAATATTCGCAGCAAGTTTTCCGAGAAATGACGCGAGACTGACGTTTGATCACTTTTTTGCAAGAAACTACTTTTGATTTTGAATATTTAAAAATATCATCAACATCGGTTTAAGGTCTACTTGTATGTGGCTGAATCACTTATCAACTTCGATACAAAATATAGCAGAAAAATTATTTTGAAAGAAACATTTTTTTTAAAACCTTGTCAGTAATGTATTTTTTCCTATTATTTAGCAAATCATATCAAGAAATTTAAAAATCACACATTAGTCTTCAGCTATCCTTGACATAAAATCTAAATATTATTTTATGTTTATACAATATCTTCATTAAGTAAATCAAAGGTGAAATAAACAATGTCTTCGAGAGCACAAAAGTGGTACAACTACTTACGGATGCTGTGACTGACGTCTGACACGAATGGTTTAGCACCACGAACACTTTATTTTTATACTTACACAGACTTAATGTTTAAATTATTTCAAGTTTTCTTACAATAACATAAAGAAAATAAAATAAAGGGAAGAGCTCATTGGGCATCGAAAAATTCGTCCGCATTGCTGTCAGCGGGAAAAGTGCCTAAAAGGCTGGCAGCATTGCCACGTTGGATGGCAATGCTGATTCTTTGGCCCAAGAATTGGCCAGCCCTCTGGTAACGTGAAGATTTCTTACAATTAGATAAGTTATTAACGAAAAACGTTTTTTGTTGCACGGAGCATTAATACTTTTTTCTTGTTCACGTCAGTAACCCAGCATAAATCCATTGCAATTTTTATTACAACCAAAATTGATTACCAAGAACGATAACAATTTTTATGATAACTTTACTGCGCTAATCAATGTCATATTCGAAGAGTTCTTTTGATAGTAAAGTCTAAACTAGTAGGGAGTCCCCGATGACATCAATATCTACCTAAATATAAATAGGGCTGTCTCGTTGCTCTAGTGGTCACAAGCGCTACTGCAGAGCATGAAGTCCTAGGGTCGAGTCCCAATCGCAGGCCGATTCCCGGCCACCGTAGGCGCGGGCTTGCGGACGGTGAGCAATGGGTAGCTCTCCGATAAGGACCAGGCCCGGGTCGACGGCGCGTTGTGTTCCACGCGCGCCTCAAAGAGATGTCAGCACAACTGACGTGGTCCGCTAGGACCGATGCCTTCCGGGGTCGCGGGAAAGTCCGAAAGGGATACCGTGGCCCCTGGCAATGTACAGGCAACTGAAGGAACACGGGTGGGGTTTAGTCAGCAAGAGTCTGACACGCCCTCCAGCTCCGGCCAGAGCGGGAGAAGTTGTTTGATAATTTCCCACCCAAAAAAAAGGGTCGCTTCCCAGATCGGGAAAAGTGTCATTGGGTTGTTCCATCTGGAATTTCTCAGTAGCAGCCCGGAGTCTGGATTTGTGCCCGGTTGATGGCAATAGGCTAGCCCCCTATTACATGGGACTTAACGTGAGCTTAAGTTTTCTAAAGATGCATTTATTGCACTTTTGAGCCCCGTTAACTGATAGCCTGAGCTGGTCACAGATTATAGTAAATCTGCCATAAATTATAACTTACATAATAAGTTATCATATTCTGGCTAGCCTTTAACCGATTACGGTCGGCTTCCCGACAAAAAAAGGAAAGAAATATGCCTGTACTGGCGTAAGATATTAATAAAAGTTTTTTTGCAATAACGGTTCAGGCAAAATGGTAACAGAGTTAAATTTAGTTTAACTTTTATTTATAGGCTCTATCCGACCTAATTAAAAGAAAATTAAACACATTAAAGCAAAATGTTATTTAACTATCTATTAACAAAAATATTGCTTTAATTTGTTTAATTTTCTTGTAATTAAGTGAGATAGAGCCTATAAATAAAACTAAATTTAGCTCTGTTACATTTTTGCCTGAACCGTTATTGCAAAAAAACTTTTATTAATATCTTGTGCTAGTACAATATTATGTTTAATTTGGTTTAATAGCGTATTAAAATATTTAATTAGGTAATTTAATGCAAAAAAACTGCTGTTAATATTTTTGTTTGAAGTACAATAAAAAAAAAACGTAATTTTATTTTTATGGAAATTTCCGAGGACGAAAATGTATTATTTTTTTACCTACTAGTGATACCTAATCTCTTCGACAAAAACTCCATACAAACATTCATCACGCGTAGCATGATGCTTTCTATTTCTACGAAGAATAGACACTGCTCTTTCTATACAAAGAGACATTTCGTTTCTCCATTTTTGACATCGCACCGTTGAAATCTTTCTACATTCTGTAATTTTGTCTTACGTTTCTAACAATCTTTGTCTATGTCCTTTTATATGTAGACTATTTCAGAAGAAAGTTTTCTATCCTAAACTGTCAAAATCACACTGACAACTGACAGTTGTCTAAGGTAGTGAAGACAATTTGATTTTGTAATCGCCATGCTAAAGACAGTAGAAAACTTTTTAATCGACGGCCACAAAGTTTAAACGGTTATCTACAAAATTATGATTTTACAGAAGAACATTTTGAATGCAAAACTGTGATAATTAATATCTCCTATTTTACATCATTTAGTTAAAATGCTCTATTTAGTTAAACTAAATGATGTAAAATTTAAAATTACCAAGGAAATGAAGCCAATATTACTGGTTAGGTAATATTTTTTGTTACAAAAAACGGTACTTCGTCATTTTAAGAATAATTTTTGTAGTTGTCTTTATATACTTATGTGACTTATTATCAGTAAAAATAGAGAATCAAACAGAAAAAAAGTCCTATGACAAAACTAAGAACTCTGAGTCAAATTATGTCAAAGAGTGAATTTCGTAAAAAGTGCAGTTGACTCTTTCTACTTTGCTGCCGTCGTACTGTCTATACGGAACGTCATTTTTGTCTACTCTTTCGTCGACAAAACGGTGCTCATGCTACGTGTGCTGTTAATACTTTTTTCTACCACTTCAAATTAAAATTGAAATTAGATGTTTTCTTAAAAAAAACGTACACGCGGGGTTGATATTTTCGCGGTATACAGTTTAAAATACTCCCTTGACCATACCATAAACGTTAAATGAAAAAAAATCGCTGTTTTAAATTAATGCAAAGTTAGCCTAAAATTCGGCGTAACTTCCACGGGCATTCTTCATGTATGAACGTAAGCGAGGCAAAAGAAAGAAAGAAAAATAAGTTTATTTGTCACAGAAACGTGTGCATAAAAAAAAAGATAATAAACTCATTTGAACAAGAAAATAAAACAAAATAGATGTAAATACAATAACGGGCACAAAACAGAAATAGTCGGCAGAAGAAGGAGGCATGAGTTTATTTGTATGTATTTTTTTTTCTTTCTTTTCTTTTTATTCAATCAAATTTATCAATTAGATACAAATCAACATTACACTGTGGAAGGAAATGTGATTTGTTGATATTAGAATATTTGACAAAGCAATGATCGATGTTTACGCATGGACAAGCTAAAAATTGCATTGATTTAAAGACTTTTTTCCTCGAGGAAAACACTTATAAATGGGAAAATCCTCCTTATTATTATTTCTGTATAATTTAATCTCTACTTCATTTTATTCTTTCTGGTTTGTTTGTTGTTATGCTTTCACACTAAAACGACTGAACGGATTTGGATGACATTTCTGAAAACACATTGACATTGTTGAAAGTTATGTACAAAATTAATGACATGTTTACTTTGTAAAGTATTATATCATTTTAATTATTGTGGATGTGAGGACTATATGGATATTTTTTTTTCTCTTTTATTTATTTTTTCTTTCTTAGTTAGTCTAGTTAGTTTTAATGATGGTTTGGCAGTTTGAGTAGTTGATGCGGCCTACCCAAATGTCCTTTCTTTGGTATAGTTCGTCGAGTTGAGCTCCACGATTACTGACAAATGCTTGCACTGACTGGATAGGTCCACTCGAATCTGTGTGGTTCTTTCCTCAAAAGACCATTTCAGACACTTAATCTACATGGCCCTCACATGGCTTGACCATGATTATGTTTGGACTTCAAAAGAGACTGAGACCTGTGAGTTTATTTCGGCCTTGTCCTCAGAGTATCCAGATAGGAAACGCCGAACTTATTTAGCTTATTTTTAATATGACGTGTAAAAGTGATTCCGATAAGTATCCTATTTACAGAATAAACAATTTCATTTCCATTAATTTTGGCACATATGTAGACTATGACCTGTTGAAGGACATAGGATACTTTTCATCCTGGATCCCAGACGAAGTCGCGAGCAACGGCTAGTTTATTATAAAGAGGTAAAATTTGTGAGTTTATATGTATGTAGAAGGTAATTTTTAAAACTACTGATCCGATTCCGAAAATTCTTTCCCTAATGGGAAGCTACAGTATTAAGGAGTGTCCTATGATATGTCGTCGACCGTAGGTTCAATTGGGGTAAGGGACAAAATACCCAAAATGAGTTGAGTATACAGGTTTGTTCAGAATTTTTCGCTCTTTCGAATGGTGTATATGAAAAAATTCTAGCTTAAGAAAAATGTCCCTTACCCTACTGATTTTTTGGATCCAAATTTTGAATCAACCCCATAATAACAATGTATCTGAAAAACTATGCAATATAGCAACTTGAAATGGTGTTATTACTGCCGCCAATCAACTTCAAATAAGGTAAGGGTCTTCCTTATCAACGAATTACCATTACGGATTACTCAGTACGTCAAAAATGTGTACTTAATTTTCCGTCAACAATCTCTTTACACTGTATTTTTTTAGGGTTCCGTACCTCAAAAGGAAAAAACGGAACCCTTTTATGATCACTCGTGTGTCTGTCTGTCTGTCACAGCCGATTTGCTCCGAATCCATTGGACCAATTTAGTTGAAATTTGGTACACTTATGTATTTCTATGACCCAAACACGAACGTGTAACGTGAATAAATGAATTTTGAAGATGGGGGTCACTTTTGGGGGTCAAATAAGAAAATTTAAAACGAAAGTTTTGCCTTCTGTACCGTGTGACATATCAAATGAAAGGCGTTATTGCAACGACCACAATTTTTTTTTTTTAATTTTAAAATAAATACTTTTAAAGATATTTAAGAAAGTAGATGAAAATTTACTATTGCCCCCCATATCTCCGAAACTACTGAGCCTAAACTTTTGAAAAAAATGCAGAGTATAGTTCTATGCTTATAGATTACCTATAAAACCTATAAGAAGTCTATGGTCTTAAAAAAACATGGTAAATCACTCAATATTGTGCGTACAAACTTAAATTTGCAGTTAATCTTTTACTTAATGCGAACAAAACTAAATTTCTTAAGTTCGCATTACCAAAATGTACCTCAAGTAGGTCTAAATTTAAAACTCGATGGCAAGAAACTAGATTCTATTACGGAAACTGTATTTCTAGGAATTACTTTAGATTCGAGATTGCGATGGGGCGCCCACATTAGAGCACTTTCAGGTAGATTAAGTTCAGCTGCATATGCAGTAAGACAAATAAGGCAGTTGACTGATGTAGCCACAGCTAGGTTAGTATACTTTGTTTTTTTCCTCAGTATTATGTCTTATGGCGTTCTATTGTGAGAATCGGCAGCTGACGTAGATTCAATTTTCATTTGATAAAAGAGGGCAATTCGCGTAATCTATAAAATGGGTCTTCGTGAGTCCCATACAAATAAATTCAAAGAAATTGATGTATTAACTTAGCCTTCTCTTAATATTTTGCTCAGTATTTTGTATGTTCGCAAAAACTTAGGACTTTTCAAAATAAGAAGTGATTTCCATAATATAAACACACGTAGTAAACATGAAATTGTGATACCCAAATTTAGATAAACTAAAACTAATAACTCATTTCTTATAAACAGTATTCGCTTTTATAACAAGTTGCCAAAGTCGGTTACAGAACTTAGCGATGGAAAGTTCAAAACCCACATCAAACGTGTCCTTATCAAGAAAGCTTAATATAAGCTTAATTAGTAATAGTACTAATGTTAAGGTGGTTAGCTCAAATAGTTTAAACTAGTTTGTAAGACAACAGAAGGTACCTCTAACAGTATAGTTACACTTAATAACAAAAAGGTATTTTCTAGCACTAACATAGTTAACTGTACAAAAGGGGGGCTCAACAGAAATCCTTGAAACTATTTCATCAAAATATTCAAGGCTTTTCTTCCAAACAATTGGAAATTGAATTGTTTTTAGAAAAAACAATGTTTGACATAATTTGTTTAACTGAGCATTGGTTAAAGGATTATGAAATGTTAATTAACTATGAGAATTATAGTGTGGCCAGTTGTTTTAACCAAAAAAACTATGCTGCGTGGTGGTTCACTAATATTAATTAAAAGTTGTATTAAATCAAAAACCCGTATTGACATAGTTGAACTATCGGTTGAACATAGTATTGAACTATCTTGTGTTGAGCTAGATAAGCATGTTATAGTGTGCGCTTACAGACCCCCAAATTATCAAAATACTCTATATTTGAGTCGGTAATGGAAGTTGTATTGGCAAAACTTGCAACCGGTAATAAATCAGTAATTATCTGTGGTGACTTTAATGTGAATATTTTAGAAAATAATTCAAATACCAGTAGATTTTTAAATTTGTTCAAATCATTCAATTTGTCAAATGTGTTTGTAGAACCAACCCGAGTAACTACGACTACTGCTACATGTATTGATAATGTGTTTTGTTGTTGCGACTATTTAGATAAAGCTATAGTTAATTATCTCCCTTCAGATCACAGTGGTCAATCCGTAACTTTTGAGTCCAACATACCAATAACAAAAGTGCAGATACAATTCAGACCAAAAACAGCAGTTAATTTAAATAAATTTAATAGCACTTTAGTTTGTAATTAAAATAATCAGGACCTTACAATGAACCATGCTAATATTTTGTATGAAGAATTCTTTTCGTTAGTCCAGACCGAGTTCAATAATTATTTTAAGAAGAACACAAAAACTATCAGCCCTAAATTTTTTATTTAATGACTGGGCAACTAAAGGACTCAGGAAAAGTAGGGAGAGAGTGTTCGAGCTGTATGGCCTTAAGCCTTATATTAACACGGAAACTTTTAATAAGTATGTTGCTACTTACTCTAGAACTTTTAAGAACACTTGTAAGACAGCTAAAGCCTTATACATTAGCAACAAGGTTAAGTCAGCAGACAATAAAATACAGACGGTTTGGAAAATTATCAATAATGAAACGAACAGGAACAAAAAGCATAATTCTGACTACACACTGAAGACGTCATGTGGTGGTCTCGTTTGCGATATCAAAGAAGTTGCTCAAGAATTTGTAAATTTCTTTACTAGTATCCCACTTAAAACTACTGAAACCTTAAATTCCTCGCCCTCGCTCTCTTTTGATTTAGTAAGGGCGAACGTTTCAGCTTGCCCGATTGAATTTAACTTTAAGCATATTAACCCTTTAACAGTAATAAAAGCTTTTAAGTAAATTAAGATTAAATTAACCGAAGATCTTTGGGGAATGTTCATAAAAGTCTGTACTTCCATAATTGAGACCATAGCGCTTTACTTAGCCTTAATATTGAATTTGTGTGTGGACCAAGGAGTCTTCCCGGATTTAATGAAATACAGTAAGGTAATACCACTTTTCAAATCCGGGGACAGTAAAGACACCAATAATTATAGACACGTGTCCGTGTTGCCGGTCTTCAGCAAGGTGTTTGAAAAGGTAATGCTTAATCAAATGCTCAATCATTTTAACACCAATAAAATCCTTCATGATGAACAGTATGGTTTCACCAAAGGACGTTGTACGACCGACGCCAGTGTAACCTTATTAAGACACATTTTTAGCGCGTGGGAAGAGGCCCAAGACGCCATAGGAATCTTTTGTGACCTCTCCAAGGCATTTGATTGCGTCGATCACGAAACCTTACTCTTGAAACTTGAGCATTACGGACTTGGAAAACTCATTTTTTTTTAGGTAGATAGATATGCTACAAATTTTGACGACGTTAATAACGCCCAAAGCATGTCCAAAGTTGGTTCACTGCTAATAATTTAGTATTAAATGGAAAAAAATCGAAGTGCATAAAATTTTCTTTACCAAATGTCAATAGTATTGATTGTGAGATAGTATTGAATCAAGAGAAACTAGAATTCGTCGATAAAACTGTTTTCCTAGGGATCACGCTTGACTCAAGGTTACAATGGGGTCCTCATTTAACATCTCTTGCAGGGCGGTTAAGTTCAGCAGCATATGCTGTCAGAAAAATCCGTCAATTTACTGATGTAGATACCGCCAGGCCGGTCTATTTTAGTTACTTTCATAGTATCATATCTTACGGTATTTTATTGTGGGAACGGGCTGCAGACATCGAGTGTATTTTTATTCTGCAGAAAAGAGCGATCAGACCCATATATTATCTCCGCAGGCGTGACTCTCTAGGGGAACTGTTTAAGGATATTAACATCATGACGGTACCTTGTCAATATATCTATGAAAACATCATGTACGTAAGAAAAAATGTACATCTTTTTAGTAAAAGAGGTGATAGACATAATTATAGTACAAGGAATAGGGACCTATTAGTTCAACCAGGTTTCAGACTGGCTAAAGTGGAGTCATCTTTCATGGGATACTGTTTAAAATGTTACAACAAAATTCCTCCCCACATACTTCAACTGAATGAGACGAAATTCAAATCTTGTATTAAACGCACACTATGCAGGCAGGCATATTATAAGTTGGGGGATTACGTCGCTGATAAAAATGCTTGGCTCAATGCTGGTCCTGCTCCACAACCAGAGCTATTTGATTAACATTTGAAAAAACTGTTGGAGCTGCCGAAGAGTTCAAGACCATTTTTACATTGTATAAAATCAATTTCGTTTGTATTATATAATTTCAGAACAGAGGTGTGAGTACTATGTACTAATGAGCTAACATTTACCGGGTAATACGTCCTTTATTGACTTGAATGTGCCCTGGCGGCTGTGAGTATGTCATGCTCGCTCAAATGTGTCGCTGATGGTGGCGCGTGTGTTGGATCATTTAGCTCCCTTCAAAATGGTTGAACTGAATGGTGCTAATCCATGCGTCATGTTCGTGAACGGGCGCCGTCAGTTGGGACTGGTCAACTCTTAGCTGCCTTGGCTGATTAAATTTTTTGATTTGTTCCTTGTTTTATCTTTTTATTACGGACGCTTCTAACGTGCACGTCTTACTACATTGTTCTCGCATGTTTAATTTCAACATGAACGATGTAACCAATATTTTGTAACAATTTATTTAAAAGAGTGTCCGTGGAGTTTCTTGCCCGTTCTTCTCCATAGGTACCTACTACGCTTTGGAATGGGCAACTAGCTTCATATTTCTGACTGACCGATTCCTTGACAATTCAAAAGTGCCTGTAAATGGTTTAATTGAAATAAATGCTTTGAGTTTGAGTAAGATTAAAGACTACGTCGAAGACAAGGAAGTTTGGCAATAATTCCTTCTGCACACGTGGCTTCCCTGGTACCTCATTAATGGCATAACTATGTAAATGTCTATTAACTGCTCCCAAATTACGATGATAATTTTATTTTATCTTTTTTTTTACATACTTCCTTGACATAATCTTTTCATTATTTGACTTTATATACCTACAATATTCTATATTTTTTATTAAATTAGATTTGTTACAGCTGTAGTGGCAGTCATGGCATTTGGTTTAAATATGTCTTTAGTTTTATTATTTTATTTATCTTTTTTAATCTTTTCTTTTGGATTTTGTGAATGTGAGAACGTTGTGTGGCTTAACAGACTTTAGATCTGTGGACCATTTTATATTTTGCTAAGTACTTGGTAGTTGTTGATAGGTCTACACAGTCCTCTCATACCTTTTAACACTGTAATTTAAATACATTGTACAAACTATTTATTTATAAAAGAGTAACCTTGGAGTTTCTTGCCGACTCTTCTTCATAGGAAACGACCAATTGGAACCGTGCACCTAGCTTCTGGCGTTTCATAAATGCCCTTGTAGGTTTATGTGCAATAAAATATTTTGAATTTGAAATAAAGTTGGAATATATGGGGGAACATGTTATTCAACTAGAATGTTAAGTTTGTTCTTGCGATAAATTCATCCCAACTACACGGGACCCTTCATTGTGCGTGGTCCGACACGCTCTTGGCCGGTTTTTTAAAGGAGAGGCGCTAGTGGACCTCTGGACGCCCTCTTATGATAACGTTGTTTTAGGAACGGAATTTTATCAAATAATGATCGGATAATTACCTTTATTTAAAACTCATTAGTCATCATAAAGCAGATATCAAACGGTTCACTCTTTGTTCATTTTTGTCTTTCATTCGACATCTTCATTCGAAGTGCTGAGCAAAAAAAAAAAAATTATTTCGTTAGTGAACCGATCAAACGATCTCGGCATCTTCGCGCGCTCCGCGTGATCGCGTTCCGAATGATCGAAAAATGAAATGGAATGAACTTTTGTCGGTGTCGTATCAACGTGGAATGAAACAGAAGTGAATAAATGAATATTCACTCAAGTGAAGTGTCTGATGTCAGCTTAAATATACAGGCATTGGTTCAGCTATATTCTTTGTTTTCAATTAATCGCTAAGTAGTTCCGGTATCTGAAAATCCTATTCATATTTATCGAAAAATTGAGATAAAAAACCGGCGAGTACGTGGAGGACCACGCACAATGTAGGGTTCCGTAGTGATAGACAGACAGACAGACACACGAATGATCATAAAAGGGTTCCGTTTTTTCCTTTTGAGGTACGGAACCCTAAAAATAATATTGGTATATTGGATTTTGCACTGTACTGTGCAAAGACACATAGCATGTATCATGAAAATACAAAGTGAACTATGGCGATTTTAAATGAAAATCTGGGCCGAGGCGAAACCGAGGCACACATACGTGAGTCCATCAGTATAGTACTTTTCTCAAACAATGCGCGGAAATGTGAATTAATTATAAATTCCAGAATCAATGACGAACAAAGATAATTTTACACGCGCCAATTATCTTCATTTATTTCTTCTTTACTTTAAAACACCTCTATTTGTAAGCCAAATCGAAATTTAAATAAAATCTTTGATAAGTTGCCTCCTTGGTTGCCATGGAGTAACCAACCATCAAAATTTCGTTCCATTTTTAAATAATACGACAGATTCGACACCAGCAATTTACACTACAATAACTTGAATTTTGGACAATTTCCGTTTTGAATGCTAAACTATTTATGGTAACAATTATATAGAAATTCCAAAAAATAACGGACAAATACAAATTTTACACAACGCTAAGTGAATGTAATTTTTGCAATCGCGCGACACACATTACGCTATCTCTAGTTAGCCTAGTGTATTCTGTTCGTGAATATTCGTAAAAAAAGGCAAGACTTAGCTGAGAGTAAGCACACTCTTACCAGTACTATTACTTGGCGGTTTAAGCTATTAATATTGATTTATTGTAGTTATTATTATTGTAAAGAATTTATGTTTTTTATTTTAGGTATAGTTTAACAATTAATATGAATTAAATGTAATGTTTTAGCATTCTCACCTTTTGACATTCCATTAAAATGTATGCTACGCTAACTATGAGTTGGTGTAATTTATTGCACATTCATTTATCGGTTTTTTTTTCGGAATTCGGAATTTCACTAATGTTTACCAATGTCGATACACTGTCAATAACATTCAAGCGCTCTACCTATGCCCAAAAAATCCTTGTGGCATTTTTTGTGTCGAATAGTGTGATACAAAATCATTGTCGGCCTTTTTCAACTATGTTCGGGTACACGGAGCAACTATTCTGATCTACACACTATCCAGTTAGGTACATACCTATTGGGTAACACCGTAAACCTATTTGACAGATTTTCGGGCTTCTGGTTCCCCGTAACGACTGCAAAGATCTAAGAATGAGAGCACGGTGGGGTATCAGTATAAAAAGCGTGGGCAACCATCCACAGGCTGACCTCTGCAAGCTTAGCTTAAGAGCGTTTATTCTGAAAGTGGGCAACGTCGCAAATAGATGTCAAATGTTTCGCTGTTTTGATTAATTTGGCAATATTACTGTATGGACATAAGAAATGTGGCTAACTAGCCAAGTAGAATATTGATAGTGAAAATCCAATACTTAATATCGTAATACCGAATATTCAGTTTTAGATGTAAAAAAAGTATTTGGAAACTTTCCAAATGCCTTGTTTACACCTAAAACGGGTACAGCATCAAATTCAATGTTATAATTGCAATTAATTATTAATATTCTAGTTCGCTAGTTAGCCACATTTCTTATTTCCATACAGTAATATTGCCAAATTAATAAATCATAAATCATTTATTACTTTGCAAACATGGGTGATTATTACATTGATGTTTTATTATGAAAGTCCTCCATGTTCTACCGTCACATGGGCATGCAAATCATATTACACAAATTTAAAGACATTATAATTTTAAATAACAATTAGGAAATTTTAACAATACATTAATATAAATTAATGTCAAATCTTTCGAATTACAGTAAATATCAAATTAATACAAAAATGTCAACAAGGTTGTATCAATAATAAAAAATAAAAAATGTCCAATGGATTATTAGCATGTCAATCAGTCAGTGATTCATCATTAAGACAGGTAATAAAAAAAAAAAAAAGGTAAATTTTTGGCAGCTATTTGCGACGTTGCCAACTTTTAGGATTAACGCTCTTAACCTTGATCGATCGAAGATCGATATTCGGATTTTACTTCACGAGCCCCTCTGATGAATAACAAAAATAAACGACAGCAGCGAGTCATCCAGCGATTAGAAACGTCAGCACGAAATTCCGAGAGCCAATATACAAAGGACACTATAATTATTAGATAATATTACGCACAAACACCGATAGTGTCAGGAATTTCAGGATATTTATTTATTTATTTATATATACTTTATTGTACACCAGATTATACATTACATAAAGAAAAAGTAATACACTACAAAATATACGATGGGCGGCCTTATCGCTTACTGCGATCTCTTCCAGGCAACCTTGGAATGGACAGTGCTTCTCTGGACATAAAATGGGGCCGTCTTTGGTGCAAATAAAAGGTATATAAGTATACAATATACTATAATGGATACACAGATAAGTGCTATATAATAGATACATAGATACATATATACTAACTATATAAGCAACGAAAATAAATGACGAATATTATTACAGCTAACGATAAGAACAAAATCATAACGACAAGTAATGTTCTTTCACGAGTCTTTTAAACACAGGCAACGATTGCGCGCGCTTTATTGGAACTGGTAATGCATTCCACAAACGAGCAGCTAGTGAGGTATATCACGAAATTAGACTTTTATAGACAATATTATGTTTATTGATTTCCTTGTTTTGTATATTTTTGATAGCCGGAATAAGGGATAACTTCGGATTTGAAACGATACGTGATTTATCAGCAGGAAAACTAGATAGAACTGGTTACAAACACAATACAATAATAATGATATTATGATTTTGAATCATAATTTTCAACAAACACTATTCTCCCGTATTCCAATTTATTTGTTGTCAGCACAACATGTCTTGTTCTTCCACACTTCTCTATTAGTCGTCATCTCAGTATTCACTCCCTTCCTAGCCATATCATCTCAAACACAGTCCATCCATCGTGTACGAGTACATACATATCTGGAGCGTAACAAGGAATGAGCCAGCGACAGCAATCAGCTACTAATTATTGATTGATAACTATGGAAGAGGAGCGAGAGCTGGAGCAAGGAGGGAGCAGGGAGGGGTTTTTTTTTTTTTACTATGGCATCTCGCAGTTGACCTCTGAGGAGGTCGTAGCTGCTTAACCGGACTTTCCTGTCGCTGCCTTAAGCTTCTACACTTAAAGCCTCCAGCCAGGGGTGTAAACTATTCTAATCAAAATTAGGCGAACGCTCGCTAAGGGCACCCCTGTGGGGTACGGACCTAGACTTAGGGCGTCGCTGGGGGGAGGACAGCAAGATGGGACAGGCTGGATCAAACATATATTATTACGGTTCAAAACTACGGGCTCAGCTTCGACGCGGGCTGGCGCATCGTCGAGCAAGGGTCGGGGGGGAGTATCATTTACTCGGGAGGGTCGCGGTCGCGGACCTCTGCGGCGAGGTCGGAACGTGTGCCGGTGTGTATGTTTCTTTACTATACTGGTGGCCCTATTGCTCTCCTGGAGGAGGGTTATGGGGTCATCTGAGTCGGTGCAGGGAGGGGAGGACAAAAAAAGCAATATAAGGCGACAAAAAAAAACTTTTATTTCAAATACATTTGGCCCAAGTAACTTACAAACAATTTTTATTATAATTTAAGTATTTGTCGCCCTCTGGGGCCCCGGGCACACGCCCTTTGCTTAAAGCCAGTGCCCCAGAAGGGGGTTGTCCAGCTTGTGGCTAAGACCGCTCAGGATGGTGTTGGGGTTCCCACGCGTGCGGAATATCAGCGAAGCGATGCGGCCGCAGCACAGTGTGAAAGCCGCGTGCGCACAGCGCAGCAAGAAAAACAACGACTAATACTTCTTACAGGCGTATCGACGGCGTAAGTCATCTCGTCGTGCGTAATTTCATGCCCATTTGGGAGAGTTGCATTAGGGACATACATTACTACAACTTGTAAGGGATCAAGAAGCGTTTGCGGACTAATAAGATTGTCAAGGTCTATGTCCGCAGCGGTCCCACGATTCGGCCCATATAACGTACGTTGGAAGGTTGGAGGGAGTGCATCCATCGTTCGTTTGATCTTCCCCTACTCTTATAACCACCGCCATTCATACTCAAAAGTTTCCTCACGACATTTTCCTCATTCCTCCGCATCATCATTTTTTAACAAACATAAGGCAGACAAACAACATTCTGTACAGCAGGCTGACTGAAGAGTCGGAACAGCTTTCGTTAAGGTTGACTCATTCCATAAACAAAAACAGCCCTAGTGAAGCAAGAAAAAAACTGTGGCTCCTCAGACATCCCCTTAGGATGACTATGTTAAGCTTGCAAAAAAGCTCCCAGCGGGCCACCAATTGACGAGGTTCATCTCGAAATCTCTAAAACGATTACAAAGCCAGGTGGGCCGGTGCAGGTACAACTTAGTCAAGTGGGGGTACTCCAATGAGCCACAATACAATTCTGGAGCTGTATTTGAAACGATGACCCACCTCTGGTCGTGCTCTCTGTGCAATAACACCGACTTATACTCGTCCAGGGAAAAAGTGTCTTTTCACGAATATTTTACTATCACTGTAACACTTTGTTATCAGCGCCATCTTTGGAAGGGTCTCAGAACTACACAGGAAGTTTAGTAGACTATGTAGTCGCTAACTTTTGCTAAAAGCTTGGCTGGAACTTCAAATGACTTGGATAGTCTTATTTTTTTTTTGTACATAGATGGCGTTAGATGTATGAAGGAGGAGAATGCAATAGGCACCTGTCCCACTGCCGACGAGGAAGCGACAGCTATCAACGGTTTTCTCACTTATGAAACATGCAAAATATTGTAGGTTCCGTGTAAGTAAAAGAGATATAGTTAAGCGCTGAATGCTCACACTCGGTGAGTAAGTACTCGTTTGTCGTAGCGACAAGAGCTATAAAAGAGAGTAATCGCTCAGCGACGCTCGCTTGGCGGGGAGAAAACTCGCTGTGAGACTCAGGCCGAATACGCGATTGGTCGCGAGCATATGTCACTTTTTGTTAGGAAAACCGGCAAGCATCCTCTCTCGGCGCGGCCCCGCGTTCAGGTTCACCGAAAAACAAGATCGAACGATCGTGTATTCGTGCGACGATCGCTTTACTATAGGACGCGGAGTATGGCTTGATACATAAGTAGGCATACCTAACCGCTCGTCGCCATCGCGCACTCGCTGCTCGTTGCTCGTCAACTCGTTTTTAGTTGTTAGCTCTACTCGCTTCTCGTTAATCGCCGGCGGTGGGACAGGTGCTTCACGAATAAGTCCACAACGCGGTCGTCTTTCTAGTGTTGTTATCAGCGCCATCTCTGTAATTCTGAAACTACGCAGGAATTAATGTGAAGTTTTGCTTAAAACTCTGCTGAAACTTCAAATCCGTAGTCTTTTGTTTTTTTATTTTTGTACATAGATGGCGTTAGTTGTATGAACGTGGACAAAGCAATATGGGAGGAATCAGCGCTTTCGAATTTCGTTTTAAAGTTTCTGCCTCCCTTCCTTCGGAATAGGGGTGAGCTTATTCTGCCAAAGCTCTGAATGTTAGTAATGTCAACTACGTATAATATAGATCACCAGCATCCTACATACTCCATCTGAAAAGCCGCAACAGCTTCTTAAAGTGTGTCCTTCCTTTCACTGGTGAACGGTCTAAAGTTGTGGCGAGACAGTGCTTCCCTACCAAACCAATTCGTTCCACCTGCTGAAAATCTCCCTCCTAGACATGACCTTGGCTTAAATCTGGAAGTATTTAAATAGACTCCGGACCCAGGTAGGTCGAAGGAAGGAAAATCTGCTCTGGTGGAGATTCACAGAAGACTACGCCCTTTTATTTTTTTGAGGGTGGGAAATTATCAAATAACTTCTTCTCGGTTTTGTGCTTGCGTTTTGAGGGCGTGTCAGACTCTTACTGACTAAAACCCACCCACCCGTGTTTCTTCAGTTGCCTGTACGTTGCCAGGGGCCAAGGTATTGCGGGCTTTCCCGCGGCCCAATACATGCCTCCACCCTTGAGTGTAAATGTGGTGCTGTCTCACAAACAATGGGCCACTTAATAACGTGTCTAACGTGTCCTGTTGCCTTCATGTTGCAGGAACTGATGGACGCTCCTGAAGATGCCAAATTCGTAGCCAAATTCTGGACAGACTCTAAACAACATGTAAAAAAAGCCCTGTCCAATTCGTTGTTAAGTATCGCACTGAGAGTCTATTTATGTGGTAAAATTCAGGAAAAAAATATATATAAATCGCCACGTTTTTTAAATGGGGAATTTTATTATAATTTAGGGGTATGAGGAAAAGGGTGTAAAGTTCACTCACCCACCATAGAAAAGGGAGGATCCTCCGAGCAGACGGTTGTCGTGTCTGACGGGCAACTGCCCAGAGGTTGAAGTCGGGAAGCTTGTATATATGTTTATCGCGCGGTAAACTCTAATTGCGCGATGCAGGATTTGTGTGACGTCAGGATGTTGTGTGACGTCAGGTCATTGATGCGTAGTTTGCATGTAGCGATGTAGATGCCGCTACATCACTCCCCTCCGGAGACCGGAGGTCGATAGTGGGCTGAGTCTTGAATCTCGCGATGCTTCACAGTGCCAGCTGTGGTTCCAGTGAGTTGGAACCGGGTGCCGCATAGTTCGCGGTGAGTCGGAACTGTCTGCGGTGGTTCCCCAGTGACTCGGGGTAGCGCTGCGTTCTGATCCAGTGGGTCGGATGTGGTACAGCGCTGGGTTGTGGCTGAGGGTGATCACCAGGAATGCGCGTTCGCTGCATGCTGGTGGTCAGGATACCCGTTGAAGCCGCGGGTGCTGACTGGCTGTGTGACTCGCCTCACGAAAGCTTGCGGGAGTCATGATGATGATGACATCATGCTGAAGTAGTTGCACGAAGGCTGCGTTGACGTTCATACTCGGGGTCACCAATTTAGGGGTATGAGGAACAGGGTGTAAAGTTCACTCATCCACCATAGAAAAGGGAGGAAATTCCGACCAGACGGTTGTCGTGTCGGGCGGGTAACTGCCCAGAGGTTGAAGTCGGGAAGCTTGTATATATTTTTATCGCGCGGTAAACTCTAATTGAGCGATGCAGGATTTGTGTGACGTCAGGATGTTGGGTGACGTCAGGTCATTGATGCGGAGTTTGCATGTAGCGATGTAGATGCCGCTACAATAACATGGGGCGCGGGCGTCCGCAGTTACAAGTCGAAAATTTGCTAATTTTTAATGGATATTGGGTTCTTTTGGTACTAAAAATGTGAACTTTAAATAGTCAATCTGCATAGTCTTTTCCCAACTTCGTTGGGATCGGCTTCCAGTCTAACCGGATGCAGCTGAGTACCAGTATTTTACATTGAGCGACTGCCTATCTGACGTCCACAACCCAGCTACTGGGTAACACAATACCCCTTGGTAACACTGGTTGTCAGACTTTCTGGCTTCTGATGACCCGTCACGACTGTCAACGATCCACGAATGAGAGCCGGGACCAACGGCTTAACGTACTTTCCGAGGCACGGATGAGTCTCGGTATGTAATGGATGCTCGCCCATCCACGTACCAACCCCGGCAAGCGTAGCTTAACCTGATGGATCGACCCATGCGGCTATTATTACTTAGCCATGAGCTCCTCTGAACTTTAAATAATAAGTAATAACTTATTTATTTTCACAACAACAACTTTTTGGTAATGTTATTATTGCAGTACCTGTGTGCCCTTTCGGAAATACCAGGATTTTTTTAACATATATAAATTACCATCGACACGCTCAGAAGGAAGATATAGTTAGCCTTTTCCCAAATAAGTTCGGGTTGGCTTCCAGTCTTACCGGATGCAGCTGAACTACTTATAATAATAATTATTGTAGGCAATAGTTTCTTTACAATGTTTTCCGTTTGTGTGTTTTTCTGTAACTCCATAAAATTGAAAAGTCACTCAGTACTGCCTCGTGGGTTATTGTCGCAAGCGCTACTGCTGAGCATAAGGTCCTGGGTTCCATTCCCAGGTCAGGCAATGTGTTATTGGGTTTATCTGGAATTTCTCAGTAGCAGTCTGGAGCCTGGATTTGTGCCCGGTTGATGTCAATAGGCTCGCCCCCTATTACATGGGACTTAAACATAACTGGCGAAATGTGGGTGTAACTGTAGGTACCTACACCTCTGCCTTACACTTCCGGGAATACCGGCGTGATGCTAATATATAGGTAGGTACTACAGTCCTGATGTAAATTGCCACCATGTTTAGCAAGCCGATTCGCGTTCATATTGATTGGATGAAGACCACCAATCAATGAGCGCGAATCTATTTTACGACAATAGGTACTGATAATAATTGATAAGAATCAATTATTATCAGCACTTATTGTCGTAACTATAAAATCCTACAGCTGATTATCAATACAACGGAGGAGCGTATGTGGCTATTTCCTTATTAACGCGCACGTCTTTCTACATTGTTCTCACATGTTTAATTTCAACATGAATGATGTAACCAATACTTTGTAACAATTTATTTAAAAGAGTGTCTGTGGAGTTTCTTGCCCGTTCTTCTCCATAGGTACGTACTACGCTTTGGAATGGGCATCTAGCTTCATATTTATGACTGACCGATTCCTTGACAATTCAAAAGTGCCTGTAAATGGTTTAATTGAAATAAATGCTTTGAGTTTGTCTACTGTGGACGTAATAGTGTTGGTTAATGCGCAATAGAAAAACCGTTTGCAGTTCAGATCAAATTATAATTCACGATCAAATTAACTAGCAATACACACACTGTAGGTACACGACACAACTATTCGCAACGCACGACATTATAAACGTGGTCACTGCTTGACCGTCACCGATGAAGTCTGCTTAACTCCAGCCGGTCCGAGCGCTATGTTGCAGACTCTGTCGAGCGCCGATTAGTCAACTCAGTAACGTATTACCGACAAATATTATGATGATGATAAAAGCTCTTTAACCCGTTGGTCCCGGCTGTCATTCGTAGAACTTTGACAGTCATCAGTCGTCAGAAGCCGGTAAGTCCGACAACCAGTCATACCAAGGGGTATCGTGTTACCCAATAACTATGTACTGCTTACCTTCGATTTGTCGCTGTCTAAGCACATTAGTCGACTGCTTCAAAAATCTAACGAAGCCTTGAAGATGATATGCAGTATTTGTATCAACTTAGTTAATAATATTGCAAACATTATCATAATCGTGTAACTAAGAGCTAAAAACTATATATTTTCCGTAAATAATATACACATTATTCCTAAGATTTATACTGTATTTTACCAAATTTTATTTTTGAATAAATGTTAGTTAGTGTGTATGTTAGTCAGTCGCTCCATGTAAAATACTGGTATTCAGCTGCATCCGGTTAGACTGGAAACCGACACCAACATAGTTGGGAAAAGGCTAGGTAGATTGATTGATTGTGATATCAGAAATAGGTAGGTACTATAATCAGTACCGTAGTTTCTTGTGACGAAAGAATTCGTCTGGGCATCAACTACCTCTATATTTGCCGCCAAGCAGCTTTGCTGTGTTAAGTCGGGAAAATTAATAGCTAACACATTCAGTGCCGGTCCTAGAGGGTTCACTCAAGTACCAGGCCCGTGTCGACGGCGCGTTGTGTTCCACGCGCGCCTCAAAGAGATGTCAGCACCAACCGACGGGGTCGAAAGACCAATGCCTGCTGGGGTTGCGGGTTGGTCCGAAAGGGATATCGCGGCCCCGGCACACAGGCAACGGAAGGAACACGGGTGGGTTTTTTTTAGTCAGTAAAAGTCTGACACACCCTCTTCAGGGCTTGATTCAGAAAGCGGTACTTCTGGACACGGCTCGCATTGTTAGGAGGTTCCTCTTTCTGGAGCCCTGACCACCGGTAGCTTGGACCCTGTTCCCGATACCGGTGGGCTACTATTTTTTATATTTTTAAATGTTTTAATTTTTTATATTCTAATATTTAAAAATATAATTTATAAGTATTTAAAATGTAATAAAGGAAATATTAATATTACAACAGTCCCACATGACGGGAACCTCGTGAAAGCCGAGAAAGATAAACAAATCAAGTATCTTGACTTGGCTCGCGAGCTTGTCGACATGTGGGATGTGGACTCAGCGATCAATGTGCCGATAGTCGTGACAGCCAATGGCCTTATAGCCAAGAGCCTTGACCAACACCTGAGGAGGCTCTCGTTAGGCAGCTGGATCAAGGGCTTGATTCAGAAAGCGGTACTTCTGGACACGGCTCGCATTGTCAGGAGGTTCCTCTCTTTGGAGCCCTGACCACCGGTAGCTTGGACCCTGTTCCCGATACCGGTGGGCTATTATTTTTTATATTTTTAAATGATTATTTTAATGATTTTTACAAAAATATTTAAAAGAGTATTTAATAAGTTTATATATGAATAAACGAAATAATAATATTAATATTATTTATATGGAATAAAATGGGTGGCGTTGAAAGTGTTATGCAAAGTGACTATAACAACTGACATAAATTGTCCATATTATAATCATTCTCTCACCTTATTCCAATATATTCGGAATCTCGGCAACATGTCTTTTTCTTCTTATTTGATTCACTTTTTATTTGATTTTAATTTTTTTATCTGCTGTGTAAATTATATTGTGTGTTCTTTCTTTCTTTCTTACAGTAGTCGTCATCTCGGTAGTAACCCCTTTTCTAGCCATTATCATCTTTCATACAGTCCATCCATCATTTCCTTGGTTCTTCCCTACTCTTAAATTGTCCTTAAATAATATATTCATTTGAATAAGTTGGATAAAAACTTTTTACAAAAAAAAACAACCGACTTTCAAAAAAAAACACTACATGAAAAATAACTTTAATTTCGGAAGTCGGTGTCTTTGGTTTTGAATTTTCGTTTTTTGCCACCGACTTCGACTTTTCACTTTTTAGTTGTGGTACCTACACAAATTCTAATACCACTACCTGCTATGTAAATAACAGTGACAGGAAGTTATCATCATATCATCCACATATACTAAGTGGGAAAAATACGTATTATTGAAGCTTACTTAAAAACTATCCCAGCAAAGTTGATAAAATTTGTATGGGACCAACTTGGGAGCATACCCTTTCATTCAAAAAAATATTTTTAAACATCGGTCCACATTTGACGGAGAAATCGGTAGACATACATAAAATAAAAAATAAAAACATACATACGCGACGAACATAATTATAACCTTTTCCCTTTTTGGAAGTCGGTTAAAAATGGTTATAACACGGCAAAATGACGTAAGTATGTCAATTTTCTTGACAATTAATTTCCCTGACTGTTCATAAGATAAGTAGGATTAAGTTGTTCTATTGTTTGTAGCATAGCTTGAATACAGTTTATCACTTCATGAAAAAAGTTTGAAGGTTTAAGCAGAGAAATCTCCACCAGATGTCGCTAGCTGCCTGAAAGTTAGAATCAACGTGACTGTTAAGATAGGAAGTCTCTCATAGGTGTGATATTTAATTCTTTAATCATTGCTAATATTATTTCCAGGCTTTATTTGTGAATTTGATGATATTAACAAAGCTAAAAATACAATTTTCTCAAACAATAAAATATTTTCAGAAATTAAGTTTGCTATTCGCTACTAGATGGCGCTACTCCTTTGTTGTTTGAGATTAAATGCAAGTTATCTTGATTTTTGAGCCTATAGGTTTCTGAAAAGATCAAGTCGAAACTGTAGACTTTACTGATGTTAGGTTTTATGTTAGCTTGTGAATATGTGATTAGTTAGCCGAAACAACAACAAACCCTAATTTATTTGACGATGAAAGTATAATACAACAGGTAAAACAACAAACAATATAATTAACAACAACTAAAAAATTTGTTCCTTTATTTCATCTTTAAACATATTATCATTCAATTTTTTTCATATTTTTTATAAAAACAAAAACATTTAAAAATATAAAGAATTGTGTAGCCCACCGGTATGGGGAACACGGTCCTAGCTGCCAGTGGTCAGGGCTTTAGAGATAGGAATATCCCCACTGTGCGTGCCATATCCAACGCTCGCTTCGTGCTTTCTGAATCAAGCCCTTGACCCAGCCGCGCAATGAGAGCCACCTGAGGTGTTGGTCGAGGCTCTCCGCTTTTAGGCCATTAACCGTTACGATTATCGGTACAATGATTGCAGAGTCCACGTCCCACATGACGACAACCTCGTGTCCCAAGTCAACATACATACTTGATGTTTCAAATTATGTATTATTGATATAAAACATCGATGAAGTAAGTGAAGCTTCCTAATGCAAATATACTTACGCCTCTTCTCATAGGGAAATAACAAGCATTCATCGCCACGCTTGCTCCCTGCCTGAGGCCATTAGAAACATTAAGTTTCCTCGACATATTAGTGTAATAATAACAGCCGCACGGGTCGGTCGCAGGTTAAGCTACGCTTGCCGAGGTCGATCCATGGATGGGTGACTATCTATTACTTATCGAGACCCCTTCGCCCCACGGATAGCGTGTTAAACCGTTGGTCCCGGCTGTCATTTGTTTTTCTTTGACAGTCGTTACGTGTAGTTAGAATCCAAAAAGTCTGACAACCAGTCTTACCAAGGGGTGCCTATCTTGTTACCCAGTAACTGGGTTGTAGAGGTCATATAGGGAGTCACATAATAAGCCTATAACGTTCCCACTGCTGAAACACAGGCCTCCGTGAGACGGAGTGGGCCGTAATCCAACACCCGAGCTCATTGCGGGATGGTAGCTGTCACATGTCTTCGAATTTTCGGTTCTAGGACATGCCGGTTTCCTCACGATGTTTTCCTTTACCGTTTTGAGAGCAGTGGTAATGAAATCAATTACGAGTACAACCTACAACTCGTAAGTCGGGGCCGTTAACACTGGCCACCACTGCTCTGTATTGGGATTCGCTTCATGTAAAATACTAGTATTCAGCTGCATCCGGTTACACTGGAAGCTGACCCTAACATAGTTGGGAAAAGGCTAGACACATTATGATTCGTCCACTCCACTACATACAATGAGGGAACTACTTTATGCACATAAGTTAGTGGAATCAGTAAAGAAACGAACGATTATAATGATTTTTCACGCTTTACGAAGCTCCGAGAAATCTCACTGAAAATGAGCTGGCTTCCAGTCCAGAATCAAACACGGATAGCAGTTGAACTTTACAGCTGAACTGAACAGACAACAATTTTCTTTAATAATGTAAATGAGGTAAAAAATGGTTGGATGGAATGATGATGGATGAATTTCTAGCGACAGAACAGATTTTAGTGAACATTATAATACGAGTATGTAAGCCTACAATTCTAATTTCAACTATGTATTTGTTAGTTGCTTTTGTGATAAATTCAGATTTGTTACAGTTGTCACTTGTCATGTCATTTGGTTTAAATAGGTTTTTATTTTTATTATTAATTTATCTTTTATCTCTAGATAGCGATTCTTTTTTATTTTGTGAATGTGAGAACGTTGTAGGCTTAACTGACTGTAGATTTGTAGACCATCTTCTATTTTGTTAATTACCTGGTAAGTTTGTTGACAGGCCTACACTGTCCTCTCATACCTATTAACTTCTTAAAGCCAAAGAGTAACCGTAGAGTTTCTTGCCGGCGGCATTCTGACGTGTCATCAGAGACCACGTAGGTTTATGTCAAATAAAATGTTTTGACCAGGTGCATTTATTAAACCTTACCACATAGACCGAGTCGTAAACGCAGCTTGGAATCAATATGAACCATAGTATATCTGCTTATCAGTTTCATAATACTTTTACGGCTAAATAACTTACCTGCTAAAAGGATTATTATAAATCTGACATAATAGTAGTTAGGCAAATATTTTATCATGGCATGAGCTTCTTATATTGTTAGTTCTGATACGTCATACGAGAGGAAAAGAAGAAGCCGCGGGCACATCCATCTTTTATAATAAAGCAGAAGAGGTCGTTTTTTGAACGCGCAAATCTCTGGAACTACCAATGGGATTTGAAAAATTCTTTTCGCATTTCTGCCTGCGACTCTGTTTGCGGAAGTCGTAAGATACACAATATACTAAAATAACAGCCTCATTTTTATAAAACTGTCTCGGCCACCGAACCTATGCGTCGCGTCGCATCGCCCGCCCGCGTTATTACTTTGTTTACGCTTAGTGTTCTTTCTGACTTTTTCTTTTTGCTCAAAAACGATTTTCCTTATTTGAACGCGCTAATCTCTGGAACTACCAATCGTATTTGAAAAATTATTTTTGCATTTGATAACTCAATTCTTGAGAAAGGTTATGTATGAGTCGAGCAAAAAGAAAAAGTCTGAAATAACGCTAAGCGACAACGAAGTAAGGGCGCGCGGGCGGGCGGGGCGATACGATGCGACGCGGTGGTTCGATAGCCGAGGGAGTTTTATAAAAATGTGGCTGTTATTTTAGTATATTATTTATCTTATGAATTCCACGTAAACAGAGTCGCAGCTATTTTTTTTTTAATATGTTACTCACTACTGTAAGAGGCTTCTCTTGCACTCCTGCTTACCTCCCTTTCGTATAACCGGCTATAAAGACTAGAAATCAAACAAAAGACAAATTAGTAATTCTCAAGAGGCGCGGTGGACCAGGCGGAATAATATTTTAATCCTATCTCGAGCAGATGTTTACACGCGAATCTCATTATTGTGGGGTAGGAGGAACTGTTGGTGGACCTGTGACAAAATAACAAATACAATTTTAAAAGAACTGGCTGACAATGACAATTTTTTTTAATACTTTGCTAGCAATTTGACTTTTTCGTTAGATCAGATCAGATCAGATTTCTGATTTGATTTGATTTTTTTAAATTCTGATTCTTGTTATTCTGATTGACTTACAAGTCAATCGCAACTTAAGTGGTAACTGTGTCACTGATTTTAATAACTACGAACGTCATACTTCCGGTGCTTTTTAGTTCTTCTTGCGTCGGCGTCACTGCCGCCGCCATCGGCCTATTTTATACACTATACAGAAGATACCTTCTTTGTAGAGTTATGCTCATTGTGAGAGTTCTCCAGAAAGCAAGAAGTCACTTAAATCGTTTATAAAAATAAAATAAATACTTTAATTTAGACCTTATTTATATCATGTTAGCAATAGACACTGCTTGTAATCCACTAGCTGCGCTCCACAGTTTCACCCACATAAGTCTCGATTCCGTGAGAATATCGAGATAAAAAGTATTATATATCCTAAGCCAGGTCATGGTCGTCCCATGTGTCAAATTTCATCCAAATCCGTTCAGCCGTTTTGGCGTGAAAGCGTAACAAACAAACAAACTCACTATCGCATTTATAATATTACTAGCTTTTGCCCGCGGCTTCGCCCGCGTGAATGTCGGAAAATATCCCACAGGAACATGCTACCGGGATTCAGAGTATCCTATGTCAGGTATCCTAACCCAGGTCTGCGTTTCATCTTAATTCGTACAGCCGTTACGCCATGAAGAGGTAACAGGCGATAATAAATCTCTTTTAGGGTTCCGTACTTCAAAACTAAAAAAGGATGACTTTGTTGTCTGTCGAGACCCTTTTTCTCAGGAAACCGAGGCATCAAGTTGAAATAGATATCAAAAACGTAGGTCTCTTGACTTGAAAGTTTTTCGGTTTGGCACCCCTTGGGTACGGAACCCATAAACTGATACTGACTACTGACACTGGTTCATGTTAATTGATGATACAAATAAGGCCTCGACACATTTTGGGGTGTTTTTGTGTTTCCTCTTATAGAAGCAAAATATAAAGCCCGATTTTTTTTTTGTATACGTATACATACATAAGCTCACTCCATTTTCCCGTGTGGGTTAGGTAGAACCCCCACGACCAACGCTACAATCCTCTCTATCTCTCTCAATTTATTTCCCTCTCTCTCTTTCTTCCTCTCTCTCTCTTTCTTCCTCTCTCTCTCTTTCTCCCTCTCTCTCTCACTCTCTCTATCTCTCTTTCTTTCTCTCTCACCCTATCTCTCTCTCTTTCTCCCATACTAGCTCTCTTTCTCCCTCTCTCTCTCACCCTCTCTCTCTCTCTTTCTCCCTCTCTCTCTCACTCTCTCTATCTCTCTTTCTTTCTCTCTCACTCTCTCTATCTCTCTTTCTTTCTCTCACCCTCTCTCTCTCTCTTTCTCCCATACTAGCTCTCTTTCTCCCTCTCTCTCTTTTTTTCTCCCTTTCTCCCTCTCTCTCTATCTCTCTCTCTTTCTCTCTCTTTGTCACTCTCTCTCTCTCTTTCTTTCTCCCTCTCTCTCTCTCTCTCTTTCTCAGTCCGTGTCTCGGTGTTGACTTGGAAGTTTGACTTTCGTTACATAGCTGTAACGGAAAATATTGTGAACACAATAAATAAATACGGTTATTTATGCCGCATATTTTGACTCGCAAATAAACCAGTCTATTTGGTACTTCCTGTTGGTCCAGCAGCATGAAGTTTAACGGGAAGCAAGGTCAACTAAAGAGGAAAATCCGAAAATTGGTAATTTATATATGAACTGCAAAGATAAGTTTGTTGTTCAATCTAGGATCAAAAATTCATAGGCCGTGTCTTGAAGTAACATTTAGTCAGTAAGAAGACACAAAAAAGTCAATATTACATGTGAATTTTAAAATCATCCCTTTCTTACCCCTTTGGGGGATGATTTTTTTATTTTTTAGTGTTATTCTTTATTTCTTACCAAAAGCATAAATTTGAATTTCCATATCTCCAACTTAAGAAATGCTGGATTTCCCATACAAACTTTCATCCCCCATATCAAGATTATTTTTGAGACAAAAAGTTCCCTATGTCCTTCTCCAGGAAATCTCTCTATCTCCTTGCCAAATTTTATCGAAATCCGTTCAGTGGTTTAGCCGTGAAAAGGTAACATACAGACAGACAGAGTTGCTTTCGAATTTATAATATATATTATAGAAATAAGTAAAGTAGTAAAAAATGTATACCTTACTGAATTTTTTATTCATATAGCTGTTGCACTCACCTGACGCACCGGGTACCAATACGCCATTATGGCGCAACACAGCTTATCACTAATGACCTTCAGAATGCCGTTGATGTTTCCACGCACTCTGCGCATCATGGACATCTTTTTCGCAGGGTCGTATTGAAACCATAAGTATGTGGTTCAGCAAACATTCCTGATGCACTGCAGTAACGTAAACGCTCCAACAACATTCTGAAAGCATTATTTTACTGAACTCTGAAAGTAACACAAGCTCCTTTCTGACAATCTGTAAGCAAAAAATCAAATTGCGATACAAAGTTCAAAGCTTTTATTAATGCGATTTTTGGTGATACAACAGGGTCTTATTTTTTTTTTTTTTTTTTTTAGCTCAAAATTCTACTTACTTCCATAAAAGGCATGCATCGTTAAATTACAATAAAAATCAATCTGCCTGCCTTTTCCCAACTTTATTAGGGTCGGCTTCCAGTCTAACCGGATTCAGCTGAATACCAGTATTTTACATGTAGCGACTGCCTATCTGACCTCCACACCCCAGTAACTGCGTAATACGATACCCCTTGGTAAGACTGGTTGTCAGACTTTCGGGATTCTGACGACCCGTAACGACTGTCAAAAATCCATGAATGACAGCCGGGACCAACGGCTTAACGTGCTTTCTGAGGCACGGAGGAGTCTCAGTATGTAAAGATGGTCACACATCCACAGACTAACCCTGGCAAGCGTAGCTTAACCTGACGGATCGACCCTTCCAGCAGTTATTAAAAATACAATAGACGACGTATCCTAGTAACCGAATTCGCTTAACTGTTCTTAAAGAGTCATAAAGAGCCCTGTAAGAAATCAACACGTGTTTCACCTCTCAACGAGGCATCCTCAGGATGACGATTGACTTGTTGCGAACCCGGACCCGACGACGTGATGGCACGTCAAGCGTCGAGAGCAGAGTGAACTCTCACTCTGCTCTCGACGCTGAGTCACGCCTGAGTCAATTAACTATCTAAAATCATTAGCGTTAATGTTCCATTACGTATGATTAATGTTTGTCTTTGTGCAACTGGGTGTCAAAGTCTCGAAAACAATTTTAACAACAAATCTAACCCACACGGACAACAACAGTCCCCTCCACCCTACTCGCGATACAATAAGAATAAGATTTGTATCACTACCTCACCCGCTGGTTACCCCTCATCGTGACGGATTTAACATAATATTATTAATATTTATATTTTTGTATCATACTTTTAATGACGTTGCACGGTTTAAAATGTCTTGTGGCATTTAAATTTAGAAAAAAAAACTGCTTCAACCGTTGCAGACCCCTACAGCTTTTAATATTATTTTAAGTAAGTAGGTATGGATTTAATTTTCATTCGTTTAAAATAATACTTAGAGGAAACATGATCAATTTTTGATGTGTAAAATCTTTTCTCTGGCTTTCCTGCAATCTGTAGGGGTGATTTTGTGAAATGGGACGGACGTGTGTAACAAGCAGCCGGGGAAGCGCTATTTCATTTGACCGATGAGCGCGCGCGGTGCTCCACTTGACTGTCCGATGATACCAACCCATTTCCCGAGAGGTTAGTACTGTTAGCCAAGACGTCAGATGTTACACATCATATGCAACTACTGTAAGCCTCGCTCGTTTTTTTCATTCACTTCAATGTTACTCAATTTATTTTAAGTTTTCACCCCTTGAAGGTTCCGACGGCAAAAGTATGTATGCTAAGTTTTAATTATATAAATAACGTGTACATTAGTATTGTAGTTTTTTCCTTACCTGTTTTTTTCCGAACAATCGTTCAATCTTCACTTTTGTGACTAAAAACTTTTTGCTAACAAAATTCTTCACAATCCAAAAGTGTAACCAATTCACCTGCAAAGTTATTAAAAGTCTATGGGAGTTTGTTTTGTTTCTGGGGACAGAGAAATATTATTTACAAGGGCACAAATCCAGACTCCGTCCGGGCTGCTGAAAAACCCAATATCACTTTGCCCATCACAGACTATTACTATCATGTTAAACTTCTATTTACTTCAATATAATATGTAATTTGAATGATGCTATTACTCATATTTTATGAAATTTTTGTGCCCGACAGGGTGGGTCCATGTGATATGCTATAAAGATTTGAATCTGAAAACCAAGCTATGAAATAACCCCATTATTTCATAAAAGTAGCTAGTTTAGCTTCAGAAGTCAGTTAGATGTCCAATCAGAGTCGAGCTGTTACCTTAATCTTATTGTTACATAACCTATTCCGGCTAACTTGACCCATTCTCTAGGAGTGTAATCTTGCAAGCACTCGCTTTGAAATACCTGCCTAAATATCTGACCGTGAAAACGTAGGTCACTTGTCCCTAGAGGTTCCTTAGAAAACAAGCTTCAGAGAGCATCTGTCTGGCATTAATGCTGAAATTAACCTTTTTGGCACAGCCGTGAGGCAGTGCACGATTGTTGTTAAATTCTCTCTTCATTTTGTATAATTTTAAGTTACCCATTAATTTTTAGTTTTGCATGTTTACATTGTCCACGTTTCAATTGCATAATAATGACAAGTGGAAGCGCGGAGTCTCCTAACACAAGCAATTCCTTGCTTAAAAGGTGATCTCCAATAATCTGTATTTTAATGCCCTATGAAATTGAAATAAACATTTTTTTTTTTTTTTTTTTCGTCAATTGTGGACCAATTTTGAAAATTATTTTTTTGTGTGAAAGGGTATGCTCCCAAGTTGGTGGCAAAAAACGAAAATTCAAAACCAAAGACACCGACTTCCGAAATTAAAGTTATTTTCACTTTGGAAGTCGATAGTTTTTTTTTTTTTTTTTTAAAAAGACAATCGAGTTTTTCTTCGATCGATCGAATCGATTTTTAATTATTTTATTATTTGTATTTTGTGTTTCAAGAACTGTGCAAATAAACTTTATTCTTTCTTTCTTTCTGATGCTGAGGGATTGACATTATTTACAGTTCACTTCAAGCTCGCTTCACTTAAGTATTCACGTTAAGATTTTTACAGAAGTTGTCATTCCTTTTATAAACGTCTGTACTATCACAGTCATGGATGAAATCTCGAGAAGTTTATATAACTTTCGAATAGTATATTTTTTTCGTTTACTTAGCACCTATATAAATCAATCTGCCTAGCCTTTTCCCAACTATGTTGGGGTCGGCTTCCAGTCTAACCGGATGCAGCTGAATACCGCATTTTACATGGAGCGACTGTCTATCTGACCTCCACAACCCAGTAACTGGGGAATACGATACCCCTTGGAAAGACTGGTTGTCAGACTTTTGGGATTCTGAAGACCCGTAACGACTGTCAAAGATCCACGAATAACAGCCGGGACCAACGGCTTAACGTCTTTCCGAGGCACGGAGGAGTCTCGGTATGTTAAGATGGTCACCCATCCACAGACCAACCCCAGTAAGCGTAGCTTAACCTGATGGATCGAACCGTGCGGCTGTTACTACTTAGCCACGCGCTCCTCGCATCGATATAAATACTCTCAGATATTTCAATATTTGCCTGGAATCTAGATTTGTGTCCGGTTGATGGCAATAGGCTCGCTCCTTCATAAAACTGGCGAAAAGAGGGAGTACTAAGTCACATCTGCCTAACACGTTGGGGATAACAGGCGTGATGCCATGATACGATAGGAAAGAAAGAAAGAAAGGAAGAAAGAAAGAAATAAAATGCGTTTATTGGCATTACAGCAGAAAAATACACCTTATAACTAAAATAAACAGAAAACAATGATTATAATGCCAAAAGGGCCTCCACTCAGCATAATGTCAGATGGCAACACAAAGTTACCTGACGCTGATTTTTTCAGCTGAAACCCACGAGTGTCTTACGCTAGAATAATAAAGACAGGGAAGTGTGTGCCCGTTTTAATAAATTAAAGGTAAGTAGTAAAAGATATGATTAACATGAAAAGCTCACAAAATCAAATAAAATGTTGTCATATGTACATTATTTCTAATGAAAACCGTAATTTTTGTTGTTTCCCTCGCTTAGCACAAGTTATTAATTTATAATGACACTACTTTTATACTCCATATGTTTAGGTGGTTAAATAAATGTAAACAAATCGTAAAAAGGGTTTTGATAGATGACACTTTCTTGTTTAAAAATACGAAAAAAACAAATTAAATATATTCTTTATTTTTACAATAATTTGCTCTTTTATTAATGTACGTCAAACTTTATCATTTATTCTTAAACTACTCTTCGTAGATGTAACTGCTTGAGCACAGTTTTTTTGTTAGATTTATAATAATAATAATATTTTAAAATCTGTCTATTGTAAAGAGCCGTAACTCTAAACGTCAACGAATTATAACGTTGCTAAATTGAAGAGTACAACTGTGACGTAGCATGACAACTGAAGTGACAGGTATTACGTTCAGTCGGTTACTTGACAGCTGTCTCGTGACGTGTTTTTTTTTTTTCACCTTTATTTAACTACCTAAACTTATGGAGTATATGTTATTTGAAAAGATCGGTTTCGGTTTTCCCGAAAGCCATAGTTCCTGAAGTATGCACTCATAAGTGCATCGTGAAACGATGTTAGAGAAATCGTTCGCATATTTCAAGATAACGAGCGACTCCTGAAATAGTTTGCTTGCTGCATAACTTAATACTGTCTGACCCAATTATTTTACACTACTATGCTTTATTACAAAATTATTCCTGTCTAATCGAATACGCTGATCTTTTTGACAGCAATCCTGAGATATTATTAGTTTTATTATAATATCCATAAGTCACATAAAATGTGATGTGTTACCGAAAAGATACCTATAATTTTTTATCGACTTCTAAAAGGAGGAGGTTCTCAATTCAATATTATGTCGTTTTTTCTATTATTGTATGTTTGTTACGCGATTACTCCGCCAATTATGAATGGATTTTAATGATTCTTTTTTTTTGGTAGGTCATACTTCAGAGGTCGTTCCATATAAATTTCATTAAATTTACTTGGGTAGTTTTTATGTTAGCTTCAATAATAAGTATTTTTTCCACTTAGCCTATGTGGATGTAGCCGTGCTAAGTTCCTGTCACTGTTATTTACATAGCAGGTAGTGGTATTCGAATTTGTGTGGGGTAGGTACCACAACTAAAAAGTGAAAAAGTTTGTTTTTTGTATTTATTTGTATAGTTAGTTATTGAATTTAGTACCTAGTGTAAATAGTTGTTAGAATAATTTAATAGAATATAAGATGATGTAATAATATTTGTACAAGTTATTGTTGTAAATAAAGTTCATAAATTACAAGTGAAAAATAAAAACTTTTTACTGATAAATAAATATCGGTATCTTTTGTTTTAAATTTTCGTTTGACGCCACCTACTTCCGAAATTAAAGTCGTTTTTCACTTTGTAATGGTTTTTTTTGGAAGTCGGTGGTTTTTATATTTTATTCTTATGCTAATATTAGGCTGCCTGTCCACTGGAGCGGAGACGAGAGGAGAGGAGCGGTGCTATGCCAATATTAACCAATAGAATCGAAACTCTGAAGCTGATCTACTAGCCAACTTGGCCATTTATGATGGAATTCCTGTAAATTTTCTCCTTACTTTACTAACTTTATACCTAATATCAAACAGGATTGATACTCGCTTTGGAAGGAGTACTTCAATAAATATCCCAAGAAAAAGGAATTTGGTACTAAACGATGCAACCGCACCCCTTGAAGTCACCGTGAATTAGTTGTTGAATAGATGTGATACTCTTATCGCACTAAGATTTCGTTCCGGACAAATCCCGTGTAATAAGTTTTTATACATAATAGCAAAATCAACATCGACAAATTGTGATTTTTATAGTAATTCCATTGATGATGTTAACCGAGTGTGTCCGCAACAAGAAATTTAGAAATGGATTGTAGAATTAGAGAGGTTACTGTAACAGCGCTCTAGCTGTGCCATTGTTTGATGCAGCATGAGAACTTTACAAATTAACTTTGCTAAGGTTTTGTTAAATAGGAATAGGAATTAGTATAATTTTGTAAAGCCAACCAGGGCGGCATAATCGCATGTGCAAAGCAAAGCTCTTTAATATTGAATAAAAAAAAAGTTAGAATAAAATTACTTACTAGTCAATTAGGCTAGATTGTGATCAATAACTAAGAACGTCAGTTATTAATAATAAAGAAAAAAAAAAAACATTGCGACGTTGCCAACTTTTAGGATAAACGCTCTTAACTTTCGAGCGTGTGGCTGTTGTTAATATGTAGCTGCAAGCCCTCCCTCAGAGCCTTAGGTATACGATGCAAATGGGACAAAGTCAAAGTCAAACAATTTATTTCAATTAGGCACATAAAAGGCATTTATGAACGTCAAATTTACAAAAAATAGAATTGATTCTAGTCGCCCCTTCCAAAAGGTAGTTTTCGTATGGAGAAGAATGGGCAAGAAACTCCACCGTTACTCTTTTAAAATGTTTTTACAATATTTTGTATACATTAATTATATAATTATATATGAAGACGATGCATCTAGAATAAGATTACTATACCACGATAGGTAAAAAAGAATGAAAATGAAGCAATTACAGATAAATTAATTATGTGATAGATACATGGTGCTCACATATTTACAAACATTGTAAAATTATACGATATTCCTTAACATTTTAACAAGTTATAATAATAAGTCAGTGTGTGAGTTCAAGAAATCACAGAATGTAAAATCAGTGTTATGAAAAAATAACAAATTATAATAATAATTAAATTAGCAACCAGTTTGATTTTGTCAAGACTAAATTGTCCTATGGAGCAGGACCAGCATGTTTCCAAGCATTCTTATCTTGGATATAATCCTCTAATTTGTAATATGCTTGTTTACAGAGTGTACTTTTAATATGAGTTTTTTTCTTCCATTTAATTGTATATCACAAGGACGTATCATCAGAGTACATCTGAAAAAGGTACAAAAGTGACCAAATATTTCGTAAGGTCGTTGATATGATTTTATCGTTTTTTTATTTCAATATTTCTATGTATTCTCAATAACAGACGTTCCCAGGTGCAGTGACGAGGTGTTTACAAAATATTTACAGTGTAACATCACGTCGTAATGCGCTAAATGGAATTTAAAAGCTTTGGATTTCTCACCGCTATTGTTTAGATGGTGGTATGCAGTAAGTGATTTTGATGCAAGCATTCTTTTGTTTAAAATCCTTACACAAAGTTTTTTTTTTAATAAATAAACTTTTGCAATATTAAAAACTTTTTTTAAATAGTGTTTTTTTTTTAAATACGTAATGATGATGGAGTCCTATATTCGATTCTCAGACTTACATTAGCTTTTTCTTCAGAATTTCTCAGTAGTACCTACAATAGTTGCGTACCTAATTCACGTTACTGGTCTTTTGTTAGAAAAAGTTATACAATACAAAGTTGATATATTGTAACAATTTTTTAATTGCTCCTAGAGGTATTTTATTAATTTATTAATTTATTTATTTAATATTCTCGAACACAAAAGGTACAAAGGCGGACTTAATGCCTTAGGTATTCTTTACCAGTCAACCAAGGGTGGTGAAGAGATTAGATGGCAGCATGCTCTGATTGACTGCGTATTAAGGAGATAATATTAATAAAAAGATAACATAATTAATTGTATATAAAATAGGTATACAAGTATATAAATAGGTTATAAACTTATAATACATATACATACATTAATTTATGTCGGGTACATTGAGTGGCCCTTGATGAAGATGACTAAAATGTCACGGTGTATATAATTTTTTGTTTTTTAATGAATGTTTGGTAGTCATTGGATACTTGAAGTGGGCTGCTTTTGTAAGACGACAAAAATGTCACGGTGTATGGTGGCAGGGAAATCGACTGGAAAACTGTTACCATGGATTCACTACATGATTCTGAACCGTCAAAATGTATCGCCGGGTATTAAAAAAAAATCGTTTGTTGTATGGAAGAGCAGATTTTTTTTTTTTTTGAATCATGTGCTGAGTATGGTAACAGTTTTCGCGTGACGATGCCACCCGGTATGTAACGGAATAAATATTACTGTTGATCTAAAAATTAAAGATATTATGATTGTGTGTTAACCGCCTCTGTGCTAGTGGTTAGACCATTATTATAGGATTTACAAGAGTGTCCGTGGAGTTTCTTGCCCGTTCTTCTCCATAGATACCTCCTACGCTTTGGAATGGGCAACTAGCTTTATATTTCTAATTTACCGATTCCTTGACAGTTCAAAAGTGCCTGTAAATGGTTTAATTGAAATAAATGCTTTGAGTTTGAGTTTGACCACCTGTCTCAGACCCTGAGGTCCCGGGTTCAATGTCCAGTGGGGTCAAAATTTTCTGGTCGGTTTGGTTAGTGGTAGCCCCATGTTGTAAGTCCGCCTGGCTAGCAACCACCATCTTATCTAAGTCTGTCGCCATAACAACAATGTTAACAGGATTGTTGTGTTTCGGCAGTAAGAGTTAAGATAGCTAGTTCGTCTGTGGTTGAGGATTCCGGGTAGAGCTCGCTTCCACCTTCGGCCTGATCCACACATACCATCAGGTGAGATGCAGGCAAAGAGCTTCCACGTTCGGGTAAAAAAAGAGAGTGCGGACCGCCATTAGGCTGCCAAAGTCAAGAGTTATCTCCAGTTGATGGCAATAGGCTTGCCCAGTCATATATGGGACTTAAACATAACTGGTGAAATGGGCTTGTAACATACACATCTGTTTAAAGGTGTGTTCAAACATTGAGCGGCAATCGTGCGCGTCTGCCGCGCGCGGCCTGGCTTGCTGTGTTTGGACGACTGCCGCGCGCGAACGCTTCTGTCTACCTGCCGCGCACAAACATTTCTAGGAAACATTCGTCACTAATTGTGTCTGGACGTATTTCTGCGGACGTATTAAAGACTAGGCAGATTGATATTGCCAACTGAACTGTACTGCCGCGCAAGCAATCGTCGGTTTGGTCCTAACTAGAGCGCGGCAGAAAAGTGTCCTGCAAACGCCGCGTGTTGCTGCCACGCTCTTGTCACTCAATGTTTGGACATACCTTTAAGAATTGCAACTCAGCATTATCATTTGCCTCGCGTTTTCCCTACTATGTTAGGGTTGGCTTACAGTCTTATCGGATGCAGTTGAATACCAGTATTTTACATGGAGCGACTGCCTATCTGGTCTCCACAACTCAGTTACTGGGTATCACGATACTCTTTGATACGTCTTATTGTCGGATTTTCGGGCTTCTGACTAAGTATTCAGAAGCTTGAAGTCGTAATAACTGTCAAAGATGAGAGAGAAAGACAGCCGGGACCGACTGCATAACATACTTTCCGAGGCACAGAGAGATATCGTTATTACCGAATGGGTCACCTTAGAAAGGGTAGACGACTTTAAATATTTAGGCCACCTAGTGAAACAAAAATCCAGAAATTCAGTAATAAAATCCAGTAATCTGTAGGTTTGCTAGGTGTTCAAGTGAAGTTTAAATAACTATTTTTAGAGCATACTGCACCACAATGTACACATGCAGTCTGTGGTACACACGTAAAGGTATTAATAATGTTAATTTTATTTTGTTTGTAAATGTTATGCATATGGTGTTATGAGTCTGTGTTACTTGAATTAATTGATTTGTATTTAATGATAAATTAGATTAATTGCTCTGTAAAAAAAAAACAATCTTTCAAAAATATGTTATGTTTTAAAACTAGACGAGTTCGATGTTTCCTATCCGACAGCTCTGAGAAGAAAGGCCGAAACAAACTCAGACATCACATTCTCATTTAAAGTCCAGACATAATCTTGGTCAGGCCATTATGAGGAGGATATAGATAGTTAAATTGCCACTCGTAGAGGCAATTTTATCAAGCTATTTAAGTCCCATCTTTTCATCAATGAAAAAAAATAATCTGAGGCTTAAATAATTACAACAAAATCATGATTGATAAACTCGGTATTTCAAAAAAAACAGAAGTCCGTTAAGGTAATTAGAAATGATAAAAAATCATGCTATTTTTAATTAATATTACGTTTATCTTATTTCCTGTTTTGTACATAACACGGTATATAGTTATCTGTTAGATAATCTTGTAGGTTTTATCTTGTAACGATTGCGATTCCGGTAAATTACTAAGCGGTTCAAAGTGCCTGTTTTTTTGGGTTCCGTACGTCCAAATGAAAATACGGAACCCTTACAGGATCACTCGTGTGTCTGTCTGTCTGTCCGTCTGTCACAGAGATTGCTCCGAATCTACTGGACCGATTAAGTTTGGTAAAGTCAGGTACACACCTTACTTTACCAAACTTAATCGGTCCAGTTTGTTTGTTACTCAAACACGAATATGTGAGGTAAATAAATGAATTTTAAATATGGGGTTTACTTATGGAAAAAATGCAAAAAAAAAAAAAAGGAAACTGTACCGTGTGACATGTCAAATGAAAGGGCTTGTTATGATTTTTTTTGTGTTTATTTGTTTGTTTGTAAGTTTGTATGTAGGGGATAATCTCTTTGATAGATTTTAAAAATTCCTTTTGCATTGGATATCCCAATTCTTGAGGAAAGTTATAGACTCGCGGCTCTCTGGTATTATTATATTTTTATATGTACTTTCTGAGTTTATCTTGGAAATTACTGACATCTGTGAAGGAAAACATCGTGAAGATACCTGGACTTATGGTTAATGTAAGGATGCAATCACCAGCTCACCTTAAGCAAGCATGGTGATCAATGCTCGTCCCTTCTCTATATATGAAGAGGTCTTTGCCCTGTAATGGTACAATACTGGGCTGGTGGCCGTCTTCAGCTTTTGGTATTCCATGTTTAATGTCATTGGGATTGGTTTCCGCACTTAGTCCATCAAGTGGACCATTGTATGTACGTGGACAGTTTATAGTATTTCGTTTACCCATGTTGATTTTTACCCAACTACAGAAATGTTGAAAAGAAGGTATATTGAATTTGTTTGAATTAGGTACTAGGTCGATTTTCAGTGACGTTGAATGTCAAAGTAAAAGTCTATTGTATTCTATGGCAATGGTGCCGATGTCAACAATTCTGTCAATGTCATGTGTGGAGAAAACAAAGTAAAAGTCATTTATTTGGTTTAAAATGCGGTAGTATAAGTTATATTTATGTTGATTTCCACCTATCCACGGCCCAACCGCGGCAAGCGTAGCTTAACCTGATCGATCGACCCGTGCTGGCCGGTTGTTATTACTTAGTCACAACCCCGAATATATGTTATATTTAAAGTAATTTAACATATTTTATTAAAATTTATTTATATTCAAAGTAATTAAAAAAATATTAATTTTCTTGCGTCCCTCTCGTCCACCACCGTCCGCCCGCCCCAAAACAATCAGACCGTGACTGCTCGGATGACGGGGATGAAAGGAGGATGGCGATAATATCCTCACGAGCCATCCCCCGGGATGAAGTTTAAAGTAACGTTAGTAATGAATTCAAACCGAATCTCAAGTGGTTTAGCTGTTTTTGAGATGGTTACCTGTAGACGAACTGACGTTTAATTTTCAGTGAATTATATTTTTTCTGCTTGAAAGATCCGCTTTGTAATGACAAGTCTGTTTTTCTAACAATAATGTTTATATGAAATACTAATATACAAGGTGTACCCAATATTGAAACAGCTGATAGCGGCCATTATACCTAATTATCTTTTTGATCATTTTCTACTATGTGATCAACTTATAAATCGCCAAAATAAACTCGACAAAAAGAGCGGAACAGCAGATTTTTTGTATAATATTATTTATTTATTGATATATTTTAAAAGGCGATTCTAAACATTGCATACTTTTACTGCCATTTGTGGCTGCCAAAATTTTCTATGGACCCGATATCACGGTAGCATTTTTGATGTAGATTCGATAAATGTCATCAGTATGGCAGACAATTTTGTCTTTTACAGTGACTTACTGTAAGGAGAAAGTTTGTCAAGAAACCTAGAAGCGTCTACAAACGGTGAGCAAGAGTGGTGATCGAAGTTCGTGCCTTCACTACTTTGAGAAGAGGCCATTGTCCTGCAGAGGGAAAGTTAAGGCGTCGCTTCACGGCAACCGACGGCTACGCTAAGCACGTGTAGATAGCTTCGCTTTGTATGACAATGTAGGCGGAATCAGCCACTGCGACCCACGGCCAAGCTACGCACCACAGATGTAGATAGACCTAGATAACGCAAGTATCACGATCTGTATGAAAACCAAGCGTGCCATTTTTTGACTACCTACTATGACGTCACAAGCACTATTTAGTGATGGGAAAACCAAATCGATCCAAAGACACCGCCGCGTGTTGCACCCGTCTCGCCCCACCCCCAGACCCAGATCTATAATATGTAATACAAGTACAAGTAAAATTCAACATTTTATAAAAAAATTGAAAAGTTACAGAAACTTATCAATTAAGTCACTGCATTCGTTGTGATCTTCAGTACATCAATAGTCGGACATGCTGCTTTGTCAATGTTCGACGCTTTTTCCCTTCTACAAAGGTTTCTTCCTGAAAATGTATCGAACAAATAGTGCTATACTTTCTTGGGAACCAATCTTTATTTCCCGTCGCTTCAATCCATTGTTCTTTTAAATTGGGATCATGTGGAAAACTAAAAAATCACGAAACATTAAGATTATTTATCAAAATTGTCTAAAAAATATTAAATACAAAATCATTCCTCTGCTTCCGAAATCGATTCTCGAGAATCGATTTGTGTTACGTAGGATGAACAACACTAATCGCTAAAATTGACAGGAAAATGATAAAAGCGCCTGTACTCCGAAACCGCAGCGATATACGATAGTATCACTTGTTTTGATATTCATCATTTGTTAACATAGAACGTCACATAAACCGCGCCGAGTAAAAGCTGCAATGTATTACGAACATACAGCATGCTTTCGATGACATGTTTTTCTCAAATTTGTTGTATTAGAGTAAAAATAATTGATTTTAAAATGAATTACGCATAATATTAATCATAAAATCACTTACCGATGGAAGGAAACGTTAACTTTTTTTTCTGCTCACATTTGAGCAGTTTTTACAATTTGTCCCAGCGCAACTAGGTATTTTTGATTTTTTGACTGACGTCCAACTAGCGTGGCGCATCGATGCAGACTCAGCGCGACAGCGGCCACGTTATGCATTTTATGCTTATGCCCGGCACGCTAAGTGGGTGCTCTTGCGTTATCTAGGTCTATCCATATCTGTGCTACGCACAAATGCGTGGCTGGGAAACAAATGAACCGCGCAGAACGTGGTTAACCTACGAAGTTATGTGTGGTCGATTTTACAGACTGTTCATTATTACTGTTAGGGTGGCCAACTAAATCTGTATCTGTATCTTAGTAAGTTACTGTAGTTGGCAATTGGGTGATCGCAGATTTACAATTATAAGTTGGCCGACTAAATCGCAGAGTATACCAATACTGCCCCGCTAAGCCGAAAGGCGCTATCTCAATCGGAGTAAGTTATGATAAAATATTTTTTTTGTATATTGTAATTTAAGGAAAAGTTGAAATATAAAAAACTTCTTAGAAGTTTTTTAAATGTTTTAAGTTATACAGCGCTATTTGGCTTATACCATTAGATGCGAAAATATTAAATCTATTGAATGGAATAAAAAAACTAAAAGGCGTATCTCAGAGTTAGCGCCTTTCGCCTTAGCCGGGCAGAATAGGCATATGCTAACCCGCACATCTTGTACAACTAACTTTGTACTTGTCGTTCGATAGTAGGCCAACATACAATTGTATGTCTGAGCCTAAAAAAACCTCTATTACTTGAGACTTAAAACATAACTATTGAAATATGGGTGTACAACCAGCGATATTAATTGTTAAAGGGGATGCGCCAAGGAGATGCTTAGAGGCCCGCAAAATTCAAATTTTCTTACGTTTTTTGCAATTAGTTGGTCAGTGTCAGTCAGGTTTTATGTTGATTAAAATATAATTCGCGACCGTAAAAAATATAGCTCTAATACAGAATTATGATCATGATGCTCTAGCCACACACGTAACGATTTAAGGCTTGTGCAGACCAGCGCGACTTGTCGCGCGACGCGACACGAACAATACAATTTCTAAGAAAACTTCACAGTATAACAATGACCGGTGTCGCGTCGCGCGACAAGTCGCGCTGGTCTGCACAAGCCTTTAATTGCGCAAATTTAGGCTGGCGCAAGTCTAATGTGACGGGTGTTCTAAGAAATTTTCGCAAAGTTCTTCCAAAACACGTTACGATTTACTTGCGCAAGCAAATCGTTACGTGTGTGGCTAGAATTAGAATCAGCAATACAACTCCTTAAGTTAGAATTGGCCTCAAATGTCATGATTTCATGAAATAAGTCATAATAATGTTCATACTAGAGAGTTGTACTGATGATTTTTATGATTATAATTCTAAAAATATTTATATTTGTTACGGCCGCGAATCATATTTAGATCAACATATAATCTGATACTGATCTGCAAATTAATTGCAAAAAACTTAAGAAAATTTGAATTTTGCAAGCTCTAGCCCTGACGCTTTCGGCTTAAGGAGACGATAAGCGACTTTTAATAATTTTATACTGCAGATCACGTCTAAACGAGTAGTGTTAATGATTTGGACAAAATATATGTTAAACTAAAACATTTTCGCAATAACTTAATATATGAATATTTTAGATTATGTTTAAATTACATAGTGAAATTAATTTGTAAAGTTATGTCTAACGCGGATAAAAAACTGAGAATCACGCAAAATCTATCAAGCGTATTTTTCTGAAACCTTCACCATTTTAAAGTTAATTTAATTATTGAAGATCTTTTAGTATACGTATTTTATTAAAATACCTTTTGTTTTATTTATAATAAATTAATAACGCGTCTAATTTGGAAAAGCGCTCCTTGATGGGCGAGTCCTATTACTGGCTGGACGCACGACGCGTTGCGTGAGCTCAGTACAGAACACACAAGCTAAGGTCACTGGCATACAAATAAACACCCTACGTCCGCGTCAGTTTGCTGTGTTTCAAACAACTGACTAAGAATGACAGTTGTGATTTAAAAAGGCCAAAATTAAGTTGGTAGTAATACTGCTTAACAATTAATTTCCCTAACTTTACATTACTCCTCTGCCTAAGCCTTCAGGGAACACACAGTTATAATATTATTACTCAAGTCTTCTTACATTTACCTCTTTCAATGAAATAGCCTCGCGAACTCTCGCTCCGAGTAATAACATAAGATATAACAAATCCTATGTAATAAGCGAGTAAGCAGTGCTGTAAACAATACTGAGTTACATGTTGTTACGGCAAATTGTATTAGAAGGAGTTTTTGTATAGTCTGAGTGGAGGATTGGCCATTAATTTGTATTGTATATGTAACTGTTGTATAGATTTCATGTTCTTCTAACTGAACAGACAGCTGTGCTGCCGGGGAGTTTGTTGCGCCACTTCTTCTTCTCAGATAAGCACTAGGAAGTGGTATTTACCTTTTTGGGGACTGGCTTATGTAATTTTGAAAATGTGATTCTGTATTCTGTATTCAAAAAGTGCTGATTCTCGGTCTAATTTCAGTAAATGAGTTTTGCAAAGAAAGGTTGTTTTTCGCGCGTATTTGTTAATTTTTAACCGAATTCCAAAAAGGAGGAGGTTATATGTTGGTCGCGTATGTGTTTAAAAAAAAAAAATGTATGTCCGCCGATTTTTCCGTCAATTTTAAAAAATATTTTTGTATGAAAATGCTCCCAAGTTTATATGGGACCACCCATATAAATTTTATTAACTTTGCTTGAGTAGTTCCAATAATACGTATTTTTCCCACTAAGTATATGTGGATGATAAGATGATAACTTCTTATCACTGTTATTTACATAGCAGGTAGTGGTATTCGAATTTGTGTGGGATAGGTACCACAACTAAAAAAACAAAAATTCTTAACCAAAGACACCGATTTCCAAAATTAAAGTTATTTTTCACTTTGTAGTGTTTTTTTTTTCGAAGTCGGTTGTTTTCTTTTTGTAAAAAGTTTTTTTATCTTTTGTAGCATTGTGAAAGAGCTGGATGTATCAGTCGCACTAACGAACGTCGAGCTGATGTACTGTCGCACCACTGATGGCCGACACATTGTACTGCCCTAACATTTCTCGCAACCATGATACGGAGTCGTATTTTAATGATTGACATGTCGTTAGATTTTTAATTATTTTGTATTTCTTCTTCTCTGGTATCAAGCAGTGAGAATACTCCTCTGTCAAGGATTTTTTTTGTTCAGTTATCTATCCATCTCCCAACAATTTTGGGGTTGGTTTCCAGTCTAACCGGATTTTGCTGAATACCAGTATGGAGTGACTATTTCCACCTCCACATAGGTCTGCCTACCATAGTTTGGAAAGGCTAGGCAGATGATTGTGGTGTATATGTCCATAAAATTAATGTTTTTCTATTTATTTATGTACTTGCTGCGCCCCGTGGTTGCACCTGCATAAGTCCCGATCCCGTGGGAATATCGGGCTAAAAAGTATTCTATGTCCCAACCTAGATCATGGTCTACCTATGTGCCAAATTTCATTCAAATCCGTTCAGCCATTTTAGCGTGAAAGCGTAACAAGCAAATAAATTAACAAAAAAAACTTACTTTCGCATTTATAATACTAGCTTTCGCCCGCGGCTTCGCCCGCATGGAGGGCGGAAATTATCCTACGGGAACGTACTATCGGGATAAAAATTATCCTATATGTTAATCCAGGTTATACACTATCTGTGTGCCAAATTTAATGCAAATCCGTTCAGCCGTTTTTGCGTGATTCAGTAACAAACATTCAAACATATTTTAATATTAAATTTATAATTTATTATAATATTAATAATATAGTTGGATTAGTTAGGATATACATTGAATATTATAAAATTGTACTGGCCTTTAGTTATCTTACTGTAGGGCATAATCCTCTTCCGATAAAGTGAAAATATGAAAATGTTTTTTTGTTTAAAAAAAACTTTATTCTATCGTATTATTTCAGTGGCCAACACACCGCAGTGCGACTACGGATGACACTATAAAAAGCTAACAACCGTAAAAATACCACGACGCCTCTCGCGGTATCCATCGATACCTCAATAGGGTGCGGCGGTATCAACCACGAGCGGTAGCGATATCAGTATTACACAATACTGCAGTTGGATAGACTGCATAGCTATGAGAAATGTATTATTATTATTATTTTAAATAATAAATAAGGGTCCGTCTAAATGTGAAAAATACACAAGGTGATTTGGCGGTAACTACGGCAACAGATGTTTCCATTAGACCTCTTAATGCCTGAGTTGAAGTAAAAAATTATAATAATAAGATAGAATTGCATTGAGGACCATAAATTACTATATCGTTGAAATATTTTACACTTAGCTAGCTTTGCTACGCCGTATGGCGTAGCGTACGCCAACGCGTACAGTTGTAAAGCTAAGCTCAGAGGTAGGGCATATAGCGTGAAGTCCATTGATTACACCAGTGTTAAATTATTTTGTTTTGCTACAATTATTTACGAGATTGTAACTTACAATAATTATGTCTACAAAAACGCCACTCATTTCCAAATATTGAACATATAATAGCAACCTGTCCCTGTTCCGCACGGTTTCTACGGCTTACCAAAACTTCAATATTTCATTATTATTGTGCAGTTTCTAATGTATTACACACATAAACCTTCTGGTATGAATGCTGGTGATGGTGTGAACCGCATCATAATCCGTTGCGTAGTTAAAAGAATAAGGGCAGATTTTTCCAATGCTATATATATATCTTAACGCGTTCAGTACTGGAAGGCCTCCTGGAGGGTCCACCTAATCCCATATGGGATACCGTGAGCTCTCGCGAAGGGGTCATTTTAAATGTAACTTTTTCTTAGTGAATACAGCATTATAAACCTTGAAAATAAAAACTGATGTATATTTTAACAAGATTTATTAGTTTCGTTGTGTTGGTTTTAAAATCCAAGCATAAAAAAAAAAATTGTTCGCGGTTACAAATATTCACTAAAAAATTAAAATGTTGGAAACTATGTGTAGCGACAAGACCCCCTGAAAACACAATTTGACTTCGTTTTACAGTGTTTTTTATCACGATTTTGAACCTAATGCCGTTGACTGTCCGTGATGGTTAACTTTAGCGCAAACGTAAATTAACCGGTAACCGTACCGGAGGATTCACTTACAATATGTATGACAGCATGGCGTATGACTTCTATGAAAAGTGGGTGGAGTCGAAAGTGTTAAGCCGAGGAATAATTTTGAATTTCTGACAGTTTTTCTATACGAAAACTGTCAGACGTCAATTTTATTCCACGGATAAAAGTTAACTAGCGTTGATAAAATCAGCTTTTACGTGGACATAGACAGACACGAAAAGTGAATTTAATTTATCATTATGTAAAGAAAGAAAGAAAGAAAGAAAAATTGTTTATTCTGCACAGACAAAACGCACATATAAAGATAAAGACACATAAAATACACATTTACAAAAGTAGCCAAAAGCCTCGTGTTCATCCAATAAATAAAAATATAAAAAGTAAAACAATGTTTTTCATTGGTATGTACATTTATCCTACACCGCTTCCGCCAATGCCTCAGATCACAGACCAGCTAATAGCGTGTATCCCGGCTCTGGGTTTACGAGTGTCCCGTAACTGTGGGATTGGCGAGCAGTACCCTGCCATACCCTGGGATACCCTGGTATACACTGGAATACCCTGGCTTATTTGTATCACATGTTGTAAGGTAATTGAATTGCGTTGAAGATTTCTGTTTCATGCTGTTTCGTTGGAACTGCTGTAGGTGTTATTTGGACATTGTATTAACCAAACATTTAGCAGAATTCGGCACAGTATTTCCATTTTGACATGAGAGGAGAACCTCTCATGTCAACATTTGACTTTACATCTATAATAAGATAAACAGAGCATTATAAATAAACCCCTTACCAAAAATTCAATGTAAGAAAAAGGTAAGGGAATACTTACAAAAATTGATTTACGATGAGACTGAATTGATACTACATTTACCACAGTGATTGATTGTGGTAAATGTAGTATGTAGTGTGTGTTTGTGCTACTTACCACAAACACACACCCACTCACATTCACGCACACACATATCACATCACACAAAGAGTGTACTCACACACTCTATCCATTAAAACAGATTTTATGTTGAATTTAAGTTTTTATTTTTATTTTGAGTTTATATTTTTTTATTTTTGGCAAGTTATGAAAATATTACCTTTATTGATTTAAATATTATTTTATTGCTTCGAACTAATGTTATTTTATCATCACAATTTTTTTATTATGGTGTATCTCCAAAATAATTATGTTAACAACTACTTGATGGCTTTTTTAAAGTATTTATTAAGGGGTTTGGCGCTGATAGCCCAAATAAAGGCTTTCGCCTAGTTCGGCTACCAGATGTCTGTCTAATTATTTTGTAACGACAAAATATAGAAGCAATAAACAAAAAAAAAAAACAACTATCGAAGTAAAGCTAAACAAATTTTGGATTCATAATAATTTAGCTTATACAACCAATGTGACTTTTTCAACATATTTTTTAGCACCACCACGAAGACACCATCGTAGTTGAAAATCATCTCACTAACAGATTTAATTATCAACACGCTATGAGCTAGATAATTTCTGAGTTTATCTTGTTTATCTTTAACTGAACTACACTACTCGTATAAAGGAAAAACATCGCGAGGAAACCTGGACTTATAGTTAATATAAGTCTGAAATCACCAACCCGTCTTGAGCAAGCGTGGTGATCAATGCTCGTGCCTTCTCTGTATGAGAAGAGACCTTTGCCCTGCAGTAGGACAATAATAGGCTAGTATTATATTAATGAGCAAGCTTGGTAATAATTCTTAGATTTTAGCACTTTATCAACGTGGTCACCTAAGAAAGAAGAAGTATTTATTGAGACTCGCACAGGAAATCATAAATTAAACTAAAACACACTGATAAAAAAAAACGAAGTAAAATTAAAATTAAAGCAGAAAGTCCTGTACGAGGCGAAAAGGCTCCCATCTCAGCATGATGCTGCGACATTTAAAAACAAATGTCGAAGCGCTGGTATTCAGATAAGGCCCAGAGTAATGTCACCAATAGATAGTCATAGAAAAAATAAATAAAAAATGTGTGTAATACATTAAAAAGTAAAATGTATGTAGTCCGCGTGTCTGCACCCGACATAACATCAGTTACTTGTCTTGTCTACTGGGCTCAAACAATATAAAATCAGAGTACAATCGACGAGAAAAGAATAAAAAGTACCTAGCAGTGATAGCCTAGTTATGTGACCGTCGGACTGACAAGTTCAAACCCAAGGCACGCACCTCTGACTTTTCGGATTCATGTACGTATTGTATAGTTATCACTTGCTTCAGAAACGGTGAAGGAAAACATATTATATTTCTCGACGGCATGTGAAGCCAAGTCAGAGGCCCAGAAACCCAAAAACTCCGATTAGTCACAAACCACACGAAAAAGAAAAAAAGCTGTTTAATCATACAGTAAAAGAAAATTGTCTGTTCTTCAAGTGGAAACCTGCACCTTAATTACACTTTCAAATAACACACACTCACAATCACAATTCGAGGGTTATGAGTGAAATTTCTAATCCATTGCTTTATAGGTTTGAAAAATGCGTCTGCTCAATATCGTACGCAATGAACGTGGTTGAAACTATTAAAATGAAAAGTATTGATTCAATCTACCTACCCTTTTCCCAACTATGTTGGGGTCGGCTTCCAGTCTAACCAGATGCAGCTGAATACCAGTATTTTACAAGGAGCCATTGCCTATCTGAACTCCACAACCCAGTAACTGGGTAATACGATACCCCTTGGCAAAACTGGTGTCAGACTTTCGGGCTTTTGACGACTCGTAACGACTGTCAAAGATCCACGAATGACAGCCAGGACCAACGGCTTAACGTGCTTTCCGGACACGGAGCAGTCTCAGTAAGTAAGATGGTCATCAATCCACGGACCAACCCCGGCAAGCGTAGCTTACCCTGATGGATCGACCAATGCCGCTGTTATTATTTAGCCACGAGCTCCTCCAAAATCCAAAATGGCAAATCTCAAACTTGAATCTCTGCTGAAGCGTCAAAGACCAGGTTTAAGCGCCGTATGTGAGGGTAGGGACTATGCACAATTGCACAACATGTACTATTGTATAGAATCAAGTTTTTCCAACTGAACAGACAGCTGAGCTGCTGGGGAGTTTGTTGCGCCACTTCTTCTTCCTAGCTAAAGCACTAGGAAGTGGTGAAGGGTGTTTTTGGGAGACTGTCTTATGTAATTATGACGTTCGAAAAGTGCTGATACTCAGCCTAGTTTGAATAAATGACTTTTGAATTTTGAATTTTTGTCCATTAATTTGCGTTTATGGCAAATTGGTAGGACTCCTTTCATGAGGTTTTTCATCGGCTTTCAGGTGTTTTCGGCGTTTTCTAGCAACTCCTTTTGCTTGTGCTTGTCTCGCCTGGAATGAGACTATCGATTGTGATTTTATGTGTGTTTCGCATATACCCTGCTGGCTCTGCAGTAAGACAATAATGGAATGATCCATGAGATAAACGAAATATATGAATATTTCGTTTATCTCAGGGTCATTAGTTATGGTAAGATCAACCATTTTTCAGATTATCTATAATACATACATCTTTTATGGGGTACTGTGTTAAATGTTACAACAAAATACCTTGTGATATATTGCAATTAAATGAAAGAAAATTTAAAACTCCTATTAAAAGTACACTTTGTAAACAAGCATAATTATTACAAATTAGAGGATTATATCCAAGATAAGAATGCTTGGAAAGATGCAGGTCCTGCTCCATAGGACAATTAAGAGTCTAGACAAAATCAAACTCGTTGCTAATTTTATTTTTTATTATATGACATTGATTTTACATTCTGTGATTACTTTCCCACACACTGACTTATTAATTGTGAAATTTTAGGGTATCGTCTATTTTTAAAAAGGTTGTAAGTATAAGTATAATGTTATATTTCTTACCACAAATAGGGATGATGACAAAAAAATTTTTTTTAGTCCGTCTTTGAGATTATAAAAAAATATTGGACACGTATTTTTTATTTTTTTACGTAATCTAAAGATTACGGGGATACATTGAGGTAAAATGTGCCATGACGTCACGAGTGGTATAGTAATTTTATTCTAGGTGCATCGTCTTCACATATAACTATTTAACTTATGTACCTAACACGCACAAAATATTTTAAAAGAGTAACGGTGGAGTTTCTTGCCCATTCTTCTCCATACGAAAACTACTTTATGGAAGGGGCAACTAGAATCATTTTTTTTTTTGTGAATTGACGTTCAAAAGTGCGTTACAAGATCCTATTTGAAATAAATGTTTTGACTTTGACTTTGTAATTATTTTACTCATTTTGATATTATTTTGGAAAAAAACTACCTTTCACCTTAAGGTCAGTGCACCTATTTCACGCTAAAGCCACGAATCAGTAATACAAATTACACATGTATCGAACATCGAACATCATTAACGTAGGGTGAGCGCACCAGTTATGGGCACGGGGCACGGCGCCCTTAAATGTGGCCCACGGGACGAGACCTTCATAAACCTGTTTACCTTACTTCGTGTCGCGTTGAGATGCTGGGTTCCGTACGAAAAGTTGTTTTATGAAAACCATTGTTTTTATTACAAAAACTTAGTTGATGCATAGAAGAAAGAAATCTTTACTAATATTATTATAAATGCGTTTGTTTGTAACGTTTTCACGAAAAACGGTTGAACGGATTTGGATGAAATTTAGCACATGCATGGATAGACCATGACCAGAAGGCCAATTCTCGTGGTTAAAAAACGTTCACATTCTGGTCGCAATTTGTCAAAAATGTTGGTAAATTGATTGTATTTTTGACAGATTGCGAATGAGATGCGAATCTGAACGTTCATCCTGGATCGCAACGAAGTCGCAAAAAATCGCACTAAAAATCAAACGCTAGTATTAAACATACATAATGATGGAGGGCTGTTAATAAAATGATTATATGAGTGTAATGTTTGAAGCATTTTAAGTCTATACTTAAATGAGATGGATGATGCTGAAATGATGATGACGAGTAAGTTGTAAAACTAAAGAAAATGTCTGTGTTTCGTATCGATATTTTCGTCAATTGAAGACCGATTTTGAAAATTATTTTTTCATTTGGTAGTGTAAGCTTGCACGGTGGTTCCATATAATTTTTATTAACTTTGCTCGGGTATTTTTGTTTGAGTTAGAGTTGATATGTAATTACAGAACTTGATAACGAAATTGATAACACAAACTAGTTTACAAACCCTGTTAGAATTCTAGAATTTACGTTCAGTACTAAAATAAAAATACAAATATACGGGACCGTCCCCCCACAGTTGTAACATTTGATCCCGTCGCCCGGGACACATCTAGTGACGTGTGTAATTTATGACCATCTGTCACTCACATATTAGCTGACAGGGTTGGCACCGAGCGGAAAAGTTGTGGAATGTTTTATATTTTCCTATGTTTTTTTTCCTGTGTTGGGTGTTGTTACTATATTGAATAGCGTACGTTAGATTTAAAATGTAATTAAATGTACTTATATACTTTTAAGTTTTAGGAGGACAAGTAATACTGTTAAATAGGTACCTTAATCGTCAAGCCAGGAGATATTTATTATTTATCACCCATATAAGTCTTGACCCCGTGGCAATATCGGGATAAAACGTATTCTATGTCCTAACCCAGATCACGGTCAAAACGCTAAATTTCATTCATATCCGCTCTGCCGGTTTACTGTGAAAGCGTAACAAGAAACAAACAGGCAAACTCACTTTCGTATTTATAATATTAGTAATGAAGTTACGATAATATTCAAAGAAAGGCAGCCTCTCATTGGTAGATAAATGATTTAGCCATGAAAATTTAATTACCTTGTTATTTTTAAGGCTTTGAAAGACGAATCGCTAGCCTCATAAAGAGCTTCAATTATAAATGTAAATACAGCTTAGAATAAGTGCATTTAGATAACTTTGTTCTTATAGATGATAAAAGTATCTGAAAATTAAAATGAATTTCACTTTATAATTTATAGTTATAACTAGACATCGGATTACAGCGTTTTGCTTTTGCATATGCAAACTTGCAAATGCATAAAACGCAATTTTTGTAGCGTTATTGCATATTTTAGTACTTTTTCATTGATAGTGCTTATAAATATATAAATAAAGAAAGTCAACGCATTTATCAACGGTCCCGGCAAAACTCTTCCTGAGGTTTCTGCACAAATGGCGCCAAATTTCAGGTTCTGTCCAGTATCGTCAGTTGACGTAGTGAGGTCATTTTCAGCCTACAAAATAATATTAAGTGACAAACGTCCCAAGTTTGCTCTTGATAATCTAGAAAAATATTTAATTGTATATGGTCACAAGAAATATAACTTTTATTAATATAAATATATTGTGAAAATAAACGTTAATTCTATATAAATATAAATAGTATTTTGATTGTGCATATTATGTGCATATTTCGCCCTTTTTTAGTGCATATTTACATGCATATTTTGGCATTTTGATAGTGCATATAATCCGATGTCTAGTTAAAACATTTATCTAAACAATTTTTTAGTGTAGAATGTTTATGTGTAAATACCTACTCTTGACTCACGAAGTAGTTGAGTCAAAATGTTCCTATCTACATTCAATCAATTAAGGCAAAAGGTCACAGTAGGCTAAAAAAAAGACGGAAATTCGTATACAAAAGCAAAACAATCTCATCTCTATTTTCTCTCACGTGCCAGCCCTCAACAAGACGATGTTTACGTAGCCCACCTCTAACAGTTTAACCTCTTTCTTTATTTATCAACGGGTCACATTTACATTCTGCGGGGGCCACCCCTAGCCGCACACCCTTCATGGCGGATCTCCGAAATTCTAGAGAAAAAAAAATTGAAGTAGACAGGTATTACGAAAGCCGGGATGAGAATTGGTGTTGCTACCCTGTTTTTTTGTCTGCATTGATGTCACTTTCCAGTTTCTTCAGCCCTTGGATTTAAAATCTAAAACAATTCTTGTCGCTTTGTTATCATAATATTACGCTTGCTTTCCCCGAAGGGTAAGGCAGAGGTCTTTCTTCTAGTCTTTATTACACCCACATTCGCCAGTTATGTTTAAGTCCCATGTAATAGGGGGCGAGCCTATTGCCATCAACCGGGCACAAATCCAGACTCAAGGCTGCTACTGAGAATGAATTGAACGCAATCAGCACATCTAATAGCTGGTTTATACAGTTCTAGCTGCTGACTAGACAGTAGACAGCTGCTCGCACTGTGTACTCTCGTGTCAGTAAGTTCTGAGTTGAGCTCCGCGATTACTAACCAATGCTTGCACTGACTGGACAGGTCCACTCAAATCTGTGTCGTTCTTTCCTCAAAAGACCATTTTCAGACACTAATCTACATGGTCCTCATATGGCTTGACCAAGATTATGTCTGGACTTTAAAAGAGACTGCGACCTCTTAGAGTTCGGGTTCGAGGTTGTTTCGGCCTTTCTTCTCAGAGTAGTCAGATAGGAAACACCGACCTCATCTAGCTTATTTTTAATATTTTTTTATATGGCGTGTAAAAGTGATTCCGATATCCTATTTACAACAATTTAATTTCAGTAGCTCGGCTTGCCTTGGCTGTTTTCATTATGAGAGTAGCTGCCTAGTCTCTTGCGAGAGACGAAAAAATGCAATATTGGAAGTATAATAATAGGTTAGAATTACTAGAATTATTAGAATCTTCTTAACACTGACTGACGAGCTACTGCCGAAAGCGTCCAAACGATGCGAGTGATGTGCGAGCTCCAGCCATGTGAGTGGTGGGGGAAGGTGAACAGGCGATTGATATCATATAATGTTGTAGTTACTCGGCTGCGAGCTCGCAAATGCAAGTAACTCGTATGATACGTCCACACAGGGCGAGTTTCTGCACTGCAGCTACTCGGTAGGCAGACTCGCACGCTAGGTCGCATTGTGTAAACTAACCATAAATCGCGATCAAGAGCTGTCACTGTCATCATTGCTATTGAATATTGACACTGACAGTTCTTGAACGCGATGTAGATGTGCAAATCGAGTTCATTTTCAGTTGTGAAATTCACCCATACCTACTACTAAAACCTAAGGATCTTACTGCCAATAAATTCCTCTCAAACTCTTCAAATTGACATTACATTCCCCTAGTGCCCACTAATACAGCCGTGGAGCAATTATTTTGCCGGCAAACGCAACATATCAAATATACTTTTATTGCCCTACCTACATAAAGTGTTGGTACCGGGCAATATTCTTGAGTGATCTTAAAAAACGTGTTTTTATAACTTGTGCACTTAGTTTTTGATGTATGGGCGGTAAACATGTACAAATTGAAGGGGATGCTGTGCTTAGGTTATGGGTTTAGATATGGCGGTAGCGGGAATAAGGACATAACATAATCAATCTGCCCAGCATTTTTCTAACTAAATTGGGGTCGGCTTCCAGTCTAACCGGTTGCAGTCAGAAGCCAAAAATTCTGACAACTAGTCTCGCCAAGGTGTAGTTTTCCCCAGTAACTGGGTTGTGGAGGTCGGATAGGCAGTCGCTCTATGTAAAATACTGGTATTCAGCTCCATCCGGTTAGACTAGAAGCTGACCCCAACATAGTTGGGGAAAGGTTAGACAGATGATGATGATGACTATCGCATAATGTAAGTGAATATTAAGACGCATAAATATGCCAGTAACCTTGAGTGGTTAGCTTGCGTGCTCTGTACTGAGCTCACGCAACGCGTCGTACGTTCAGCCAGTCGCCCATCAAGGAGCGCTGTCCCAAATTAGAAGCATTATTAATTTATTATACATAGAACAAAAGGTATTTTAATAAAACTCGTACACTGATAGATTAATAATTAAATTATCTTTAAAATGGTGAAGGCTTCAGAAAAATACGCTTGATAGATTTTGCGTGATTCTCAGTTTTTATCCCCGTTAGACATAACTTTACAAATTAATTTCACTATGTAATATAAACACAATCTAAAATATTCTTATATTAAGTTATTAAAAAAATGCTTTAATTTAACATATATTTTTTCCCAATCATGAACACTACTCGTTTAGACGTGATTTTCAATATAAAATCATGAAAAGTCGGCTGTCGTCGCCTTAAGACTCCTCCGCTCCGCTACCGCTCTGTCCCAGGCCGCAACCTTAAATACTGAAGTTGTACTAAAGTAAGACATTACTTGAAACTTCGTTCTTGAAATTTCGTTATTTCAATTGCTAAGGACTTTACAGGCACTTTTATTTACTGTAACGTTTTTCAGTAGGGTGGCAATATGCAGGTGAGTTTTGAGTATTGAAATTCTAAAAGTCTAACATTTATGTTCTTCATAATTCTCCCGGCCAGAGACTCCGAATCGGGAAACGTAAGGCACGCTCAGGTTAGGAGTAGGGACGATCCTCGTAGAGTTACTGCTAGCAGCTGGGAATTCCCGGAAGTCATCTGCCTAGGCCTTTTCCAACTACGTTGGGGTCGGCTTCCAGTCTAACTGGATGCAGCTGTATTTTACATGGAGCGACGGCCTATCTGACCTCCACAACCCAGTTATTGGGTAATACGATACCCCTTGATAACACTTTTTGTCCCATGGCTTAACGTGCTTTCAGAGGCACGGAGGCTTCTCGTTTGTAAAGACGGTCACCAATCCATGGACTTACGGGTCGATTGATCAGGTTAAGCCACGCTTTAGATGAATCGGCGTGCGATTGGAGAGGTACATAGATGATGATGTTCTAGGACTACCAAATGTATATGTTCCTAAGAGTAAATGTGAACTGCTAACAGCAGTAATACTTTGTATCTACAGCAGTGCTGCTTATAAAAGATTGTTTGGAAATGAAATAAAATTGAGGTATTCTGTAAATAGGACATCGGAATCACTGTAACACGTAATATTTAAAATAAGCTAGATGGGGTCGATACTTCCTATCTGACTACCCCTGGGATGAAATGGCAAAACAAACTCTGAGGTCAGTCTCTTTTAAAGTCTAGACATAATCTTGGTCAGGCGATAAGAAAACCATGTAGATTGGTGTCTGAAATGGTCCTTCGAGGAAAGAACCACACCGATTTGAAATTCATACTCTGGACCTGTCCAGAGTATGAATTTGTCAGTAATCGTGAAGCTCAACTAAGAACTTAAGAAGCTCAATGACTCGACGAACAATACCAAAGACTCAGACGAAAAAAAAAAACAAAGACAGCGCGCTGTTAACAGTGAAGTGAAGCCGGTTTCGTAAACATGTGTGCACTTTGTGTGGTGTAGTTTGATTGTAGTGTCATTGTAAAAGGTTGTATGTGTGCGTGTGAGCGTGTATGCACAGAGTGGAGGTGTAGTTTTGGCATGCTTCACTGTATTGTTCGCTGCGCTATGTCTTGGTTTTTTATTTGGTCTGAGACCAAAGAAAGGACTTTTGGGTAGGCCGCATAAAATACTCAAAATTCCAGACTACCTCCATCAAAAACTTACTGAGAAAGAAATTAAAAATCCACATAGTCCTCACATTCACAATACCTACCTAAGTCAAGTAATTTATTACTCTATGTCATTTTGCATGTAATATTCATCAATGCCAATAAAACTGGTATAAGGAGGAATTACTAACACTATAAATAGCAAAATCATCAAGCAGCATATTGCTGTGTTTCGGTTGGAAAACTTTCGGCGTCGGTGAAAAAAAAAGTTACATGGGACGTTCAATTTTGTCTCGCAACCCCAAACGCCATATTATGTAATTCAGGTTTTCATTGTCGAATGCAACCCATCCCATCAAGTTGGTCTTTTGATAAAGTCTTATTACAAAATCTAGCATAGAATAGACTAGTTATTTTTTTGCACAGAAAATAGGTACAAGTTACAGATGTTAAGTTTAAAATGATCCTAATACTAACTACCTTAACTAAGGCATGCAAACAGTTTAAGCTATAATAATAAAGACTCACTTAGTACATATTATTAACACATTCAATTAAATATCATGAATAGCCTTTAATATTCCCACTACTGGGACACAGGCCTCCTCTTTGTGAGAGCCCAAGCCGTAATCCACCACGCGGGCCCAGTGCGGGTTGGTAGATTCACGTCTTTGAACTTTTGGTTCTAGGATGTCGGTTTCCTCACTATTTTTTCCTTCTCCGTTTCGAGAGCAGTGGTAATGAAATAATTTACACAAAATAAACTGCGTGTTTGGGTTCAAACCCAAACAAGTACTCGTAGTAGTGGCGGCCACCACAGCCAAATTTAGACTTTAGCGGATCTCGCTGCGTAGTAAAACTTATCACGACATCTATAACGCCACACGCAAAATCCTGCATCGCGCAAGCAAGGTTTACCGCGCGACGAGTTTATTATACAACGCAGTCGGCCGCCAGACACGACCCTCCCTTTTCTAAACAGGATGTGTGAACTTTACACCCTGTTCCTCATCTCTCAATCAATCGGCCTAGCCTTTTCCCAACTATGTTGGGGTCGGCTCCCAGTCTAACCGGATGCAGCTGAATACCGTATTTTACATGGAGCGACTGTCTATCTGACCTCCACAACCCAGTAACTGGGTAAAACGATACCCTTTGGTAAGACTGGTTGTCAGTCTTTCGGGCTTCTAACGACCCGCAGCGACTGTCAAAGATCCACGAATGACAGCCGTGACCAACGGCTTAACCTGCTTTCCGTGGGACGAAGGAGTCTCGGTATGTTAAGATGGTCACCCGTCCACTTACCAACCCTGGCAAGCGTAGCTTCACCTGATGGATCGAACCGTGCGGCTGTTATTACTTAGCCACGAGCTCCTCCCTGTTCCTCACCTCTATAAAACTATAATTAGTATGCCCTTCTAACCCAAAAACTATTTCTAAAATGGTGTTTCCAACTTCTACAGTTCTACTTTCTAGATATAAAAACTTCTTTCACACGAACACCAGAACTCTTTGCCATCAAAACGCCATTTCACACCTTAAAAAAAAGTAGCGTTCAAATGTCATAACGAATATGAAATACGATAATAGGTAAGCAATTTTTCTCCAAACTTAATCAAGTAAAGAAAAGGTAGATGGTGTGGATTTTTCGAAATAAACCAACCCGTAATAATTTCCGTGGTATAGCGAATTTTGATGCAGTGAAAGTGGATGAACATATTTTATAGAGGAGTTCTTTGGCGATGATGCCTGTAGATTTTGACACCTTTATGCAATGCCTGTTTCAATCATTTAGTTTATTTGATTATTGAAGCAGAGTGTCCACTAGCAAGCTTAATTGTGCAAGTTTACGTCTGCAAATAACTTGAACTAAAAAACATGACAGAAACACGACAGCGGCAAGTCAGTATTTTGGCAGTTGTCAGTATATTTCGACGAACAACACAGTCGTGTCAAGTTATGTTTTCATGTTCCAAGTCGATTGTAGATCTGTGATTAAGCCATGAATTCACTCTTGAGGACTAATGTCTCGCGACACGGGTTCCTCGAAATCGCTTGACGTCGAGCGACGTTGAGCAACATTTTGATGACGCCATTTTTCGTCGTTTTCGATGTGTCTGGAGCCATTTGTCAAGGGAGATGTTGTCCCCCTATTGAATGAACACGGCATTAGATTAATATACTACTAGATCAAAAATAGCTTGTCTCAATACATTTTTTAATTGTACCTCTTTCTTTTCAAACCATGGTTGATAATAATTAAAACTTCGCTTCTTCTTTCACTATCGTGTGGTTAGTAACTAACCTGGTGTCAGAGTTTTCATGCCACCCATAGGCCTCTGACTTGGCTTCACATGCCGTCGAGAAATATCTCTCAGGGTTTCCTCACGATGTTTTCGTTCACCGTTTTTGTAGCAAGTGATAAATATACAATACGCACATGGATCCGAAAAGTCAGAATCAAGGTATTGGATTCGAAACTAGGTGCAAAATTTAGTTTTTTTTTTATAACAAGTAAAAATATTCTTCAGATTTAGTTTTGTTTCAGCCATGGCAAGATCGATAAAGAAACACAGTCACCATTGCTGAAAATATTTAAAGAAATCATGACAAGGGAAAAAGAGTAAGATTATTGTTTTCTATAAAGTTCTGTAAAAACCATATTTTTTTTAAGAAATGTCTGTTTGCAATCTTCGAACAACTGGTCGGCCACTGCAGGTGCAACTACTGAAGGCCCCGCAGACAGGCACGACGCGACTCTGGTGGAACAATTTCTATGAAAAATTCTCGGAAATTGTTACGGTGACACGTCGCGCCTGTTGTGCAGGAGTCTTTATCCTCAGATCCAACAAAATATCACTATGAAGCCACATCAGTGTTGCTGCATCCATCATCATCAGCTTAGACTCTAAGGCTTCCAGTCTGACCAGATGCAGCTGAATACCAGTATTTTACATGAAGCGACTGCCAATCGTACCTCCACAACACAGTGACTGGATAACACGATTATTTTCGTTGATAAGACAGATCGTCAGACATTCATTATACAAGGTGTTTTTTTGATATCCCGTAACTCTAGGGTACTGAATGAGACCATATCAAAGAATCAACTGGCATATGTTTTTATTTTTCATTCAAAATAATTCGACGAAGTCACCACTATTTATGTTAAAAACCCGTAGGTGAAATATAAAAAAATAAAAAAAACAAGAAAATATGACTACGTCGCATTTTCTTAGCTTTAAATTTGAATGATTGCTTTGAAATTATTTACTCGTATTAAGAAACTTAGATACACACATCGAGAGTCTAGTGTAAGTTATCTTAAAAAAATAGTTTTATTTTTTATGCTAGTTGATTTTTTGACATGATCTCAGGACCCTTGAGTTATGCGATACAAAAATGAATATAATTAAAGGCGATTATGACACTGCACCGCGCTACAGCGCGTAGCGCGGGGCGGCCATAGCAAGCAATCTTACAATGTGAAATCTGCCGCCCCGCGCTGCCACGTGGCGGACCGCGGTGCATTGTGATAATCGCCTAAGGCCCCTTAGGCGATTATCACAGGTTTTAGATGTTTTAGACAACGGCCCGACGAGTGGTTACCGCCCGATAACCACTCTTCGGGCCGTTGTCTAAAACATTTAAAACTTGTGATATCTTTTCATATAAGATTATTAATTTTGCAGCGATCCTGAAAAACGGAATCTGCTAAACGAACCAAGAGAAAAGAAGAAACGACAGTATTCCGGATCTAGGACCAAAGCTGATCGTGTGAGTCTCAACGTTATCATAATTTTGCAAACCAAGTTTAAAAAATCAGAACAAGAAAGATCGACTCCATCTCTCGCTTATTACCCGACTACGGCAAAGCCTAAAGGAAGGGTTATGATTTTAGTAGTCTATGTATGTTTGCTTTTACGTGTGTTGCACCATAGCGCCTAAACTACAGAACCGATTTTGATGAATGAGGTATCAATAGGTTTGTGCTAATGGCTCGGGTGACATAGGCTACATAAATTCTCCCTAAATTTGGTATGGTGGACTTTACATGTAAATTTCTGACCACGATAAAAAAAATATTGAGATAATCATGCCATAATTGGTATCAAAACAAAGGTCTTCGAGCACTAGTTTTTTTTTTTTAATAACCGACGAAATATTTCAACGGTTCAGAATCATGTAATGAATCCATGGTATCAGTTTTCGCGTCGATGTCCCTGCCACCCTGCATATCATATTGTCTAAGTAAATAAATATGCTTATTTTGTTAAATTAAAATCAATCAAAAGTGGGACTGCGCTACACGCTATAAACTAATTCATTTCGATGCAGCTAGCTTACATACCGAGGTGACATATCCATGTTATCACCAATCAGCAGTTGGTAAGCTACTTGTTTACCTTTGTGCAAATTACTGGCATATGTATTTTAGGCCTTACAGGTTTCATACACGTCCGGGATGCCTCTGGTATTGCAGATAAGGTTCATGCACACACGTCAGTCACGTCAACCTCAAGTCGCACCAGTCACGTCAATCTGTGTCAACTCAGTGATATATCCATATAGTTCGATAAAAAATTCAAATACAAATTAAAATTACCCTCTTAATAAAGAATCGCCATAACGCAGAATAGATCCTATCTGCTACAGTCTTCAGAATCCCGTTGCAGCTGCCACGCTTTCTGCAGATCAGGGATACAGTTTTCTTGCGGATGACGGCATGAAAGCCAGCAGTACGATACAGCACAAACATCCGCGATGCACTACAGAAGTGAGGCAGCCCCAACATCATCCCGAAGATGTTATTACAGTGGACGCGCAGGACATCCAACGATCTTTTGGTATGGCTATCAAAAGACATGCACTGCACTGTTAGTTTTTCAAGACAGACTGACAGGAAACTGCATACCCGGACCTGCATACTTCGTGTACCTGGATAGAAAGGAGAATTACCTATGTCTACTGTTTACTTTGCCATGTCGACAGTGAAAATATGAACTCAATCCGCCAAGCCTTTTTCCAACTATGTTGGAGTCGGCTTCCAATCTAACCGGATGCAGTTGAATACCAATATTTTACATGGAGCGACTGCCTATCTGACCTCCACATCCCAGTAACTGGGTAATACGATACCGTTGGTAAGACTGGTTGTCAGACTTTCGGGCTTCTGACGACCCGTAACGACTGCCAAATATCCACGAATGATAGCCAGGACCAACGGCTTAACGTGTTTTCCGAGGCACGGAGGAGTCTCGGTATGTAAAGATGGTCACCCATCCACTGACTAACCCCGGCAAGCGTAGTTTAACCTGTTGGATCGACCCGTGCGGTTGTTATTACTTAGCCACGATCTCCTCGAGCGTGGAAATATAAAGTAAGGGAATGTAACTTAGGGAATCAGGAGAGTCAAAATATGTTTTTTTTTTTTTTTCTGATTGTTCCATTTTCTGTGTGTTTTCTCGTTTTATGTATGAAGTAAATGTTCTAAAATTCAAGTATCTTAATCTCTTTTTATCAGCTTCTTTAACCATATTTACAGAAGTCCTGTGAATCCAGCAGTTCAGAACGTCGTAAGAGAGTTAGTCCTTACAAGATATCCTCCACGGAGCAGAGGGCTGAATATCTTACTAAAGCCACAAGTCAGAGTATGGTAAGTTATTTTCTTTACAGCACTGTCCTTTTGAATCGGAGTTACCGACATAGCTTGCAGAGTAAGCAAGCTGTAGTGGCAATGAAGGTTGCGTCTTCAAATCACGTCGGTGTCACCAATTTAGAGGTATGAGGATCAGTGTGTAAACTTCACTCATCCTCTATAGAAAATGGAGGATCCTCCAACCAGACGGGTGTCATGTTTGGCGGGGAACTGCTGAACGAATGATGACGGATAGTCTTATATATGTCGATCGCGCGGTAAACTCTAATTGCGCGATGCAGGATTTGTGTGACGTCAGGATGTTGTGTGACGTCAGGATGTTGTGTGACGTCAAGTCTTTGATGCGTAGCTCGTATGTGGCGATTGTAGATGCCACAGGGTGACTACCGAGATGACGACTAATAGAGAAGTATGGAAGAAAAGGACATGTTGTGTTGAGCACAAATATATTGGGGTAAGGGCTGGAGAATCATGATGATGATCGGTTTCTCGTCCGGTCTTCTTAACTTCTTTTCCGATTATCTGCGCGATCGCAAGCAGTTTGTAAGACATGGCTGCTTCGAATCCAAGCCTTACAATACACGCTTGGGCGTTAGTCAGGGATCCGTGTTAGGGCCGCCTCTTTTCCTGATCATGATCAATGACCTCATAGCTAATGTTAAATTTGCCAAGTGCCTGCTATATGCCGACGACCTTAAGCTAGTCGCACAAATAGTCAACGACAACAAGTCGAACGGATGAGGATTGCAAACTCCTACAGAGGGATATTGACGCCATCTATGAGTGGAGCATTGTGAACAAGCTATTATTTAATAAAAACAAGTGCTACGTCATGACATACGGTTGCGACCAACCCATTATGACTATAGTTTGGGGAGGAGAAGTAATTACTCGTGTCACCAACATAAAGGACTTGGGAGTGACTTTCGACCGCTGTCTGACTTTTAGAAATCACGTTTCTACCCTTGCGAAGGAATCTTTCAGGCGCTAGGGATTTGTCTTGAGAAATGCTCGTGACTTTCGCAATTCAAATGTTATTAGGCTGTTATACACTGCTCTGGTTCGAAGCAAACTCGATTCCAGTGCCTGTGTTTGGCACCCTCATACCGCGACACAAACACTAATGCTAGAAAAGGTTCAGAAAACATTCCTAAGATGCCTCTTCCAAAGGTTATACCATTTTTTTCCGTACGTGTACCCTACCAACTATCTTTTAGGGACTTTAGGCTTTAACTCATTGGAGGTAAGAAGAGGTCTTGATCAGCTCATGGTAGCCTGTAAGACCTTACGGGGACGTATCGACTGTCCAGAGCTCCATGGCCTTTTCTGCCGATTATTTGTGCCCGACAAATACATTGGCCACCGTCAGAGCCGCCGACACAATCTGTTTGCGCAACTGTCATGCAAAACTGTAGCCAGAGCCAAATCCCCAGTCTGTCGTACCCTAAAGATGCTGAATGCCCTTCTGATTGCTAACCCTGAATGTGATGTGTTTTCGGATGAATGGAGTAAAATTATGCCTATATGTCTGGTGTTCTGTGAGAGAAAGTATGCTAGGGAGTCCACTGTTCCATGTTAGTTTTAAATTAAATTATTGTCAACGTTGTAATTGTTTCTATGTTAATTAATGTAATTGGTGTTGTACCGTTTAAATTAACTATAAATAAATAAATAAATAAATGATGATATTTTTTACTTTATCATTGTTTCAGCCTTACCACAATGAAAAGAAAGACAGCTGGTGGTTTTGGGTAAGTGGTAACCTCATTTCTTTGAACCCGAACTTTAGAAAAAACAACTTTCAAAGTAAGAAAGAAAGCTCGCTTTCGCTCTAAGGACTCCACCAAAGCGGAGATGTCCGAAGCGGAGACGAGAAGAGATGTTTTTCCAGCTAGAGTGTATCCACCGAAGCTGTGCGGAGTTGCGTAATGCATACTGGCTAGAGTGGAACTGAGCTGCGTGCAGCGAGCGTTGGATGTTGACCGCTCAATGCACGCCGCTCACATCTCTTCTCGTCTCCGCTGCGCGCCGTCTCTGCTTGCGAGATACAGCTAACATCTCCGCTTTGTATCGCCACCCAGCTCACATCTCCGCTCCGCTCGCGTCATACAAATATGATACATCTCCGCTCAGTGGTATCCACTGAAGCTGAGTGGTCACGAGATGTGTGAATAACGAAATTCTATTGGTTTTTTAAAACACATTCTCTCGTCTCGTCTCCGCTTTGGTGAAGTCCGGGCCTAAAGGACTCCTCACCGGAGCATTCGCCCGTAATGTAACAATCCAAGATTCCACTATAATGGTTGAAGCTTTCCAAGTAGCCTGCGCAGGCCGTCAACTGCTAGATAATTGAAACCAGCAGGATAGGTTAATACATTATAATTAAAAGGTAGAACTATAGTTTGACCGGGCTGTTCCGCGCCTTACGAATGCGCGGTGAGGCGGGGGGCAGCAGTGACCAATGAGCAGCGGGCGGGACGCCACCGCGCCACGCGCCCTGCTCTTTGACGGATGAGCGGTCTGCACAAACCCCTGTCTCGCCGCGCACATACCTCAGGCGCGGAATAGCGGTCCCGGTCAAACTATAACACAGCTAGTTTGCGGGTAAAGGGTTTTTTTAGTTCAGGCGCTGCTCCGCACTTAACTCTAGACATGTTTTGTAACTATCATTAAGTAAAGATATACAGACGTTTCATTCCCAGCAGAACGACCCACCAAAGCAGACAGAAGATACCTGTTCATGTGTCTCTTGCGCGTGAGTAGATTGTACTAACAATAGCAACTTACGGTTTAATCAGAAAAGGCGCTTCAGTAATCCTCGGCAGCGTCATATTTCGTTCGTGTGCAATGTTTACTTTTTGTTCGGAAACCCGAAATCTAACAAAAAGAAAAGTTTGAACGATCGTGTATTCGCGCGACGATCGTTTTTTAGGCGCGGGACATATATACACAAGTAGCGAGGGGCGCGGGCTAGGCGAAGGTGTGACGCGGGCGTTGCTGCTTCTTCATATTTCGCCTGCGCCACACCCGCGCTCCGCCGCCTGAATATATATATCCCGCGCCTCATCACTCCTATACATTTTGTATGAAATTGCGGCCCAACGCCCGCGCCCCTCGCAACTTGTGTATGTCCCGCGCCTAAAGAGGACGCGATGTGTTTCCGAATTACCAGGAACGTCGCGCCACTGATTAAACCCCCACAGAGCCTAAGCTTCTAAGTTTTGTACTGCCGCGCTTTGTACTGGTGCACTTATCATTGCGCATCTGTATGAAGAATTTTCTCTGTCGGTTTACCTACTCCGGTCGCACCTCGTCATCTGTCACTCAAGTTTTTAAAACTTTTTTGGAATTGCATAGAGTTGTTAATCTATAATTTTATGACCATGGTAATTCAAAATATGCGAGTAATTCCATGGTTGTAACAGCTCTATAATAGATCTCATCATCGCGAGTTCGTATTTTGAAATAAAGACGATGATTGCCGAAGCGCATACTATGTTTAAATTGTATAAGCTTACCCAGGTCACATGCACTAGTATTGCCATGGTAAAGTTTTCAGTATGCGGACATCCGGCTTTGTAGAGCTTCATCTTAGCATCTTGGCATGACTGGCAGTTTCTGTACGTCAGTAAAAGTTTCAAATCAAATCAAACGTTTATTTGCCAGAAATACATTGTTTTGGTACAGCCGTTCGATTCTGTAAAAATATCACCGTGAAACTTAGGTGAAGTGAGCGTGAAGGGAGCTGTCAATAGTGTTAATCCCTAGCATTCTGCCGGTCGATTCTGTGGCAGAGACAGCTTACTTCACGCTCACTTCACCTAAGCTTCACGTTAATATTTTTACGGAATCGACCGACAGGTCAGATCTTATAACCTAAGTGTCATTGTATTCTGCCTGCAAGCAGCAAATATAATTTATTAAGTTAAGATACATTCTTATTTTATTACTAGTATTGTTATATACTTTTACCATGCATTTATTCACTATTTAATTTATATTGTTAGTAGTCTTCTAATAATTATAGGTACAAATTTTCAATTTTATGTTCTGTAAATTCCTTAAGAACGTTTATTCTGAAGGTGGGCAACGTTGCAAATAGATGTCAATTAATTCACTGTTTTGATTACTTCGGCAATATTACTGTGTGGAAATAAGAAATGTGGCTAACTAGCGAACTAGAATATTGATTATGAAATGCAATAATTAATATCGTAATACCGAATATTTAGTTTTAGATGTAAAAAAACTATTTTGAAACTTTCCAAATGCGTTTTTTACACCTAAAATGGGTACAACATCAAATTCAATGTTATAATTGCAATTCATTATTAATATTCTAGTTCGCTGGTAAGCCACATTTCCTATTTTTATTCAATAATATTGCTATATGAATCAAAACAGGTAAATATTTGACAGATATTTGCGACGTTGCCAACTTATAGGATATACCCTCTTAATACTCTAAAAACAACACTTTAGAACTTTTTTCACAGCTTAAAAAGAATAGTCAGCTCAGAATACGCCTGTATCGGCTGCCTGCTCCTAGTCTTCACCATCTCCATCATTGTCGCCTTTCTCGTGGTCTTCACGAACGTGCCAAACATTGGTGGAGACTGCAAGCCCATGGAATGCAAAGACTGCCAGGAACCAAAACCTCGAGCTGGTCCTACCACTCCAAAATGTAAGGAGTGCATCGGAGTTGCGGATAGTGAGAGGCTTAAGAGGAAGATTGACATGCTCAACAATAAGAGATTAAAGAAAGGCTTCATTGGAGTCACTGAGTTTCGGAAGAATGATAAGTAAGTATTGTTTATGTTCCTAGCTTTTGCCCGAAGCTTCGCCCTCTTGGACGGAAATTATCCCCGGGATCGTAATTACGGGATTAAAATCTATGAAAGTAAGTTGGTGTGTTTGCCTAGAGAGTGTTTTTTAACGCCCTAAAATTAAACCTCGCTGCCATCATGACAGCCGTCACTGCGGCCGTTATGTGGCGGTAGCCGCTCTTCTAGGATTCTAGTAACTTAACTAGACGCCGCCATTGCTGTCCATCAAAGGCAATTGCAGTTCACTGCTGAACCTCTCCCAGACTGCCCCACAACACTCCTGTCCTCCGCCTTTGGCATCCAGTCTGTCCCAGCCACCTTTTTCAGGTTGTCAGTCCATTTAGCTGGGGGTACCGTACCAGACTACTCTTGCCGATACGCGGTCTCCACTCCGGAACCCATCTGGTCCACCGGCTCTCACGCATCGGTCCTTCGACAAACATTACTGTGCCGTCATATAAATACTGTTTATCTACTCTAATATCGTAATATTCGAATTATAAACTTCAAAACGAGTTTATATTGACATACTTTATAAACACAATACCAAAATATAAAAGTAGAACCATATTATAACAGTTTTTCTCTAGCAAAATAATGCTATAAAACAATATTTATTCTATTACGATACAGGGCAAATCCAAGAAGTTAATATCACCAAAGAGTTTCCATCAACTTTTGTAATGGAACGTTACGGGGGACAGCAGCACCGCTCCAGCGCATGCGCGGTGATGTGCTGGGTGCAGACGCCATTCATACGTTTTGTTGAACTCAATTTCGTGGGATTTTTATTTATGTAGAAAAAAATCCCACGAAACTTTGGTCTTTCATTTAGTAGGTTCAATATATGGGAGTAGATAAAGTAGTGTATGAAACTAGACATAACTAGGTATTAGAACACTCGTGTGATATTATTAAAAACCTCGCCTGTGGCTCGATTTTTAAACACACACTCGTATTCTAATACCCCTCATTATGCAACAGTTTCATAAAATACTATTTTGCTACACTTTGTTTAGTATTTTTTTGAGATATTCGATTGTGTTGACTAAAAGATTCTATTGTTTACAGTAAAGACTTTGATGATATGCTGTCTGGACACATTGGTATCCCTGGAGGGGCCGGAATAGGTGTGTATGCTTTTTTAAATTATATTTGATAGGAAAAATCGGTGCAAGCTGAACCAGCCTATAATCTTCCCACTACTGGGAAACAGGCCTCCTTATTTCCAGAGGGACTGGGCTGTAATCCACCACGCGAAGCCAATGTGGGTTGGTAGACGTGCACATGTCTTCGATTTTTTAGTTCTAGAACATGTCGGTTTCCTCGCGATGTTTTCCTTCACCGTTTGAAAGAGCAGTGGTGATGACATTATTTACACAAAGTAAACTGCCTGATTGGGTTCGAATCTATGAAAATCAAAAAGAAAGTCAAGGCTGCTGGGCCTAACTGGGAATTAAGTCATTAAGTCATGAGAATAAGAATAAGAATTAAGAATTCCGTATGTCCAAATGGAAAAACAAACCCTTGTAAGATCACTCGTGTGTCCGTCATTCACAGGCAATTTGCTCCGAATCTAATAAACCGATGAAGTTGAAATTTCGTACACGTATCAAATTTCAGTGACCTCAACACGAACGTGTTAAGTAAATTAATTAATTTTAAATATGGCGGTCAGTTTTGAGAGACAAATAAGAAAATTAAAAACCAGCCAAGTGCGTGTCGAACCACGCACAACGAAGGGTTCTATAGTTGCAATGAATTTGAAACAAACATAACATTTTTATTAATTTCTCAATATTTACATTAACAAGAAACAATTTAAAACTAACAGACTTAAAATAATAATAATAATATTTACAAGCGGACGAATTTTTTGGTGCCCTATGATTGCTCCCCCCACTCCTTTCTAACATAACATTGTATTTGAAAAACATGATCTCCCATACATTCCTATTGCAAATGTAAGTTTATACGCACAATATTGAGAGATTAACCATGTTATTTTAAGACCATAGACTTCTTATAGGTTTTCCTGACAAATACTGGTGAAAATAACTGATATTCATGACGGCCGTTACAATATGACGGAAACGCTCTTCTAGGAAACCGTAGTTTTAACGTTGGTTGATGCTAATATATTTGTTTTGTATAATATATTACTCGACTTGGCGGGGGCACTGCTGTGCAACCCGATCTGACATTTACTCTTATTTATTTTCTGTTTTATTAATTTAAACTTTTCTTTTTAACTAGATTTTGGCACCCGTTTTCGTGAGCTGGTGAGTTATATTTATTTGTTTTTGTAATTACTTTTTATAAATAAAATATTTTAAGGCAATTTTAGCTTGTACAAAATAATAATAATAAAAAATAGTTTATTAACCAAATAAAGTAATCTTCCATTTCCTTAAAACGAATACAAATAAACAGCTTCTAAGATTATTGTTACAAGGGAAACGTAATTTTAATATTCTAAATTGTGGATTCCACTAGGTCGAACCTGTCTCGTGGAGTCCTTGAGATTTTATGAGCGTTTATCCTAAAACTTGGCAACGTCGCAAATAGCTGTCAAAAATTTACCTGTTTTGATTAATTTGGCATTATAACTGTATGGAAACAAAAAATGTGACGGCAAAATATTTGATATCTATTTGCGACGTTGCCCATTTCCAGAATAACGCTCTTAAAAAAAAAATGTGAGGATTGATACTGTATTGTAAAATTTAATAAGTACTGTTTTATGTAAGTAATTGATGCAAACATGTAAATGAATAGAAAAAGAGTAAAAAAATCCACATTATTTTCACAAAACTACTATTAACCGACAAATTTTATTCTCATTTTGTTCGCAAAATAATAATATTATTTGATCTAATCAAAACTCAAGATGACGCGAAAACAGTAAAAAAAAACGAACTAACAAAAGTACAATACTAATCCGTCACCAACGAAAAGCGTCTAAAACCCTTGAAGCCAGCCATTATTTTCAATAGCAACACCTTCAGAATTCCCTACAGTGTTGCCAGTAAATAAATAACACGCATTTCATGGCAGTTTTGGGAAGCATTTTTCTCAATCAGTATGTTTTTTAGTGTTGTAACTTTTTTGGGGAAAGGTGAGATGTAGTCTGGTAGGTATTTTGAAAGGTTGAAGTTTTTATGATTACATAAAACTAAGACTATCAAACCGAAGTTTACAATGATAACGTGGTAAATCAACCATATTTTGTGAGTTTGCGAATTTTAGAGGTATAACAAAAATGTTGATTCATAAGCATAATCAGTCTTATATTGTGATATTCCCACTGCTGCGACACAGGCCTCCTCTCGGTGAGAAGTGGGCCGTCCACCACGCGGGACCAGTTGGTAGATGTCACATGGTATTCAACCTTTTTGTTCTAGGACATGCCGGTTTTCTCACGATGTTTTCTTTCACCGTATTGAGAGCAGTGGTGGTGAAATAATTTACACAAAGAAGCACCTGCCTGTATTCGAATCTACGACCTTCAACTCGTAAGTCGCGGCAGTTACTACTGAGCTACCACTGCTCCTAAATTTTTCAAACATCATGAAGTAGCAATTTCCTTCAAAATCTTTCGGATTTAAATAACGGTCGGTGCTGGAAAGTTCAGTTATGCCAGTAACTTACTAATCTGGATTTGGTTGCGATTTGCAAAAAACAATAACATTGAACTTGCCTGGGAATTGAAAGCGATATCTACGTGTCACTGATTAAATACGCAATAAATAGGATACACGTATTATCACACCCACTTTTAAATATACTATCAAATTTATTTTTATAATGATTTGGAATTTTTACAAATGTGAAACGATCGACATCCTTTTTTACTCGTCTAAATTTATCTTGTAGATATCGAGTATTTGTTCAAGAAGTATTTATTACATATATTGCAATAAAACCCAATTTAATTTATTCATAATTAAATGTATCTGTGGGGGCTTGTAATTAGCAATTCAGTTAAATATTATTGTTACTATAATGTTATTAGTCTGTAAGCCTTCTGATAAAAATAAATGTTATACTCACACAACAACAATCGTGTTTTCCAGCTAGGATTTTCAACATGCTGTTGGAGTTGTCCGCGGTTCAAGATGCGATCTTTTTTCCTTATTTTAATAATGTCGTAGAGTTATAGGTAATTGTAGATTGTATTAATATCTTGTTTGTTTTCACGGTTTAACGTAGGAAAATATTTCAATGGAATGGCTTTTGATTTGAAAGTTACTCAATATGAAAAATACTGATGAAACACTACTAACAAAATTTTAACATCGATAGCACCAACACTTAAAGATCACCGCATCACTATAGTAAAATAGAAAATTTTGAGCGGCCATTGTTGTGTTCATCTTTTGCAATTCTGAAACGCCGGACCTTATATTACTTATTTAAAAAAAATCTGAATTCCTTCAATAGAACCCTGAATCTTATAATATAAATATTTTGTAACCATATCATGATTTAAAAGAGTGTCCGTGGAGTTTCTTGCCCGTTCTTCTCCATAGGTACCTACTACGCTTTGGAATGGGTATCTAGTTCATCTTTCTGACTGACCGTCCCCTTGACAATTCTAAAGTGCCTGTAATTGGTTTATTTGAAATAAATGTTTTGAGTTTGAGTTTGAGTTCAAAACGAGGTCACTTTTTTTTACCCCTGGATATAAATTTACATATCATGTGACTACTATTATTATTATGAGTTTGACCTACAAATCACTGGTTACTCTCCCTTCGGCGAACAGTCGTTGTAATATCATCCCTTGACTAAGGGTTTCGACCAGGACTGGTATAGTCGGTATCTTTTGTATTGGCCGTTGTTATTCGACTGCGAGATTTGGAAATTTTTGGGACTTGATTCGTCCAGCAGCGAGATGGACAGATGTCACTGTTGGCATCGTGGGTCAAACCTGAATGTGGCTGGCACAGGAGCGTGGGGATTGGCAGAAGAAAAGAGAGGCATATCCCCAGCAGTGATTGAAGTCGAGATTAGGCAAAGGGAAAGTGAGAGATTGAAATTTTTGTAAAGTGTTCTTAATTTTTATGATGTTAGAACTATTTTTACGTCTTTTTCGATAAGTTTATATTGTTGTCAAATGTGGTTTTAACTATTTTGGATTTTAATTCTTGCTAATGAAAGCTAAAATAAATATTTGTATGTTGATTTCGAAATAATGTTAAAATTGAATTAAAGATTTGTATTACTTTCCGACAACCCATCTGATGGACAGTGGTTATCGTCACAGTAACATAGAAATTATTCAATTTTTCATAATAATTCTTGAAAACAACGTTCTGTTTGGGCCTGTTTTGAAAACAAAAGTGTTTCATACAAATTTTATTTCCAAACCAGAACGCTTTCTGTGAAATTAAATAAATGCGACTGAATACCTATATTGTGTGCCACACTGATAAATGCGTGCACTGACTGCACAGGTCCACTCAAATCTGTTAGGTTATTTCCTGAAAAGACCATTTGAGACAGTAATCTACTTAGTCCTCACATGATCTTACCAAGATTATGTCTTTTCTTTAAAAGAGATTTGACCCCTGGATTTGTTTCGCCATTTCTTCTCAGGCGTAGTCAGATAGAAAATGTTGACTCCGTCAAGCTTATTGTTCTTTTTTTATGTTTAAAAGTTTCTTAAAAATTCATCGTCTTTTTATCGTTTCTCATTCGTCACACAAACAAAAATGCTTCACGCCGTTCCTCTCTACCCGGACTACCGTCACAAACTCATTGTTTTTCCTCATCACTACAGATCATTGTAGCCTGTATTATATCTGCTGTCCCCCTCCCCTTTGTCTGCGTGATGTATTAGTCGCCAGACTCATTTGAAGCCTTTAAAATATTACCTAGCGCAGTCTTTGTACTGTTTTACCGGACGACGACGTTTTAATGTTTGTGTCTACATTAAGAGCCTTTATTCTGAAAGTGGGCAACGTCGCAATAGATGTCAAATATTTTGCTGTATTGATTAATTTGGCAGTTTAACTGTATAGAAATAAGAAATGTGGCTAACTAGCGAACTAGAATATTGATTATGAAATGCAATAATTAATGACGTAATAACGATTATTTCGTTTTAATGTAAAAAAAAGTATTTGGAAACTTTCTAAATGCTTTTTTTATCCCTAAAACGGGTCCAACATCAATTTCAATGTTAGAATTGCAATTCATTATTAATATTCTTGTTGGACTGATTTGGACATCATTTTATATTTTTATTTTTTTATGATTCGGCATTATAAAATACATACAAGCCTAAATTTTAACCCAGTACCACTGGCAGGGTAGGTAGTGTAGATAGGTAGCGAAGCCGGGGCGTGTAGCTAGTATTATGCAATAATGTGGTGTATAAATAAACGCTGGCAAATTATTTAACGTAATACTGAGATCACAGCACGTTGCATTCTGGGGTTTTAGGCCCATGTGATATCAACATCTACCTAGCCTTTTCCCGACTATTTTGGGGTCAGCTTCCAGTCTAACCGGATGCAGCTGAATATCAGTATTTTATATGACGCGTCTGCCTATCTAACCTCCACAACCCAATTACTAGGTAATACGATACGGCTTCTGACGACCCGTATCGACTGTCAAAGATCCACGAATGCCAGCTGGGACCAACGGCTTAACGTGCTTTCCGAGGCACGGAGGGATCTTGGTATATAAAGATGGTCACCCATCCACGGACCTACCGCGGCAAGCGTAGCTTTACCTGAAAGATCTACCGGTGCGGCTGTTATTACTTAGCCACAAGCCCCTTTTACGCCCGTGTGATAATTTTTTGAATTTTCAGAAGCATTTTGTTTTAGTTGGATCGGAAATTAGATATAGTTTTGTATGGAGTGTTTGTTAAAGAGGTTAGGTAGCACAAGCAGGTAAAAAAAATTAAACATTTTCGGCCACGGAAAGATCGGTAAAAAATAATTTTACGATTTTTTTTATTGTACTTCGAGCAAAAATATTAACAGCAGTTTTTTTTTTGCATTAAATTACTTAATGAAATATTGTAAGGATAGCAGTCAGGAGTTCAGGACACCATATATTCCTTACCCTTCAAAGGTCGACCAATGCCCTAGGTACGTGTCCAGTATAATAATGGATTCAGGACGCTGCGATTGCTGCCCAGCTTTTGTAGCGCTTCGGGTATGTTTGTGGAGGCTCGGTTTGATGGCTTCCATGCTAGAATGCGCAAGCAAACCGCCTCCCTACTAAGCAGAGTGCGGGGCAGCACTAACAGTATCTTACAAGGAATTGTTGAGAAGTATGATTCGGCAGTTATGAAGGCTTCCGTTCAGATTCTGGTCAGATAACGTGGCAATCTATTCTGAATTCGAGCAGTAATTCGAGTAAGAAATTCTTGTGCCTAAAAATTATATAAATAAAATAAGTAAAATAAATAAAATAAATACCTAATTTAAATAAAATAAATAAAATAAATAAAATAAATAAAATAAATAAAATAAATAAAATAAATAAAATAAATAAAATAAATAAAATAAATAAAATAAATAAAATAAATAAAATAAATAAAATAAAAGAATAATTTAAAAAAAATTCTCACCGGTATCGGGAACGGGAAGGGTCCAAGCTACCGGTGGTCAGAGCTCCTGAGAGAGGAACCTCCTCATCCCCTTCTTATTATTATTATTTCCTTTATTTAACTTTTTAACATATAAAATACATTTTTAAATATTTCTTAAATACGATATAAAAAAACATTTAAGAATATAAAAAATAGTGTTCCGCCGATGTCGGGAGCAGGGTCCAAGCTACCGGTGGTTAGGGCTTCAGAGACAGGAACTTCCTCACAATGCGAGCCGTATCGAGTAGTACTGCCTTCTGAATCAGGCCCTTGATCCAACCGCCTAACGACAGCCTCGAGAGATGTTGGTCGAGGCTTTCGGCTATCAGGCCATTGGCCGTTACGACAATCGGTACAATGATAGCCGAGCTCACATTCCACATGTCAACCTCATGTGCTAAGTCGAGATATTATATTTGTTTCTCTTTCTCAGCTTTCACGAGGTTCTCGTCGTGCGGAATGGTAACATCGACTATCATTGCGCGGCGCGCTGGTCGATCTATCACCACTATAAAGGGTATCTGTGACGTTGTACTGTTTGCAGATGATACCTCTTTTATTTTTAAAGTAGACAGGAATAGACAAGATTTTGACGATGTAAACAGTGCACTCTCAATGGTTACGGATTGGTTTACGACAAATAACCTAGTTCTCAATGCTAAGAAAACGAAATGTGTTAAGTTCGCCCTACCTAATGTTAGAAATCTAGGTCCCAACATCGTCTTAGATAAAGAGGTGCTGGGCACGCCACAATTGCGGCGATAAGTCCCCTCTTTGAGGAGTGGCTTGAGAGGCGCCATGGCGTCCTCACCTTCCGCCTGATGCAGGTCCTCACCGGACACGGTTGTTTCGGGAGGTTCCTGTTCCGCGTAAGGCGGGAGGAAACGCCCGGGTGTCACCACTGTGTGGATCGCCCGGAGGACACGGTGGAGCATACGGTGGAGGTCTGCCCGGCTTGGGCGGAGCACCGCCGTGTCCTCACGGAGGCGATCGGCGGCGGCGATCTCTCGCGTCCGGCCCTGGTTCAGGCCATGGTTCGGAGCGAGAGTGCATGGGAGGCCGTCACCTCCTTCTGCGAAGCAGTTATGTTCGCGAAGGAGGAGGCGGAGCGCGCGAGGGAGATGCAAGCTGCACGCCCTCGCGGCCCTAGTCGCCGCAGGAGACGCCCCGGGCGTCGGGAGTCGAGAGCCGACTTCCGGCCACCGTAAGGACCAGGCCCGTGTCGACGGCGCGTTGTGTTCCACGCGCGCCTCAAAGATATGTCAGCACCAACCGACGGGATCGAAAGCCCAATGCCTGCTGAGGTTGCGGGTTTGTCCGAAAGGGATATCGCGGCCCCGGCACACAGGCAACGGAAGGAACACGGGTGGGTTTTAGTCAGTAAAAGTCTGACACACCCTGTCGCTCTGCCCAGAGCGGGAGAAGTCATTTGATGATTTCCCATCCCGAAAAAAAAAAAAGATAAAGAGGTGCTTGAATCCATAAACTCGGCAGTTTTTCTGGGCATAACAGTAGATGCCAAACTTCAGTGGGGCCCACATATATCGAGCCTAGCGGGAAGGCTCAGTTCGGCCGCCTATGCCGTCAGGAAAGTAAGACAATATACTGACGTCGATACAGCTCGTTTAGTCTATTTTAGTTATTTTCATAGCGTTATGTCCTACGGTCTTCTGCTGTGGGGCAAAGCTGCTGATATTCAAAATATATTTGTCCTTCAAAAACGAGCTGTTCGAGCTATTTACCAGCTAGGTGCCAGAGTTTCTTTGAGAGATTTTTTCAAAGATATTGGTATCCTCACGGTGGCATCTCAATTCATCTTCACCAATATCTTATATATTAAGCAAAATATGCACTTATACACTAAAAACAGTGATTTTCACAATGTTAACACTAGAAATAAGGACAAACTACGAGCTCCCTTTCACCGGCTTCATAAGGTTCATAACTCATTTACTGGGCTTGGTATAACTTTTTATAACAAGCTACCCTCTTCTCTGGTAGATTTGCCTTTTAATGCGTTTAAAACGAAAGTAAAATCCAAGCTTTGTTCAAAGGCATACTATTCTATCAACGACTACTTAAATGATAAGAATAGTTGGTCGCTGTGATTAACTCAAGACAATGTTTATGTTCTTTCTCCAGATTACTTACTGACAAGTTATATGAGTTTATATAATTGTTTATTTTATTTGACTTTATAAGTCAAGTTATTTAAATTTAATTTATTGTTGACATAATTGACAATGCTTTATTTTTATGAGTTGTATTGCAATATGTGGTTAGCTAGTGACCTCGACAATTGATCATATTATTTATTGTTATTAGTAATTAACTGTTTGTTTATTTATTTTACCACGATGGTCCTAGTTTATCATTTATAACTTCCAGTTACAACTATATGTAAGCGGGCACGCCCTTTATGCCTGGGGGGTTTTATTTAGATATTATTATTTTTTTATTTTTTTTTTTTATCTCTGCCTGAGCGTAGCTGTTCTCGATGATTTTGTCTGGTATATTGGCGTGTGCTAGCTAACATATGGCTAATAATTTAAATAATGTTTTGTTTTGCGTAATGTTAATTATTTTGAATATATATAGAATCTTTTTTTTGTTGTTCTTCTAACTGAACAGACAGCTGCGCAGCTGGGGAGTTTGTTGCGCCACTTCTTCTTCCCAGCTAACGCACTAGGAAGTGGTGAAGGGTGGGCGTTTTGGGGGACTGTCTTATGTAGTTGACGTTCGAAAAGTGCTGATTCTCAGCCTAGTTTGAATAAATGACTTTTGAATTTTGATGTGATATATTAGGCTTATTGGCAACAATAGTCCTGTCAGTAATGATAGATCGATCCCATTACAACGTGACATGGTCATTTTCGAGAACTGGGTCGGGCACATACTTATAATACGGTACCTCAGAGTCTACAAGTTTATATTTCAAAGCAAGTTGCTGGTGAATAATCCTGGCCACTTGGTTATGCCTGTGTAAGTACTCGCCGTTAGCCAGACGCGAACAACCAGAGATAATATGTCTGATGGGCTCACCCGGACGATGGCATGCCCGACACACGTCAACCGTCCCGTCCTTCGTTATTGTTATTATTATTTTCAGATAAAATATCTCCTAATCGCCTTTACGACACCCACGGGACATTACTAAATAATCTATGAAATCCCTATTTTACGACAAACAGCATGGATTCACCCCATACAGAAAAAAAAACTTCAAAATCCCATAACTCACTTGTACCTTTAAAAACACTTATAATACCATAAAGTGTCATAGCATAACACACCACGGGAACCACATTTTATGCTTATAAGAATCTATGCAAAATTCACTTTACAATCCCATTGATATATATCACAAACTTACATTTTCACTTCACACAATAAACTATACTCAAAATTCTACCTTAAATCTTGAACTTTAAAGTTGATAATAATGGTGACAGGTTTGTTAATTTTTGTCAAGTGAAATTGAACCTTAAAAAGTTAGAAATAACGTTGGGGTAAAAATGTGGGTAGTACTGCATAAGTTGGTAGAATCGAAAGCTACCCTCTTATATGCGATAAATATCGGTACATTATGCTTCGAGGCAGGAGAGAGTCAATTGGTAGACGTCTTAAGTGTATACAGGGTGTTTTTTAGTTGATTTGCATAAACATTGAGTCGGCGTATCGTGATACCGACCAAGCTGATGGTCAGTAGTCATCGTCAATGGACATCTGAAAAACCAGTGGCATTGCAGACGTGTTGACATACCTAGCTATGCCAATATCATAATGTTTATTTGTTGTTTTCGTTTTCAATTCAATTTTCCCAAACTCAAAGCATTTATTTCGATTAAATCATTTACAGGCACTTTTGAATTGTCAAAGAGACGTTCAGTTAGGCAGAAAGTTGAAGATAGTTGCCCATTCCAAAACCTAGATCTCTATGGAGAAGAACGGGCAAGAAACTCCAAGGACACTCTAAAGATATGACAAAATCCTGGGTACATTATTCTAGTTGCTTCTTTAAGTGAGAACAATGTACAAAAAAAATACAAAAACATTTCAAAATAAAAATAAAAATTAATTGTAAAAATAAGCTCTGGCAGATAGAGATGACCAGTCTCAACTGACGGCGCCCATTCACGAACATGACGCTTGGATCAGCACCATCCAGCTCACCCATTTTGTAGGCACCAAATACGTTGGGGTGGGCTTCCAGTCCAATGGGATACAGCTTTAATACCAGTATTTTACTTGGAGCGACTGCTTATCTGACCTCCACAACCTAGTAACTGGGTAATATGATACACCTTGGTAAGACTGGTTGTCAGACGAATGTCAAAGATCTACAAATTACAGCCGGGACCAACGGCTTAACGATCTTTCCGAGGTACTGAGGAATCTCGGTATGTAAAGATGGTCACCCATCCACGGACCAACCCCGGTAAGCGTAGCATTACCTGATGGATCCACCCGTGCGGCTGTTATTACTGTGCCAAAAAGAAGAATATTTTTTATTTATCATATTTATAAATGTACCTACACTAGCTGACCCGTCAGCCGTTGTCCTGTCAAAATTTCAATTTTGATTTTGCGGCTGTTCCTATAGGTTTTTCCGATTTTTTCCCCCTTAATTTTGCTGTATTTAGGCGAACAAAACAAAAAAAAAAACAATCGGCCGAACCATTTTCGAGTTTTTATATACCTATATATCGATTCTCACCACATAATTTAAACCGGAATATCGATCAATGCATCCGATGGCCTCAGCTTGCATCAAACAAAAGTATATTAAATCACGTCCTCAAATCCAATAATAAAACTTCTCAACTTGTAACAACCTGTATCTCTAAGGGCGTCTACAAATCATGCTCGGCCGCGACACCTTAAGACTTGCCGTCCCGTGTGTAGGAGGCCTTAAATGATTTGTAGTCGCTAGACGGTACTAACTCTTTTTTTTTTGTTTAGATTTATTTTCTCTTAGAGTATGGGATTGAAAATGTATTCCAGTAAAGTTAAGTTTAGATATACAGAGTGGCGATTAAGTTATCACATTAAATAATACAGCAGTTATTACAAGTTTATAACAGACTGTTAAAATAATCAATTATAAAAAAAAAATAGAAAAATTAATAAAAAAAGGAAGTGTAAATTGGCACGAAATAATAACCCTTGTTAATAAGGCGCCAGCCACGCGCGGGGCGATAGTATCAACAATTCAACACAATTTAAGTTTGGTATTTTTACCAAATAATCACAAATATTATAAGTTAAATAATATTAATAAGTTAAATGTTGTTCAGAACTAAAACAAAAAAAAACTGCCAAGTATGGGTCGGACCACGCACAATGAAGGGTTCCGTAGTTGGGATGAATTTATCGCAACTACGAACATACAAGAACCAACTTAACTTTCTAAAGCCTACTTAGCTGTGATAGTTTTCCTTTTAATTTCGTTATATATACTACTTCCGTGAATTTTTCATATATCCAAAACCAACCATTTAGCTGGCAGGGGGGGTACACCCGGGGGGGGGAGCTCGCCGTCCGATAAGGACCAGGCCCGGGTCGACGGCGCGTTGTGTTCCACGCGCGCCTCAAAGAGATGTCAGCACCAACTGGCGGGGTCCGTAAGGACCAATGCCTGCTGGGGTTGCGGGTTTGTCCGAAAGGGATATCGCAGCCCCGGCACACGGGCAACGGAAGGAACACGGGTGGGTTTTCGTCAGTAAAAGTCTGACACGCCCTCTCGCTCCGCCCAGAGCGGGAGAAGTCATTTGATGATTTCCCACACTCAAAAAAAAAGGGGGGGGGGGTACACTTGACTCTAACAAAAATTAACACTTTTAAGGGTTAATATTTCGCGATCAGATCCCTGAATCTAAAAATGGTTTACACAAACTCACAATATTTTAGAACGACCGTTCCAACGATACCCCACACTATGGGGTAGGCGAGAAAAAACAAACATCCCCAATTTACGTGTATGGGAGGTACTCTAAAAAAAAAATTTTTTGTTGATTTTATTTTACCACTTTGTCGGCGTTACTAGTATGTATACCCATACCCAATTACAGCTTTGTAGTACTCATCGTCTCTGAGCTAAGCCGCGGACAGACAGACAGGCGGACATACCAAAACTATAAGGGTTCCTTGTTTACTACGATAAATAAGGAACCCTTATAGCCCTTCCTACCTTCTACGTTTAATGATGGTGTGGCAGTTTGAGTAGTTGATGCGGCCTACCCAAATATCTTTTCTTTGGTATTGTTGACAAATGCTTGCAACGACTCAAATCTGTGTGGTTCTTTCCTCAAAGGACCATTTCAGACACTAATCTACATGGTCCTCATTTGGCCTGACCAAGATTATGTCTGTACTTTAAAAGAGACTGCGGCCTCTGAGTTTGTTTCGGCCTTTCTTCTCAGAGTAGTCAGATAGGAAACGCCGACCTCATCTAGCTTATTTTTAATATTTTTTTAAATGACATGTAAACCTTATTCCGATATCCTATTTACAAAATAAACAATTTCCTTTCATTTCATTTCATTTTACGGAACCCTAAAAAGGTGCTTACCTTTTTAGGGTTCCGTAAAATACGGCTACAATGGTAATAGTTATTAATTTTTTTAATTGTGTTTATAATACGTAATGTAGAATATGTGGTTTCAATAAATGTGATAACCTACTCGCCACACTGTATACAGCCTCATGGCTTTAGTGGTCGCAAGCACTGCTGAGCGGGTAAGATTCCCAGGTCGGGTAAATTGTTATTGGGTTCTTCCGTCAGGAAATTCTCATTAGCAGCCCGGAGTCTGTGGGGTAACTGCGTAACCAGCATAACACGTACAGTAGCAATGGCTTTCATTTTGACAGTTCAACAACATTCATTGCGTTATTTACGTTGTTCAGCAGACAATTTTTTCGACTTTTTGAAGCAATGGATTAGCAATAACTTTCAAAATCATTTATATTGTGATTGGAACTGTGTTACGCAGTGGATTTGTGAGCTGTTGATGGCAATAGGCTCGCGCCCTATTAGGTACATGAGATTTAAGACCAGGCATTCTAAAGACAATTTCCACGCAAGCTCCGCCCCCATGCACCTCGCCACTCCACTATGAACTAAACGCTAACCCATCAGTAATAAAGTTGAATATCGCGTGCGCTCTTTGATCGTGTTCGAGCACGGAACTAAATGGCGTAAGTCTCAATTCTTATTTCGTTTATAACTAAAATAATAATTGATCTAAACAGAAAATATCTTGTGGCTGCATATTAAACTATTTTTTCTTATTGTGAATACATATTTTAGACATAAAAACCGAGTAATCTTGATTATATTTAAACAATCTTTAAAAATAGACATGATTTTGGATTAAATAAATAATCAAGCGAAAATGTTACAATCACGTAGGTAACTGTCTTTTACATGTAGAGAAAAAGATCCGATAAATCATATACTAAAGTTCCATTTGAAACAGTCACGCATGCAATCATGCATGCGTGACTGTTTCAGAATATTAATGTAAATTCACATACAATTTAGGGAGCCTGCAACTGCAACTGGTCGTGGCCGTCTAGAGAGGTCTAGACGGCTATGGCCACGACCAGTTGTCGCAGCGACCAGGTAAACTATAGAAACCGATACGAATCGCGCACTTGATCGCAACGGCCAATCGCCGCAGACCATACAATACACTATACTTCATTTGAAATAAGATTAGAAATTTAACTAAACCTTTTTACAGTCCGTTCAACCGATTTTGACTTTTAATGCGTTGGTGGCATGACAGATGGCAGCTGCAGTAAACAGTTGGTATTATAATCACTTGTTTGCTTTTAATGCCATCTTATGCCTACGGTATAAAAGTAGCAATCGGTTGAACGGTATGTAAAAAAGGTTTGTTTAAATGTCTAATCTTATTTCAAATAGGGTATAGACGGCAATGACTGGCCGGAGTCATGGCCGTCTAGACGTGTGCGAGATACCTAATGGCCTACAAGAAGATTCTAAGATACAAAACAGACACATATCTATGGTCACGACATGTCACACTATCACGACACATCTCACACACCTACATCATTAGCCCCGCCATCCTTATCAAAGTACCTTGGACATTTCCGACTACCCTCCTTTATAACAAGTATTTAGTAGTAATAGAAACGTTTTAAACGTGCTCAGCAGTAAATGGTAGCGTCTGGTGCAACCGAAACGACTGGGAGTGTTTATTTTTTTGATTTTGTCGTAATGTCGCGGTTTGGGAGCTAGGGAGTTTTTTTCTTTTGTCATATTGTGAGAATTACTTTTTGAGATATAATTGAAGTTTTGGTTTTTAGGGTTTCGTACCCAAAGGGTGCCAAACGGAACCATTTTACTAAGCCTCCGCTGTCCGTCTGTCTGTCAGCGGGCTGTATCTCATGAACCGTAATAGGTAGACAGTTGAAATTTTTAGATTACGTATTTCTTTTGCCGCTCTAACAACAAATAATAAAAACTAATTAAAGTTAAACATTAAAGGGGGTATAAACCGCATACAATAAACATATTTTTTCGGCGTTTTTTGCTAAATATTGTACCGATGGAAACCTTCGTGTGCGAATCCGACAGGCACTCCTTCTTCTTTTCGTGTGGTTAGTGACTAACCTGGTGTCAGAGTTTTAAAGCCGCCCATGGGCCTCTGACTTGGCTTCACATGCCGTCGAGAAATATCTCTCAGACATGCCGGTTTCCTCATGATGTTTTCCATCACCGTTTTTGAAGCAAATATTAATTATACAATACGCACATGAATCCTAAAAGTCAGAGGTGCGTGCCTTGGGTTCGAATTTCAGACCTAAGACTTGGCAGTCCGACGGTCACACCAGCTGGCACTTGGCTGGTTTTTATTTTCTATTTGCATTATAAATATCTAGCACATAGATTCTGAAAGACATGATGTTAAACTGATTAGCTGCTTTGCGAAAAACTGCAGCTACAGAGCTCTACATCCAGCTTGCTGAACTCAAGACCAGTGAACTATTGACTGATTGAATTTTGGACTTTTCATACCTACCTGTGCCACTTGTGTCAATAAACATTGGTTTAATCCTCATTTAAACATAAGAAAATAAATTTCTCAGTAACAGCCCGGATTTTAGATTTGTGTCCAGTTGATGGCAATACGCTCGCCCCTTATTACATGGGACTTAAACATAACTGGCAACATGTGGGTGTAACTATAGGTACACTTCTGCCGTACCCTTTGGGGAGTTACAGGCGTGATGTAATGTTTGTTGTGTTTATCAAAAGAGTAAATGATTTTTTATATAAAATGGGGATTAGGAATTGGCATTATAACGGTAGTTCCTGCTTTTCTTAAACGTCTTCACCATTTAAATCAATTTATTTTTATGTTTGGGACAATATATCCATTTTTATTTAAAATGCATGTTTTTTTTTTAAATTAGGTATAATTTTTCTTCTCCTGAATGAATGACTGAATATTTATCAAAACTAAAAAAAAACTCAAAACTCAAAGAATTTACTTCAAATAAACCAATTACAGGCACTTTTGAATTGTCAGGGGGTCGGTCAGTCAGAAAGATGAAGCTAGATGCCCATTCCAAAGCGTGGAAGGTACCTATGGAGAAGAACGGGCAAGAAACTCCACGGATACTCTTTTAAATCATGGGTTACAAAATATAGTTTATGTGTTAAACACAGGTACTACATACATTTGGTCTTCAAACAAAATAAATGTAACAATTTAGATGTCTCTCAATGTTTTGCGAGCGGTGTACAAATTTTATAGTTAAAGTAGGTACAATAATATTAAAATTAAATTCAAAAACATTTTACATTATTAAATTAAGTATTTACAAATATAATATATTTAATTTATTAGACAATGCTGTCCATCATTCGTTCGAACGATGAATGTAGAAAAGCTCTCCCTACCTCCTAGCCTACAGTATATTGTCGCGAATACAAGTTGAACCGCGTTCGGCTGACATTTTTTATACCTCGCCAGTCCCTTTGTGAGGGTCGTAATGATACTCTGATGTTTGCCATTGTTGCTCCTGTGGCCTGTAAGTACTTTGATTATACTAGAAATATTATAGACTTTCAGATTGGTCTTGATGACATGAAAACAGTTGAATTTTTTTCTCAAACTTAATTTAAATTTAGATAACTATTAAATAATAATATAAATAAAATAATAATTAACAAAATAATCAATCTAAATAAATAAATATAAAAATTATTAATTCGATAAATTGGGAACTGCAGTGGGACGTCAGGCAGGCTTTTAATAAATATAATATATATATATTTTTTTTAAATATATTTTAGGAAATTTCTGAAATTAGATGCTTATTGTACTTATAAAACTAAGATCTTCCAATCCGGTTGGAAGATTTTAATAAAGTTTTGAGTTGATACATCTAATTTCAGACACTTTCCCAATTTATGAAATTAATAGTTTTTTCTTTTTTTTTTCCAATTCTTTTGGAATATAAAAAGTTTTGAGTTTGAGTAATAGTGCAAGTGTGTGCGTAATTTAACGTTTGTTTTAATTCAAGCGGAAACCTGACTCGCGACACTGAAATATAAAAAAATAAATAAAAAATGCAATGAATAAAATAGAAATTAATTAATTATTTCTACAGTTCTTTCTTTTTTTTTTTTCGCGTGGTTAGTGACTGACTTGGTGCCAGAGTTTATGCCACCCTGGGCCTCTGAGTTGGATTCACATGCCGTAAAGAAATATCTCTTAGGGCGGTATTACACTATCATAATATATATATGATCAAAGATAAAATTTAATTGTAAAATAGACATTTATATCATTTATTCATTATATTACACCAACTTTTATTACATCATATACCTATCTACGAAGCTTACAAAATATGCCTATTTTACAAAAAAATAAAATATCTTTGATCATAAATCTATGATCATAGATATGATAGTGTAATATATTCTCATACCGGTTTCTTCACGATGTTTTGCTTCACCGCTTTTGAGCAAGTGATAATTATAGAATACGCACATGAATCCGAAAAGTCAGAGGTGCGTGCCTTGGGTTTGAACTCGAGACCTATGACTTGGCTGTTCGACGGCCTATTTCTACAGAATACGTGGGGCACTTAAAAAGTTTTGCGATACTAGAAAAAAATATACAAAAAATAATAAAGAACTCTCCATTGGCCACCATTATAGCAAGAAATATTACGATATATTTTCCATAGTAATCTTCGAGTGACCGCAGACGGAGCAATATAGCATGACATATTACGATATAACTCTAGTATGCACCAAAAACTACGCAAAAAAAGCAAAGTATATTAAGTAATATATATTATAGCTACGTCTGTGGCGGTATTTAACCAATTTTCATAACACATTTTTCATTACGCAGCAGGCACCTCTTCAAACCCCTTCTCAAATGCAGCCAGAGCATCTTCCGCTGATGAAAACTGTTTTCCATTGAGTTGTTTTTTTTATTTTGGGGGACAAAATCCATGATTCACCACCCGTAATTATATCGCAAACGCGCCGAGACGAGCCTGCTTAAAATTTTGCTATCATGTCTCGGCACCTTTCTACCCGAACTTCCTTCCTTCTGAGCCTGCTGCTGAGCGATTGTGCGTTACCCAGCGTGAAACTATCTTCCTTACCCGAAGATGCCCGTATAGTTCATGCACACTTTCCGATCCAATCTGCACTATATGTTGAATCTCTTCATATGTAATTCGCCTATTCTCTTGAATTATATTTCTTACAGCCAGCATGTTTTCTTAAGTAACAGCCGTCATTGGGTAGTTACTTCTTTCTTCGTCAGCCAAAGTTAGTCGACCATGGTAAAATTCGTTGAAACAGCGGAAAACAGTCGCTTTAGAATAGCTTTTGTCTATAAACGCAATTTGAAGTCGATTCTTCTGGTTTTAGTCAACATTTGAAATCGTACAAAATCATCGCGCGAAAATGGTCACGTTGTAAATCCATTTTTCAGTGAGACAGACTACTTTGATTTTGCTCATAAAAACATGTGGAAAGAATTTGGAATGTTGTGTTTTTTTGTAATAAATAGTCATCGTTTTAATTGACAACAAAACCAGCCAGTGTCCGATAGAAAAAAACCTGTTAGTTGCAAAACTTTCTGAGTAATCTGAAGGCCAATTCTCGTACTTAAAAAACGTTCACAAAAATTTTGGTAAATTGATTGTATTTTTGACAGATTGCGAATGATATTAGAATGCGAACGTTCTTAAAAATTACGGGAATTGCATTGCCCTCTGGTACACCTATCCGTAGACATTATATGCTTGTAAACACACAAACTATTGCAAAAGTGTCGTGAGGGTCAAAATGTTACACTTGTTTCGGTCTATTCCTCATCCGTGCACAGTATTTATTCGACACTGATATAAACTAACATTATAATAAAACACTATTATTATTCAATAGTGGAAACTAACAATTCACAAAATATTTAAATAATTTTCAAGATTTCGGCGTGCTCGACCTGAGGATATCACAAAACATTTTTTTTTTTAAAGAATCGAAATTAAATAAATAATTTGCAAAATCAAAAACCCGACCACAAAAAACAGTTAACTTTTTGTTGTGATTTTATTTTATACTTTTTAGTGCGGGACACTAAAAAGTATAAAATAAAATAAATAATTCACACTCGTATCAACAAAAACTGGCCCGACACAAACAGCCCATTTTTACGCTATGATTTTTTTTAAACCAATTTATTATTCCTAATAAAAACTTAAACATATAACACAATATGTTTGTAATCCACTTTTCATTTCCTTTATTTTGATACCCTACACGATAGGTTTTTTTTTTTTTTTTAATGTTTGTACCTATTACTATTTCGCGCCAAAAATCCACCATTTTGTTTTTTTTTTTCAAACACCTATATAAGAACACTTGGGGGTTTTAAGACGAATATAACGATACCATAACTGTCGAAATCCATCCAGCCGTTTGGAAGATACGAGGTAATAAAGAAATTTACACATATACATACATACAAGATACGCGCGAAAAACATAACCATTCCTTGGCAGTCGGGTAAAAAAATAAAGCAGCAGAATTTCATGTTCAATTTTCATAATAACATATGAAATGGCTGACTAGTCATTTTATAGTAGATTATTCACTAAAGGGATAAAGCAGTGTGCTAATGTCGCGGGGGATTATTTGAATCCCGAACGCAATGAAGGATTCTAGGGCTCCCGAACGTAGTGAGTGAACTGCGTGATAACTATACAGGGTGGCAGGGACATCGTCGCGAAAAACTAGAATCAATTTTTTTTTTTTTGTAATTGTTGACGTTCAAAAGTGCCTTGCAAGGGCCTATTTGAAACAAATGATTTGACTTGACTTGACTTGACTTGACTTGGACTTGAAAACTGTCACATGGATTCAGTACATGATTCTGAAAACCCCGCGTTGAAAGTTTTCGTCTGTTATTAAATAAAACTGTTCCATACATTTTGACCGTGTAGGTATTGCACTTTTCTTCTATGAAAACTGTTTTTTTTTTTTAATAACCGACGAAAAATATCAACTCAGAGGGGTTCACAATCATGTGCTGAATCAATGGTAAAAGTTTTCGCGTCGATGTCCCTGCCACCCTGTATAACTATAATATTGCCAAATTAATTATAACAGGTAAATATTTGACTGCAACGTTGTCAACTTTTAGAATGATCGCTCTTGTACTCATTAAATCAAGTATTCCGTCCGCCATTTGTAATCTAAACGTCCTTCACCTTCTTACACAAAACACTTACACTGCCAGCCAAATAAACCCACGCAGTTTGTAACTGTACCTAGCAACACACATATATATAATAAAAAGCAACAAAGGGCTACCGTCCGTCTGTCTGTTGTGGACAATAGCATCCCTGAGGCACCTCGTAGATTAAAAATTTTCTTGTTGTTATCATGATGAGAAAAATGTAGATACAGCTATGTTGCTAGGTAGATAGTTTTGATATTATACTTTCGCTGGGTGTTCTTGAATTAAAATAGTAGGTTTTTTTGGTATTTTTAGTGAATGTGTAATAAAATACGTAAGTTCTTTAAATGTACTTGGATTCCTCACAACTGTAACAATAGGAATAGCGATAAAAAAAATAAAAAAACATCATTTAGATTATTAAAAAATATTGGACACGTACTTTTTCTTTTTTTACGTACCTAATCAAAAGATATAGGAATACATTGAGTTAAAATGTGGCATGACGTCACTCTCCGCTAGATTTATACCGACTTGTGACGTAGCGAACCCCCACTCTCCAACTTTAATGCGTCAAGCAAAAAATATGTGTCTAATATTTTTTAATTATCTGACTGACGGACTAAATAGTTTTTATTTTGTATTCCCCAGTCAACATCCCTATTGATTTAACTGACGAAAAAAGAGGGGAAGGTTCTCAAGTAGACGCGATATTTTTTTTTTTACCTGAATACTTTGCAAAGAAATATAATATCTGTTCTATATCTATTCTATTCTACACAATGTTAATTTGATATCGATGAAAAAATAGTAAAAATAAATTGCATGCACTCTGACTTGGATAGGTTAGATTTTCAGTGTGATTTTATTTCTGTTAATTTTCATTGAGGTTTTTCTAATAACGCGTCTCGTTTCAAATATAATTTGAGGTTTTCGAATATATTATACCATTTTTTGCTTCCACACGTCGCGTCAGCGCCACAGGGTCCGCCCCTGTAGCTGAGAGGCCTAGTATTATTGATACGACATACAATTATTTTGTAGGTAAATAGGTACATTTTTATTTTTTGTATGTCGCCTCAACAAACACATAAGCCCAATATTTTGGTGTTACCCATTAATTTCGAATATTAAAAAAAAATATTTTTGCTATATAAAAAAAAAAAAAAATACTGACTTGTCTCTTTCGTGTCGGGTCTGGGTCAAAAATTACCGTTCTTCTTTTTTTCATTATTTTTAAACTGGTACATACCTATAAGGTTTCTCAGGTCCTCAGATAACCTCTCAATGGAGATTTTAATTCGACTAAATTTCATTGTTTTTTTACCTCATCTGTAAAAAACGCAAAAATATGTCAAGATATCAACAATAGCAACAGTTTTCTCAAACCATTTATACGCAAGACCTGTAAGTACCTAAACCTTTAACAATAGGAAGCCATTTTCATTTCGCTACCCAACTTACATGAAAACCATAACTTTGAAAAATACACACCTGTAACTGCGTGCCCCTTGAACATAATTAAACAAAATAAATTGATTCCCCCTTGTTACTAAGCCTCTATTTATGACCCTTACATAATTAAATGGGGCTGATAGATATGCCATTCATAAGACGACGGTGTAATTACACCTTTATAACTGCCAGGTGGGATTGTGTGTGCGTACCTTAAGTATATTGTCTATGCCTACGCTTAAAGAGATTTCAATTAAGTATAATGAAGTGATATTTTAGGGGGTATCGTGTTATTCAGAAGCTGGGTTGTGGAGGTCAGATAGGCAGTTGCTCCATGTGAAATACTGGTATTCAGCTGCATCCGGTTAGACTGGAAGCCGACCCCAACATGGTTGGGAAATAGTTCAGTCTGTGGAGACATAAAAAAGCATTTGCTCTTCTTAGGAATAGATGCCTAATAATGATCAAAGTTTTCGACCTTGGGGATGGGGGAGGCGCGGACGCCATCTTGAATTAAAGCTGCCACATATTGTATTTTTTTATAACGCCTCAACACTTGACCTCTATGACAAAAGTGTCTATGAGAAGTATGAAAAAGATAAAATTTCCTACATTTTCTGCATACATTTTTATTCTGTAGTTCTTATAGGTAAAAAGTAAACAACGGCGGAAAAAAAAAAAAAATCAGCTCTGCACTGCTGCACGCAAATTATGCTCTTTGTATCTCGCTATTTTTAGTAAATAATTAGCTATTTTTACTAAATCATGATAACGAATTAGATGAGGCACATCCAAAGCTATTAGAAATTATTAAATTAATAAGTTCAACGCACTTTTTTGCTCACAATTATTGCACAGAGTTATGTTTTATATAGCAACCTACGAGTATACTGGTATATAAAATAAATCTGTGCAAATAATTTGTAAGATTGGTTTTATCTTATCAAAAAGAACAATAGAAAGTGCGTTGAACTTATTAATTTAATAATTAGGGTAAGTATTGATTAACATACAATAAATATGAAGTGTTTATTTTGATCAGTTGTTTGTTTTTGTTTAAGTACAAACAAAGTTAAGAACAGTCGTATGGTGAATGGATTAGGAATGTTATTGTGAGGGTGTGGTTCCATTGTTTGTTTGTAAAGAGATTTTCCTCAAAGTCAAAGTCAAATAACTTATTAAAATAATGTATTAACAAAATTTAAAAAAAAATAGAATTGATTCTAGTCGCCCCATCCAAAAGGTAGTTTTCGTATGGAGAAGAATGAGCGAGAAACTCCACCGTTACTCTTTTAAAATGTTTTACAACATTTTGTATACATTAATTACCTGTATATACGTAATTATATATGAAGACGACGCATCTGGAATAAGATTACTATACCACATTATGTAAAAAGAATTAAAAATAAAGTAATGACAGATACATTAATTATGTGATAGATACATACATTGTGCTCACATATTTACAAACGTATATAATTATAAAAGTATAATTATGTACGATAGAAGATTTTGAATTTTTTTAACTAGTCTTCTTCTTATCGTGTCGTTAGTGACTAACTTGGAGTCATAGTTTTAAATCCGCTCATGGGCCTCTGACTTGGCTGCACATACCGTCGTGAAATATCTCTCAGGCATGCCGGTTTCCTCACGATGTTTTCCTTCACCGTTTTTGAAGCAAGTGATAATTATTATTACGCCCATGAATCCTAAAAGTCAGAGGTGCGTGGCTTGTGTTCGAACTCGAGACCTATGACTTGGTAGTCCGACGGTCACACTACTAGGCTATCACTGCAGCTATCAAGTAACACTAATAAGTTCGTGTGTGAGTAATCACAGAATGAAAAATCATTGATCTCCTCATATAAAGATCTTTAAAATCTGTTTTCTTATATAATAAATATAAGTTTATTCAGCCTATAATGCTGTAATATATATTTGCTGTAATCTACCACGCGGGCCCAGTGCGGGTTGGAGATGTCACAAGTCTTTGAATTTTTGGTTATAGGACATGCTGGTTTCCTCACGATGTTTTCCTTCAACGTACTGGATCAGTGGTGGTGAAATTATTTACAGAAAGTACAGAGCCTGCTTGGGTTCGAGCCTACGACCTACAACTCGTCGAGGCAGTTACCACTGGGCCAACGCTGCTCACCACGGATACTAATGAATAATTATCGTGGTTTTTCTACGATATCCTTTTTAACTTAGATACTTTGCTTAGCATGCACAAAATTGGCTCCCTTTTTTTTTGTGAGGTAAATTATCAAATAACTTCTCCTGCTCTGGGTGGAGCGGGAGGGCGTGTCAGACTTTTACTGACTAACACCCACCCGTGTTCCTTCCGTTGCCTGTGTGCCGGGGCCGCGATAGCCCTTTCGGACAAACTCGACTCCCTACATTTTAAGTTATTTAATTTTTAATTTTATTGCTTAGATCATTTATGTTCAAAAAATGGGTGAAAAGACTGGCTCCTGGAACACCTCGCTCAGGAGTTAGGGCTTCAAATTAAAATGTAACAACTTTTTTTTATGTCGATATAACATTTTTATTACATTATTATTGTTTCATTTATTATAATTTCGAACATATCAAATACATTTTTAAATATTTCTTAAAAAACTATATAAAAAACTTAGCTTAGCTTTTCTATGAAAAGTGCTTAGAGTAAAGGTTGCAATCGCCCGAAAGTAATTATTTGGAAGGTCCTTCTAGACTGTTGTAGTAAAATACCAGTGTTATAATTACAATTCATTATTAATATTCTAGTTCGCTAGTTAGCCACATTTCATACTCCCATACAGTAATATTGTCAAATTAATCAAAACAGGTAAATATTTGACAGTTATTTGCGACGTGGCCAACTTTTAGGATAAACGCTTTTAAAGCAAAAGTAAAAAGAATATAATACAAACTCCATTTTGAATTGTTCACTATGTTTTCCCGCCGACACTTCCACCCCACCCCACACAGTCGCAAGAAAAGCGACAAAACATTAACTCACTCAATATGTTACTTCGTTAGCTTCCCTCTCGCTCTGATCTTTAGTGAGAGAGCGAGATAGAGCATGATTTAGCTCGGCGCCCGTCACATGTTCCTAATGACCGGTTAATATAGGAGATTTGTTAAGGGGAGGTTGTTGTTGAGATTGTTTGCCTGTTTCAAAGTTTTACGCCCGTTTTTCTAAGGTTTTTCAGTAAATCTTATTTTTAAGAAGAAAAAGATTATTTGTGCCGACCCCAAATAAAATGGGTTATGGGCAGGAGACTGTTGACGATGGTCAGTAAATCTGCCTAAAAATCTCATATTATTTGTATTTTTTATGGTAAAAAAGAAACAACTAATTAAATCACGTGATATGTGCAGAAGTTATCGTTCGGCGCTGTCGATTCGTTTCATTCAAAATTCAAAACCCATTTATTCAAAATAGGCTGAGAATCAGCACTTTTCAAACGTCAAAATTACATAAAACAGTCCCCCAGAAACGCCCACCCTTCACCACTTCCTAGTGCTTAGCTGGGAAGAACAAGTGGCGCAACAAACTCCCCAGCAGCACAGTTGTCTGTTCAGTTAGAAAAACTTGATTCTATACAATGTAATGCATGGAATTCTATAAATGCTTGGAAATGAATGATGTTAACATTGTCTAACTAATTTCTTTGACCTATGATCACGTGACATTTCGATAGCATAAGTCAATTACATATTTTTTTTTACTTTTCTACTAGCGTTATCGCTAATCAAATGTTACTTTGTCTAGGCCCTCAGATAAATCTCCTCTCAGAAACTAGAGGTAAATAATTATTTATGAAAGTCTCTCTGCAGTATTTTATTTTAAATTTTTACCTAAACAGTTCGACAGCATGTGATGAAAAGTGGCTGTCAGCATTTCCTCTGCTACTGTTGTTTGCATGACTTAGCTGACCTACACATTTTTACTGACGTTTTGTCACTCTTGCCCGGTTTTTCGATGAAGTATATTCCTCGGTTACCTCATGTCGGCACGAGCTGTAGGTGAACGAGAAATAAATAAGGCCGTGGTAGAAAAGTAGGTCTTTGAGTTGATAATGCGAATGACTGACAGGATGAGCCCTTAGCCCTACGTTCTAAGAATAGAATAGAATACTCACTCTACACTCTACCTCCCCCACTCTCTCTGTATTACTCTCTCTCTCTCTCTCTCATACTATCTCTCTCTCTTTCATAATATCTCTCTCTCTCTCTCATACTCTCTCTCCCTCTCTAATACTCTCTTTTTCTCGTAACACTCTCTCCCTCTCTAATACTCTCTCTTTCTCTAAAACTCTCTCTCTATCTGTCCCTAATACTCTGTTTCTCTCTGTTTACTCTAACTGAGTAAATTAAGCTAGTAGAACTTCGTAAACCCCATGCATATATGGCTTTAAAACCACAAACGCAAGCTCCCCCTTAACAAAATCCACACAAGTTAATATCCAAGTTAATTTCAAGAGTGTTTTAAGTTTTAACTTATCAAAGTTTCGGGTCAGCCTCCCTAATGTTCATCAATTACTTACTTCATTGATTACAAATTATAATTGTGCGAGTAACTCCAAGTAACGTGTGTATTTCCGGGTTTCTATGGAACAGTAATAAATACTTTGTTTATTGGGATTTTGTGTTCGGTTAGTTTATTTTAATTAAAAATTATTTTCTACACTATCCTAACTAATATTATAAATTCGAAAGTGAGTTGTTTGTTACGCTTTCACGCTAAAACGGGTGAACAGATTTGAATGTTTAGCACATGGGTAGACCATGACCTGAGTTAGGACATTAGGATAATTTATGCCGATATTTCCTCGGGATCGAAACTTATGCCGTGAAACCGCGGGGTGCAGATAGTAATAATATTATATTACAAAAGTAGGTACGTGAGTAGTATCTAGAAGAAATAAACAAAACCACAATACTATTCTTATTTTAAAATTACTCCTAACTGTCGCAACGCAAATTGCCTTTTAAAAGTAAGTCACTAACAAAACACGGAGTTAATAAAAATGGAGTGTAAACCCAAGATTTCAATCGTAGATTCGCCCTGCCGCGTTAAAAGATGGTCGCGTTTCACAATATCGCAGACACTTGACTTGATTGTCATGGAAACGCCATTATTATTGTGCGAGGTCACTCTTCTCAGTGTGAACACTTTTCGCCACGGTGAGGCCTTTCGTCACTTGACGCCACATCTACGATTTAAATCTTTGGTGTAAACTAATTCATTGAAATATCTTAAAAGGCTCGTCTTCTCTATAGCAATAATCAGTCTATAATGTTCCCTCTACCACAGACTCGGCACCCCAATTACGTAACATACCGTCTTTTATAATCTGAAGGATTTGAAGGATACTTCTAATCCATTGCTGCATATGTTTGAAAAATTTGCCAGCTCGACAACGTAAGTAAGGAAATTAATGTTGTTGAATTGTCAAAAAATTAAAGTATTGCAATTGTTAGTGTTTTGCGCAATTACCCCGCAGCTCTCTCAGTGTGAAAGGGAGCCGGCGCAATACAAACTATTTTTTTTTTTTTAGGGTAGGAAATTATCAAATAACTTTTCCCGCTCTGGTCGGAGTGGGAGGACGTGTCAGACTCTTACTGACTAAAACCCACCCGTGTTCCTTCAGTTGCCTGTACGTTGCCAGGGGCCACGGTATCCCTTTCGGACTTTCCCGCGACCCCGGCAGGCATCGGTCCTAGCGGACCCCATTCCTTTGTGCTGACATCTCTTTGAGGCGCGCGTGGAACACAACGCGCCGTCGACCCGGGCGTGGTCCTTATTGGACGGCGAGCTACCCATTGCTCACCGTCCGCCAGCCTGCGCCTACGGTGGCCGGAAGTCGGCTCGCGGATCCCGACGCCCGGGGCGTCTCCTGCGGCGGCTAGGGGCGTGAGGGCGCAACATTTGTCTCTCCCTCACGCGCTCCGTCTCCTCCTTCGCGAGCATTACTGCTTCGCAGAAGGAGGTGATGGCTTCCCACGCCCTCTCGCTCCGTACCATGGCCTGGACCAAGGCCGGACACGAGAGATCACTGCCGCCGATCGTCTCCGTCAGGACACGGCGGTGCCCCGCCCAAGCCGGGCAGACCTCCACCGTATGCTCCACCGTGGCGCAATACACCCTGGTTTGATATTTTGGCACGTTACAAAACGTAAAGGTGTGTCCAAACATTGAACGGCAGCAACACGCGGCGTTTGCAGGACATATTTCTGCCGCGCTCTAGGTAGGACCAAATCAAGGAATGTTTGCGCGGCACAACCGAGATACGCCGCCCACTTCAGTTGAAAATATCAATCTGCCTAGCTCACGCCCGCAGAAATACGTCCAGACACAATTAATGACGAATGTTTCCTCAAAATGTTTGTGCGCGGCAGGTAGACAGTGACAGCGAGGAAGGCCACGCGCGGCAGCCGCACACGATGGCCGCTCAATGTTTGGACACACCTTTAGAGCATTTTTGAGTTAGAGATATCTATCATGTGTTTCGGTTTTTTCTTTTTTTTAGTTATGAGATTTATTATCGTGTCGTTTTTGATTTGGCTTATAGAATTAAACATAAAGTTAAAAAGAGTACATTTTTCTTGGCTATTTAAGAAAAACATCGTTAAAATTAAAAAGCTAAATGAAAGTTAATTAGATTAAAGCAGAGTTCATATCCCTGATCTATTATTATTGCCGCTCTTCTACGTCTTTCCTTGCAGTTGTGCATTATATGCTGCCAAAGTCTGTAACCATCTGTTTATGAGCTCTCCATTCCTTCAATACTCCACGCCACGCTCTGTTAGTTAACCCCGCAACCGCCTATAAACGGTACCGTAACTCAAACTGTCTCGGGTACCACCTGGGCACTTTTAAATATACCCTGACATATTTATTGTTAAGGGTTAATATCGCAAAGTACCCCTTTTAGAGTGCTAACGGCGGACGCGTTTTAAGGGTTAATTGACCGACTTATAAATTAGCGAAGTGAATTTGTGGCGAGTTTTTTAAATTGTTATGATGTTTTGAACTAGAATACCCGCGAAATTTGGCGGATTTATATTTTTATTCTTTATGGCACCTCTTTAGGTCATAATGAGCTATCCGAATATCAATAAAAATATATTTGCCCAGGTCTTAAGGGTGACAAAAGATTCGCTGATACATGGCTATATTTTAGGTTTAGCCCCTAAAATATTTTAGGTATAGCCCCTAAAATATTTTACGTATAGCCCCTATAATTTAAGGTGGTTACTTAGGTATTTAAATTATTTTTTATTTATTGGATCTCCAACAGAGGCTACACAATTACAAGTACGTTCACAAAAACAGGGAAATTTAAAAGTGTGCGCTTCCAATTATAGGAGACCACAATGACATCATTCACTTATAATCTATATACTCCATTTGAAATAAGATTAAACATTTTAACAAACCTTTTTTACAGTCCGTATAACCGATTCTGACTTCTATACCGTAGGCATAAGGATGGCATTCAAAGCAAAAAAGTGGTTACAATACCAACTGTTTACTGCAGCTGCCATTTGTCATGTCACCAACGCAATAGAAGTCAAAATCGGTTGAACGCACTGTAAAAATAGTTTAGTTAAATGTCTAATCTTATTTCAAATGGAGTATAGGTAGGTACAATAAGTTTGCCGAGAACATTAAAATAAATCAAAATACATTACACCACACCACCAGACCACCACCAGACCACCACCAGATCACCACCAGACCACTACCATAGTTAGACCACTACCACTCCTCTTTGTGTCTAGATATTGGGTGGTCTTCCCACAATTTCGTCTTTAGTTTAAGTTAGGTACTAACAATAGTGATTTAAGTGCAAACATGTTACTAACAATTTATGGATCTTTTTGTGTTATCCGAAATAAAATGATTTGTTTGTTTGTTGTTGTTATTACACGAAAATCATGCAAAGGAAAGTAGTAAGGGTACAAACAAATTAATTTGAAGCAAATACCGAAGTGTGAACCAGTGTAACTAGTGATAATCTATTCACAATATTATGGAATAAAGTTGCTTTTCGCGTTTGTCTGTATGTCCGCATTGTTCTTCTAAACCACGCAACAGATATTGATGAGGTTTTCACCATCGTTTAGAGAATTTATTCCGGAAGGTTTATGTGTATGATACTTTAATATTAAAGTTACGTTTACCTAAGAAATCTTGATGTTTTGTCAAGTCGTAAAAACCGTGCAAAGCAGGAGCGTGTCGCTAGTAATTATAATCAATTTATAAGAAATCTTGATGTTTTGTCAAAATGTAAAAACCGTGCGAAGCAGCAGCGTGTCGCTTGTAATAATTATAATCAAATTAAATATGGAATCAAAGGGATTCTACAGTGACAACTTTCGTCTTGTCAACTTTTAACTTTTTTTTATTTTTTTTGTTAAAAACAGCTAGGTAGGTACTAGGCTTGGCTGCTTCGTTTATGTATTTTTTGTCTATTTTATAATGTGCGTTGTGCAGAATAAACAATTCTTCTTTCTTAACGTTACGGCCAATAACGTTTTTATCAGACTTCTCCCTTCAGTTTCATATATCTGGACAAAGGCCTTTATGTTTAAGTATTTCGGAAAAAAAATGAAGGCCTTCATAATAATCATTTTTATTTTATATCTTTTCAGAATTCTGTGGACGAACCTGAGCTCAGGGACTCGAAAGACATGGATTTGTCGAATGTTCTAGATCCTGACAATATGTCTATTCAGAACAATGAAAAACTACGAGGTAGGTCTTTATTACCGAATGCTTCAAACACTGTCTAACATTGCTACAAATTAATTTTTAGGGTTCCGTACCTAAAAAGGAAAAAACGGAACCCTTATAGGATCACATCGTAGCCGTCGTCTATCTGTCTGTCAGTCTATCAATACCCTTTTTCTGAGGAACGTGTGGAGGTATCAAGTTGAAATAAATAATAAAATACTATGATCCTTTCCAAAGGATCATAGTATTTAGAGCTCCAGCTCTAAAAAAAAACAAGCAGCAATCAACGCAACAAAAACATACGGCCATTATGCGACATACTTTGATATTCGCAAATAAATTAAAACCTATAAGGGACTTCCCATTGACCTAGAATCGTGAAATTTGGCAAGAATCAAGGTCTCACAGCACAAGTAACCGCAAAGGTCCTAAAATCGTTAAATATTAGTTGATAGTAATAGTAGTAAAAACATGTTTTTGCGACTAAAAACTAACATTTGCAGTTGGAGAATTGGCCGTGACGTACATATATCGTTGTAGGGGAGAGCAAGTTTTACAACTAAAATAATAAGATTGTTTTTGAGATAAATTTATCAGAACAACGGAACCCTTCATTGTGCGTGGTCCGACACGCACAGGGCCGTTTTTTTTTTGTTACCTTTTTTCGTATCCCAGGGTTGGACACAGGCCTCCTCTTGTTCCTTCCAAGCCTGTCTATGTTGTGCGATCTCTGACCATGTTGAACCCGAAGAATCCATACCTCATTTTAATACTAATCAGTATAAAGTCGAACCTGGATAAGTGAGAGTTCAAAAGACTGCGATCTCTCTTCATTTATAGAGGTACAGTAGTGACCAGTAGAGATTTATATTTAAAAAACACATTTGATAATTCGAATAGAATACTATACAAAAGCAATGTTAGTTAGTTCCTCGAAATTTAAGAAAACAAGGACAACGTTAATTAATTACACGAAAAAAAATGAACCGTAAATAAAAAATCAATTTGCCTATTTTGCGTTTTTCCAACTCTGATGGGGTCGGCTTCCAGTCTAACCGGATGCAGCTGAATACCAGTATTTTACATGGAGCGACTGAGTATCTGACCTCCACAGCCCAGTAACTGGGTAATACGATACCCCATGGTAAGACGTGTTGCCAGACTTTCGGACTTCGAACAACCCGTAACGACTGTCAAAGATCCACGAATGACAGCCAGGACGAATGGCTTAACGTACTTTCCGAGGCACGGACGAAGCACGAAGAACGAGGCATAAAGCCATAATAGCAGATTTTAAATTACGCTCGACTGTCGCTTATAGAGGTACAACCAAGTAGCAGTCTCAGTTATATAGGTCCACGAGTGAAAAACGACTTTCTCTTATAGAGGTTGCTGTTTCTAAGTTATAGAGGTTTTAGAGGGTTAAAATGACGGGACCTGGCAATAACTCTCATTTATAGAGTTTTCTCACTTACCCAGTTCTTACTCAGTTTTGACTGTAGGTATATAAACATGAGTTTGTTTGTTTGTTACGCTTTCACGCTAAAACTTCTTAACGGATTTGGATGAAATTTGGCACATGGGTAGACCATGACCTGGGTTAGGACATAGGATACTTTTTATCCCGATATTTCCACGGAATCGAGACTTATGCGGGTGAAACCGAGGGGCGTAGTTAGTACTTAATATTATAAACGCAAAAGTTGTCTGCAAAGGTCTGTCTACCCGTAACTTTTTCGTTTTTAATTGTATTTGTTTTTTTTTCGGATTTGGATAAAACTAGCTCAACCAAACATAAACTCAAATCTGCCTAGCCTTTTCCCAACTCAATATAGTTGGGAAAAGAATGAGCCGTAAATAAAAAATCAATCTGCCTAGCCTTTTCCCAACTATGATGGGGTCGGCTTCCAGTCTAACCAGATGCAGCTGAATACCAGTACTTTACATGGAGCGACTGCCTATCTGAGCTCCACAGCCCAGTGACTGGGTAATACGATACTCCTTGGTAAGACTGGTTGTCAGACTGAGGCTTCTGACGACCCTTAACGACTGTAAAAGATCCACAAAACTCAAACTCAAAGCATTTATTTCATTTAAACCATTTACAGGCGCTTTTGAAAAGTCAAAAGTCAAACAATTTATTTCAATTAGGCACATAAAAGGCACTTATGAACGTCAAGTTTACAAAAAATAGAATTGATTCTAGTCGCCCCTTCCAAAAGGTAGTTTTCGTATGGAGAAGAATGGGCAAGAAACTCCACCGTTACTCTTTTAAAATGTTTTTACAATATTTTGTATACTGAACTGTCAAATAGTCGGTCAGTTAGTCAAAAACGGGTTAACGTGCTTTCCGAGGCACAACCAAACAAACTAAAGTTAAAAATTAAAGGACACCCCTCAATTTTTTTAATTTGGTTTATTTTTATTATTTGTTGTTATAGCGGCAACAGAATGACACAATTTGTGAACCGATTTTAACTGTATACCTATAAATAATAATAAAAATAATAAATTATTTATTCGCGTAAAATATGGTAAACAATGGTGTTAATACAAATTTATATGGCATAAATATGATTAGTTAGGATACAAACAGCATGCAAAATTATAAAGTTAGGTGAAGAATGCATCAACCATCAACATTAAAAAAAAAACTACGTTTCATGAGATACAGCCCACTGGCAGACAGACAGACGGATGGACGGACAGCGGAGCCTTAGTAATAGGGTTCCATTTGGCACCCTTCGAGTACTGAACCCTAAAAATTACAAAACATTTTTTTATGTCACTGTTTTAAAACCATTGTAATTTCCAGATTTCTACAAAAAACTGGTACAAACAGATGCAAAAATAAAAGCTCTGAAAAAGATCAACCAAGATGAGTCTCCTTACTCAGAAGACGACATTCTAAAGTCACCAGAGAGATCTAGAAGATCATTGAAACTATACCATTATCCCAAAACATACCGTGTCCTCAGGAAACGAAGGTCTCTCTACGGTCTTTACGGTAAGGTCAATGAAACCATTGGAACAGAAACAAAGTTTGGTAACAAAACTAGACTGAAAAGATACAATAATGAAGCTGAGGAACCAACGGGAATTATAATCGAGAAGAAGAAATTATTGGTACAGTACAAACCAGCAGGGAAAAGAAGGATTCCAGTCAAAAAGTGCCAACATTCTCCTGCAGGTACACATACCCACGAAAAACAAATGATGCATCCATTTTACAAAAACACACAAAAATTGGACTTGTTACTAGACAAATTTCTGAATAAAAATTTACCAGAAATTATATCAGATCCATTCGGAATAGATCAGTTGTTTAATAATGAAAAGTCTTATAAACCATGCAAGCATCCGAAACCGCACAAAAATGTTAATATTATCGGTGACGATAAACTAGTAGATCAAATACCCAAACCGAAATTTAAGTTAAAGAAGCTGAAATCTGACATTGCTGGTATTACCACCACACCGGATCTTTTCAAGATTTTCAGACCAGAGTCCACGACGCAGTATGAGAGGGATTTCTTTAATCATGAATTGACAATGATTGGGAAACAGAAGAAGAAGATTGTGACCGCCAGTCCTACTGATTTTGAAGTTCTTTTAAGTGTTTCGACTATAATGTAAGTAGGTATTAATCTCGCGACAATCTAAGAAGTTCGATTTGACACCTATCAACATACTTTGTGTAATGATGGGAAAAAAAATCGGTTGCTTTAAAAACCAATTCTCGAGACATATAGCTTTATAATACTTAGACTTTGTAATCGTCAATTTTTGTCCCAGTTGATTATTTTATTAATTTCTCTTAAAAATTATATGCTTTGTAGTATAATGTCATACCTATTTAAACTCAATATTCTTAGAATTGTTTTTAAAGATGTTGCACTGCCATCATATAAGTTTGCAGATTTAATTTTGTGGCCCAAAAGTAATTTATTCATGGTGGGGTATCATGAAGTATCGATTTTTCAGCACATTTTGAACCAAAAAACGGTCAACGGCAACGAACCCAAAGACATGACATTGTAATAACGTCCTGTCGGAATATTAATCAACGATTCATTCGAGTTTTTGAGTGCATTTATCCAATAAAACGTGAAACTTGGTGCTTACGAATGATACTCATTGCTATAGTATGGATAACAAAGTAATTAATTAGGATTGTGAATTTGATTATTCGATTTCTTACGTAAACGTTCATACAAAGTTATCGCGGCATGTATAATGAGAAATGTCAAATTTGGCTTCTTAGATGGTCGTGAGATTAGCTTGTTCATTTTTTCTCCGACTACAGCGGGTTATGATTTTGACCGGTATGTATGTATGTATGTGGATATGTGTGTTCATCTGTTCCGTCATTACTTCTAGACTACTTATCATAATTCGACAAATGATAGTTTCGTTGGAAGCGTCTTGATCGTCCGCTAGATATAGGCTATGTATGAACATGATTGTAATTTTTTTCTTTTTTTATGATATTTTTTGGGTATCAAATGGATTCGGTCGTTGGACGTCAAAGAGCGCGGTCGTCCCGGGAGAGAGCCCCGTCCAAATAAAAAATTTGGAAAAACAAAAAAAGCAGTGAGACATGCTTGCACAAATGCACATGTGGCGCGGCACTTGCCGGCGAAATCGAATAGTGATTCTTTGTTTGGATACTGCTGTGACTTTACTAACCGACAAATAAATACATTAAAATAGTGCAGTACGAGAAAAAGTACTGTAAAATAGTGTATAGCGTGTGTGTAGTAGGAGGATATTAAAATTGTGCTAAAGTGAGGTGTGTTCCTAATCTCAGGCGAGCCAAGGAACCCAAGATGATCTGGTGAGACCTTTCCATTGTCCTTCAGGGCATTACTTCCCTCTGCAAAATCGTTATTTTATTTAATAAATTATGGGACAACATTTCTAGCGCGCATGTACAGTGGTGAAGTGTCTGGCGTTTGATGTCAAGCGCACATTCAACTATTTATTTCATTATTTTCTAAGCTAATTTTAGCTTTAGATTTAGCATAAAAGCTATCTTCTCATAAAACTTCTTATTTTGATCAGTGTTCTAACCTCTTGCATGCTGACGATTATAACATCAAGCTTAATCCCCATAAACTACCCTTAACTAATTGGCTATTAGCCATACAAAAAGTTCCTTCAACAAATATTACTTCTGACAGCCATTAATCAAGTTTTATTATACCCGTATGCGCGCAGGACTTCAGTCGGTGTAGTACCTACTTTGCGCAAGCTTTTTATGGGATTGCACATGAGTGGCCCACTCACAAAAAAAAACAAAAAACTTGACCCGGAAATCTAAGTCTACATAACAAGATGCATGCAACAAGATGCTACAGAAAAACTAAGAAGCAATAATAAATCTCCGGGCAACCCGCAGCCCTGTCAAAGTTATGTATCCCTCAAAACGAAACCCAGTCTATTACCCAAACAAAAGTTTTACAATGGTAATGGTAAGTTTTTACAAAAAGTTGGTGACTGCCCGTTTACGGGCTGACGTCCGACCACGTGTCTGTCCACCGAGACCTCGCTACCTATGTTTCAACGAACCGAGGTGACACCAGAATTCGATTAACACTTATAAATAACATTCATGAGTTTCTTCCTAACAGCTAGCTTTCTCAGGAACAAATAATAACAAAATACATAACCGCGCAGTTTAACGAGACGTTCTGGGGAGGAAAAGACATCATAATCGCTGCGTCCGAATTCTATCTCGTAAATATGCATGTGCAATAACGACAACATACTGGTTTATTGGTGGTGTGCGGGTTTTTTTAACAGGTTGCCATTGGATTTAAAAACTATAATTTACAAGAGCTCTTATAGATATAATATGATAGGTCGGAACTCTGAGCGGTCCTACTCGAGAAATGTCTGTATGCGATAGACGATGACTTAACCACGTTTAATATTCGTTAATGTGAGACTGGGTAATGTTGGTATTAGTGGCTTGTATGTAATGCTATTGAATTTTATGGAAAAAAAAAATGTTTTTTCTATAATTTATTGTGTTGTGAATGTGTTAGTTTTATAGTTTTAATGATCGTGTTTTTATTTATTTATGATTTCAAACACAGCGTGAATTACTGCTGAATAAATTGAATTGAATTGAATATTCAGTTGCCGGCACTTCAGTACCCGGAAACATAAATATATTATAATAGGATCAGCATTATGACAGCAAGGCCATGAGGGCCGATGAACAATACAAAAATAACCTGCAAAGCCTAACGCAAGAATCAACAAACCAAACCAACCATCACAACATAACAAATCGGTAGGTAACAAATACAACACAAGAGATGAGCGAGGGCAGACCACAAAACCCCGATTCCGGAACAGCCTCCAATTAGCTAGCTCATTAATACCGCGTGAAATATTAGAATCAACATTACGTACACCGATATCAGGGGAAGTCGAGGACGACAAAGTATACACAATACTTAGAAACCCGCCTTCTTGATCAATTAAGTACACTTGCCCAGACCTGCGTATTGCAACTTGGAATGTCCGTGGGGCCTCGTAACTGGACAAAAAAGAAACAAAGCAGATGCGGACCTTTCAAATAGGGGAATTCACGTAGCCTGCCTACAAGAAACAGGGATGAACTTAGGAACGTAAAACTTCCACTCATTAAAAATGGTACCTATCTGGAACTGCAGATAAAGCTCACCGGGGATTTGCAATTTTAATCAGAAACGATGCGCAAATCGAAACAATAAACAGTAAGAAGGATACTGACGCGATGTCAATCACTAGTAAAGTTGATAGGGGAAGCGACAAATCTGCTCCTCTTTATATAATTAACTCTCACATCAACAGCTCGACCTCTAAAGCAACCCAGATCATTCACAGGTCTATTAAACTTGATTAGACAAAAACCAAGGAAATGTACTCTATTAATCCTAGGCGACTTTAACGCCTATATTGGTAGACAGGATACACTAAACTCTCAACGCAAAGGGCTGAGTCACCAAAATCTACATGATTAATATTCTAACTACTAAAATGTTAATGGTTATAGCCAATAGGGAAAAACTTCAAATAGAAACAACAAAAAGGACATCATCATGCAGGATAACATGATCTACGGCCACGCAGAAATCCCAATTGGATTACATTATTACGCTACAGGCAACAGGAAAACTCCTTAGGTCCGGTAGGGTCCCTCCGACCATAAAATAATCTGGGGACAACTTCAAACAAGTCAAATTTTAAACAAAGTTGAAAGCACCAAACACGAGACACAAAAGAATCGGACAACAATTGAGAACAAAGATTTCAACCACAAACAATGCTACCGATGCCGCTCTCAATAAAAATCCTCCAAAACAAAATACCAAGCATGCATAACAAAAAACTGGAAAACATAGCAATCAACTCAGCAGTGAAAAGCATCAACATATCATGGAGCACCATAACTGGAGTTTGAAAAGCGGCTGCCCAGGAACCTTAGTTTTATCAGCCGATTAACCCTAGGGATCATCGTATAGCTCTTGCCAACCTACAAAAGGCAAAATTCTTACAAAAAGAAAACCTGGTAACCCAAACTCGGGTAAAAGAATGTCAGGCAACATTTCAAAAGGTTAAGCTCCAAGCACTGCGATATATTTTAATACATCGAACCAAAAAACGTTAAACAACAGGATAATCAAGGTATGCATGAACGAACGAACACACAATAAATGGTGTGGACAGCAAAGTAGGTGCATCATCAAAGGAAAGGAAGTCAAACAAGGTTGCCCGTTATCCCCTCACCGTTTTACAGTGGTCATGGATAAGGTTCTTAGAACACTCGAGGAAGAAACCCATCTAATCAAACTAGACCAAGATCGTGAAATCTCACTCCCTCTGGTACTATCATTCGCGGATGACCTCATCTACATTAGTTGTTATCATTAGTTAGTAAACCCCTAATAGCTAGTGTCGGCCTCCAAATAAACGAAACAAAAATACTAATTAGAGACCCCATAACTACATGGAAAGCGACATACGTGTCAATGAATGAATTAAATCTACCTACAATCGTTGAAATTAAATACCTAGGCACATACATAACATCTACACTAAACAGGAGAAGCACAATAAGAAAACGATGCGAACAGGCCACTAGAAACACAAATCAAAATCATCATTACTACCATTCATAGAAAACTTAAAGATGGACGGGCAAGCAGCCAGACTCATGTATAGAATAGTAATCGTACCTGTATGATATACGGTTTGAAAGTATCGACAATCACCAAAGCTAACAAACCAAGACGAGAAGATATGAGAAAGTTATCATGATTTGATTAACCACGCTAGGAATAAACCGAGCTAAGGAAATTACACGAAATTTTAGACGGAAAAAACAGTAACCAAACTCATCAAGAATCACAGGTGTGCTATCTCGCAGACGTTCACAGACGTGGCAAACCTCACCTGTTACATGCAGCAATACAGTACAAGCCCAAATTCAAGAAAGTAGGCCGATTGGATTACACATGGAACGACAATCTTAAACAGGACATGGCGCACTTCGATAAGGAAATAAACTTTTGGATGGACACGGCTGAAGACCGATACAATATCAAGAACACGGCCAGCGAGAGGTACTAAAAACCTGAAACGGACAGCGAGTCCTTTGATGAAGACACAGAAAACAGTAAAGTCTAAAACAGCACAGCAGGGAGATAGAAAAGAGCCTAGAAAGCAACGTAACTCCGCCAAAGGATTCACAGGCGAAGATCGACTAAGCCAACTGGCTGCGACGTCGTAAAAAGATGCCCATCCATAGATAATTAACACCCGTCTCTCCACTATTCCAATGCTTACTCTAGGATGCATATCCGGTATGGCTCTCAAATCCTTCCTTATCCTAAGGGCACGTCTTCCTTACCATTACCCGCGCCCCCCGGTCTACTCCTAGATATGCAATGGCCTTTGTAGTCCCATGAAACATGAGGCTTCATGGGCTAGTGCAAATCTTGGGGTTCATTCGATTTATCGAGTCTGGTTAAACCACGCTGGGATCGGTGCATTTCATTCATTCATTCATTCATATTTTTTGGGTATCAAATGAAAGGGCTTAAAACACATTACAAAAATTATAACCCCAAACTAATAAAAATAAAGGTTTTAAAAACTCAAACCTAACTACGACAAAAATACCAACTAAAAAGGTGTAAACAAGACATAACACGTAATATGTTCTATTTATGTCCAACAAGACGTGTGGCTATGGATTTTTAATTTGTTTGTCTGTGATGTCTTACCTTTTTTGTTGGCGTTTTTTGTCATGATTGAGTTTTAGTTTTCGAGTGAATGAAATCACTGACTAGTTAGTCCAACCGAGATTGCTGAGCATGAAGACCTGCGGGGCGGGTTAATTGCGTAACATACATTGGCAATGTCTTTCATTTTGACAGTTAAACATCATTCATTGCGTTATTTACGTTGCTGTGCAGATAACATTTTCAAACATATGAAGCAATGGATTTGCACTTTCCTTGTCTGTATCTTAGATTCAGATTGAAAGTGTGTTACAAACTTAGGGTGCTGAATTAGATTCCTAGATCGGGTTTCTATATGTAATTTCTCTTTATCAGCCCGGAGTCTGGATTTGTGCACTGTTTTTTTCTTTTCCGTGTGGTTAGTGACTAACTTGGTGTCAGAGTTTTTATGTCGTCTACTTGGCATTCGAGAAATATCTCTCAGGCATGCCGGTTTCCCCACATTTTCCTTCACCATTTTTGAAGCAAGTGATATTTATACAATACGCACATGAATCCGAAAAGTCAAAGGTACTGCCTTAGGTTCGAACTCGAGACCTATGACTTCGCAGTCCGACGGTCACACCCCTAGACTAATATCACTAATGCATAGGTATGAGCATTATTTCGTCACTAGTTACAATAACTGGCTACGGGGCATGTAGCCGAACAGCTAGTTTCGAGTCAAACTGTTAACACGTTGTTTTGTAAGTAGTTACAATTTCGATACTGCTAAATGTAACTACTTATAAAAGAACCGTCCTAAGCCTGAATATAGTATGAAGGAAACTTTATCTGTGTTAGTATCACGTTATTGCTGTAATTGCATATGTACCTACTCTTAGCTAAAACAACTTATTCATTCCAAAAACTTAAAACTTGAGATATGTAACGTATTACATAGGTAATTAATGTAATCATCTATATTTTCGTTTCGCAAATAACTGTAACACTTCGATAGAATCACCATGTTGAATCACCGAATAGAATTAGAAAAAAAATCGTTTCGCTAAAATCACATAACGACCCACCCCCTTTTTTTTTTTTTTGAGGATGGGAAATCATCAAATGACTTCTCCCGCTCTGGGCAGAGCGAGAGGGTGTGTCAGACTTTTACTGACTAAAACCCACCCGTGTTCCTTCCGTTGCCTGTGTGCCGGGGTCGCGTTATCCCTTTCGGACAAACCCGCAACCCCAGCAGGCATTGGTCTTTCGACCCCGTCGGTTGGTGCTGACATCTCTTTGAGGCGCGCGTGGAACACAACGCGCCGTCGACACGGGCCTGGTCCTTATCGGACGGCGAGCTACCCATTGCTCACCGTCCGCAAGCCCGCGCCTACGGTGGCCGGAAGTCGGCTCTCGACTCCAACGACCCACCCCTACTAATACACCATTAATGGGAATAGGCTTGCCCAATAATACATATCGTTAGATGACTCTGGTCGTACTATTCAGCTCTGCCCAAACATATCGGGTTTTTTTTCAAAATTCAAAAGTCCTTTATTCAAACTAGGCTGAGAATCAGCACTTTTCGAACGTCAAAATTACATAAGACAGTCCCCCAAAACGCCCACCCTTCACCACTTCCTAGTGCATTAGCTGAGAAGAAGAAGTGGCGCAACAATCTCACTAGCAGCACAGCTGTCTGTTCAGTTAGAAAAGAAAAGAAAAGAATGATTATAGACATGATCTTAATATTATTTATTAAAACTATGTCACTTTCCAGGAGTCCAGAATTAGAGAAACTTAGCAAGAGACCAGCAGTTGTATTTGCAAAATCAAAACTCCCAATTATAGACAAAGTTCCTAACCTAAGGAAGCTGATGCAGCTTGAAGCAGGTGAAGATGAGGAGAACCTGGGTTACGAAGAATTCAAGGAAGTGCAGAGTGATGACATGGATAATCATGATGAAATAGAAAAGTCTGGAGAAAGAAAGAAGAGGAATGATGTATGTGATTTTTCTTTGGATGTAATTATACTTATACATGTCGCAGGATAATTTGTAATTGGAAAAAAAACATTTTTATTATAGCGGTTCCGTGTGGTGCCAGACAGAAAGAATAGTACCATCTCATTTCATCCCGAGGGTGTCGTAAAAGGCGACTAAGGGACTCACTAAAGAATGGGCAGCAGCGTTCTCTATGCATTTTAACACCATACTGCGATCGCCAACCCGCCTGCCAAGCGTGGCGATCATTGCAACCTCCCCCTCATTTGTGAGAGGTCTATGTCCAGCAGTGGACGTCTTTCGGCTGAAATGATGAATGATAATGTCGCAGGATAATTTGTAATTGGAAAAATCGTTTTTATTATTGTTTGCAAACATAGGTCGTATTAATTCCAAAATCTTTCTTAGTTAGATAATTGACTCAGGTGTGACTGTAATCCATTATAAAATACAATAGACGACGTATATTTAGTAACCTAATCCGCTTAACTGTTCTTAAAGAGTCATAAAGACCCCTGTAAGAAATCGACACGTATTTCACCTCTGAACAAGGTATCCTCAGGATGACGATTGACGTGTTGCCAAGACAAGCGCCGAATGCAGTTGAGTATTCCAAGGTCACCTTTGCTGCGATTGTTCGCAGCCCCTTATCGCGCTGATAACTATCCTAACCGAAGTGGACCGAGCATCCTATAAAAGTGGAGTTTTCGGGCGGTGTGAATCAAACTGAAAAAAAAAATACCAATAGATTGTATTTTTTTCTTTCTTAGTTTTCAATAATCCGAAAATCCAATTACCGATTTTTCCAATTATCCTGCGAGGTACGCACGAATCAACTTGTCTGTATCTCTTTCTGTTGCTTAGAAGCGTCATTTGCTAGAGCGAAAAGTCCGCTTGCAAGCATCCATATCAAAAGCGCTTTTAGGTGCAGTGTAAGACTAATACAGTACTAGCTCACTAATCCGGCACTTCAATAGATCGATATGTCCTCTAATCCGGCACCCTCCGGCAGCGCCTCCCTCTCCCCTCCCTACGCCACGCACTGCGTATGCGCTCCGTCGTCATCTATTTCTTCTTATTTATTATGAATTTTTCTAAACAAAATCAGTATCCGAATATTCCAATAATCCGGCACCCTCTGGTTTTTAACACGTTCACCTAGTCGCATATGGGATGCCGGGAGCCCTCGCGGAGGGCTCATTTTAAATGTAGTTTTTCTTAGCGAATACAGCATAAAAAACCGGGAAAATAAAATCTGATGCATATTTTAACAAGATTTATTAGTATATGTGTTGGGTTTAAAATTTAAGCATTTTTTATTTTATTTTCATGTTTGTAAACTACGTATAAGACCCCCTCCCCCCTACTTATAGAAAACAAAATTTTGCTTAGTTTGACAGTGTCTTATAACACGGTTTTAAACCTAATGCCGTTGACCGTCCGCGATGGTTAACTTTAAGCTAACGTTAAATTCAAATTCAAATTCAAAATATTTTATTTCACATAAACCTACAAGGGCACTTATGAAACGTCAGAAGCTAGGTGCACGATTCCAATTGGTCGTTTCCTATGGAGAAGAGCCGGCAAGAAACTTCACGGTCACTCTTTTAAAAGTAAATGGTTTTTACAATGTTTTCAAATTACAGTGTTAAAAGGTAAGAGAGGACAGTGTAGGCCTATCAACAAGTACCAGGTACTTAGTTATACCGGCAACTTTCCTGGAGGGTTCACTTCCAATATCTATGGAGCCTGGCGTACGAGTTCTATGAACATAGGTGAAGTCGAAAGTGTTACTAGTACGAGATTAGTGAGATTGTACTTTAGTTTTGATTTTCTAGGCGCCACCTGAACCACCACTGAAAATTCCAAAGTTCAACCGACCTCAATCCATTCTCAATCCAAATTGGAAGGGTGCTATGCCTCTATATCCAGACGAGATAAACTCTATGATTACAAATAAGGTTTGAATATTATTTATCTTGATCACCATCCTTAGCTCTATCTGAAAGAAAGAATGAAAGAAAAAAGAAGGAAAGAAAGAAAGAAAATACGTTTATTTGTGGTAAACATGACGCAAACAAAACACGAAAACAACAATTTGGGCGAAAATATGCGTCACATCCACGCAAAACGGCCGCCGCTCAGCATAATGCTGCGACTCTATGCGAGACAGAGCCCCAGCGCTGGTTTTCAGTGACAGCCGGCGTTGACGTGATGACGTCAACCGGTGCAGCATATAGTGAAATAAGAAATAAAATAAATACAATACTTAGTCCTAAATTTTTATAAAGGGTTACTGGTAACTCAACATATTCCTTGCAGGACGTCATTGTAGGGTAGTTAATTGATTCATGCGTGACTTTGCGAAAATCCATTATAAAATACAATAGACGACGTATATTTAGTAACCTAATCCGGTTAACTGTTCTTAAAGAGTCATAAAGAACCCTGTAAGAAACCGACACGTGTTTCAACTCTCAACGAGGCATCCTCAGGATGACGATTGACTTATTGTGAACCCGGATCTGACGTGTTAACACGTCACATTCGTGTGTTCGTGTGTCGTGGACATTGCTCTCGACGCTTGACGTATCAACACGTCGGGTCCTGGTTCGCAATAAGTCAATCGTCATCTTGAAGATGCCTTGTTGAGAGGTGAAATACGTGTCAATTTCTTACAGGGCTCTATAGGACTCTTTAAGAACAGTTAAGCGGATTTTTGACGTCCAAAGGTGCCTTGCAAGGGCCTATTTAAAATAAATGATTTGACTTTGATTAGGTTACTAAATATACCTACATCGCCTATTGTTTTTTTTTTTTTTTTTTCATTGTAGTGTTAAAATGCAACAAATTAAGCCACCAAGTGTTCTACCTACTGCTGGACAGAGGCCTGTGCCTGTGTGGATAGATGGAATACTGCTGTAATATCCGGCCAGAATAAAAAGAATACAATGTCCTAACGCAGATCATGATCTGAGTAACATAGGTTATAATTTATAAAGATATCACGCGGGCAAAGCCGCTGGCAGAAGCTATTGATATTATAAATGCGAAAGTGAGTTTGTCTGTTACACCGTCACGTCTTAACGGCTGAACAGATTTCGATGAAATTTAGAACACAGGTAGATCATGACCTGGGTTAAGATATATAATACTTTTTATCCCGATATCCTCGCGGGATCGAGACATATGCAGGTGAAACCGCAGGGCGCAGCTAGTAAATAGATAATAAACTTCAGCTAAACCTATCATAGTTCCAATAAGACTTTGTAGACGATGATGATATTTTTAACACACAGCCGGAAGACCCAAAACCAACAGATGAAATCCAAGAACTGTTAGATGCCCAAAGAAAGGGCAGGGATCTATCCGACATAGAATACGTGGAAGATTATATATCAAACAAATATAATAGACTGGTTCAACAGGCCCAAGCCTACAGTGACTATGGAGTACTAGATGGAAAGAAAGAATCCAGGAATGACAAGGACTCTCCAACAGCAGATACTGCTAATAATCATAAGATTAAATTGATGGCAGATGAAAATAATAAAGGTGGAATGCTTGGGAGGCTTAGAAGAGGTAATTTTGTTGCTTTCCTAGCTAATTATTTTTGCAGGCCAGCCGCTTAAAGCTACGGTTCTAGAAGAGCGGTGGCCGCCGCATGGCGTAAGCAATTTACGGGCAAATGAGGTCATTGAAACGTTATTTATAAAAGGTGATTGGTTTCCTAGAGAGCGTTTTTTTGACATCGTAAAGTTAAACCCCGATGCCATCATATTCATGACGGCCGCTCTTCTAAAAAACCCTAGCTTTAACTGAGACGGTGCCTGAGTAGCTGCGCAGTGAGGGTGGGTGTGGTCACGTTCGCGAAAGGGACAATGGGATCAACCCTAAATTAACGAAAAAGAAAATCTGGCTGCATTATACTTCATAATTCTATGTTCGCATAACTTGACAAAATGTATAGAACCGCTGATTTTTTAAGTGAAAACTTCTTTAAGCGCACTTTGCATCCTTTGAACAGTGAACTAAACTGAACCTTCAAGCTCGAGTCGGTAACCCTGAATCGGTGATATTCGGCTCCAGTCCTAAGTTTTCACTTCTATTGCGTGGTCATAATATTTCAATTAAATCTTGTATACAGGTTGTAAAAAGACCCATCATATAGCTGTTATCTACGCATTCTGTACATCAAACTGAGTAGTAACATTGAGCAAACATTTTTGCTGGGAAACGACTTATTTTTGGTGTGAAAATCGCTGTTTACGGCAGCCCGCAATATACACATAACATTGTGGTTATTGCATGTAACGGTACAGGAGTGCTAAGGGTACTTAAAGCTTTAGATAAAAAAATTGAAACCTTGACTTCGAATATCGCCGTAACCAGAAGGCTCCCAAGTGTAGTCCAGTACAAGAAAACGATCGCAATGACGTGGAGTACAAGTGACTTCCGACTTCATTTTACACCCATTATTTCGATGCAGAATTAAAATATGTCTTTTTTGGTAAAGGCAGAATGTCAAGAGTCATGACAACTAAAGCTGGTGACCTCGGGAGACAACAAGATGCATCACTAAGTGACCTTGAAGTAACTCAGGTTGGTGACCTCAGGAGACAACAAGATACATTAAGAAGACAGCTTGAAGTAACTACGCCTGGTTCGTGTTTTTTTTTTAAATATAATAAATTGTTGAGTTTTGAGTAAGTATGAATGATAAATGTAATGTGATGACCAGTGATCGGAGTAGGTAGATTGATTTTTAGTACTTGTATCATAAATGCACACAGAAAGAATAACATGGATAAGCCATTTTTCCGGAAAGTAATTCCGGTATTTCCGGATTCAATTAAATATTGTTAATGTTGGTAGTGATATTATTACTACTCAATTCAAAATTTAAAGGAAGGTATCAAAACTAAATTAATTAATTATTTATCTGTTGAATAATAAAAAATAGGAAGAATAATAAAGAATAAAATTGCTAATTTTATAACAATTCCTACCTTTTTTTTGAGGATGGCAAATCATCAAATGACTCCTTCCACTCTGGCAGAATACAATTCCTACATAAGTTCCGGTTTTTTTTTTAATAATCCACCAATTCCGGAGGAATGTCCATAGTAATATATACGTTTCGGATCAATGACCCCAGTTCAATCTACCTACTCCGATCACTGGTGATGACTATATGAGTAGGGTAAGACTAAAGAAACGATGGATGGACTGTGTGAAAGATGATATAGTTAGAAAGGTGCTGATTACTTAGATGACAACGAATAGGAAAATATGGACGAAGACAAGCTGTTATTATTTGGTGTTAGACACCAAATAAATTGGGATATGGGCAAGAGAATATAGATGATGTAGTGTTTCCACATTGCTCTCGTTGCTTTGTACAGTCAAACGCATGTGTTAGTCGCAGCACTTGGACTATGAAAACCGCTACTTCTACAAAATAATGGCGCTGTTACAGTCAAATTGTTACCATTGATGTGCGGTAGACTATACATGATTTAAAGACCTTAAAGTATCACTCTACATCATCGAAATTTGCTTAAAAAATATCGTGTTTCCAAAGTTAGTTCGCTATTGTATCGTTCATAATAATTATTGCCTCCAGCACGGACCGAGTTCGAGCCTAATTATTTAAAAGTCGCAAGTCCAAAAACGGGATATCCCAAGTCATCGGAAGGCCTAAGAATCCAAATGATGCCCACAACGAAAGCCAGGGAAGATCAGTTTGTGAACAACTTGGATTCTATTATGAAAATCGTCTCAAAACATCTTAAGTTAAAACCTAAAATTATACATAGTGGAAAAAGTACAAGTCTTTTTCCAAATTACATTCATTCTACTCTTATTTCAACATGCCCAGAAGTGGGACTAATTTATAATACAAAATCAGAAGAACTTGTCACAGAAGCCACAACAGATTTTAAGAGTCTTGAAGAGTTAGAGAGAGAAAGAGAATTACTTTATGCTATTACTAGAGGAAACAGACGATTACTATCAACTGGTTTCGAAAATTCTAGTGATATTCGTGATTACAGGGATTCTTTTGGATATCGCACAAGTAACAGAGAACGCGATGAAATCAATATTGACAAATTTGTTCAGAAACTTCACTTGAATAAAAACGCAGATTCTGGGGATGAAAAAGCGTTAAAGAGCTACATAGAAGGAGTTAAACAGATGAATATTAAAATATTTAGCACTCCAGGGCCTTCTTACGATTCGAATAGGTTTATTAGTAAATCACGTAATACGGTTAGCGAAGAGAGTATACCGATCACGGATCCTACTGAGATTTCAAAGGTTGATGCCCAAGTACCAGACTCTGAAGTTACAATCAACAAAAGCTTAGTCAAAATTGACACAGGAGACAGTTTCTTGGGAAAAATACTTTTAACTGTAAAAGACCGTGAATTTGGAGTGCAAAATTTTAATCTGATTTTTGACGTTCCTTTAGTAATGAACTTCAAGGAAGAGCTCATGATGATGTCTGATAACATGAACTACCCTAACCTATATAATCAATTTGAAATATACAATAATTCGACAATTGAACCGCAGGACTCAAATAAGGATTCTTATACCAATAATGGTTCTGAACAGGATGTTCAAAATGAAACTATTGCGAAGAGGCTCAAGAGAGAGACTAATGTAACTGCTACTTGGTCTGATAGTACCGTAACTACAGAATATACAAATAAAGATTTTAAAGTAACTGAACATACATCTGACCATGTAACTGATCCTACTCTAGTAAATATTGTTATACCTGCTGATAGTTCTAGTGGCACCAACTCTTCTGTTTCTGCAGCTCCTGCTGTAACTCTTAGAGTAGTAAACAACAATAGATCTGTTAGTCCAAACCATACTATAAAAAATAGTCGTTGTACGAACTATTCTGTGGCTATAGGCGATAACATGACACTCAGTGAATTTTTCGCCGTCGTTTCTAATTGGTTTAGAACTCTTGAACACGGGAAAGAACAGAAAATAAGAAACATTCCTAGGTAAGTGTTTTTAACTATTGTAATTTTGCTAAAAAGCTAACAAGTACGATTATTTCGAAAATAACCAAATGAACCCCCAAAACCAACCCCCAAATAAACTCGCTCTCATATCACAAGCCTGTATGTGGGCAAATTCGGATCCCTCATAATGGCGTGGTGCCTCTAGTAAATACATTTATCACATGCGCCTATCATCAGCCCGTAATACGAGTAGTACACTGCTGGAGATAGGCTACTCGAATCGCACGGCTGCTCTCGCCCGTTGTTTCACTATCATACAAAAACCTAGTAATGTCAGTTCTATCATATGAATTCAGCTAATCAATCAGTGGAAAGAAAGTCTCCAAAGCCAAATGAGTGAAGTTGGTATTAAATATCTAATGTAATATTCGTGAGTATCTGGGTATCCGATACAAGACCGGTCAATCTTGCGGCGTCCCCAAGCGCCACCACATTGACCGGTCTTGTGTTTCTCTGGCTTAAATTCAGCAGAGGACATGTTTCAGCTGAAGTGATACAATCCAATATTAACAAGTTCAAATTTCTTTTCAGCTCTGGTCTTACCGATATGTTACTAACGATTAATAGCAACATCACCAATGAATCTAACTTCAGCACCACCGACACTGCGTACCCCATTTACGATTCGGACATGATTGAGAACATTGGTCATAGATCCAGAGTCCTTCTCTCTGTTGAAGATAATGTCACTAACGCTACTGATGAGAATAAAGTAGTTAACAGTACGAATGCCACCAAAGTAACTACTGCGTCAACTGCCGACGAAGGTGATGGTAGGTATGTTAGCCTTTCATTGATTTTTTTCCTCCTCTTGCTTAGATTGAGGATCGTGAGTTCTTATTCGATGAACTACTGCCTATAGCAGATCATTGCTGGATATAGGTCTCTCCCAAATTGCGCAGAAATACCCGGTTCTCCGCCTTAATATCTTTTTAGGTCGTTGGCCCATCCCACGCTACGCTTGCCCATACGCGGTCCTCTGGGACTTATGTCTGGTCCGACGGCCACCAGTCCCCAAATGTGTCCACAAACATGGCCAGCCCACTTAGGCCAGTCATTTACAACATCGTGGGTCGCAAAAAAATGCACTACTCAGATTTTTGGGTTGTTGGTAGGATGGATACCAACAGTGTAAAACCAAGTTTGCAACTTCGAAAGACAGGTCTTTCTAACTAACTTCGTGGTGTTCGAGAAACCTTCTTTTTGGCTTATAACGTATAAGTCACTCTACATTTTTAAAGCACTTTTTTATTTTTTATTTGGCGGTACCGTAGCTCTGTAGGTCTAAAAAATATACAGCACTTCTAACATTGGTCATTTTTCACAAAAAGTTCATAATTATAGTTTTAGCTATGTATCGGCTAAAATACTCATCCTACGAGGAAAGTCATGGAAGATGAAAGTGTAGAACGTGTAGCGTGATGGAAAGAAAAGAAAAAGAAAGAAAGAAAAAGAAACTGTTTCAATCAATCTGCCTAGCGTTATCCCAACTATGTTGGGGTCGGCTTCCAGTCTAACCGGATGCAGCTGAATACCAGTATTTTACGACAGTTTTTTGCGACTGCCTATCTGACCTCCACAACCCAGTTACTGGGTAATACAATACCCCTTGGTAAGACTGGATGTCAGACTTTCGGACTTCTGACGTCCCGTAATGACTGTCAAAGATTCATGAATGACAGCCAGGAACAACGGCTTAACATGCTTTCCGAGGCATGTAGGAGTCTCTTTATGTACAGATGGTCATTCATCCACAAACCAACCCCGGCAAGCGTAACTTAACATGATGGATCGACCCTTTTTTTGAGGGTGGGAAATTATCAAAAATCTTCTCTCGCTCTGGGCGGAGCGGAGGGGCGTGTCAGACTTTCACTGACTAAAACCCACTCGATGTCACCCCCTTCCGTTGCCTGTGTGCCGGGGCCGCGATATTCCTTTCGGACAAACTCGCAACCCTGGCAGGATGGATCGACCCTTGCGGCTGTTATTACTTAGCCACGAGCTCCCCGAATGTAAATTAGTATTTATTATAATAAATTATAACGTAAAGGTAGGTATGTAATATACGGCTTACCTTTACTTTGCGGAAATCCATTATAAAATACAATAGACGACGTATATTTAGTAACCTAATCTGCTCAACTGTTTTCTTGTATTCTGTTCTGTTTAAGAACAGCTAAGCGGAGTAGGTTACTAAATATACGTCGTCTATTGTATTTTTTTCTTCGAGAGTTATGTCTAAACTCCAGTTCTTTTTCGGATAGCATAATTTCGTATCTTCCTCCAAAAATCTTCTCATTGTTCTTATTTATTTATTGAATACTTTAAGCACACAAATGTTCAAATGGCGGACTTAATGCCCTAGATTATAGGTTCTTGTTTTTTAACAAATACTAATGTTACCCAAACGATTTTTGTAGTTTTTAAGATAATCTCCTCAACAACACCTACAGTCGGCCTCGAAAGCAATGTTACCACTACAAAAAAGAGCCATTCAAGAAAAAACTCTCCTGTACCTAAAAAAGGCAAGAAAACCAAAGTCAAATCCAAATTAATTGTTAAAAGAAATGCAGACGATAGCAATTTGATCTTCTGGAATGACATTTATGATGACGAATATGGAATACAAACGGATCAAATGGATAATTACCTGAAGAATAAAGTGGATGATGCTGTGAGGGACAAGCATTCTGCGAAAGAAAAAGATTTCATAAAAAAATCTGGTATGTTCTTCTTTATGTTATTAGATGACAAACAAGACGACGGTCAACCTGATATCGTATCTGCAGTAACAGAGGCAACGTATCAGCATTGTCATTTCAAAATAAAAGCTTTAATATCTCGGCTACCTTTAATGGCAGCAACTTTTTAATCTTTAAACACAGATTTAATATGGCTGGTCATCACCATCTGCCTAGGCTCTTCCAATTTCAACTATATTGGGCTCGGCTTCCAGTCTAACCGGCTGCAGCAGAATACCAGTATTTTACACAAGCTACTGCCTATCTGACCTCCATAACCAAGTTACTGGTAATATGATGATACCCTTTGGTAGGAGTGCTTGTCAGATTTTAGGGATTCTGATTATCCGTGACGACCATTAAAGATCTACGAATGACAGCTGAAGATTTTAGATGACTGGTGTGACCGTTCGTATTCAACGATTGTTTGAAAACAGATACATGATTAAAGTGGCTCGCTTCCAGGAAGATGGGTACAAAACAAAATAAGGAAGTTTGCCAAGAACTTGAAGATCAACACACACTCAAATGACGGGCCTAGTGTTAATTCCAATAGCGTGGAGACCAAGGAACGGGTTCCGAGATCCATTGGGCATAATATTAAGCATGGGTAAAGGCTTTTATTATAATAAATCATCATCATCACCATTATCATCACCACCAGCATCATCTATCTTGCCTTTCCCCGACTATGTTGAGGTCGGCTTCCAGTCAAATCCGATGCAGGTGAGTACCAGTATTTTATATGGAGCGACTGCCTATCCGACCCCCACACCCTAGTTACTGGGCAACTCGATAGCTCTTGGTAAGACTGGTTGTATGGGTATTTGTTTGTAAGTTTGTATGTAGGGGGTAATCTCCGGAACTACCAGTCGGATTTGAAAAAATATTTTTGCATTGCATAGCTTAATTCTTGAGGAAGGTTAACTTGGACAAAGTCGCGGGCAGAAGCAAGTCATTTAGAAATATATATTGTAGTCCGCTGGTACTGGGAACAAGATCCAAGTTACTGGGGTCAGGGCTCCAGAGAGAGGAACATCCTAGCAATACGCGCCGTGTCCAGAAGAGTTAAAGTTATTATAGAATTTAGATATACTTTGAAAATATATTCTTTTTTGTTTCAGATTGGTATCAAACCCACAAACATATGACAGAATTGATGACCAAGTTGGTAAGAAAGAGAAAGACGATAGAGATGAAATAGAGGTGAGATTTTGTGATGATTGTAATAGAGGAATGGAGAAATAGAGGTGTATTGTGCTTGAATAATGACAGGTTGGATGAAACTCTCAAAAAAGTTAGAGCGTAATTTTGTGTTGCCAATTTAAAAACACACGCGAGCATGTGCGAACACACGCTATAGGAAATTATCTCTTTCAGACTATTTGGAACTCTATTTTAGAAGTTTTTTGCTCATAATCAATTATTTTATTAATTCAATTTTCTCGACCATTCTGCGCTGGTTGTTAGACTTTCGGGCTTCTGACCACCCGTAACTACTGTCAAAGATCCATGAATGACAGCCGGGACCAACGGCTTAACGTGCTTTCCGAGGCACGGAGGGGTGCTTTCTAGATAAATAATGGATGGTCACCCATCCACGAATCGACCACGGGAAGCGTAGCTTAACCTTCGATTGACCTCTGAACCTTACATTAAATTATATTTCTAGGAGGATTATCCAGACGTAGACCAGAAATCGTTATTCGCAGCACTAGCTGTTAACATGAGGGAGGTATGCAAGAAAGCAGCTAAGGCCGTGCAGCAGACGAGAAGCATGGACTTTTTGCCAGAAAACCTGAAGACAAGCGGTAAAATACCATAACATCATGCCTGTATTTTCGGATTAGGCAGTTCCTATAGTACACCCACATTTCGCCAGTTATGTTTAAGTCGCATGTAATAGGGGGCTAGCCTATCGCAAGACTCCGGGCTGCTATTGAGAAATTCCGGATGGAAATACCACTTTGCTCAACCCAGGAATGAAACGCAGCACCTCATGCTCAGTTGTAGCGCCGCAACCACAAGACCAATGCGGCAATCAATTCAAAATGGCTTCTTGGTAGGTTTTTAAAAAGGGAGTTACCTAAAGCTACGAGTATCAACTTTCCACTTGGCACCCACAGTATAAAATATATGGACAGTATGGAAACTAGCCCTATTTGTTGAAATAATTACCTACGCTCCATTTTCAAAAAGATCACGGCGTCCACTCGCCTCGCCACGGCACATTTTTTTGCAAAAATAATATAAGTTGCCAATTTGCATACCAGATTGCATCCTATATTAAATGTATGCATAATATTAGCTATTAGAAGCCATTTCAAGCAAAAAACCGACACTTCAAAATTTAGGCTAAAATGTCTTCGAGAGCATTTTTTCGTTCCACAGTGCCGCACTCGCCATTATAGACGTATGAGGAACAGGGTGTATAGTTCATTCATCCTCTATAGAAAAGGAAGGATCCTCCGACCAGACGGGTGTCATGTCTGGCGGGCAACGAAAAATCTTATATATGTTGTTCGCGCGGTAAACTCTACTTGCGCGATGCAGGATTTGTGTAACGTCAGGCCTTTGATGCATAGCTCACATGTTGTGTCGATGAAGATGCTGCCACACAACTGACAGCACCCCGAGAATCGCTTGTAGTCTCGTCAATGAGCGCGAACGTGTGAGTGTGCCGTTTGGAACGTTTACCACGTAGTTTTTTTACTGTCCATATTTATACTGTGGCTGGCACTGTGGGTGGTAGGTACCACAAACACTACCATATACTTGCGCAAGTTAAGCTCTTGCACAAGTCTGCGTGACGCCTTTGACCCCTCAAATAACTTGCTACTTGATACTTGCTCCTATTAGAAAGAAAGAAAAAATAATGTATAAAAAAACCAGCCAAGTGCGAGACGGGCTCGCACACGCAAGGTTTCCACACCGTAGTAATATCGAGCAAAAACGCCGAAGGAAACACGTTTCTTGTATGGGGACCCCTTTAACTAACAAAAAAACTAACTTTATTAGTTTTTTTTATTATTTATTGTTATCGCGGCAATAGAAATACACAATCTGTGGAAATTTCAAATGTCTACCTATTACGGTTTATGAGATACAGCTGACAGATAGACGGACAGCGGAGGCTTAGTAATAGGATTCCGTTTGGTACCCTTTGGGTACGGAACTCTAAAAAGTGAAATGTTTTACAACAAATGTGTGCCTCACGGCTGCGCCAAAACAGTGTAGATTTTTATACAAGGGATGAAAAGGAAATAGGTTTTTCAGTAAATAAAAACCTGATTAAATCAATATCTGAATGTGATGAACTCATTTTATACAAATATCTGTACTAATTGTTCACTTCGAGATGGCCGTTACCTCCCTTCCCGCTTCTCCACACCGCACAAACAAACACACGAAAAAAACGACGATAGCAAACTCGCAATCCGTTCTAAGAGGGTCTGACTTGAGGCGCGGTGTGAGGAAGCGGGAAGGGAGGTAACGGCCATCTCGAAGTGAACGGCTAGTATAAGTAAATAATTACAATAGCACTCGACAAAAGAACTGAAGATGAATTGCCGCTTTTGGCCTTTTTTCTGTTTCTTTTTCTGTGGCATTTTATCAACCAGTATTTTTATCATTTTGATGGTAAATATTTTGCTCAAATCTGTGTATTTTTTTTATTTTTTTACTAGCTTTACCCGACCCGACTTCGTACGGGTAGCACTAAACCCTACCTACCCTACCTACCCTACCTACCCTACCTACCCTACCTACCCTACCTACCCTACCTACCCTACCTACCCTACCTACCCTACCTACCCTACCTACCCTACCTACCCTACCTACCCTACCTACCCTACCTACCCTACCTACCCTACCTACCCTACCTACCCTACCTACCCTACCTACCCTACCTACCCTACCTACCCTACCTACCCTACCTACCCTACCTACCCTACCTACCCTACCTACCCTACCTACCCTACCTACCCTACCTACCCTACCTACCCTACCTACCCTACCTACCCTACCTACCCTACCTACCCTACCTACCCTACCTACCCTACCTACCCTACCTACCCTACCTACCCTACCTACCCTACCTACCCTACCTACCCTACCTACCCTACCTACCCTACCTACCCTACCTACCCTACCTACCCTACCTACCCTACCTACCCTACCTACCCTACCTACCCTACCTACCCTACCTACCCTACCTACCCTACCTACCCTACCTACCCTACCTACCCTACCTACCCTACCTACCCTACCTACCCTACCTACCCTACCTACCCTACCTACCCTACCTACCCTACCTACCCTACCTACCCTACCTACCCTACCTACCCTACCTACCCTACCTACCCTACCTACCCTACCTACCCTACCTACCCTACCCACCCTAACTACCCTACCTACCCTACCTACCCTACCTACCCTACCTACCCTACCTACCCTAATTTTCTCTCTCGTTTAAACCTTCCCTGGACTACGACAAACATTTCAAAACCAAAATCAGCAAAATCGGCCCAGCCGTTCTCGAGTTTTAGCGAGACTAACGAACAGCAATTGATTTTTATATATATAGATTAAATGTTGTTGATAATATTTTTTTATTACAATTTAACGCGCTATTTGACAGAGTCGCTATATAAAAAGTTAGGCTTGCATGGTTCTTAAATGTATTGACAGCAGTGAAAATCGTTTCCCAGAGACGAAAAGTACTGTTTTCATCCCTCTGATCAGGTATCCTTCCCCACACAATCCTCACCTTTGAAAACTTCATGAAAATCATTATTGAGAATGCCAAGAAATTGTCAAGAAATAGTCATAAATAGTCAGCAGGGTAAAAAAAAAATCGCAATATAATTCCGATGTTATACTTAGATATAAGTTGATGTCCCTTGTTGGAATCCTTTTATGACTATATTCGAGATGTGTGTTTTTTTGGGAAGTCGGGTGTAAAAGAATATTTTTTTGACTTGTAAGAGTGTTTATTTCTGCCTCGGAAAGCACGTTTAACCGCTGGTCCCACCTGTCATTTGTAGATCTTTAACAGTCATTACGGGTAGTCAGAAGCCCGAAAGTCTGACAACCAGTCTAACCAAGGGGTATAGTATTACCCAGTCAGTGGGTTGTGGAGGTCAGATAGGCAGTCGCTCCATATAAAATACTGGTATTCAGCTGCATCCGGTTAGACTGGCGGATGAGTTACATAAACTATATACGCAGAAGCGGTCTCTACCGGGTCTCCTAAGCGCATTTAATTAGTTCTTATTTTTCAGGCGCAAACTACGAATCCAAACAAGGTTCCATTGCAAATGCTCTGATGCAGCAGCTGGTGCGTCTTCTTACAGACCTAGTGGATTACCAGGTTAAGCAGAAAACCTGCACAAGTAAGTCTATTTTTTAATAGCTTTTACCTGCGACTACGCTCCTGTGGTCCACAGGAATCGTGCATTTTTCGTATTAAAAATAAACGTATGCCATTTTCTGGCTCATAAACATATCTAAAATCAAATCAAAATCAAACAATTGATAACTTTGCAAATGTGTGCTTCTTTCTCTTTTCTTTTCTTTCCTATAATTTCCCCACAGCTGGGACACAGGCCTCCTCTCGATGAGAGGGAATGGGTCATAATCCGCCACGCGGGCCCAGTTCGGGTTGGTAGATGTCACATTTCGAATTTTTGGTTCTAAGACACGCCGGCTTCCTCACGATATATTCCTTCACCATTTTGAGAGCCGTGGTGATTAAATTATTTATTAAGAAGAAACCACTGTTTCTTCTCTATTTCGGTATGCGACGGCAATGTGTGTTTCTTTCCTCGAAAGACCATTTCAAACACTAATCTACATGGTTCTCTTATGGCCTGACCAAGATTATGTCTGGGTTCGACGACCCACGACCTTCGTTACCACTGAGCCACCACTGCTCCCAATTAGTTATTAGATATTTAGTTGTTTCTTTGATGTTTTTGATATCATCATCTGTCTAGTCTTTTCAACTATGTTGGGGATGACTTTCGGTCTAACTGGATGCAAGTGAATAATAGTATTTTTTAACATTGAAAGACTCCCTATCTATCCTCTACAACCCACTTATAGATAGTGCCATCCACGATGATACACCCCACTCTTCTTCAGTAAGAGGTTATTGTTTAGGTAGAAGAGTGGGCGCGTATCCGTGGATGGCACTATCTGTACCTGGGTAGCGCAATAACCCCTTGGTAATACACCGTGGGGCAAAAGTAATTTCATAATGTGAATGCGCCATAATTTTTGCAAAAGGCGTCAAAATGAAACTTATGTTGAAGACAGATAGAGAATTAGTTGACAATGCAATGGAGCGATACACACAGGTCGGGCAAAGATGAAGATGGAAACACGAATTTTCGGGCCGAGTGATCTCATGTTTTGGTGATTTCAACTGGTCGGTTAGACCGCCAGTATTGACGACGTAAGACTTCTTTCTTTGGCTCTTTTTGATATCTCGCGGTTACCAATCAAACCACAGACCTTGCAAGTCTTAAAATTCAACATTAAAGGAGGAATCACCAATTTGGGATCAGTGTACCCTCCACCTGTTCGATTCCCAACTGATAATTGGCAAATGAATAAAAAACTTTTGAAGGTACACTTCAAAGGTATAATGGTGATAATAAAAAATAAAAATAAACAAACTGGTAAAGCCGAAGGCACACAAAGATTTGTGGGTCGTGGGTTACGGATATCTATTGTCACTTCTGCAGGGATAGGTACTCCCCTGTAGCTGCAGGCGAATTCCCGCCGCTGGCCGGAGATGGAAGTTGGCCGTAGTTCAGTGCTCTGCTGCACGGTGACGTCACAGAAGGCGCAGCCGCCGACTTTCTCAACACACCAGTGGCGAAGCGTAAAAATGAAACCTGGAAACCACCGTTCCAGCTGATTAGAACCCGGTCTAATAACCTCCGTGCTGGGGTACCACCGACGACAACGAGGAAGAGATACCTATTTGATTGTAGCAGTATTGACGTGGTGGTACTAACCAGAACGGAGTTTACATTATAAAACAAGCTCGGGCCAAAAGCAAACAATAAAATAACGATAATTATGAAACGGTTAAAACGATTAGAATTTGCATTTTTAAATTTGTAGGTACTCGACGGTAGAAGGAAATTAAATAGCATGATAAAGCATTATTAGCAATTTCTGAGGCTATTCCTAAATAATGCTTAATTAATGTGATGCATTTGAATAAGCGACAGAAATTGAGAAAGAAGACAAGAAGTTTATATAATAATACACAGAATAATTATTGGCAAAGCAATACATGATTATCATGTGCGTGATTTGTGTGCTATACAAATGTGTGTGCTTACCCTAAAACGGGATTTTCACTAAACTTTATAAACTCGTAGAAAATGTTAAGGGTTATTAATAATTTTAACAATGGCCGTGTCTGCTAGGGCGCTTGACAGGACGCAAAGCGGTACGTGCACTCTCACATCAGCCTAGAAGCGACTGGCCTGACTCCGTCTCCTGCGCGGGCGCGATCTCGTTCACGTCATTCGTTCCCTCCGAACATCCGCCCCGCACCGCACACGTAACTACCCGGCGCGTTCCAAGTCGTACACAAACAAAGAACAAAGCATTAATTTATAATCTATTACTTGTCCTATATCATTAGTACCATAAACAAAACATGATTATTCATGTAACGTTCCGTTACAATGTTTTGCGTGCAACAATTTCAAATGCCGTGAAACGAGCACAAATGTGCACTAACTCAGGTGGTCATTTAGACCGATATCATTTTTTCGACTTCATGTCATCAATTTTACACTTTTAAATAAACTTTCCGTGAAAACAGAAGTTTGTTTTATTTTCAACAAAATGGCAGCCACTTCACATTATGAATTACTTTTGCCCCAGCTTGTACTAAGGCGCGGGACTTACACAAGTGGCGAAAGGCGCGGGCGTTAGACGGTATGGCGCGGCCGTTGCGCCACCCATTTCATATTTCATACAAAATGTAAAGGAACGACGTAGCTCGGAACATACACAAGAGGCGTGGCGCGGGTGAGGCGACCGACGGTGCGGCGCGGGCGTCCGTGCCACACCGTTCCTATACATTTTGTATGAAATATGGAATAAGCAGCGCAACGCCCGCGCCACATCGTTGCCATGCCCGCGTCACTCCCCTTTTGTGTATGTCCCGCGCCTAAGACTTGCTGTCAGACTTGACGAATTACAGCCCCGCCTACGGATTAACGTGGTTTTGGAGACACGGAAGTGTCTCGGTATATGTATAATAATGGATGGTCACCTATCTACGGACCGACGACCTCTGAAAGGTTAATTTGACATTGAAAGACCCGTCCGGCCGTTATATATAACTTGGCCCATAACTCTAAACAAAAAATAACATTGATACATTTTCAAAAATCTGACTTTTTCTCTGTCCATCCTACAGAACTGCCAGTAGAACTCCAAACCTTCCTGGAATGGCTGACTTACTCCAAAGAGGAGAGAGAGGAATCTGACAATCAGTCTGACCTTCTATTGAAAGGGCCAAACCAAGAAGATGAAAAGGTCCTTGTTGACTTACAAGACAAACAGGAAGGTAAACAAAACTCAAAGTATTATTTTATTTCAATTAAACCAATTACAGACACCCTTGAATTATCAAGAAGTTGGTCAGTCAGAAAGATGAAGCTAGTTGCCCATTTCAAAGCGTAGTAGGTGGAGAAGAATGGGCAAGCAACTTTATGGGGAAGCCAAAACTTAAGCGGAAACCAGCATGTCCTAGAAACAAAAAATCAAAGACATGTGACGTACATTACTGGGCCCGCGTGGTGGATTACGGCCCACTCACTCTCACAGAGAGGAGGCCTGTGTCCCAACAGTGGGAACATTATACGACTGTTCATATTATTATTTACGGAGCCGTCCAATATTTTTATTTTTTTTCTACTATGTTTGGCCGGCTTAGCTGCCAAATATAAATGAAAAAAAAAAACTTTGGTTGGTTGGTTTGGTGATTGGTTGGATTGGTGGTTGTTAGTTGGTATGCATCAGATGGTTCATAGACCACCTTAAACCGTCTGCAACAGCAAACAAAGGCATTGCATTTCTCACGTGACTGTCATTAGGTATTGCATATCTCACGTGACTGTCATTAGGCTTGCATTTCTCACGTGACTGTCATTAGGCATTGCATTTCTCACGTGACTGTCACTAGGCATTGCATTTCTCACGTGACTGTCATTAGGCAGTGCATTTCTCACGTGACTGTCATTAGGTATTGCAATTCTCACGTGACTGTCATTAGGCATTGCATTTCTCAAGTGACTTTCATTAGGCATTCAAACACACAAATTAGTCTGTTGCACTAGTACCTACTTCCTGAAATAGATACTTCACGAACTGCTTTAGTACATATACAACCTTAGTTTTTGTTTACCCTAAACCTCTTAAGGGATCATTGTACTCATCATTATGAACAACTTTCACTATCGGACCAGAACTGAAATCGCGAAAAAAAATCTGCTGTTCCCTACATTTATGTTCGCATACCTCGTCGAAATGTAGGGAACAGCTGATTTTTTTTCGCGATTTCTGCGTTGGTCCCAAAGTGAAAGTTGTTCATAATGATGAGTACAATGACCCCATGAGGTTTAGGGTAAATAAAAACTAAGCCTGTATACAGCACGAACTACACTACCTGCAACTTGCAGATATGTATGCAAGAAACTTGCATTTCATTGTGCCATGAAACAACTTCTGATATGTCAATGTCGCGAAGTCATTCAGGAAACTGTCTCACCGCCGACAATTAGCGAAAAGCGAGTAGAGGTAGCAACTAGAAACGAGTTGGCGAGCAACGAGCAGCGAGTGTGTAGTTTGGATAGCTTTGTCGCTGAGCTATGAGCGAGTGCGACGAGAAGAATGATTGCCCAGTCACTCGCAGGTATGCGTCTGTACCAAGCGAGGGTCTCTCAGCGAGTGTTCTGCTTGCCAAACGAGCGTCTCTGAGCGTTTTCTTTGACAGCTCTTGTCGCGGCGACAAACTAATGAAGAGACAATTCTCACCGGCAGTATGAACAGTCGGCCATCAACTATTAATATATGTATCTCTTTTACTGACACGGAACCTGTACTGCGTCCGCAATTTATTTGCCAAACATGATAACAAACATGAATTTTAGGAAAAACAACTGTAATACCTACACGTAAGGTTCAGTTTGCGCTACAACTTCATAATTTTTATGACTTTTCCAATAGTACTAGTCAGACTAAGATCAACTTTATTTACTCTATCATAAAGTTGATGTTTGTTGAAGTGGAAATAACATCAATTGGAAACAAGGTTATAAATAGATCATACCTACCTAGTCGCTTCTTCGTTGGCGGTAGGACAGGTGCCTCGAGCTACTTACAAACTTGTGTCAAGTTACAGACATGGTTATATTTGCGGCTTACTAGAGATGAATAAATACTATTTAAATTAATACCAGATAAATCAGAGTTTTCGAATGAAATAAGGCTGAAAGGCGAGCAATATCCAGCTGATGACATAAGTCGCTACGAGGACAATCGTTACTCCGTCCAACACCTACTGGACCAATATGACGATATGACAGATGATGAGAAGGTAAGCAAAGACCAGTGGGGTTAGCGTCCAGTCTCCATCGCCAAGCCTTTTTCCCAACTATGTTGGGGTTGGCCTACAGTCTTTCCTGCAATGCCAGTATTTTATCAAAATCAAAAGTCATTTATTCAAACTAGGCTGAGAATCAGCACTTTTCAATTTTTAAATTACATAAGACAGTCCCCCTAAAACGCCCGCCCTTTACCACTTCCTAGTGCTTTAGCTGGAAAGAAGAAATGGCGCAACAATCTCCCTAGCAGCACAGCTGTCTGTTCAATTAGAAAAACTTGAATAAATGCAATAGTATTTACATGGAGCGACTGCCTATGTGACATCCACAACACAGTCTCACTCACACTCACTCACACACACACTCACACTCACTCACTCACTAACACTCACTCACTCACTCACTCTTACACTCTCTCTCTCTCTTGTCACTCTTATAACAGGTCAATGTGTCAGTGTCAAGCGTTTTTATAAATCACGTAAAGGTGCTTATAAACCTGTAACATTCACTTGTAACAGAACATCGAGCATTCGCTGTTTTTAAATTTGTCGAACTGAACAACGAACAGAGCCAAACATCACTACGAAGATTTACACGATCATTCTCTCGGAGTTATAGAGGGACAGCGGCGGAACAATAACAGAATGGCACGGCTCGGCAAAAAGCTTGAAGCAAATTTACTGTCCTTTAGAATGCTCGCTAGAACGCTCGCTAGATCGCTTGCTAGAATGCTCGCCAGCTCGCTCTCTAGAATGCTCGCCAGCTCGCTCGCTACAATGCTCGTCAGCTCGCTCGCTAGAATGCTCGCTAGAACGCTCCCGTTTTTTTTTTGTATTGTAACATTCGCTAGAATGCTCATTACAAGTGAATGCTCAAGTTTATCAACACCTTAAGACAATAATTAGACTATTTCAAACAATAGGCCACATAACCGATCTCTGAGCTGCTATTGATAATTTTCTATAAATTCCTTTTAGTAGCCAACTAGTATTTCCAAGGGGTATCGTGTTACCCAGTAACTGTGTTGGGTCAGATTGGTATTCGTTTCATTTTAAATACTGGTATTCAGCTGCATCCGGTGAGACTGGAAGCCGACCCCGATTTAGTTGGAGAAAGCTTTAGCAGATATGATTTTTTTAGTAGCCAAGCTTTAAGTGCATTACCTTTCTCAGAGTAAATTGTTTGGCGTGAAAAATTATCTGGAGAAACAACTGGAGTACCTAAACCAGCAGCTTTCTGCTTATGATCTTCACACAGTAAGTATATATTATCAACCAAGTGGATGGCTATAAGAGTAGGGGAGACTAAAGAAACGGTAGATGGACTGTGTGGAAGATGATATGGATAGAAAAGGAGTGACTACCAAGATGACGACTAACAGAGAAGTATGGAAGAAAAAGACATATATAGATCCCAAATAGATAAGGATGAAATAAAAATATTATATTAAAGTCCCCGTCACGAGAAGCTATTTAATTGTTTTCTTTCTTTTTTGTTTTTAATAAGTCTTTATTTTTATTATTTTATTTACCTTAACCGAATTCCAAAAAGGAGGAGGTTCTTTGTTCGTAGCGAATGTTTTTTTTTTTTTTTTTTTTTATATATGTCCACCGGTTTCTCCGTCAAACTATTATGGACAGATTTTGAAAATTCTTTTTTTTATGAAAGGGTATGCTCTCAAATTGGTCCCATATAAATTTTATCAACTTTGCTTGGATGCTTTTTGAGTTAGCTTCAATAATACGTATTTTTGGCACTTAGTATATGTGGATGATATGATGATAACTTCCTGTGACTGTTATTTACATAGCAGGTAGTGGTATTTGAATGTTGTGTGGGGCAGGTACCACAACTAAATACTTCTTACAAAGAAAAAAACAAACGACTTTAAAAAAAAACACTACAAAGTAAAAAAATAAAGAAGTCGGTGATTTTTCTTCTGTAAAAAGTATTACCTTTCTTTTAATTTTTGTGAATGTGAGAACGTTGTAGGCCTAACAGACTGTACATAGATCTGTGGACCATTTCATATTTTGCTAAGTACCTGGTACTTGTTGATAGGCCTACACTGTCCTCTCTTAACACACATTAACACTCTATTTTGAAAACATTGTAAAAATTATTTACCTTTAAAAGAGTAAGAGTTAAAAACAGTGGATTTTCTTGCCGGATCTTCTCCATAGGAAACGACCAATCGGAACCGTGCAACTAGCTTCTGACTTTTCGTAAGTGCCCTTGTAGGTGTATTTTGAATATAATTATTGTAAATAAAGAACTTCTACTACAATTCAATCAACAACAAATAATCCCAAATTATACGTGTAATACGAAGCTAACGAGCAGTTTCACTTGGTCGGGTTATATTTTAGGGATATAAGTACAACATTACACGACAGGGGTCGTGTAATGTTTTGTGGTACTGGAACTCAGACCGTTCCAGTACCACAATACATTAGACGACAGCTCTTTATATCGCTATCGATTTATAACGAATGTGAGCAAGCGTTCAAGCAAGTTCTTTATTTAAAAATATTATAGCTTCTCGTGACGGCGACTGTATTTTTTTTTTGTCTATTTCTAACTCAAATGTTTTAGAGGGCAAACTCAATCCATGGATAGGTTATATGAAACCTTCACCCGTAAACTGGATTGAAATGTCAATCTTAGAAGTCGAAATTCGGATCAGGCCAGACAGTTGTTTAAAGGCTATAGAGGTATGAGGAACAGGGTGTAAAGTCCACTTATCCTCCATAGAAAAAGGAGGGATCCTCCAACCAGACGGGTGTCGTGTCCGGTGGGCAACTGCCCGACGATTGATGTCGGGGCGTTGTACATATACTCGTCGCGTGGCAAACCCTGCTTGCGCGATGCAGGACTCGTGTGACGTCAGGTCTTTGATGCGTAGTTCGCATGTCGCGTTGAAGATGTTGCCTTGCCAAGTTACGTGCTACGACTGTACTTGATTACGTTTGTGCAAGTTAGTGCAGTCGACGCGTCCTCGGCTACAGTTGCCTCTGCCTTTGACAACGTGCCGCTAGTGTATATGAGAACTTACTGGCACGTTGTTTTCCTTTGGTTACTTCAGCTTCAATATTGATCTTTTTTGTTTACAGTTTTTCGAACATGAAGACAACAGGAAAAAAAGAGACGTTTACATAATGAAACAGCATTCAACTAAGCAGACACCCCGAAGCAAACCACATAAATTTATTAAAAAATTTGGTAGAAAGCACACAAGAACTACAGCAGGGTATCACGATGAAGTTCAAGTCACGGATATAGTAATGAACAGGAAAACAATGGAAAATGAAGAAATCATGCACTCAGCTTCCGATAAAAACGTTCAGCAGAAATTGGCGAAGAGAAATCTAAAAGATGTATATTATAAAGCTGTTGAAGAGGCTAAAAAGATTTCTTCGGTTAACATTATTCACAAAAAAGATTATAGTAGTCGATTTGAGAGTAGTACAGCGAAGGGTCATAAGTGATTGTGTTTTGACAGTAGTACAGCGAAGGGACATAAGTGATTGCGTTTTGAGAGTAGTACAGCGATGGGACATAAGTGATTGCGTTTTGAGAGTAGTACAGCGAAGGGACATAAGTGATTGCGTTTTGAGAGTAGTACAGCGAAGGGTCATAAGTGATTCCTTTAGGCCGGGTCTTAACCAAAGCACGCAACCGGACGATTCGTGCTTGCGTGGCAATCGCTTTCGGTCAGGACGCGGCCTTCCAGTTTTCCGAAGAAATTAGTGAAATACAATCGCTTTGATTAGTATACGAGGTTATGCATTCATTAGAACTAAGATTGACATCTATTCAAATTCAAATTCAAAAGTCAGGAGAAACAGCACTTTTCGAACGTCAAAATTACGTAAGACAGTCCCCCAAAACGCCCACCCTTCACCACTTCCTAGTACTTTGATTGATTGATTGATTGATCAACGTGGATCGTTTTGTAAATTTCATACAAAATCGATCTATTTTATTGAGGATCTATCCGACGTCGATCTAACCCTGTTATTGCAGATAGTTACTCGATGAAAAGAAATCATTTACTTTTAATACAAGGTCAACTTAAATTAGCTAGTAAAACTCCAAAGAAGTAAGGGGTATCATGATCGAAACATGATAAAACAAAGAAAAAGATTTGAACGTTTTTGGAGGTTCAATGACCGAGGTCAGCTAGAAAATACCGGCGCCATCTAGTTTTAAAATATTCTCCAAAAAAATTACGTGTGTCTTAAAATAAACACACACACGCTCAACACACGACACACGTGCCACGACACACACCGCCGTGCCGTGACACGTGACACGTGCTCTAGCGGCACGCTCACAGAAGTCAGAGAAAAATCTGCTTAGCCTTTTTCCCACTATATTGGGGTCGGCTTACAGTCTAACCGGATGCAATGGATACCAGTGTTTTACGTGGAGCGACTGCCTATCTGACCTCCACAATCCAGTTACTGGGTAATTCGATACACCTTGGTAAAACGTTGTCGACTGTCGGGCTTCTGACGACCGGTGACGACTGTCAATAATTCACAAATGACAGCCGGGACCAACGGCTTAACGTGCTTTTTGAGGCACGGAGATTTCTCGGGGTCTTACAGAAGTTAGAAATAAACATTTAATCATTTCATTTCAGATAATGTAGATACTTGAAGTATGAGATAAGAAAATCATAATTTTTTGGCTTCCGTACGTGCGTCATTGGGCCAGTTTTTTGTTTAATAGTGTTTAGATAATGAATCACGTATCACGAACCCATCTCGTGTCTGGAGTTTTTCTAGCTAATTTATTTTGACCCTGTATTAGGCTAAGCGTATGCTGAGACGCAGGTGACGCAGCACAGCACAGTACAGATTTTGCAGGGTAGGGTAGGCGAGGCAGACATTGGCCGCGAGCGCATGTTGAGACGCAGCTACACAGCTAGTAGAAACTATCTGTCAGTCAGTGGTAAAAAGCAAGTGACGACCTGCACGCATCCCGCAGAAATCTGTGCCGGCTCTACTACGAGACACAGAGCAGGACAGATACATGTCTGCGTCGCACGTTCCTGCGCCGCAGCATACGCAGTTGTCAGTACGTTCATGCATTATAAAATCTGGTCTGCCGTGCACTGGGTGGACCTGCGGCACCTACGTCTCAGCATACGCTTAGCCTAAACGTTGTCAGAAAGTTACTCATTCGTTTGAAAGCTACTCAGATTTTATATAGATTACTCATAATGTGTCATATCTTTTACCGACTAAAAAAAGTTGGTTCCTCTCCATCTCCACCAGATTCTTATGTCCTCAAATAGGTACTAATCGTGACTTTGTAATTATGTTTAAAAAAATATTCGTTTTTAATGACATTATTTATAGTAGAATTTATTTGTAGGATTTATGAGACCAATGACGAAAAGAAATAAATTATGAATTATAGTTTTTTTACTGTTTTTCTTTTTGCATCTATTCCACGTAAACAGTATGATAGTGTTTTGTTCTTTGTTAGAAACACATACTACACAGTAACTGTTTCTAGACCCATTTTAGCCATAATTGTCATAAAAAAAAAACTTCACTCAAATGTGTAAGTGGCACTATAAATTGGCACCTACAGGTACCTACGTTTTCTAATCCATTTTTTTATATTTGCAATCACATACTTTTGGAACAGACTATACTACTATATTTTATCTTGTACATATTTATTTTTTTCAAAATCCCCCTCTGATTTTATGGAATTACATTTGTTTTTTTTTTTATAAATGTGTTTTTTTTTATGTCTTCACCTTTCATTTTTATTCATAGTAGTCAAATTATAATAAAAAAATGTTAGTTAATCCGAGAAAATTATTTATAAGCTTCTAGAAATAATAAACAGAATCCAAATAGATCCAATAACATCGGAGATTTATGTCAAACGCTACTCATAAAATAAAAAATTGAATAACATGAAAAATATTAAAGATGACCGCCCATTTAAAGCTTTCGATAATTTTTCATGAATATTCAGAAAAAATACGGGCGGTCACAAGCCCATGGGCGACATTGTATTGAGGTCTTAAAACCTTTTTTTAAGTCCCAAAAGCTCCCAACCTCGTTTTAAAAGTCTAAAGAACATTGTTATTTTATAACTATCAATTTTCTTGTTTGACGGATATAAACGCAGTGGAACCAATCCTGAATAATGGCATCCATTACTTATACCTTGCATTTTAGGGACAACACACATTCGCGCACGAATTTACTCGCCCGAAAGAAAACGGAAGTGTATAGAGTGCCGCTAGCGGCACTTTATCCCTGTCGGATAAAGTGCCGCTATTTGCGGCATTATAGTCGCGGTGTCTCGGCTCGGCTAAAGTGCCGTAAGCATTACATTGTCATTGTCAGTGTCACTTGTTATTTTGTTTTTGAGGAGAGGTTAATTTCTTTCATCTATAGCTGGCTAAACTTAAGTGTAAACCAAGGGGGGTTTAGCAAATGAAAATGACTGAAAGGTAGGTTAGGTTAGACCACACAACACACGAGTCGATCAAGCGAAGCGAGCGGTGCCGCGGTAGCGGCCGGCAAGTGCCAGGGTCCGTTGCGGCACAAGAGAATAATGTTTTAGGAATGTGGTGTTTTACAACGAACTAACCTCAACAATCAAACAAAATAACAAGTGAGAGTGACAGTGACAATGACAATGGAATGCTTACGGCACTTTAGCCGGGCCGAGGCTACGCCACTATTATGCCACTAGCGGCACTTTATCCGGCAGAGATAGAGTGCCGCTAGTGGTACTCTATACACTGCCCAAATTATATTATTTAAAAGTGTCGATTCGCCCGTTTCGGCCGAGTGAATTCGCGCGAATAACCAATAACATTTGTACAGAGTTGGCAACGTCACAAATAGATGTCAAATATTTACCTGTTTTTATTAATTTCGAAATATTACTGTATGGAAATATGAAATGTGGCTAACTAGTGAACAAAAATATTGATTATGAAATGCAATAATTAATATCGTAACACTGAATATTTCATTTTGGATGTAAAAAAAAGTATTTGGAAACTTTCCAAATGCCTTTTTTACGCCTAAAACGGTTACAACATCAAATTCAATGTTATAACTGCAATTCATTATTAATATTCTAGTTCGGTAGTTACCCACATTTCATATTTCCATACAGTAATATTAAATTAATCGAAACGGCGAAGCATTTGACATCTATTTGCGACGTAGCCCACTTTCAGAATAAACGCTCTTAAGTGGCAGTGGGCAAGGCACATTTCTCGTAGAACAGATTGCCGATGGGGGAAGGTTCAGGAATGGCGACCGCGTACCGGAAGACGTAGCGTTGGAAGGCCTCCCACAAGATGGACCAATGACTTTGTGAAGGCCGCAGGAATCCGCTGAATGCGGGAAGTACAGAACCGTTCGAAGTCGTGGTGCTTGGGGGAGGCCCATGTTCAGCTTTCGTATAGCTACAGAGTTCTTGTGCTTATGCTCAGGCACAAAATATCATTAATTTTATATTTATTAAATATATTAATCATATCCTATACAATAGTATAGGGTTTAATAAAATGAGCAATATATATATGTAGCGGCATCTACATCGCTACATGCAAACTACGCATCAAAGACCTGACGTCACACAACATCCTGACGTCACACAAATCCTGCATCGCGCAATTAGAGTTTACCGCGCGATAAACATATACACAAGCTTCCCGACTTCAACCTCTGGGCAGTTGCCCGCCAGACATCACACCCGTCTGGTCGGAGGATCCTCCCTTTTCTATGGTGGATGAGTGAACTATACACCCTGTTCCTCATACCCCCAAATTGGTGACCCCGAACATGAACGTCAACGCAGCCTTCGTGCAACTACTTCAGCGTGACGTCATCATCATCATCACTCCCGCAAGCTTTCGTGAGGCGAGTCACACAGCCAGTCAGCACCCACGGCTTCAACGGGTATCCTGACCACCAGCATGCAGCGAACGCGCATTCCTGGTCATCACCCTCAGCCACAACCCGGCGCTGTACCACATCCGACCCACTGGATCAAGACGCAGCGCCACCCCGACTCACTGGGGAATCACCGCAGACAGTTCCGACTCACCGCGAACTATGCGGCACCCGGTTCCGACTCACTGGAACCACAGCTGACACTGTGAAGCATCGCAAGATTCAAGACTCAGCGCACTATCGACCTCCGGTCTCCGGAGGGGAGTGATGTAGCGGCATCTACATCGCTACATGCAAACTACGCATCAAAGACCTGACGTCACACAACATCCTGACGTCACACAAATCCTGCATCGCGCAATTAGAGTTTACCGCGCGATAAACATATATACAAGCTTCCCGACTTCAACCTCTGGGCAGTTGCCCGCCAGACATCACACCCGTCTGGTCGGAGGATCCTCCCTTTTCTATGGTGGATGAGTGAACTATACACCCTGTTCCTCATACCCCCAAATATATATATATATATATATATATACATTTGTAATGACGTTCACGAAAACGGCTCCAACGATTTCGATGAAAGTTGCTATATAGGGGTTTACGGGGGCGAAAAGATCTAGCTAGGTCACATATCTGGGAAAATTTGTTGCTTTATTTTCACAGCCTCGGGAATGTGATGCAATGTTGGTATACCTGGACGATATGTTTATTTATTTTCACCCGAGCAGAACTACTTAAAAAAAAAGATCCAGTTATTTAGAATTATTTCCGTTGGAAACATCGATACATACCGACCATAACAAATTATCCAAAATAGTCAACAATAATAAAGTTTTTTTTTTATTGTTGACTCTTTCTGGATAGTAAGTTACATGCATAGATTTTGTACATACAATGCATACAATACAACAATATAATACACAATACAATATACAACATCAACAATACACACAACATAGAATAAAACAACAAAACCACAACACATACCAACAATAATACCTATATGAAGGCGCAGGAGGGCCTTCATAAGAACTCATCTCGCCGGGCGTGGATATAAGGTGGTGAATAAAACCGAATACCCTCGAAAATCAATTGTTACTGTAATGCTTTTCTTCAATAATCACAATATCACTAAAATTAAAATTCTAATAATAAAACAATAGTCTCTATTCGTTAAATCTTCACAAAACTTATTAAAAATCACTTTGATTGAGGCAATGGAAAGCGATTGGTCGCAGACATGGTGCGCTGGTGCCGTTTCGTTCAACAATATTTTTTGAAAGATGGCCGCCCCGCTACCAACGACACGACGCTCCGCTAGAGTGACTTTGACAGCGATCATCGTCGACTGTTGACGCGCCGTCACTTAAAATACAAACAATAACACAACAACAATATTCACCCAACAACAATATTCACCCAACAACAATAACAAAACAACATACAATATTTTTACAAAGATAAAGTAAGCAAAATTTTCTTTAAGGATAATGCATAGTCAAGCAATCCTAACAAATTTATCAACTCCTTTACAACCCAAGGGACATCTGAAAGCTACATTTAAACGTCTAGTAACAAACTAATACATTTCCAACGGAACTGCAATAAAGTGCAGTATAATATCATAAAAGCATTCGTCTACAACTAAATATTATATTTCACGAACCACCCTTTACGTTTCGGTGATAAAATGCAGGCACAGTCTGTATTATTAACTAGTATCGTCTGCAAGTGAGATTAAGAAGTTTACGGTGGATAGTTTAAGAGAAAAACTGTGATTTATCTGCCCGGAGTCCTAGATTTTTGCCCGGTTGATGGCAATAGGCTCGCTACATAATACATGGAACTTAATCACAACTGGGGAAATGTATATCGAACACCGAGTTGGTGATAGACATGCGTCAGATACATAAAAACTTATCTAAAACCCGATTGCAGTCACAAATCGTATCGTACCGACAATCCGAACTAGACAAACTGATTTCACAAAACCACGACAAGAGTAGATTTGCGTAAGCAAGTATTTATGTTTGGATAGTTTTGATCGATGCACTTACAACCGAATAATATTACTAGAGACGAACGAAACTGCGAACCGGTGGCGCCCGAGCAACTCCTGAAATCGATTTCTAAATCTGAAATCTGATATTTAACCGTTTGCGGAAAAATCCAAAAAATGCTCATGTATGGCAGAGCAGTTAAAAATAAAGAAAGATTAATGCGTTTATCGGCAATAACACAGAAAAATACACCTTAAAACTATAACAAGCGTAAATAAAAACATATAAAAAACCCCCTACACAAACATTACCTCATTTCTCTTTCCTACTCCATCACTAGACACTGTTCACCATCTCTGTATAACCTATTCATTGAGACCATTCCAATAAGCCCAAACACGATGCCTGTGCTGTAAGTTGGTAAAGGAGTTGGGTACCCTGCAAATTCCAGCTGAACAGTTCTAGGTTACTATGTTCTTCTAATATCATTAAAGTAACAGAATACCGAATTTCAAATCGATCAGACCTTTGGAAGATGCTCACATCCATTCATCAACTACAAAAGAGCTGATAATCTGCAAACGGCTCAACCAATTTTTTAGAACCTTAACTAAGACCACTGTCGATCAAGTCACTTTCAAACAAAACCACAATCGGTTCAGCCGTTTATGAGCAATGATGGCGCAGACAGACACACAGGTACACATGTTAAACTTATAACACCACTCTTTTTCCATCGAGGGTTAAAAACAGAAATCAATGATTATGCCAAAAGGACCGATATAGTCGCTGGCATGCGTATGTACCAAGCGTGTGTCTCTCAGCGAATGACGCTGAGCGAGTACTCTCTTTGATAAGTCGCTTGTCGTTGCGACAAACGAGTCCTCATCGGTGGTGTGAACAGTCATCGATCAACTATTAATATACAATCAATCTAGCTAGCCTTCTAGTCCCAACTATATTGGGGTCGGCTACCATTCAACCGGATGCAGCTGAATACCAGTTATATTACATGGAGTGACTGCCTATCTGACCACCACAACCGATGTCAGACTTTCGGGCTGCAGACTACCCGTAACGACTGTCAAAGATCCACAAATGACAGCCGGGACCAACGGCTTAACGTGCTTTCCAAGGCACAAAGGAGTCTCGTTATATAAAGTCACCTATCCACGGAACAACCCCGGCAAGCATAGCTTTACCTGATGGATGGACCCGAGCGGCTGTTATTACTTAAACACGAGCGGAAACGAGTCTGTAAAATATAAAATACAATATGTTTTAAACCAGTAACGTCGATGTAATTCAGTTGACGGGCGGTTACTCGCCATTTTGTGTACTGAACTACCCTTCGAACGATTTCATTGCACATAAAATGAGAGTAACCATGCTTTTGGGGGAGTAGAGACTTTTCTAAAACTGTGTACTACGAGTCGAATAATGAGAGAGTTTGACGGACCCTGAAGTGTTGTCCTTTTAACTACTCTTTTTCTGATTTAAAGCATGTACCCCGCGTCATATTTAAAAGCCATCGTTTCGTGAATGTGTTCAGAAAACCGGAAAGCGCCCTCTGTCGGCGTGACCACGCGTTTAGGTTCCCCGAACAAAAAGTGACATAAGAACGCGTCGATCACTTTTAAATAGGACGCTTTTAAAGGGCAATTAAGTAAGTATGACATGAAACTAACTACTTATAGAATATCACAAGTACAAATAAATCTATTTTTTTATTGTTTATTTAGGATCAGTTCATACTGAGACGTGACGCGAAGAGATGCTGCGCGCAATTTTGATGATAGTGGTACAAAATATAACTTTATTTACTACACAAAAAGATACACATTTAATTGAGATAATCCGAAAATGTCCCGCGGCGTCACGCTATGCCGCGCTGTGCCTCGAGGTGCCTCGCGTCGCACCGCTGCTTCGTCGGGACGCATGGCGTGCAAGAACGGCGCGCGCTGCGCCTCACGAAGCCGCGTAACACAGCACGACGCCACGAGGCGCAGCCTGAAGACAAGTTAGAGACAAGTTGCCACGACATGGCAACTTGTCTCTAACTTGTCTCGCTGCGCCTCGCGACGTTACGATGCGTCTCGCGGGCCACACGAAACCACAGGCCTCTTCAAGCATCGTCGCGTCGCGTCACGTCACGGTGTGAACGTGGTGTGAACTGACCCTTAACCTACACTGTCCACTGCTGGCTATAGGTATGTAGGTGGTATGTCATGTCCCACATACATTTCCAATATAATGACCTAGGTGTAACCCGCGGTTTCACTCACCGTCTCTTTTTTTTCTTTTTGCTCGGCTCCTAAGGGTCGTAGCGTCTTCAGCTTTATTTTATTACGTACTAGATGACCCGGTGAACTTCGTACCGCGTGGGCAATTCTGATACAAAATTTAGATTTTTTCGATTTTTAGGCTGTTTGATTATTATTTTTTTGTTTTGTTTGCATATCCAACAAAAAGAAAGAAACAAATCAAAATCCCAATTGGTCGAGCCAATTTCGAGTTTCTGCAAGACTAATGCACAACAATTGTTTTTTATATAAATATATATAGTTAAACAACAAAAGATTTTCAGCAACACAAAACCATCGCTCAATTCAGCACATCAATCGAACCGCAGCTTCGAATCGAATCCAGTTACAAATACCCTTCACCATCATAAAGAGGATGGTATCTCTCCCTCCCCAAGACATTGTTACCCCACACTAAGCGCTCTTGACAAATGTTTATAGTTTGTTCCCACGCGATCTCCGAAACATTACGCCGTGTCTCGGGGAATTCGTTCGGCGTGGATACTGTAGCATTCTTCTCTATGATAATAAGTTAAGTGGTTTCTTGTTGAATTGAAAATATTTTTATTAGTTTATAGTTTTAAAATTTAAATAATAATAATGAAATGCTGTTCGTTCGTAAGCGCATAACTCAAGAACCGCTGGAACAATTATGTTTTTTTATTTTTATATATCGAAATAGTCCGAATCAGGTTCATAAGAAAATAACCATTTTTTTTTAATCCGGGAAAATTGGAAAATTCTGCACCACCGAAAGTGCATTTTCTATGGGATTTTTTTATTAAATGTTGACATTTGGACACAATAACGTCTGTTGGGTCATAGTATTTAAATATTTTTAAGCAGATCCAAAATGTCAACTTGTTGAATAATAGAAAAGGACGTCTCCCGTGAGAATATCGGGATAAAAAGTACCCTTTGCCCTAACGCGGGGCTTAAGGTCAACCCATGTGCCAAATTTCACCCAAATCCGTTCAGCCGTTATACCGTGAAAGCGTAACAAACAAACAAACAAATTCACTTTCACATTTATAATATTAAGTTAGGATTCCCACTGTTGGGACACAGGCCTCCTCTCTATGAGAGGGAGTGGGCCGTAATCCACCACGCGGACCCAGTGCGTGTTGGTGGATGTCACATGTCTTCACATTTTTTGATTCTCGAATATGCCGGTTTCCTCACGATGTTTTTCTTCACCGTTTTGAGAGCAGTGGTGATGAAATAATTTACACAACGTAAAGCGCCTGTCGAACTCAAACTCAAAGCATTTATTTCAATTTAACCATTTACAGGCACTTTTGAATTGTCAAGGAGTCGGTCAGTCAGAAATATGAAGCTAGTTGCCCATTCCAAATCGTAGTAGGTACCTATGGAGAAGAACGGGCAAGGAACTCCACGGGCAAGAAACTCCACGGACAATCTTTTAAATAAATTGTTACTAAATATTGGTTACATCGTTCATGTTGAAATTAAACATGTGAGAACAATGTAGAAAGACGTGCACGTTAGAAGCGTCCGTAATAAAAAGATAAAACAAAGAACAATTCAAAAAGATCAGCCAAGCCAGCTAAGAGTTGACCAGTCCCAACTGACGGCACCCGTTCACGAACATGACGCATGGATCAGCATGGATGGAACATGTCTGGGTTTGAACATACGACTTACAACACGTAGGCCGTAGGTTCGAACCCAGACAAGCGCAGAGAAGACAGGCATAATGTTATTCAGTAAACAAACTGTAGCATTTATTTATGTATTAGTGCTGAAAAGCACCTAAAGGTACCCAGACTAAATAGTGATGTAACTTAAACACATTATCGATATGCGACGACTTGTATACGATAATTAGTGCTGTACATTATCGACATTATGACGTCGAGACTGCACTTTGGTGCGACTATTAGGCTAGTGATGGGAAAGAGTTTTATCGATTTTAAACGATGAATCATTTAAGAACACTGTAAGCTATGTTTTTGATAGAACGTAACCGGAATATGATACGAATATGTTTCGAAATTGAAGATTTTTTATATTGTTTGACTACAGTTAAAGCAACAAGACCTGTAAAAAAATAAAAAAATATTAAAGTGAGCGGTAATTCAAACAAAAAATATATCTTTTTAAATATTTTCTAATAAATTGAAACTACAAATAAGTCTTTGATTGCCAGTCACATCAATTTCTTTACTTACCAACATTCCAAACTGCAATCTCAAAAACATCGATATCGACATATCGACAACCATCGACTTCTCCCATCACTACACAGTTCCAATGCTATAATTTTCGTACAAAATACAGCACTTACCGCGTTGGTTACTTTCGATACAAACTCACAACCCTAGTGGCTACAGGCTGATGTTTTTTTAATATTTTAAAATGGAGATAATTTTTGAGCAAACTTTTAACAAAATAAGTTATGACTAAATAATGATCATAAGTTTAAAACTTGTAACTTAATTCATGTAAACTAACATTTTGCCTTCATTTGTAACAGTTTTGGCCAAGCAATGTGTTCGAAGCTTTTTATCGTTAGCTTGGGAACGGGGGGTCCGACAATTATTTGAGAGCAAATGAATATTTTAGAATAATAAAATCATTGACATTCCTGACATCGGTGAAGGGAAATATCGTGAGGCAACCTGTCGGTCGATTCTGTAAAAATATTAACGTGAAGCTTAGGTGAAGTGAGCGTGAAGTGAGCTGTCACTGGCACAGAATCGACCGGCAGGATGCTAGAGATTAACACTATTGACAGCTCACTTCACGCTCACTTCACCTAAGTTTCACGGTGATATTTTTACAGAATCGAACGGCTGGGTTTATAGTTAAGTAATATAAGTCTGAAATCACCAACCCGTCTTGAGCAAGCGTGGTGATCAATGCTCGTGCCTTCTGTGTATGAGAAGAAGCATTTGCCCTGCAGTGGGACAGTAATTGATTGATATTATTATAATGAAATTGCATTGAATGCATTTCGATATATTATTTATTGGAGATCACCTTTTAAGCAAGGAATTGCTTGTGTTGGGAGGAAACAAACTGCTTTAAGTACTTTTAACACAAGTAAGAAAAAAAACAAAAAAAAAAAAACAATAATTTTATCAACAACCTGTACACGAATAATGAGCGAGCACGTATAGTCAGCATGTATATTTAAATTTGATGCGATCCGTACATTCGACTCCGTTGCTTAGTGTACATATACATGTATTTGATATAAAATGTATATGTATGTATACATACGCCGCCGCCGTGTCTGGTCGGAAACGGTAGGCGTACGTGACAAGAATCTAAGGTGAGCTAAGATACAGCTTACATGTGTTTTTACGATGATTTTTTATTGATTATCTAGCTAAACATGCGGGTTTTCCTGTGGTGGGGCTATATTTTTGACTAAATACGCTCGCTCGCGGTTTACATTACCATACATTTATTATTTATAAATATATTTATATTTATTATTTGTTCATACAAGGATCGTGATGGATCTCTTTGGTCATTGGAACTTTTGCTAACAATATCCATATTCCAAATTCAAATCACTTTTAGTCCCTAGGGATTAAAGAGCTATTTTAGTCCCGGATGACGACGAATAAACTAGCTCTTTTTTAATAGATGTGATAAAAAGATACTTTATTATTCTATGTATCTCAACAAATATGTTTCACTGTAGTTACTTAGAGCTTATGATCACAAGCTTTTTTAACACTGTTTTTTTAAAATTTATTTCTTGGTGTCTCCCATTTTAACTGCTTTTCTCTAAACTCTTTTCAATCTAACTTTATAGCATGAAGATGGCTCTAGGGATCTCGATTTCTTGGCTATGGAAGCTGCAATGGAAAAATCAGCTGCTGTCTCTAAAAAAATCTTAATTCGATTCGTTTCTCATTCATGTAATCAAAGTCGAATCATTTATTCAATAGGGATGTGACTGGAAAAAAAAACTATATAGTGCGTCAGTCAGATAACAAAAAAATATTAGACACGTATTTTTTGGTTTATTATACCTATTAATAAAAAAATATTTACATAAAACGCATTGAAGTTCGGGAGTGGGGGCTCACTACGTCACAATTCAGTATAAAATCTACCGGAGAGTGACGTCATGCCACATTTTAACTCAATGTATTGCCGTAAAATCTTTTGATTAAGTAAAAAAGAAAAAGTGCGTGTCCAACGGAAAAAAATATATTTTTAGTCAATATTTTCCCTATTAATCCATTAGAAGGCACTTTTGAACGTCAAAATTTACAAGAAAATAGAATTAATGCTAGGTTAAAAAAACAGCTGTTCTATACATTTTGACCGCGTAGGTATTGCAGTTTTCTATGAAAAAGCAGATATATTTTTTAATAACTGACGAAAAATTTCAACGCAGAGGCGTTCAGAATCATATACTGAATCCATGGTAACAGGCTTCGCGTCGACTGCCACCCTGTATATTTTATATCATAAATGCGAAAATGAGTTGGTTTGTTTGTTACGCTTTCACGCTAAAACGGTTGAACGGATTTGGATGAAATTTGGCACACGGGTAGACCATGTACTAGAGAAGGACATAGAATACTTTTTATCCGGATATTCCCACGGGATCGAGACTTATGCGGGTGACACCGCGGGGCGCAGCTAGTTAATTATCATATGTTGATAAATACATGGCGCTCGAATATTTATTTACAAATATTGCAACCTTAGACGTTTAATGTTAATAATCATGAAATATTTTCGTGATATAAGTGCTCTATTATCAAATTGCCTGTATGTAAACCAACGTTATTCCCAATCGTTTTATACAGATCTGAAAACGATACGTCACTCTGAAGCGGATAGATTTTATTCAATATTATACGCGGTTTGAAAAAAAACTTATTTACTTTTATCCAATCTTGTTATTTGTTACACTCCTACCAACACAGTAAAAGTAAAATTCGCAAATTATAAGTGTTGCGGTCGCGAATCATATTTTTATCAACAGACAACCTCATAGTAGCCGGCAAAATGTAAAAAACGTAAAAAAATGTGAATTTCGCGGGCTTCCGTAAACACGCATTGAACAAGCTTAGTGATCAATTATTTTCTGTAGTGAAAAACTTACAGACTGATTAATAATTCATAATTAATTTTCGACTTAAAAAATTGAGGAGGTTATATGTTCGTCTTTAGTTATTTTTTGTATGTTCATCGAAATTTTCGTCAATTGTGGACCGATCATTTGTTAAGGAAGCTTGCGCAGTGGTCCCATATCAATTTTATTAACTTTAGTTATAGTTTTTGAGTTAGCTTCGATAATACGTACTTAATCCATTTTGTGTGTCTTGATTATGTTATAAAACTTCCTGTGACTGTTCTTTACATAGCAAGAAGTGATATACGTATAGATATGGTTGTGGTACCATAACCCATAAGTGAAAAATATTATTTTGTTTACAAAAAAATAAAACAACCGCCTTCAAAAAAAAAAACGCTGCAAAGTGAAAAATAACGTTTGTTTCGGAGGTCGGTATCAAAAATTAAAATACAGATCCAAGGACACCGTCTTCCGAAATTAAAGTTATTTTTCACTTTGTAGTGTTTTTTATCCTAACAGGCTTTACCAATTTCAGTAGAAACGTAAAAAATAGCGGTTTATTCCCAAGAGAGATAATAAAATCTCAACAAATATTTAATTAGCATAAAACTCCGAACAATCAAAGCAGCGTATTAACCCTAATAAAAATAAAAAAGACTCCCGCAGACGGAACCCAAGTAATCTTCCTACATTGTCCAATACAAAAGTTTCCCAAGTTATATTATGTTTTTATAACTGAATCCTGAAAACACATGGGGCCTGAAACTTTTACAGCAAAACAATTGAGGGGCAGGGTACTGTAATCCATGTGTTTTAGCTGTATTTTTTAAAGTTCCGAGGAGAGATAAAAGTGGGTATCGATTTCTTAATGCAGCAGGTTTTTTGCTGTTATATATGTACTGATCAATTATCAAAAATAAGAGTCAAATTCACATTTAATTAATTTGAAGTAATTTGGATTTTGTTAGCATTATCTGTTAACAGTTCAATAATTATAGGATAACTGTTTATTTAATGGCTTTGGAGTTGGTTATTCTGCCTACTTAATTTGGATTTCTCGAATATTTTAAGAGCTCGCCTGCTGTGTTTTGACTTTGACTTTATTTCTTTTCTTTTTCTTTCAAATTTTAAAGAAAAAGAAAAGAAAGAAATAAATATTCATAATTAATAAAAATAAAAATAAAAGATTTTAATTTAGATTTTTTTTTTTTTTTTGTATGTGTCATTATTATAATGTTTTTTAATCGCGTTTTTATGTGGATCATGTAGTCTGCAATAAAGATTTTTATTTATTGATTTATTTATTATTAAAAAGTTAATTAATACAAAATGTGTGCGTATATTGAAAGTTCTTTTCTGACTGATTTAGGTACGAAGAAGGAAATCTTCAAGAGAACTAAAAAAATCTGAAATCTCTAGTTGCAATAGTTGAGCTAGTTGCATCTGTTGACGGAATGTTCGCCCCACAAATGTCTACCTTCTAAGAAACCAAAATATCTTGGAGCTGCAAATGCTGACCACTGGAATAGGCCCATGAGCCTGAGCCCATGGGAATATAATGGGCTGGGTATGATCAAGAATCATTATCTACATAATCCGTGCCACTAGCACATGTGCATTCGCGGCACAAGGCATAAATTTAAAACAATAGCCAAGTTAATCGGCTTCGACGATGGAGCATCCCTACCTAGACAAGACTGATGTACATGTGGACGATGTACTGAGAAGACGTCGATTGCAATAAATCGCGATAAATAAATGAGCTCGTGTTATGTGCTATGTTATGTTATCTCAAAAAAACTCAAAACTCAAAGCATTTATTTCAATTGAACCATTTACAGGCACTTTTGAATTGTCAAATAGTCGGTCAGTTAGTCAGAAAGTTGAAGCTAGTTGCCCATTCCAAAACGTAGATCTTTATGGAGAAGAACGAGCAAGAAACTCCAAGGACACTCTTTTAAATATAGAAAATTACAACATCCTGGGTACATTATTCTTGTTGCTTCTATATGTGAGAACAATGTACAAAAAATAATCAAAACATTTCAAAATATAAGACGCCCGATCACGAACATGACGCGTGGATCAGCACCATCCAGCTCAACCATTTCGTCGGGAACCGAATGATCCAACACACGCCACCATCAGCGAGACATTTAAGTGAGCATGATAATCATACTCTCAACTGCCATGCTCTTTCAAGCCAAAATACATCTTAATAACTTAAAAAACGTCTCCATGGTTCTCACATTTACAAAAATTGAAAAATGCTTCTAAATTATACAAAACTAATTTGCAATGTATTTGAGAGATTAACAGAACGTTACTACCAAAAAGAAAGAAAATCATTATCCATTGGAGTATTCAACAATTCTTATATTCAACATATCTTATATTCCGATGATGTTAATAAACTAATGATCAATATTTAGAAAGAAAAAGTATTTATTGAGACTCGCACAGTAAATCACAAATTAAAATAAAAACACTAAACATAAATAAAAAATAAAAAACAATAAATATAATAAAATTAATAATAAAAATAAAAATTAATGCAGTCCTGTACGAGGCCAAAAGGCTCCTATCTCAGCATAATGCTGCGACATTTAAAAAATAAATTTCGCTGCGCTGGTATTCTGATAGGGCCCGCAGTGATATCACGGAAAGATAAATACAGAATTAATAAAAAAAAAAAAAAAAAATTGGAGTGTGAAATACAATAAAAGTAGAATATATGTAGTTCTTATATTCCTGATTCGCATCATTAGTGACTCGCCGAGTTACAGATGTACGTTTTTTAGATCGGGATAAATCGTATGATCGTCGTAAAATTTCAAACTAATTTTGCGACGAAATTTGAAGTAAATCCTCGAGGAGATCCTTAAAATTGTAGACTAGATCAGGAAGGTTCTAGTCAAAACGTTCCCAGAACTGGCAAAACTTGCAACTGTAAAAAAACGTCGTATGACCACGAACTTCTGCAAGGGCTGAGAAAAAGCGATTTGCACGGAACATGTTGTGTCTATTAGCAATCATTGTTCAATGATTTTTATTTTTTTATTTTATTTTACGTTATTAGGATCTCCAACAAAGAATACACCTTACATGCTATAATATAAAGACAAGAACAACAATATATGTGCTCCCTCAATTATAGGAGACCACATCATGCAATAAAAACAAGCAAAGAGTATATTAAAAATGGAAGTAGCCCTGAAAGTTAAAATTATATAGTAATCTGAATTTAAATTGAATAAAAATAAAGATTAAAAAGCAACGAACACATATTAGAAAAAATTGTACTTACAGACAAATAAAAATAGCGAACAATGCATTACTAGGCAGGCAGTTCAACACTTACATAATTATCATTTAATTGCGTACGGATTAGTGACTTATATTTACCCATATTATTAGAAAAGATGTCTATGTCTTCCAATGAACATGATAAGGCATTGTACTGCTGATGGTTAGAGGTTGTCTAAAACAGATTCTGCTATTGGATTAAAAATAACTAAGCCTGCTAATTAACGTCGTCGTTTTGTGTCATAAAAGAAGTGGATTAAATAAATATTGATATATAGATTTATATATCAATATTTATTATTTATTTTATTTATAGATTTTTTTAAATTTTATATATATATTTTTTATATTTTATATATTCTTTCATAAATAGATTTTTAATCCGTCGTAAAATTTACGAATGGTTAGTGACGTAACGTTAGTCGAAATTATATACTATTATATACAATTTTCCTTTGCTACGAAAGATATTAAATTTTTCAGTTTTGTTTTTTAACCAACCTTTTTTGTTTAATAAACTTTAAAGGCACAAACATCCCAAAGAAATAGCTTTACGTCACTCTTAAAAACGAAACAAGGGTAAAAACACCAGAAACTAACCTGCCAAAACCACATTAGGGTGGCAGTACCAATTGTCTCACCTCAAGTCTTGGACTATAAAAGTCGTTGGCAGACGAATAAAATATTAACATTGACTGCCCACTGTGCCCACCCCTCTGTGACTAGTCGTAAACATAGTGCAGTAATGTTCAGGGTGTAGCTGCATAGAGGGATGTAAGTGGATGTTTTTGGATGAAATTATGGCAAAATTGGTTGGATGAAATGTGATGAAGGAAAATATAATGCTAAGTAAACATTGCCTATCAAAGAAAGAAAAGTTCAAGCTGATTTTTACTACGTTTTTCAAATCGGTTTTTTATCTTTTCCGTGTACATTTTCTCAATGGTTTGATAATATTTAAGTTCTAACGAACAAAAAACCCGAAGCGTTAGTTCACTTGATTGAAAGTAATCAAGGTATTTTGTGAAATAGCATGCCCAGCAATATACTAGCCCAACTTTATGTCGCCATTTCTTCTCAGGGGAAGTCAGATAGGAAATATCGACTCCATCTAGCTTTTTTGTTTGTTTTTAATATGACGTGCAAAAGTGATTCCCATATTTACAAAATAAATAATTTCGTTTCATTTTCCCTTTCTATTTCTGCTGCCTACCTGCATTGTGTGCCTTAACATGGGTCAAATAAAGTTATTTTCTTTTTTCTTTTTTTTCTTTCTTTCTTTTTTTTTTCTTTCTTTCTTTCAATGTAATTAATTTATTCCAAAGACATCTTTTTCATTCAACAGTAGGTTGCACAGTAGGTAGTACACGTAAGTATTATATTTTAAAACTATTTATACATAACATTAAAAACACTATAAAATCAACAATAGTCATAAAATTAAAATATTCAATACAATATCAATATAATTAAAATAATGATAAAATAAAAACATAATCATTATAATTTCCTAACCGGCGTTGCAACAGTAAAAAAAAAAAAAAAAATGAAATAATGTAAATAATAAAATAAATAACATGCCTGCCACAGCCATGCCGGATATAAGAGCAGGCTAGCCTATCGGCGATCATTGCATTGGCATTGCCTATTGGCATTGTGCTGCCAGGGTTACAAGTTTGTCCGAAAGGGATATCGTGGCCCCGGCACACAGGCAGCGGAAGGAACACGGGTGGGTTTTAGTCAGTAAAAGTCTGACGCCCTTCCGCTCCGCCCAGAGCGGGAGAAGTTATTTGATAATTTAAACACACAAAAAAAAAAAGAAGGATAGCATTGTGGCTGACCCAGTGCACCAGAGACGCACACAGCTTGCGCATAGAAGCGTAGAAAAAGAATTCTTCCAACTTATAGATAAGTATAAGTTAAGATTAAGATACAAGTACTTGTACATCGAATTTGGAGTGATGATTGCGAAGTACTGCAGGCGGCAGTTATAATTTTCATGAGGTACGAAGTCTGGTTATATAAGACAGTGTTTGACAACATCATGAAGGGAATATTGTCAAAATAGCAAATTTTCATAAAATTATGTTGAGATTATGAGATATACCTTTTGTCCTCATACAGAACTTTTTTATGCAGTTGTTTTTTTTCTTCGATGTTTTTCTCATAATATTTAATTTGTGTCCCAAGTTTGATCCCAAGGCCTTCTGATTTTTCGAATTCATGTGAGTATTGTATAATTATCACTTGGTGAAAGAAAATACGGGCACTATACTTATGATCGTAGCAAAACCTGGACCTGAAGATCTGAAATCGTCAACACAGAATAAGCAAGCGTGGTTACTAATCCTAGTTCCTCTTCTATAGGAGAAGAGGCTTTTGTACTGCCGTAAGACATCCAGGATATTCTATTTTACAGCATAGCTACCTGTAAAACAAATCAATAAAAAAGACGGTCCCAACTCTATCACAGAACTAAAATGGCTGGCAGGGAAACTTTTTAAAACTGACTGTTTTATAGACAAAGGAAATTGGTCTGACAGCCTATGTACTCATCCTATGTATAGTTTATCTTTACCGTGTTTAGACCACGCCTGAAGTGGGCGGGGTGACTTGTGGGCGTGGTGGGAAGTATGCACGATGTTAGTAAAGGAAGATGTGGTATATTTTTTGGCTGATGTGACGTGAAAGAAATATTTTGAAAATGTTAATTTTTCGTAAAGAGTTGGAGTTTATTTCGTGTTGAAGTAACTAAACATCTGTGTTAACTGTAAGGACAATGCAATACCATCTATGACGTTCTATCAAGAATGCTTCTTAAGATTATCTGACTTCTATAAAACGGGCGTTCAAAACCTTACATCGACTCTTCAATCAAACGTTTGAACTAGAACTAAACTAAACTATTGCATCAGGGCAACCTGTAATGGGCTTGCGGACGGTGAGCAATGGGTAGCTCGCCGTCGATAAGGACCAGGGCCCGGGTCGACGGCGCGTTGTGTTCCACGCGCGCCTCAAAGAGATGTCAGCACTACTGACGGGGTCCGTAAGGGCCAATGCCTGCCGGGGTTGCGAGTTTGTCCGAAAGAGATATCGCGGCCCCGGCACACAGGCAACGGAAGGAACACGGGTGGGTTTTAGTCAGTAAAAGTCTGACACGCCCTCCCGGTCTGCCCAGAGCGGGAGAAGTTATTTTATAATATCCAACCCAAAAAAAAAAAATGCCAACCTATAATGATAGATTTTAGGTGTTGTTTTTAAATAAATAATACAAATGCGAATCTAATAAAGTGTCATAAAGAAGAAAATGGCTTGTCACCAGAAAAAAAAAAACGAGTGAAGAATTCAAAATATTTTATTTCACATAAACCTACATGGGCACTTAAGAGTCGTCAGAAGCTAGGTGCACGGTTCCAATTGGTCGTTGGAGAAGACCCGGCAAGAAACTCCATGGTTACTCTTTTAAAAATCGAAGAAAAGTAAGAAGTCAAAGAAAGATAAGAAGTCAAAGAGTTGCTGGATGCAATTCACCAGCCATCACCAATATCAGTGTTATTCGAAGACTTGGTCCAGTCTTTCGTTCAGACACTGGTATAGAAAGAAAGAAAGAAAAATAATTTTATTCGTCACAGAAACACGTGCATAAAAAAATAATAAAAACTCGAGTAGATAACAAAACAATAACAATACGTGTACAATAACGAGTACAAAACAGAAATAGTAGGCAGCTGCTGGCACGTCATGACTGTGACAAGAAGGCTTCCACTCAGCATGATGCTGTGCTATGGAGACCCACAGCACAGCGCTGATTTTCAGTGGTCACCCGAAAAAAACGTACGGAAACCAAGTCAGGTTTAAAATTCAGAATTATACATAAATATAAAATAAAACAAATAGTACTTATAATATTATATAATGCAACAACCAACAGTATGAATAAAATTACTAAATAACATATACAAATTATCCGCAGGCATCACCACTGTACCCACCTAAAACACCACTATCAATACAGTTCGTCCACTATAGAAAGAAAAGAAAGAAAGAAAGAAAATACGTTTAGCTACGCTGCGCTGCGTAGCGTATAGCTACTCCAGTGAAGAGAATCACCAGTTAAAATCAAAGTCTAGGATATGCTGTGGGAGATCTCCTAAGAGGATCCTGGGACAGGTCCCAGGAAAGCAGGATTACCTCGCATAATCTAAGGAGATTCAAATATAGATAACTAGCTATTGCCCGTAACTTTGTCTGCGATCCAGAATGAAAAGTAGTACATGTCCTTTTCCAGGTCATGGTCTACCTATGTGCCAAATTTCATCCAAATCCGTTTAGCCGTTTAAGCGTGAAAGCGTAACAAACAAACAGACAAACAAGCAAACTCACTTTCGCATTTATAATATTACTTACTAGTTTCTGCCAGCCAATTATAGCCTATGCTACTCAGGGATAATATAGCATTCTACTTATGAAAGAATTTTTTAAATCGGTCCAGTAGTTATTGAGTTTATTCATTACAAAGAAACAAAGATACAAAAATCAAATCTTTCTTTATTATAACATATTAGTTTAGATTGAAGGAATACCAATCCAAATAATATTTTTATATTTTTTTATATTTCTACGCCAGCAATGGTAGTATATGTGGAACATTATTAGTGTAAGATCTCAAAATACCATATACTTGGAAATAAATACATTATTATTATTATTATTTTCCTTTATTCAACTATATTATACATATAAATTATATTTTTAAATATTAGAATAAAATAATATAAAAACATTTAAAAATATAAAAAATAGTAGCCCACCGGTATCGGGAACAGGGTCCAAGCTACCGGCGGTCAGGGCTCCAGAGAGAGGAACCTCCTGACAATGCGAGCCGTGTCCAAGAGTACCGCTTTCTGAATCAAGCCCTTGATCCAGCTGCCCAACGAGAGCCTCCTTAGGTGTTGGTCGAGGCTCTTGGCAATTAAACCATTGGCTGATACGACTATCGGCACAATGATCGCTGAGTCCACATCCCACATGTCGACAACCTCGCGAGCCAAGTCAAGATACTTGATTTGTTTATCTTTCTCGGCTTTCACGAGGTTCCCGTCATGCGGAACCGTTATGTCAATTTATTATTATTATTATTAATAGATTTTTATTGATTTATTATTGTTTACATTCTTTAATGGAGCTTAGAAACGATTTATATTTATCACTTCTTGAATTGTCTTTTGTCGAGGACGGTTGAATCTTTTGTCTAATACAACTTTACCTGCTACCTAATTACGCAACACATTTTCGTAAACGATTACGACTTATCCGTTTCATTTTGACAGTTCCACAACATTCATTGCATTATTTACGTTGTTGAGCGGATTTTTTTCCGAACTTGTGAAGCAATGGATTAGCAATCTGTTTCAAAACGATTCAGATTGTGATTGATCGTGAATTTCGCAACTAGGGTACAGTTTTTATCTGGCTATGGCCTTATATTTACGAAGCGTGGCATTTAATCTTCGTTTGCAGATTAGTTTCCAAACATGAAAACAAATACGAGCTTTTGGTTTACTTTTAAACGTAGTCAGTTTCAATTTGCATAACTTAACATATTTTGGCTTTTTCAATGATGCTCGTCATTCAAAAATTAACTTAATTTACAATAGCATATACCAGGGAAGCATGGCACGAAAGGTAGACAGCATTTTCTAATGATGCTGATGATAACACAAGCAGAAATTTGATAATCCAATAGTGAAAATTATAAAATCAATTAGAAACAAGGATTTGAATAGACCTTTGTAAATTGTGGCGAGTTAACTTCTTCTTCCCAGCTAAAGCAGTAGGAAGTGGTGAAGGGCGGGCGTTTTTGGGGGACTGTCTTATGTAATTTTGACGTTCGAAAAGTGTTGATTCTCAGCCTAGTTTGAATAAATGACTTTTGAATTTTGAACTACGCCTTAATGTCACTTTTACCATGATCCATTTTGCTGTTGATTTAAAACGAGTGCATATAAACATCACCATTAGTTAGTGAGAACTAATTTCACTCTTTTCACACAACCTTAAGAGCGTTTATTCTGAAAGTGGGCAACGTCACAAATAGATATCAAATATTGCGCTGTTTTTATTAATTTGGCAATATTACTGTATTGAAATATGAAATGTGGCTAAGTAGCGAACTAGAATATTAATAATTAATTGCAATTACAACGCTGAATTCGATGTTGTAACCGTTTTAAGTGTAACAAAGGCTTTTTTACATCTAAAACTAAATATTCGGTGTTACGATATTAATTATTGCATTTCATAATCAATATTCTAGTTCGCTAGTTAGCCACATTTCTTATTTCCATACAGTAATATTGCCAAATTAATCGAAACAGCGAAATATTTGACATCTATTTGCGACGTTGCCCACTTTGAGAATAAACGTACAGTTCCAAGTCTGCTCACTACCTTCATACCTCCACAACCACTTGCAGTAGGCGTCCCACAGCCACCTCATTGGCCGCTAAAATGTAGCACAAAAATCAATATTCCTCTAGCTTCTACCATGAATGTTTGATTCTACCAAGTAGTACATTTTATTGCCCGGGCGTCCAGGATTTATCATTACGACTTCACCTCAGGGGGTACGGCTGTGTCATATTTTTTCTGGTATCGGTAAAGTAGGAAGTGGATTGGCACGGTTATAGGGTTTTCGTAAATTGAGGGTAGATTGAAGATGTTTTTTTTTTTTGGCAAAAGATGTATTAAAACATCTGAGCAAGAAATTATTTTTCTCCCTACGAATACCCTTTGTACATAATGTTCCCACTGCTGAGGCACAGGCCTCCTCTCTGTGAGAGGGAGTGGGCCATAATCCACCAGGCGGGCCCAGTGCGTATTGATGGATGTCACATGTCTTCAAATTTTTGGTTCTAGTACATGCCGGTTTACTCCCGATGTTTTTCTTCACTGTTTTGAGAGCAGTGGTGATGAAATGATATTACACAAAGTAGATAAAAATGTATCTTTTTGGGTTCGAACCATGTTCGAAGCCACGAACCACACGTTAGTTGGGGCCGGTCATGTGTGCATGTCAGGCACAAATCTTCTACAGTTTTTAACTACACGTAAAATTATAGGTACATAGTTACCCCGGGTCTGCTAACATATCTACCAGCGGCGGCACAGCTATGTATCTAAGTTGGTAAACTCATATGAATAGAAACGTATATCTACTTAGAGTATATACCTACCTACTAAGTAGATATTACGTTTTTCTAATAAAATAGCAATCGTTTATAATATCTTCAGTTTCAAAAACATATCAGCTATATTCGTATTATCAGTTTTCTGACTTGTAAGTACCTACTAGCCATATCAACTTTTAGACCTACAGCTAGACTAACTGCATTCAGGGAATTTAATTGCTAACCAATTGACACCATAAAATTCGTTACGAAATGAAATGATTTTAATTTCCGTAAATACTTTGTACAAACACGTCAATAATATTTTAAAAAACTAGATAAGATCGGCGTTTCCTATCTGACTACTCTGAGAAGAAAGGCAGAAACAAAGTCAGAAGTCACGGTCTCTTTTATAGTCCAGACATAATCTTGGTCAGATCATGTGAAGAAAATATAGATTGGTGTCTGAAATGGTCTTTTGAGGGACCACACAGATTAAGTGGACCTTTCCAGTCAGTGCTCGAATTTGTCAGTAATCGTGGAGCTCAACTCAGAACTTAAGGAGCTCAACGATTCGATGAACAATACCAACGAAAGGACATCTGAGTAAGCCGCACAAATTACTAAAACTGCCGTCAACTGTCAAAAAATTACAGTTGTGATTTGAATGCACGGGCAATTTAAGCTAGTAGTCAAATTTACTCAACAGTTACTTTGCCTGACTAATTAGTACGTACCATAAAAAAATGTACCTAAGTAAAAATAATTTAAACAAACAGCCTAAAAGTTTTTATCCAAAATTACAAGAAATGCATAAAATAGTCCTACGTCGTAGTTTTACGACAGGCTGGCTGCAATAAAATGCATGCGAGGTCGTTAAACCTATTGATAGGGGGGAGCTGACGAACTACCACGGATAAACTGGTACGTAAAATAAGTGTAGATAGATATATGGACAAAAAAAAACGAGCCAGCGTTACAGTAGTCGGATATGATGTGTAACATCTGACATCTTGGCTGCATCGTCGGTCACCGTCACCGTCATTGTCATCGTCATCATCATCACCCTGTTTACTACCTCTCGGAAAATCGATTGGTTCCATCTGACGGCCAACTCTAGCACCGCGCGCGCTCATTGGTCAAATGAAATAGCGCGCGCTTTTCCGGCTTCCTGTTACACACTTCCGTCCCTTTTCACGAAATCACTCCCACAGATTTGATTATTTCGAGTTTGACAAGAAAGCAAGATGAAAGATGTGTATCTTTCATCTCGCTTTCTTGTCAAATCACACATGCAAAAAAAGATAGCGACACATATCTCTGTTGCAGAAATTTGAAATACTTTAGTAGTATAATAGAGCTTCTAGTAACAGAATTCGTTGAAGGAAATGCTACAATCGTACTTCACTTTACTGCCTAGCAGTATTGCTATGTTCAGGTTTGAAGGGAACGATTGCCCTTGATTTCACATGCAAATATGCCTCATGAAGTCATGAGACATAACAACTGACAATGTCTTGGGACCGCACCGTCTACGAAGCAGCAGCAAACGCATCGTACATTAACATAAAAGACATTACTTTACTTGATAATGTACAAAGAAGGGCAACCAAGATGGTCCGCACCATACGTAATCTACCTTACGAACAGCGCCTCAAACATCTTGGCCTTATCACACTGGAAAAGCGTAGACAAAGGGGTAGGCGCATTGAGACGTACAAAATACTAACTGAACAATAAAGTGCCTAGCCTTCACACCTTTACACTCTGCGGCAAAAAACGAAAATTCAAAACCAAAGACACTGACTTCCGAAATTAAAGTAATTTTTCACTTTCAAGTGTTTATTATGGAAGTTGGTTTTTCACTTTTTGGCCGTGGACCTACCCCACAAAAATTCGAATACCACTACCTGCTACGTAAATAACAGTGATAGGACCTTATTATAATATCATCCATAGAGATTAAGTTCGCCAAATACGTATTCTGCCGTGCTAAGCCGAAAGGCGGTATCTCTGAGATACGGCCTTTTAGTTTTTTTTATACCATTCAATAGCTATAACAATTTCGCATCTAATGGTATAAGCCAAATAACGCTATCTAACTTAAAACATTAAAAAAACCACTAAGAAGTTTTTTTTATCCTTATGTTTCCTTAAATTACAATTTACAAAAAGTCAATTTTCTCAAAACTTACTCCGATTGAGATAACGCCTTTCGGCTTAGCAGGGCAGTATTATTGAAGCTAACTCAAAAACTACCCAAGCAAAGTTGATAAAATTTATATGGGACAAGCTTCTTCTTCCGGATGAAAAAATAATTTACAAAATCGGTCCTTAATTGACGAAAATATCGAAGAAAAACTTTTAAAAAAAATCATAGACTCGAGCCTTTCCTTTTTTCAAGTCGTTTATCAATTGATCATTAAAATAAATACCTATTTGTTTGTTACCTTTTTGTTGCAAAGTAAACTGGTAGCTTGGTTGACTCCGTTGAAAATGTATTTTATGGCACCAGAACAATAATATCAATTAGACTGAAAATAAACATTACCTCTGAGTACATTTTTGTTGAACACAAATTAATAAACTTATTAAGATGACGGTAAGCCATAAAGCAACTTGTATTTCGCTACAAAAACTATAAAAGTTCAACTACCGCGCCATTCCCCTTCAATAAACTTATTTTTTTTTTAATAGGTACTATTTGAAAATAATTTAAATTTTAAATTCTCTAACTACCGATAAAAGTTTCAGTTAATTAGTATGCTAACCGTCTTCCGAGACATTGCAGTTAAGTTCATAGTTATTACATTTTTATAGGATTAATATCAAATAGTTATGGGTTTGGACTAGTGCAGGCTATGGTTTTGTTTGGTAGTATCTAGAAAATTTAAGAAAATTGAGAATGTCGGACATGACAAATAGAATACATATCTATTTATGTATTGTACTAGCTACTGCCAGTGGCTTCCCCTGCGTGATATCTTTATAAATTATAGCCTATGTTATTCGATGGTAATCTAAATATAAAAGGAGAAACTGACTGACAGATTGACATTTATCATGCTATGATGCTACTAGTGAACGAATTTTTAAAATGGGTGCAGTAGTTTTTGAGTTCATAGATTATACAAAAAAAAAAAAAAATATCTCTTATTAGCTTAGATTAGATAAAATCAATTGCCGTGCATTAGTCTTGCAAAAACTCCATTTGAGAAACATGAAGAGTTTATTTTTTAAGAGTTTGTTTCTTAAATAATTATCTTTAAAAGTATTTATAAAAATATTAAAATCCTCACAACAAACCGTCTCATTTGATATGTCACAACATCTTTTTTTTTCCAATTTTCCCCAAAAAAGTGACAACCAGATTCAAAATTCCTGTATTTACGTTACACGTCAGTGTTTGGGTCACAAAAATTCATATGCGTACCAAATTTCAACTAAATTGGTCCAGTAGATTTGGAGTAAATTGGCTGTGACAAACGGACACCCAGCCTGCCAAACAGTCGCAAGAGTGATTCTATAGGGATTCCTTTTTTTCCTTCAACACACACAACCCTAAAAAAGAACCTTGAAGCCACATAACTAGTGCTTTGCTTTGTACTGAGTGCTAAACTGCGTGCTAAGTAACACGTTCCGCTCCTAGCAAACCAACACATATATTTTTTGTGAGCGCGCATCAAGTTACATGACTAATCTCAAGATATTTTCAAGCGAAACTCCTAGCTGTGTGGCCTCGATCTATAAATGGAAGGCATTCTGTTTTCTAGCTATTATTTAATTACCTGTATCGTCATGTAGCCTAAGACAAAAAAAAACACACAGCAGTCTACCAATGAAATTCATAACCCTCCCTTCTAGTCACAAAGTCGAGCAAAATTCTGATACTCTCAGACAAACATCTCCGTGTTTAAAACAAGTATAAAAGCAACAAGTAACGTTAAACTAATAAGAAAACGGTTGCATTTGTGTCTGTTTGTCAGAGTCGACAGTAAGCCGCGCACGAGTAAGCGGGGGTTAAAAATATTAGCGCGATAGGATTAGGGTGGATATGCCCGAACATTGTTTAAAAAATACAAATTATTTACTTTACCGCCTTTATATATTTTGAAGTTGCATCGTTTGTAAAGTCTAACCCAACTCTTTCCACGAAAATCTGACAGTTTTCTGCGCAACACACGTGACAATAGACAACTTTGCTTGCACTCGGCAAAAACTGCCCTCGTGGGGAAAAGCCTTTTTTGTATGGCCCCGAAAATAAACAATAAATTACCACAGTCATTTAGAGCTATGACAGCAAATCAATTTAAAAACAAGATTCGAAATATATTAACAGACAAGTGCTGTTATAATATAAATGACTTTTTGACAGATACCTTTTAACATACTTGAACTTACTTTATATTATAATTTCTGTAGGATTATTATTCTCATAAAATTTAGTGAACCAGTCTTTAGTCTTTGGTTTATTGAATTAATTATTTGTACGTTATATAAAAATGATACGCCTCGTCATGCAAAACATGTACGGATTTTTACCTATATTTAAGATCTTGCATGCTCGATGTGTATGTAAACACATATTTGACAAATAAATTATCTTTAATCTTTATAGGTAAAAAGTCATTTAAAAGTTAGAACACTGGGATCGTAAGGCTCATGCCCTAACGCCTACTGGGAAGCGACTAGCCAGTTGCTTCCTACCAAAAAGTTTTAACCAGTATCTACCCTAAGCCACAGTAAAAGTGCCTACTTATAAGATTAGCCACGTCTTGCAAAAGAGCGAGACGATTGCAATGAAGGCATCTCCATAAGCAAAACCGTTACTTTTTACATCGATCGTCATACCTACCATCATACTACACCACATTACAACAGTGATAGGTCATAGGTCTCGTGTTCGAACCCAAAGCACGCACCTTTAACTTTTCGGATTCATGTGCATATTGTATGCACTTGCTTCAAAAACGGTGAAGGAAAACATCGTGAGGAAATCGAACATGCGTGAGAGATATTGCTCGACGGCATGTGAAGCCAAGTCAGAAACCCATGGGCGGCATAAAATCTCTGACACCAGGTTAGTCACTAACCACACGAAAGAAAAACAAAGTCATCAGAACTACACCAGTATCTAAAACTCAACTCAATCAAATTATTTGCAGTGATTAAAAATGGGAAATATTCACCTAACTGTTGCTCTTAAAACTTATTGACTTTCTAATCATTTAAGGCTTTTTAAAGTAATGAACATCTAAAAAGATTTTGGCCTTCGAAAAACACAGTTTGTAAAATTAATAAGCCTCTTTTTAATTTTCTGGCTATTTCTCACACACGCAGTAACTAAGCCAGGGTACCCTGTTAGGTTAGATCTGTGACCAACCACGTTGTACATTAAAGCTGGTCGCAAAAATACTTAATAGCTAGATAACTGGTTATAGAGTATTTATAGAACCGCAAAATAGGAATTATTTGAGGTTCAGAAAAAGAGGCGCATGAGTGTTCAATTATATTATTCAGAAGCAATATGGATAGTTAATTGACTCAGGCGTGACTTTACGGAAATCCATGATAAAATACAATAGACGACGTATATTTAGTAACCTAATCCGCTTAACTAACGTTAAGTTTAGCAGATTAAGTTACTAAATATACGTCGTCTATTGTATTTTAAGCAATATGGAAAAAAAATGAGGTTCAATAAATGCCTTTAAAAATTTGATCTCATGACTGAATGAAAAAACAATTTATTTTAAAGTGGTTGTCGTATCCACGTTAACCTGCACTAGTCCAGCACCCGGCGTACCCCGGAGATCTGTATAAAATACCAATTATTTGTCGCTACCGGAATATTTAATAATTTTCCTACACTTTTATATTAATTTTTATACTAACATTATACACTCCTTAACTGTGTTTTGTTTCTGACTTACTCATTCAGAAATACGATGTGCATTTGTTTTTGTATTATACTTTTCCTTATTTGTGTTTTGAAGATTTTTATGAACTTTTTCTTGGGTTTTATGTAATTTGTCGGTTAAGTAGTAGAAAGAAGATGACAAAAAAACTTTTTACAAAAAAAACGTGCCTTTGGGTTTTTTTTTTTTGCCGCCGTATTCCGAAATTATAGTTCTTTTTCACTTTTTAGTGTCTTTTTTTCGAAGTCAGTTGTTTTTTTTTTTTGGATATAGTTTATATTTTTCACTTTTTAGTTGTTTCACAAATTCGAATACCACTAATAACAGTGACAGGAAGTTATCATCATATCATCCACATATACTAAGTGGGAAAAATACGTATTATTGAAGCTTACTCAAAAACTATCCAAATAAAGTTAACAAAATTTATATGGGACCAACTTGGCATACAAAAAAAAAATACAAAATCGGTCCACAATTGATGGAGAAATCGGCGGACATACATAAAAAAAGCATACATACGTGACGAACATATAAAGAAAGAAAGAAAGAACGAAAAGAAAATAAATGATGAAAATGTATTTCTTTCTTTTCTTTATATAACCTCCTCCTTTTTGGAAGTCGGTAAAAAAAAGAGTATGCTTAGATTATTTGGTCATGTTGAGAGGCTGAATGAAAGGCGACTAACAAAATGTATTTACAAGGCAGATGTGAGAGGAAACGCCGGGAGGGGACTCCCTAGAAGGATGTCATAACATAGTGACCTTATTGGTGATGTTCTTCAGAAAGGTCAGGTGCGTAGTACGCGCAATCGGAGTATATAATATGTAAGGATAGTAGTAGTAGGTGGCGTTCTGTCTACCCCTGTCGGAAGAAGGCGTGTGTGTATGTATATGTTTTGTACGCTTTTCTTAAAAACCTCTAAATGAAAATGAACCTATTTAAGAAGCCAAAGCCCCCCAGACGTCCCATCATCAAATTTTTTCATATTCAAATCAAATCTTGGTCTGAACGCTCCCTTGATCCGAATGTGCAGAAATTACAACAGTTTTTGTAAATCGTCAGAAATCGACTTACACGGTGTATCACTCAGCAAGTTTTGAAGATCAATGTCTGAGGTACGGGAGTGCATAAGTGATTAGACTAAGCAATTTATACATAATAATAATAATATCAGCCTATTATTGTTCCACTGCAGGGCAAAGGTCTCTTCTCATACAGAGAAAGCACGAGCATTGATCACCACGCTTGCTCAAGACGGGTTGGCGATTACATATTTTTTGTAAATTCATTTCAGATATCACTCACGCTCATTTTAGATTTTTCACCTTCCTCCTCCTTTCGTGGTATTTTTTTTTTTTTTTTGTTTAATACCAATACTCACTTATTTTGCATTTTGCTTACTAATTGTATTTTATGTTTAGATTTCATAAGTTTTTTCTAGTTTATTATGATGTTGTTTTGTGGTTAATGGTATACCTTTAATAGGCAAACATAACAGTAATTGTTTTATGGTTTTATGCTGTTTTAAATTTTGTGTATGTACTGCTGTTGGTGTACCAAATAAATAAATAATGAATCTGATTGATGAAGAAATTATTTTTAAATTAATTTTAGTTCTGTGACCCGTATAATTTGACATAATTTTTAGTTCTATTCTGTCACATTTTGTGTGTGATAATTTGTGTTAGTCATTGGCTTATTTTAATTGCATTTGAAATTTTATTTTCATTTTAATTCTGTGCCCTTTATAATTTGCATCTATTTTAATTGCATTGACATTTTATTCTATTGTGGTGTATTGTGTTGCAGTATTGTGAAATTTTATTTTATAGGCGTTGCCTGAATTAAATGATTTTATTTTTTTTTATTTTAAGAGCGCTTATCCTAAAAGTTGGCAACGTTGCAAATAGCTGTCAAATATTTACCTGTTTTAATTAATTTGGCATTATTACTGTATGGAAAGGAGACGGGCGAATCTGGGCCTAACGTTACACGAATGAAATATTTGTCAATATTTCTTGCAGTTTTTTTTGTAGTTAATCATGAAATATTAAGTAGTTTTATCATGGGATAAGAAATTAAATATTTAATAGAAAAAACACTGACTTCCCTTATTTTCACATATAAACAATGTTGCCAGATGAAATAAGTTAATCGATTAATCGAATTCATAATAATACATTCGTTCTTTATATGCCAATAAGATATTAATTTCTTCTTTAGATAACTAAAAAATCTTATCTCAAAATGAGTAATGTTTACCCAGTGCCATTTAACAACGTTTCTAAACAAATCGTAAAAATAAATCGAATTAATTGATTAATAAATCGATTTAACAAACGATCATCATATTTTCTTTTACAGGCAACAAAGTGGAACTCATGTCAATGTCAGACAGAGCTTTGAGCTTGTTTATTGGATACTTTCTGTTGTGTTTTCGTGTGCTGTAATTATTATTCGATTAGTATTCTTTAGCGACTTTGGCTACGTATAAAGGATTCTGACGGTTATTACTTTAACGAACGACCCACGCATTTCTTACAACGGACTTAGATAACTTGCCTACTCGACTTACCTCAGCCTCATCTACTGGATTTCGAAGTTTAATAGAATGAGTGATCAACGTCATCATTGTATTATCTGCGGCATAGCTCTACTTGGCGACGTAAACCTTCTATAGGATTAGACCAAATAAACAAGACATTCTTTCAGTTATTCAGCAATAGGTTGCACCTCAAGTGGTAAGTAGTTTATTTTATTAAAAGTTCACATTTTGCTGTACCTTACTTCATTATTATTCTTATATCACTTTATCTCATGATTGAAACACAAGATTTACTGGATGATTTGATCATCAATTAAAGGCATTTATTTCAAAAAAGTTCTGTTAGTTAAAAGACAAGCAGCCAAAATCTTTATGTACTGAAGGTTTTATATAAATATCAGGCATTGAGCAATTTACTTAAGCAACAATAAGATAATTGTCATTGTATGAAAGCTTATCAATATAATAATCTTAATGTAATCACAAATATACTTCACTAATGAGTTTGGCTTGCTTCGGTTTTATAATCACTGTCTTCTCACTGTTGTTTATACCAGTGCTTTGCAGTGGATGTGCTTTGTGCCACAAACACAATGTTCTAGCTGAGTCTCACTACCATGTACTTATATTATTTCTTTCTGAAAACTGTAAGTAACAAACTATTGTTATTGTTGTAGGTCAACAGTTCTCATCACATTTGCCAAGGATGCAGGGTTTTATTCATAAATTCTTTGGGTGTGGATGAGCAGCTTTCATCTTCAACAGCTGGACATTGTTAAGTGTGTGTCAACTGAGGACGTTCAGTTTTACGTGCATGATCTCATTTATTGCGTGCTCACACTGAACGAGAAAGAAGGATTCATACAGTTATTTGTGAAAGGATCTTGCCTCGTACTGTAAGTGTTTATTGGGCTCAGTTGCTTTTTATTATTTTTATACATACTACTGTATGGTAATGTCATGTAATCAGGCAGTGTTAATAAACACAACTGATCACTTTGACATTGGTTGCAATGCTTTATACACGGTTAATTTTAGCTCGTTCTGGAACGAAAAGCCATAAACTCGATCATCGAACTCGAAACGATTGGGACTATTATTTTCAATAAATTACAATTAAAAAAAAACACGAAAAATCTTATTTATTGTTTTTTTGTGAAATAATGAGAACTCGAAGTAACTGCGATCAATGCATATGTGTGTAAAACGTATCGACGAACGACAACACTTGCGAACGGTACCCATTGAAAAATCCATTCATCGATCAGACAGCATAAAAACACATACGCAATAGATAAATAGGTACACAAATAAAAATACGAAAAGCGAATTCAGACTTTATTTCTAAACCGTAAACGGTAACAAATAGAAAATTCACCAAACTAGGTACAAGGTAAGTAGGTACGCAGTTTACTAAAATTATTCTGAGAAGTGTCCGACCGGACTTCAAAAGGATGCACAACCGAATTCCGCGGTTAAGTGTGTAAAAATAAGGTCTTACTTCGGTCCAATATTTTCATAGAAAAGGGCACCACCATCTTATAATGAACTCTATTCGACAGATAAAACGATTCATTTTTTCTGTTTACATTGCCTGCCTTTGTAGAAGCCGCGTAGCTACTCGCAAGCAAGCATTGTCGTATAAAAATTGGTTTAGGCAGTATTCTTTTTATAAATAATAATAATACCAGCCTGTTAATGTCCCACTGCAGGGCAAAGGCCTCTTCTCATACAGAGAAGGCACGAGCATTGAACACCACGCTTGCTCAAGACGGATTGGCGATTTCAGACTTATATTAACTACAAGTCCAGGTTTCCTCACGATGTTTTCCTTCACCGATGTCAGTAATGTCCAAGATAAACTCAGAAAGTACATATGAATTGAAAAAGTCACATTGATACTTGCCCGGATTCGAACCCACAACCTCGTGCATGAGAGGCGAGGCCTTAACCACTGGGCCATCACGAGCCAGTATTCACGTCATCAGCCAGTATTCTTTTTATTTATCATAAATATGGTAGGTAGGTATGCTTATTAAGTACCTATTAGCTCGATTGGTCGACACTCGATTCAAGGCCTTAAATACAACTCTCAAGCGTACTCGTCGTGTCTAGTTGAAAAGGTACGAGTACTAGTGATTTCGTGATGCGAGAGTGGTGAATGAAATTTCAATTAGTTTCTCTCGTTTACGAGGAGATGTGATAGTGGTAAACACCGTGCCGTGCTTCCGATACAAACGAGAGATAACGAGGTGAATGAACTTACACCAACCTATCGTACCAGAAATGAAATACCTACTTGTAGGTACTTACTTGCAGCCGGACTCGCACACGCACAGCTGTGCCGCGCTACGTCATCACCGAGCGGATCGCGTACGATCTTGCGTTTATGAATGAAATAGTGTAAGCGCTACTAAGATTTAACTCGAATGACAGAATAAAAGTGATAAATTTCTAACTTCTATATTAGATGTCTTAAAAAAACAATAACAATGCTAATAGTACCTATTAATCGTCTGGAGTCACTGTGTTTTGGCTCCAGAACGATTTAAAAATAATCGTGTATAATACAACATGACATCATTACTGTATTGTCCGAAGGGATAGGGCAGAGGATCGTAATACACCTGCATTCTGCACATTATATTCTTTCTCAGACAAAGGCTTATTATAAAATTATTGTTCCAGATATCATGTAACAGAGCTCTCATCTGTCACAGTTGCTGGGTGAGAGCTGATAGAAATGCCCATCACTATGTATCTGCACTATCTGGATCCTCAGCATCTGTATATAAAACAAGTGAGCACGAGGAATTGACGTCACAGCCTAGTTCACAAGCTATTTCACAGGCTACTTCAGTCTACACCCAGGCCGAGTGAAGCTATAGGGTTACCTGACTATATAAGAGCTGTAGAAACTGAATCTCACTGTTTCATTGAAGGTTGCCGGCGACAAGAGAGGAATAGAGTTCCTGTCACAACTAGGAAAATGTTGTTAGATCGTTATAACTTCTATATCCCAAAAAACAATAGATTATGCAATCACCATATTAATATGCAATCTTGGGATTTTCTCACTGGAGCTTTAGAAAATTAAGTTAATGTGTTTACAGCGTTGCACATTCAAGACATGCTTGAATTAAAAAATCACTCAAATGCTGGCCTTGATTTTTATCAATATCCGAAATGTGGAAGACCCTTTGGTGCATCAGAGAACTACTAATATCCAATCATTCTTGCTGGCTATTAAGAGGTCAAATAAAATCGAGACATGTGAGCTCAAAAACATATTTTACGATGAATTGGATGATCAATAAATCAATAAAAGAGAAGGTGTTTTTAATTCATACTCCCTCGGCTTTTTATAATTATCTCAAACCTCTAGAATGTAGTTGGACGGCGTTTGAGTCCTCAATGTGTTAATGTCCTACAATAAATTCTGTTATATTCTAGTCTACAATAAAGACTAATCATTATTTTCATAAAATATAACGTGAGAGCTTGGTGTAAGAATAATTTTAAGAAGCAACTACGTTGTTTTTGGACTAACCAATAACACTATATTTTTTTTCTACCATGGAGCAGTCGTAAACATTTTAGTTTTTATGAAATGGTATTAATATGTAAATTAAATAATGCAGTAATTGTTACTGTAACGTCAGGCCCAACTTTGTATGAACTTTCGCCCGTCTCCTTTGAAATGTGGCTAACTAGTGAACTAAAATATTGATTATGAAATGCAATAATTAATATCGTAACACCGAATATAATAAATGAATATTTCGTTTTAGATATTAAAAAAGTATATAGCATCTATTTACGACGTTGCCCACTTTCAGAATAAACGCTCTTAAGATTAATTTCACGTGGTTTTGAGCGAACAAAATGGCTCCAAATCAGGCCACTAAATGAAAACTAGCTAGGTGGGACTTTAGAAAATTGTTATTATTGTGGAACTCAAACGGTATTTTTTTGTCACGATATTCAAGTAATAAATGTAGAGAAGTTTGAGTTTAATTTAGCATAATTATACACCTACATAAACTCTTGTGGCTAAGTAATAACAGCCGCACGGGTCGATCGTTCAGGTTGGTTGGTCTGTGGATGGGTGACCATCTTTACATACCAAGACAACTCCGTGCCTCGGAAAGCACGTTAAGCCGTACCAAGAGGTATCGTATTACCCAGTTACTGGGTTGTGGAGGTCAGATAGGCAGTCACTCCATGTAAAATACTGGTATTCAGCTGCATCCGGTTAGACTGGAAGCTGACCCCAACATAGTTGGGAAAAGGCTAGGCATATGATGATACACCTACACAATACTAGACTCAAACTTAAAATGATTTCAGAGGTTTCTTGTTATGTTGGATTTTTGTCGAAACGTATCGTAAAAGGTTTTTTGAAAATTGTGGCTTTTCTTAATACTCAAACCTTAGTTGGTCTACAAGTTTTACGAAACTGCATCGGTTGGCATCATAAAAATAAAACGTAAGCCTTTTTTCTAGCGGACTGTAGGCAGATCTACGATCGGACACAGTTCATCGTGACCACGACGATCACTTTGTCAAGAGCGAAGCAAAAGAAGACGTAGGTGTCATTTTTCCAAAATCTGTGAATGCAGTTAGCAGTAGGGATGATGCCTGGGTAAAAAATAGAAATTGTAATTAGTCCGTCAGTCAGATAATAAACAAATATGAGACACGTATTTTTTGCTTTATCATATTAATAAAAATATACTTAGATAAAACGCATTTTAAGTTGGGGAGTGGGGGTCGCTATGTCACAAGTATGTATAAAATCTACATACTCGTGACGTCATGGCTCATTTTAACTCAATGTATCGCCGTAATCGCCGTAAAAAACAGATTACGTAAAAAAATAAAAATAAAGGTGTCCAATAATCTACAAGACGGACTAAAAAAAAATTGACAAAGTCGAAGTCAAATCATTTATTTCAAATAGGTACTTGCAAGGCACTTTTAGACATCAAAAGTTACAAAAAATTTAGTTGATTCTAGTCGCCTCTTCCAAAAGGTAGTTTTCGTATGGAGAAGAATGGGCAAGAAACTCCACCGTTACTCTATTCAAATGTTTTACAATATTTTGTATATGTAGGTACATTAGTTATATAATTATAATTATGTGAAGACGATGCATCTCAAAAAAAAAAAAAACTATATGTACCACAATAGATAAAAATAATTTAAAAAAAGCAACAACAGATAAATTAATTACATATAATGTGATAGATACATGGTTCTCTCGTATTTACAAACATTGTAAAAGTAGACGTTTTCTTAAAATTTGACAATTAATAAATCAGCGTGTGAGGAAGTAATCGCAGAATATAAAATCAATGTCATATAATAAAATATAATAATATATACAACTTAAATTAGCAACCAGTTTGTTTTTTTCTAGATTCTAATCGTCATCCCCATTGCTCAAAAAGTTAAGGACAGTGTTCTAAGAAGGTTTTCCTGTAACTACATGTCTTTTCTGCCCCGTTTCAAAAATCCATCCTGTAACAGATGAGAAACGAAGCTAGCATCACCTGCTTTATTTTTAAGATGTCTACAAGAGACAATATCTAAAACCATATGAGAATCACCTTGTAGAGGTACATATCATTAGCTGTAATGGCGACAAACTAGTAGAAAAGCAATTTTCTTTTAAATTTTAAAATTGAAATCTTAACGTATTGAGTGGATTATTGAGCGTGTTTCCATTGCTTCGAAGACTTCGAACATTTTTCAGTGACTGAAAAATGGGAGGATATCATATTCCACCGTCCACGTATATTTTTTTGACATAAAAGCCTTTATATAATATATATATACTCGTAGTAGCCTTCAACAAATAATGTTTCTTGTTTCAGGTTGCTTTGATTATTGATTTTGACATCATTATAAATTTATTTTGACATTATTAGTACTTCATTATTACCAAAATTTGCCGAATGTATGTACTAACACTAGTGTTTAAGATGTCTTACATATTATACTAACAAATTATATTTTTTGATCAGGATAATAAATTATTTGATTGGTTGAAAAAGTTTCGTTAGGAAGTCCGAAGACGAACCACTAAAGAACGAATTTTGAGTGGTCGAAAAATAAGCCTTATGGCGACGAATTCGTTTATTTGAAATATCGCATTTCTTGGCTGTATCATAAAGATAAAGATATATTTATTTGTAAGCATGTGTAACATTATACATATAAATGCAAATGTGGATGTAAAGTGAAAATCTGTGAGTTGCAACATGTTTTGCCATCATTGGCGTACAAAATAAATTATTGCCACTTGTAAATACCACACAATCATGAAAGAGAGAAAAAAATAATAAAAACATATGCATAACATAATTTAAATATAACACAAACAGATTAGAAACTATCATTAAAAAAATCTTTGACATAATAGTAACATCTTTCAGTAATTAACTTCTTAAGTTCTCTCTTGAATAAGTTTGGCTGGTTTAAATTTTTAATAACCTCTGGAATCTTATTATATATTAATGGTGCCATACAAAACACGCTTTTATGAAGGAGTGCTGTTTTCGCAGAGGGAGGCTGTAAGAAGTTCTTATATTTAGTACGTCTATTTCTAGTGACATTGTCCGACAAAAGAGGAAACCAGTACAAATACCAAAAAATAAAGTATCAATATATATATATCATATCAATCAAAATATGGAAATAAAATACAAGTTTTAGGCTAGTTTAAAGCAATACTGTAAAATGTCAGAGGATGGTTGTGGGATAAATATCAGTCGGTCGATTCTGTAAAAATATTAACGTGAAGCTTAGGTGAAGTGAGCGTGAAGTGAGCTGTCACTGCCACAGAATCGACCGGCAGGATGCTAGGGATTAATACTATTGACAGCTCACTTCACGCTCACTTCACCTAAGTTTCACGGTGATATTTTTACAGAATCGAACGGCTGTTCTTCAGTTGAAAATCTCGTGTAACAATGAAAACATGTCCTGATTCTGCGATAAAGCACGCACCCGCCATCTTCTAACGCCGTTTGGCGCGAAAACTGCTGTCATCTGTCAAAAGTGACAGGTCGATTTGGCGGGAACGCATAACCCTATCATAAACTGTTGTAAAGAGGCCATTATGTTTAAGGAATTAAATATTATTGGCTGTTGTTAAGAGAGTCTCTAACAAGATTGTCTGAATCATTTTTAATGCAAAGTTTTCGCGTTCTCTAAACTAAAACACTGCAATGAAGATATTCAAGTGGTTTTTTAAAGATTTTAACGATAAAGGGGGAAAAATACTGGCATAATCTCCGGTTTTAATAAAAAAAATATATATAATGAAATTCCAAACTCAGATTCTTTCAATTCCGCTGGAAGGAAATTAATAAAGTTTTTAGTGAGTGAAAATCAGTATTTTATACAAAAAAAAACTCCCGTAGGGTTAGACAGAGGTGTACCTTAGTACACCTATACTATTTATAAAGATTTTGTCAGAAAAAATATAGAAACACATTTATAATGTACATTACAATTTGCAAGGTCTGTACAAAAACTACATAACCCTGTCTCTTAGACTAGGATAGACTGTATTCTAAGAAACAGTGTTCGGCCAAATAATTATTTACACATGATTTATTAGACCAAATGAACGGTGTTGATGTTATTAAGTTACTGTCATTTTGTTATGTGTGGTGTAAATTAAATGAAGTGTCGAGTTACATACCTACACGTTTGAGTTTATGATTGGAGAACCTTTTTTTTTTTTTTTCAGGATGGGAAATCATCAAATGACTTCTCCCGCTCTGGGCAGAGCGAGAGGGTGTGTCAGACTTTTACTGACTAAAACCCACCCGTGTTCCTTCAGTTGCCTGTGTGCCGGGGCCGCGATATCATGATTGGGGAACCTACGAGTATGTTTAGGTTGACCTATGTATAAGGGATGTTTTTAAATATAAATATAATAAATCCTAACCCTGGCCGTATTTCTTCAAACAATTAATATATACGTATACATTACTATTTTATACGTACCCTTAACTTGACCAATCTAAATATAAACATCTTCATTCATCTACATAACACAAAACTACCCCCAAATCACACCGCAAATTCGAAATCTAAACGCAACAACGGAACGCGGCCGCCGGATGCATCCGACACCGCATTTCCGGTCAACCGTTAAATTTGAATTTCGAACTGATAGCGGCATTCCGCTGCAGACTTTTGTTAAGGGCGGACGTGTCGCCGGCCGCAGGAGCTGCGGAAATTATAACGTGTTTTTGTTTGTTTGAAAATAACCTCTGGTTATTGGATGATGTTGAGTAATTTCAGAGAAATAACAGTACCCATACGAAAGTATTTAAATGTGAGGTAAACCATCTGAAGAAATTATTGCATTTACTCAAACAGTAAGCTGATAAATTCGACTGGCTGTCACTTTTGCTACAAAACTTAGAAATAATAATATGTTAAGGGGGATACAGGACCTAAACGTGCCTTAATGCAAGTTTTATAATGCCTAAAAGTATATGATCCACTGCTGTAAACAAAATCAGAATAATACGTATATGATATTCTTCAGGATATATGCTAGTAACATAGTGTGTTTAAAACATGATACAGCTAATTTGATACGATACAAAAAAATCACGACGGTACCTCTAAAAATTATTTTAACGATTAAAAATCATATTAATATACATGCGATCATTCTGATTTTTTGGCAGATTATTCTAAAAGCAACATTACCATAATAGTGTTTTAATTTTTTAATCCAATCGATTTTTTTTTTTGTAAATCGATCATTGCTTCATATTTTGCAATAAATTACCTGCATTGTATCATCGCGCTTCTTTTTTAACCGACTTCCAAAAAGGAGGAGTTTATATTTTCGTCGCATATGTACTTTTTTATGTATGTCCGTCAATTGTGGACCGATTTTGAAAGTTCTTTTTTTGTATGAAAGGGTATGCTCCCGAATTGGTCCCATATAAATTTTATTAACTCTGCTTGGATAGTTTTTGAGTAAGCTTCAATAATACGAATTTTTCCCACTTAGTATATGTGGATGATATGATGATAACTCTTGTGAATCGAATTTGTGTGGGCTACGACTTCCGAAATAAGTGAAAAATAACTAAGTCGGTGGCAAAAAACTAAAATTCAAAACCAAAGACCCCGACTTCCGAAATTAAAGTTGTGTTTCACGTAGTGTTTTTTTTTTCGGAAGTTGGTTGTTTTTTTTTTTTTTGTAAAAAGTTTTATTTTCCATGCAGTCCGATAGTGACCGCCCTTTAGCTGTTGTAAGCTTAACTAAAATAAAAACGAAAACGGAAATTCATGATCACAACGTAGTAGTCTGCGCAAGTCATAAGATTTCTTGCCTTGTCAAATGAACATAGGAAACAAGATAGGATGAAAGTTAAAACACTATTTGTGTGTAAATGTTTTCATTACAATATAATGAAGAGATCTTTATCAAAAGACTGATCATTTTAAACTTTTCCCATCAATTTTCCAAAACACATGTTAATAATAATAATTTTGACAAGCATCATGACATCTTCCCACACTCTCGGATCTTATACAGGGGGTGTGTTCAACAATACTTGGTCACATTCGAACATGTGGGGGGGGGGGGGGGGGTAAATAGGGATGAAACAAAACGGGGCACACAGGAAACGTTGTGATATCGTCGGGAAGGGAGGTTACTAGTGGAACTCGAAGTTAGATTCGAACTGATTTGGGTGATATTTTGTATTTCGAGTTTTTCTTGTAATTTTAATATTAGCATATTTTGTAAAAATCAGTAGGTTTACTTATAAGATGATGTGTCCATTCAAAATATGATGAAAACCCAAAATAATTACGGAAAATGGATTTGGAAGACGCTATGTATAACTAGTATTTTCTATGTTTTTTATCTATTTTAGATATAACTTCCAGCATTTTATGGACTATCTCAGGGCATAATTTTAAGGAATGGGAAAACCTTTAAATTGGATAGTTTTCAAAAAATAAAAATGCAAACTATCCTAACGTTGTTAAGAACCGAATGAAATTACAGACGTATTCATTTACAAATCATAATTACGAATAACGAAATTCCAACTTAAGTTCCACACAATAAATAAAAGAATAAAAAAATAAAATTCATTTTATTCAGACTATTTTTGTCCATATTTTGTTAGTACCTATTACATAATTTTAAAACTATGTTAGTAATGACGAGATCAATTAAATTATTTAGGTAATATAAATAATACTCGAAATAAATAATTAAAAATAAATTAACATTAAACAAAAATAGAAGAAAAAAATTTAATAAAAAAACTCACACATTACACACTACCATAGACAACAACCCTAAGTACCAACCCGCAAAACGTACCGCTACGACCAAACGTCGGAACTCCAGACTGGTATTGTTGATAACATGTTACATCTTGTTTAGATACACGGAGATGTTTTAAATTAACGTTTTGAAGGTAAGGGTGCGTATGTAGGTCATACGTAGTGGGTATTGTGTTAGGTAAAGTTGATAATTATTTGAGATAGATCAAGAAACTGAGAATAAAATATTACAATGGTTAATACCTACATTGTGAACTTCATTACGATTTTTTCAATAACGAACGACGGCATCTGAAGCCTTGTCCAGCCCATGGGCGGCTTTAAAACTATGACACCAACTATGAACCACACGAAAAAAATAAGATTAACGAAAGTGATTTAAATTAATAATGATATGACTTTTCTTTAAAGAATGATGTGATAAGGTAACGTTGCGGTTTTAAAGAAGATATAGGGACAAAAATTGAAAAGAGTATGCTTAGATGGTTTAATCATGTTGAGAGGATGAATGAAAGGCGACTAACAAAAGGTATTTACAAAGCAGATGTGAGTGGGCACGCCGGGAGGGTACGGCCTAGGAGAACATATAGTGACCTTATCGGTGATGGGTCCGTAACTTAACTTCGAGAGTCATATGTTCGATTAATGGAAAGTCGACTGAACGAATTTTCGAATGGAATTTATTGCGAAACAACCTTTTTTTCGCCAAACGCTACTTCGACTGAACGATTCAACGAATATTTATTCATGGATGGACTGCTCTTTTCACCAAATTTCATGTTTCTAAATCTACGGGAAGAACGTACGATATCATAAAAGTGTTTGATTTCCTCGATTATGTATGAAATATTATGTGACGATTTTTTTTTTTAATTATTTTATTTTAACTAATAAACTTTAAAATAATTAAAACTCATTCGAAAGAGCAGTCTATCGATTAATAAATATTCGATGAATTGTTCAGTCGAAGTAGCGTTTGGCGATAAAAGGTTGTTTCGCAATAAATTCCATTCGAACAATCGTTCAGTCGACTTTCCATTAATCGAACATATGACTCGCGAAGTTAAGTTACGGACCCATCGATGATGTTCTTCAGAAAGGTCAGGTGCTAAGTACTTGCTACCGGCGTGCGTGTATGATCTTAATTACGTTACACACTTTCAAATCACAATCTGTATGATTTTGACTCAGACCAAATAAAAAATCAAGCGCTGTCAACAAGTCAAAGTCAAATAATTTCTTTCAATGGCCCTTGTAAGGCACTTTTGAACGTCAAAGTTTACAAAAAATTGAATTGATTCTAGTCGCCCCTTCTTAAAGACAGTTTTCGTATGGAGAAGAATGGGCAAGAAACTCCACCGTTACTGTTCTAAAATGTTTTACAATATTTTGTATAGGTACATTAGTTATATAGATATATTAGGTGAAGAAGATGCACCTAGAAAAAAATACTATAGGTAAAAAGAATTAAAAATGAAGCAACAACAGATAAATTAATTACTTATGTGATAGATACATGCTCACATATTTTTATCAACATTGTAAAATTAGACGATTTTCCTAAAATTTTACAATTAATAAGGAAGTAATCGCAGAATGTAAAATCACTGTCTTATAATAAAAAATAATTATTATACACCTTAAATTAGCAACCAGTTTGATTTTGTCTCAACAGTAACGTGAGGCCGATTTCGTAACATAAGGCGGGAGGAAACGCCCGAATGTCACCACTGTGTGGATCGCCCGGAGGACACGGTGGAGCATACGGTGGAGGTCTGCCCGGCTTGGGCCGAGCACCAACCGACGGGGTCGAAAGACCAATGCCTGCTGGGGTTGCGGGTTTGTCCGAAAGGGATATCGCGGCCCCGGCACACAGGCAACGGAAGGAACACGGGTGGGTTTTAGTCAGTAAAAGTCTGACACACCCTCTCGCTCTGCCCAGAGCGGGAGAAGTCATTTGATGATTTCCCATCCTCAAAAAAAAAAAAGGCCGATTTCGTAAACATGTGTGCACTTAGTGAGGTGTAGTTGGATTGTGAATGTATGCGTCTGAGCATTTATGCACGGACGGAGATATAGTTTTGGCATTCTTCGTAGCATTGTTCGCAGCGCTATGTCTTGGTATTTTATTTGGTCTGAGGATTTTTAAGGACATTGCTAATCCATTGCTTCATTAGTTCCAAAAATGTGTCAGCTCAACAACGTAAATAACGCAGTGGATTTTGTTGAACTGTCAGAATTAAAGCCATTGCTACTGTAAATGTGTTATGCAATTACACCGCAGATGTATGATTGTAAACGAAGCAAAATAATGTTGGATCATTTAGCTCCCTTCAAAAAGGTTGAGCTGAATGGTGCTAATCCATGCGTCATGTTCGTGAACGGGCGCCGTCAGTTGGGACTGGTCAACTCTTAGCTGCCTTGGCTGATTTAAATTTTTGAATTGTTCCTTGTTTTATCTTTTTATTACGGACGCTTCTAACGTGCACGTCTTTCTACATTGTTCTCACATGTTTAATTTCAACATGAATGATGTAACCAATATTTTGTAACAATTTATTTAAAAGAGTGTCCGTGGAGTTTCTTGCCCGTTCTTCTCCATAGGTACCTACTACGCTTTGGAATGGGCAACTAGCTTCATATATCTGACTGACCGATTCCTTGACAATTCAAAAGTGCCTGTAAATGGTTTAATTGAAATAAATGCTTTGAGTTTAAATTATGTAAGGATATTGGCAGGTGGCGTTCTGTTTGTGCCAACCCCCATGATCTGAATACCAGTATTTTACATGGAGCGACTGCTTGTCTGACGTCCATTCTCCTGCGTGTATCCCAATTTATTTGTGATCAGTGCAACATGTCCCTTTCTTCCATATTCCTCTATTAATCGCCATCTCGGTAGTCCCCCCCTTTCTATCCATATCGTCTTTCACACAGTCCATCCATCGTTTCTTAGGTCTTCCCCTGCTCTTATAGCCATTCATACTCAAAACTTTCCTCAAGACATTTTGCTCATTCACTCACTGGGTAATATACGCAAAAAATATTGTTCCATTTCTATTTATTAATGCACATATGACTTGTTTTTGATGAACTTGATCTACAAGGTACATCAGGTAATCCAATCAATCAATCTGCCTAGCCTTTTCCCAACTATGTTGGGGTAGGCTTCCAGTCTAACCGGATGCAGCTGAAAACCAGTATTTTACATGAAGCGACTGCCTATCCGACCCCTACAACCCAGTAACTGGGTAATACGATACCCCTTGGTAAGAAGACTGGTGTCAGACTTTCGGGCTTCTGACGACTCGTAACGACTGTCAAAGATCCACGAATGACAGCCAGGACCAATGGCTCAACGTGCTTTCCGAGGCACGGAGGAGTTTCGGTATGTAAAGATGGTCACCCATCCACTGACCAACCCCGGCAAGCGTAGCTTAACCTGATGGATCGACCAGTGCGGCTGTTGTTACTTAGCCACGAGCTCCTCTACTCCTCTACATCAGGCAATCCATCCCTTAAAATAAAATAAAAAAGGCTTTTAAATCTTGTGGATTATACAGGTTCTCTATATAGATTTACTAATGTATATCTCTTTTATCTATCTAATCTATTAAAATAGTAATTTTTATATCAAACTGTTTCATATTTATACTATTAGTATTCTTAGTTTTGTTAGTTGTACATTCCATATTTATTTAAGTATTAGTCGTTTTTGTTTTTGTTAGTAATTGTTTAATATTAATTATTATAATTTTGCTTAATCTACAAGAACACCGGGGTAGGTGAAGGCTTCCTCCAAAGATCTCCATTTATCTCTGTTCAATGCTACTTGTCTCCAAAGTGGGCCCCCGCTGTTCTTTTTTATAATTTTAATCCATCCCCTAGTAATACCAGCCAGTTACTGTCCCACTGCAGGGCAAAGGTCTCTTCTCATATAGAGAAGGCACGAGCATTGATCACCGCGATTACTCAAGACGGGTTGGCGATTTCAGACTTATATTAACTATAAGTCCAGGCTTCCTCACGATGTTTTCCTTCACCGATGTCAGTAATGTCCAAGATAAACTCAGAAAGTACATATGAATTGAAAATGTCCCATTGGTACCTGCCCGGATTTAAACCCACAACCTCTTGCATGAGATGCGAGGCCTTAACCACTGGGACATCACGACGAATCCATCCATTAATTAGCTTTAACTCCAGAGAAATTCATACTCAAACTTTAAAACTCAATTTCTAACCATATGCAATACACCAACAGATTCAATTCTACCCTACTCCTTTTAACAATAGCTTGATAATACTTAGTTAATAGTTTACAAAGCTTGCCGCCAAGAGAATCAGTTATTTTAACTTATTGTTTTAAAGTTAGCGTGAGTTGGGACAACTGGTTAAAATGTGGAGTTAGCAAATAAAATATTTATAATAATTTAAGCAATAAGTTTTGACGTGACAACGTCTTATAAATTGGTTTGCCGGGTGACACTTCAAGAAACTGCGTTACGCTCCGCTCACGTTATGCGCTCACAATGAGAGCGAGTGAGAGGCACGCGTCCCTTCCACTCGGGCATGGTTAGCCCGCCTAAGAGCGAGAGAGACAGACATAAAAAGTGAAAGGCACGCGTCCCTTCCACTCGAGCACAGTTAGCCCGCCTAATAGAAGAGCGAGAGAGACAGAATTATTTCATCCTTCTTCCTACTATACGAATGAATATTCACATTAAAATTATTTTACCACTCAAAGTCGTTGTCACGTAAAACTTTCGCCCGTATACCGACTTTACAGGCAACCATTTTTTTTTTTTCTACTTATTTTATCAACATTATTTTTTTTACAATACTAACTGCGACTAACTATTTACTCAAGGTACTAAATTAAATGACTAATTAACTAACCATACCAGTGATCGGCAAACTCGTTAGTCCATAGAGCAAAATATCAATACTTTATCGACTAAGATTTCTTATGAGAGCCAATCCTTTCTGTATTTCCAAACTGTCTCAATACACGTTTCTTAATCTTTAAAACTCCCATACTTTTTCACTCTACAAGGATTCAGACTAAAATTAGCTTGCTAAGAAGTAGGATGCCTTCATCATCATCACCATATCAGCTGATAATAATATGATGAAGGCATCTTACTTATTAATAAGTTAACCTTGGAAAACTTTGAAAGGCAGCCTCGCGAGCCAATGCCTCGGCCGGTGTGAACGTGGCTCGGGCTGCCTCGGGCGCACGTCGCCCAGCGGAGCGCCGCTCGACCGCGAGTCATACGTTGTCGATGCTCAAAAGCGCCTCAGTCTGAGCTGCTCGGGCGGTGTGAAAAATAAAAATGACTAAAGAAGACAGTATTCGTTTAATGGATCACCTTGGCTTGCAAGGCCCGTGCGCAACCTTATATAATGATTAATTTTCTGTTGTAATTTTTTGGTGAAAATACTTCGAAAATAAATCTTTAAAATATAGTTTGAATGTTGAATAAAACTTGATATCTTTATACCCGCCCGCGTTTATCTACGCTCGCACTCGTCAACATTTGTACATAGCCGCACTCTATAGCCTAAAGAGCCGCATGCAGCTCGCGAGCCGCGATTTGCCGACCACTGAACTATACAAATAAATATAAATACTAGAAGTCACTTGGCGTCGAAGTACTCGTCCGCATCGCTGAAATCCGGAAACGTGTCTAGAAGGCTAGCAGCATTGCCACGTTAAATGGCAAAGCTTATTCGTTGTCCAAAGAAAGCACCAGCGCTCTGATCACATGAAGTGTCTACCAGTCGGCGAGAAATTTCCTGGGGCCCATGACCCGAGCATTTCAACTGTGGCGGCATCTACATCGCTACATGCAAAACTACGCTACATGCAAACTACGAATCAAAGACCTGACGTCACACAAGATCCTGACGTCACACAAATCCTGCATCGCGCAATTACAGTTTACCGCGCGATATACATATATACAAGCTTCCCGACTTCAACCTCTGGGCAGTTGCCCGCCAGACATCACACCTGTCTGGTCGGAGGATCCTCCCTTTTCTATGGGGGATGAGTGAACTTTACACCCTGTTTCTCATGCCCCTAAACAACCTCAAACGGCTCAAAATTGTAGTTACCCGTGCCATAAGGTTACAGTGTTTGCGCCACTTAAGGGTCTCAGCAGCGGCGCCAGCACAACCTACCGTGCTAGGAATATGACATGGCGCAAGGGTGTCGACAGAGGTTGCGTCTGACACCAGAAGCCTGTACCCACTCTACTTATTAATAAATATCTTAAGTTCACTGACAAAGAATCCACAGTCTAAACCCACCAAGTCTAGAAACTTGAAATTTTGCACAGAAGTTCCTTATACAACGAAGGTGAGCACTAAGGAAGGATTTTTGAAAATTCCTCCCCTAAAGGGGTTAAATGGGGAACGAAACTTTGTATGGAAGTCCAACTGCCTCGCCTTTTCCAACTATGTTGGGGTCAGGTTCCAGTCTAACCGGACGCAGCCGAATACCAGTATGTTACATGGAGCGACTGCCTATCTGACCCCCACAACCCAGTTACTGGGTAAGACGATACCCCTTAGTCAGACTGGTTGTCAGACTTTTGGGCTTCTTACTACCCGTAACGACCTTAAAAAATCTACGAATGACAGCCGGGATCCACGGCGTAACGTACTTTCCGAGGCACGAAGGATTCTCGGTATGTAATAGATGGTCACCCATCCACGAACTGACCGCGGCAAGCGTAGCTCGACCTGTGCGGCTGTTATTATTTAACCACGAGCCCCTTTCCCGCTTCCGTTTACCGCTTGTAACATAATTGAATTATGTCATTATTATTGACATAATTACTAAGTATGTTAAATATCAATATAATGTCGACATACTTAAATGTCAATATAAAATTTTAGTATGTTAGGCAAAGACAGCTTTTATTTCATGTGCTGCTGGTAAAGGACGGGGTTTTGTAATAAATTACTCGAAATAAGCTAAGTGATTAAGAAGAAAGAAAGAAAATACGTTTATTTGCGGTAAACATAACGCAAGGAAAGAACAAAACATGAAAATAACAATTTGGGGGAAAATATGCGCCACATCCACGCAAAACGGTCATGAGTGCTACGCGCTACGAAGGTCTACGCCGTAGACGTCTACGATATTAAATGGGCACTTCCAAAATGTCTCTGTGCCTTAGACATTTTGGAAGTGCGCAGATTTTGTTTCATTTTAATTTTAATATTAGTTTTTGTACAATTACCTTTACTGTTATTTTTTAATTTTTATTTTGTTATGTATTTTTTGCGAGTACGTATAAGTTTTACGTTCGATTTAATTTTTAATTTGTATGTAACCTAGTTTGGAAGGCGCTGGTGTTTGTGATAAAATGATTTTTCATTAGTTCAGACACCACTTTTCTCTGTAATGTTCATTTTTTACTTGAATTTTTTTTTTGTGAACCTTAGAAATGTGTTTTTTCGCAAATATTTTATTTTTTCTTTTATAACTTTTTGTAACTATTTTTAATTAGGTATTTCAATACGAGTACTTAGCTTAGATTAAAGTGTGTATTTTAGATTTCATTGTGTATTAAGTATTTTACTAGATTATATTGATTGGAATTGGATTAATATTACAAAACAATAGGGAAGTTGACTGGAAAAAAAAAACTATTTTGTCCATCAGTCAGATATAAAAAAAAATTTAGGCACGTATTTTTTGCTTTATCATATTAATAAAAAATGGTTTAGATAAAACGCATTAAAGTTGGGGAGTGGGGGCTCGCTACTTCAGAAGTCAGTATAAAATCTACCGGGAAAATCTTTTAATTTAGTTTTAAAAAAAAATACATGTCCAATTTTTTTAATAATCTACGTTACGGGCAAAAAATAATTTTGTAAACATCCCTATTTTGTACTTCTTCATAAAATTTACTAAAGACTGTAAATTGAGAATCCCTGTTGTCGAAAGCAAAAATGTCCCAACTCCACATCTAACCAACTTACAATGCGAAGTAAAACATCGTGGATTCAATTTCCACCTGTTATTGTGAACAGACACCATTGTTTCCATAACTCTGTTCTGTGGGCTATACATACATACTGTTTTCTGAACAACGTCTAAAGCTTCGTGCAGACTAGCGCGACGTGACACCGGTTTTTGTTAAACCGGCCTTTACAGAACAAAACACGAGCCTTCAAATTAAAGTTTTATTACTGCTGCTACCTTGCTGACATTTTTGTATTATTACGACAATTTACTGTTTCAAACGATTTGACATTAATTTTTTTCCGTATTATTTTATTTTCCTAATTATTATTTAAAATATAATTTTCATAAGCGTTAAATTTGTGTAAATTCAATATTTAAATGATTTTCATGCCCATGTGACGACGGTAGAACATGGAAGACTAATAAAATAAATAAATAAAATAAACAGCAATTATCATAAAATATCTATGTACCTAATAATTACCCATGTTTGCAAACAAATAAATGATTTAAGGATTTTTGTTCAAAATCGACATTGGAATTGATTTCAGATATTTTTAAAATTTATTTTTAAACTCTTCAATGTATAGGTCACTTCTAGAAAATCGTGCACCATCTTCGACTACATTGTCGCTTACCATTATGGAGATTTAGTGGTCAAAAGCGAACCTATATATTAGGTGAATCACATCCCATCTATGAAATCAGAGTTTTATTATGGAGAATTTTAAAGAAGTTTCATTTTTCACACTAACATTTTCTTAACAACAACCATGAACACGAATGTTTTAAAACTTTTATGCACTAATGTTTAAAAACTAAGTTAACGTAATACGCCACTTAGAATAAGCGACAAAAATAAGTTTTGGTTAAGTTAAAACAAATAGTGGTCATTTCTGCTAACAAAATGAGGAGTCATTTTTAAGGTATTTTTTATGTTTTTAAACTATGAGTAATAAGGTTTTTTTAACTATTGGTAGTTGTCTATGATGGTCATTATTCGATATAATACCAAGCAATTGATGAATATTTTAAATCATAGAAGTGACGAGGTTCTCTATTTGTGAGAAAAAAACGCCAATTTCATAGGTACCCAATATTAAAAAAAACAAAACACGCACGCCCTTTATGCCTGGAGGCTTTCATTCGGGTATTAAGTTTACTTTTTATTTTCGCTTGAGTATAGATTTCGATGATTTTTTGATGGTACATTGGCGTGTGCTAGCTGACACGTAGCAAATAATTTAATTTAATATTTTGTGTTGTGTAATGTATGTACATTATTTTGCATAGTACTATTGTATAGAATCAAGTTTGTCTAACTGAACAGACGGCTATGCTGCTGGGGAATTTGTTACGCCACTTCTTCTTCCCAGCAGAAGTAGTGAAGGACGGGCGTTTTTGGGGGACTGTCTTATGAAGTTCGAAAAGCGCAGATTCTCAGCCTCTTTTGAATAAATGAATTTGTTTTTATTATTCGTTGTTATAGCGACAATAAAAATAAACAATCTGTGAAAATGTCAAATTTTCATGAGATACAGCCCGCTGACAAACAGACGAACGGACGGACGGACGGACAGCAGAGGCTCGGTGTTACGTTTGGCACTCTGCGGGTACGGAACCCTAAAAATAGCGGTATAAAAGTAAGCTTGTAGCGACATAAATAATTACTTTACAGAGTTCAATCACTCATATTGCACCAATCTAAGAGTAAGAGTCTATTTTCATTAACCGTGCACTATAAAAAAAAGAAAAAAAAAGTTTTTTTTTTTTTGTTTTAAGCTCCTAGACATAACTAAGTGTCAAATTTTGAGTCAACGCCAAACAAACAAATAAATTACTAAAAGCGTAAAATGGTAGTTGATGGATCTTTGTTGAATGGGCACCTTGCATATCAATCAATAATATTTTGATATATTATAATATGTACTTAGTAGACCAACCTTGGCTGCAATAGCCAGTAGAATTCTTCGCTTATCCTGCGTGATATGCGGCTTCAGTTCGTAATACTTGGTTAGTCTGTATGTTTTTACAAACGCACGGTCGCTTAAATGGAAAATGCGTCTGATGTGAGACCCCGCGGCCGGCGATGCTGAGAACAGCTGCTGCTGTGTTTTCTGCGTTGTTCTGCAGCCGATTCGTCGTCTGCACGTTGTGCGAGAAGTGTGTGTTTTAATTTTTTAATCCAATCGATTTTTTTTTTGTAAATCGATCATTGAAAAATGAAAAAATGAAAATGAAAAATGTTTTATTTGTTTTACAAGTAAATTTAACAACTAGTGATTGGAGCCTCCTTTTAAGCAAAAGCCTGTGTTAGGAGACTCCACTATCATTGCTTCATATTTTGCAATAAATTACCTGCATTGTATCATCGCGCTTCTTTTCTAACCGACTTCCAAAAAGGAGGAGTTTATATGTTCGTCGCATATGTACTTTTTTATGTATGTCCGTCAATTGTGGACCGATTTTGAAAGTTCTTTTTTTGTATGAAAGGGTATGCTCCCGAATTGGTCCCATATAAATTTTAAGATAAATAATGAGTAAGCTTCAATAATACGTATTTTTCCCACGTAGTATATGTGGGTGACATGATGATAACTCTTGTGACTGTGGGTAGTGGTGTTCGAATTTGTGTGGGCTACGACTTCCGAAAAAAGTGAAAAATAACCAAGTCGGTGGCAAAAAACTAAAATTCAAAACCAAAGACTTTCGAAATTAAAGTTATGTTTCACGTAGTGTTTTTTTTCGGAAGTTGGTTGTTTTTTTTTTTGTAAAAAGTTTTATTTTCCATGCAGTCCGATAGTGACCGCGCTTTAGCTGTTGTAAGCTTAACTAAAATAAAAACGAAAACGGAAATTCATGATCACAACGAAGTAGTCTGCGCAAGTCATAAGATTTCTTGCCTTGTCAAATGAACATAGGAAACAAGATAGGATGAAAGTTAAAACACTATTTGTGTGTAAATGTTTTCATTATAACATAATGAAGAGATGTTTATCAAAAGACTGATCATTTTAAACTTTTCCCATCAATTTTCCAAAACACACATGTTAATAATAATAATTTTGACAAGCATCATGACATCTTCCCACACTCTCGGATCTTATACAGGGGGTGTGTTCAACAATACTTGGTCACATTCGAACATGTGGGGGGGGGGGGGGGGTAAATAGGGATGAAACAAAACGGGGCACACAGGAAACGTTGTGATATCGTCGGGAAGGGGGGTTACTAGTGGAACTCGAAGTTAGATTCGAACTGATTTGGGTGATATTTTGTATTTCGAGTTTTTCTTGTAATTTTAATATTAGCATATTTTGTAAAAATTAGTAGGTTTACTTATAAGATGATGTGTCCATTCAAAATATGATGAAAACCCAAAATAATTACGGAAAATGGATTTGGAAGACGCTATGTATAACTAGTATTTTCTATGTTTTTTATCTATTTTAGATGTAACTTCCAGCATTTTATGGACTATCTCGGGGCATAATTTTAAGAAATGGGAAAACCTTTAAATTGGATAGTTTTCAAAAAATAAAAATGCAAACTATCCTAACGTTGCTATTAACCGAATGAAATTACAGACGTATTCATTTACAAATCATAATTACGAATAACGAAATTCCAACTTAAGTTCCACACAATAAATAAAAGAATAAAAAAATAAAATTCATTTAATTCAGACTATTTTTGTCCATATTTTTTGTACCTATTACATTTTCTTAAAACTATGTTAGTAATGACGAGATCAATTAAATTATTTAGGTAATATAAATAATACTCGAAATAAATAATTAAAAATAAATTAACATTAAACAAAAATAAAAGAAAAAATTTAAATGAAAAAACTCACACATTACACACTACCATCGACAACAACCCTAAGTACCAACCCGCAAAACGTACCGCTACGACCAAACGTCGGAACTCCAGACTGGTATTGTTGATAACATGTTACATCTTGTTTAGATACACGGAGATGTTTTAAATTAACGTTTTGAAGGTAAGGGTGCGTATGTAGGTCATACGTAGTGGGTATTGTGTTAGGTAAAGTTGATAATTATTTGAGATAGATCAAGAAAATGAGAATAAAATATTATAATGGAAATACCTACATTGTGAACTTCATTACGATTTTTTCAATAACGAACGACGGCATCTGAAGCCTTGTCCAGCCCATGGGCGGCTTTAAAACTATGACACCAGGTTACTCATGAACCACACGAAAAAAATAAGATTAACGAAAGTGATTTAAATTAATAATTATATGACTTTTCTTTAAAGAATGATGTGATAAGGTAACGTTGCGGTTTTAAAGAAGATATAGTGACAAAAATTGAAAAGAGTATGCTTAGATGGTTGAATCATGTTGAGAGGATGAATGAAAGGCGACTAACAAAAGGTATTTACAAGGCAGATGTGAGTGGACACGCCGGGAGGGGACGGCCTAGGAGAACATATAGTGACCTTATCGGTGATGGGTCCGTAACTTAACTTCGAGAGTCATATGTTCGATTAATGGAAAGTCGACTGAACGAATTTTCGAATGGAATTTATTGCGAAACAACCTTTTATCGCCAAACGCTACTTCGACTGAACGATTCAAACAATATTTATTCATCAATGGACTGCTCAAATTGCTACAGTAAGTGTGTTATGCAATTACACTGCAGATGTATGATTGTAAACGAAGCAAAATTATGTTGGATCATTTAGCTCCCTTCAAAATGGTTGAGCTGAATGGTGCTAATCCATTCGTCATGTTCGTGAACGGGCGTCGTCAGTTGGGACTGGTCAACTCTTAGCTGCCTTGGCTGATCTAATTCTTTTTGAATTGTTCTTTGTTTTATCTTTTTATTACGGACGCTTCTAACGTGCACGTCTTTCTACATTGTACTAACATGTTTAATTTCAACATGAATGATGTAACCAATATATTGTAACAATTTATTTAAAAGAGTGTCCGTGGAGTTTCTTGCCCGTTCTTCTCCATAGGTGCCTACTACGCTTTGGAATAGGCAGCTTCATATTTCTGACTGACCGATTCCTTGACAATTCAAAAGTGCCTGTAAATGGTTTAATTGAAATAAATGCTTTGAGTTTGAATTATGTAAGGATATTGGCAGGTGGCGTTCTGTTTGTGCCAACCCCCATGATCTGAATACCAGTATTTTACATGGAGCGACTGCTTGTCTGACGTCCATTCTCCTGCGTGTATCCCAATTTATTTGTGATCAGTGCAACATGTCCCTTTCTTCCATATTCCTCTATTAATCGCCATCTCGGTAGTCCCCCCCTTTCTATCCATATCGTCTTCCACACAGTCCATCCATCGTTTCTTAGGTCTTCCCCTGCTCTTATAGCCATTCATATTCAAAACTTTCCTCAAGACATTTTGCTCATTCACTCACTGGGTAATATACGCAAAAAATATTGTTCCATTTCTATTTATTAATGCACATATGACTTGTTTTTGATGAACTTGATCTACAAGGTACATCAGGTAATCCAATCAATCAATCTGCCTAGCCTTTTCCCAACTATGTTGGGGTAGGCTTCCAGTCTAACCGGATGCAGCTGAAAACCAGTATTTTACATGAAGCGACTGCCTATCTGACCCCTACAACCCAGTAACTGGGTAATACGATACCCCTTGGTAAGACTGGTGTCAGACTTTCGGGCTTCTGACGACTCGTAACGACTGTCAAAGATCCACGAATGACAGCCAGGACCAATGGCTCAACGTGCTTTCCGAGGCACGGAGGAGTCTCGGTATTTAAAGATGGTCACCCATCCACGGACCAACCCCGGCAAGCGTAGCTTAACCTGATGGATCGACCAGTGCGGCTGTTGTTACTTAGCCATGAGCTCCTCTACTCCTCTACATCAGGCAATCCATCCCTTAAAATAAAATAAAAAAGGCTTTTAAATCTTGTGGATTATACAGGTTCTCTATATAGATCTACTAATGTATATCTCTTTTATCTATCTAATCTATTAAAATAGTAATTTTATATCAAACTGTTCCATATTTATACTATTAGTATTCTTAGTTTTGTTAGTTGTACATTCCATATTTATTTAAGTATTAGTCGTTTTTGTTTTTGTTAGTAATTGTTTAATATTAATTATTATAATTTTGCTTAATCTACAAGAACACCGGGGTAGGTGAAGGCTTCCTCCAAAGATCTCTATTTATCTCTGTTCAGTGCTACTTGTCTCCAAAGTGGGCCCCCGCTGTTCTTTTTTATAATTTTAACCCATCCCCTAGTAATACCAGCCAGTTACTGTCCCACTGCAGGGCAAAGGCCTCTTCTCATATAGAGAAGGCACGAGCATTGATCACCGCGATTACTCAAGACGGGTTGGCGATTTCAGACTTATATTAACTATAAGTCCAGGCTTCCTCACGATGTTTTCCTTCACCGATGTCAGTAATGTCCAAGATAAACTCAGAAAGTACATATGAATTGAAAATGTCCCATTGGTACCTGCCCGGATTTAAACCCACAACCTCTTGCATGAGATGCGAGGCCTTAACCACTGCGACATCACGACGAATCCATTCATTAATTAGCTTTAACTCCAGAGAAATTCATACTCAAACTTTAAAACTCAATTTCTAACCATATGCAATACACCAACAGATTCAATTCTACCCTACTCCTTTTAACAATAGCGTGATAATACTTAGTTAATAGTTTACAAAGCTTGCCGCCAAGAGAATCAGTTATTTTAACTTATTGTTTTAAAGTTAGCGTGAGTTGGGACAACTGGTTAAAATGTGGAGTTAAGCAAATAAAATATTTATAATAATTTAAGCATTAAGTTCTTTTTTCTACTTATTTTATCAACATTTTTTTTTTTTACAATACTAACTGCGACTAACTATTTACTCAAGGTACTAAATTAAATGACTTACTAACTAACCATACCAGTGATCGGCAAACTCATTAGTCCATAGAGCAAAATATCAATACTTTATCGACTAAGATTTCTTATGAGAGCCAATACTTTCTGTATACTCAATACACTTTTCTTAATCTTTAAAACTCCCTTTTTTTTCACTCTACAAGGATTCAGACTAAAATTAACTTGCTAAGAAGTAGGATGCCTTCATCATCATCACCATATCATCTGATAATAATATGATGAAGGCATGTTACTTATTAACAAGTTAACCTTGGAAAACTTTGAAAGGCAGCCTCGCGAGCCAATGCCTCGGCCGGTGTGAACGTGGCTCGGGCTGCCTCGGGCGCACGTCGCCCGGCGGAGCGCCGCTCGACCGCGAGTCATACGTTGTCGATGCTCAAAAGCGCCTCAGTCTGAGCTGCTCGGGCGGTGTGGACGGATGTGACGACGCTCGCGAGCCAGCGCAAAATAAAAATGACTAAAGAAGACAGTATTCGTTTAATGGCTCACCTTGGCTTGCAAGGCCCGTGCGCAACCTTCTATAATGATTAATTTTCTGTTGTTATTTTTTGGTGAAAATACTTCGAAAATAAATCTTTAAAATATAGTTTGAATGTTGAATAAAACTTGATATCTTTATACCCGCCCGCGTTTATCTACGCTCGCACTCGTCAACATTTGTACATAGCCGCACTCTATAGCCTAAAGAGCCGCATGCAGCTCGCGAGCCGCGATTTGCCGACCACTGAACTATACAAATAAATATAAATACTAGAGTTCGCTTGGCGTCGAAGTACTCGTCCGCATCGCTGAAATCCGGAAACGTGTCTAGAAGGCTAGCAGCATTGCCACGTTAAATGGCAAAGCTTATTCGTTGTCCAAAGAAAGCACCAGCGCTCTGATCACATGAAGTGTCTACCAGTCGGCGAGAAATTTCCTGGGGCCCATGACCCAAGCGTTTCAACTGTGGCGGCATCTACATCGCTACATGCAAAACTACGCTACATGCAAACTACGAATCAAAGACCTGACGTCACACAAGATCCTGACGTCACACAAATCCTGCATCGCACAATTACAGTTTACCGCGCGATATACATATATACAAGCTTCCCGACTTCAACCTCTGGGCAGTTGCCCGCCAGACATCACACCCGTCTGGTCGGAGGATCCTCCCTTTTCTATGGGGGATGAGTGAACTTTACACCCTGTTCCTCATGCCCCTAAACAACCTCAAACGGCTCAAAATTGTAGTTACCCATGCCATAAGCTGTTTGCGCCACTTGAGGGTCTCAGCAGCGGCGCCAGCACAACCTACCGTGCTAGGAATAGGACATGGCGCAAGGGTGTCGACACAGGTTGCGTCTGACAACAGAAGCCTTAAAATCCTTAACATCTTAGCCTTAATATCTTAAGTTCACTGACAAAGAATCCACAGTCTAAACCCACCAAGTCTAGAAACTTGAAATTTTGCACAGAAGTTCCTTATACAACGAAGGTGAGCATTCACTCCCTAACGGGGTTAAATGGGGGACGAAACTTTGTATGGAAGTCCGACTGCCTCGCCTTTTCCAACTATGTTGGGGTCGGCTTCCAGTCTAACCGGATGCAGCTGAATACCAGTATGTTACATGGAGCGACTGCCTATCTGAGCACCACAACCCAGTTACTTGGTAACACCAGTCTGACACTTAGTCAGACTGGTTGTCAGACTTTTGGGCTTCTTACTACCCGTAACGACTTAAAAAAATCTACGAATGACAGCCGGAATCCACGGCGTAACGTACTTTCCGAGGCACGAAGGATTCTCGGTATGTAATAGATGGTCACCCATCCACGAACTGACCGCGGCAAGCGTAGCTCGACCTGTGCGGCTGTTATTATTTAACCACGAGCCCCTTTCCCGCTTCCGTTTACCGCTTGTAACATAATTGAATTATGTCATTATTATTGACATAATTACTAAGTATGTTAAATATCAATATAATGTCGACATACTTAAATGTCAATATAAAATTTTAGTATGTTAGGCAAAGACAGCTTTTATTTCATGTGCTGCTGGTAAAGGACGGGGTTTTGTAATAAATTACTCGAAATAAGCTAAGTGATTAAGAAGAAAGAAAGAAAATACGTTTATTTGCGGTAAACATAACGCAAGGAAAGAACAAAACATGAAAATAACAATTTGGGGGAAAATATGCGCCACATCCACGCAAAACGGTCATGAGTGCTACGCGCTACGAAGGTCTACGCCGCCGTAGACGTCTACGATATTAAATGCGCACTTCCAAAATGTCTCTGTGCCTTAGACATTTTGGAAGTGCGCAGATTTTGTTTCATTTTAATTTTAATATTAGTTTTTGTACAATTACCTTTACTGTTATTTTTTAATTTTTATTTTGTTATGTATTTTTTGCGAGTACGTATAAGTTTTACGTTCGATTTAATTTTTAATTTGTATGTAACCTAGTTTGGAAGGCGCTGGTGTTTGTGATAAAATGATTTTTCATTAGTTCAGACACCACTTTTCTCTGTAATGTACATTTTTTACTTGAATTTTTTTTTGTGAACCTTAGAAATGTGTTTTTTCGCAAATATTTTATTTTTTCATTTATAACTTTTTGTAACTATGTTTAATTAGGTAATACGAGTACTTAGCTTAGATTAAAGTATGTATTTTAGATTTAATTGTGTGTTAACTATTTTATTAGATTATATTGATTGGAATTTGATTAATATTACAAAACAATAGGGAAGTTGACTGGAAAAAAAAAACTATTTTGTCCATCAGTCAGATATAAAAAAAAAATTAGACACGTATTTACTGCTTTATCATATTAATAAAAAATGGTTTAGATAAAACGCATTAAAGTTGGGGAGTGGGGGCTCGCTACTTCAGAAGTCAGTATAAAATCTACCGGGAAAATCTTTTAATTTAGTAAAAAAAAAAAAAACATGTCCAATTTTTTTAATAATCTACGTTACGGGCAAAAAATAATTTTGTAAACATCCCTATTTTGTACTTCTTCATAAAATTTACTAAAGACTGTAAATTGAGAATCCCTGTTGTCGAAAGCAAAAATGTCCCAACTCCACATCTAACCAACTTACAATGCGAAGTAAAACATCGTGGATTCAATTTCCACCTGTTATTGTGAACAGACACCATTGTTTCCATAACTCTGTTCTGTGGGCTATACATACATACTGTTTTCTGAACAACGTCTAAAGCTTCGTGCAGACTAGCGCGACGTGACACCGGTTTTTGTTAAACCGGCCTTTACAGAACAAAACACGAGCCTTCAAATTAAAGTTTTATTACTGCTGCTACCTTGCTGACATTTTTGTATTATTACGACAATTTACTGTTTCAAACGATTTGACATTAATTTTTTTCCGTATTATTTTATTTTCCTAATTATTATTTAAAATATAATTTTCATAAGCGTTAAATTTGTGTAAATTCAATATTTAAATGATTTTCATGCCCATGTGACGACGGTAGAACATGGAAGACTAATAAAATAAATAAATAAAATAAACAGCAATTATCATAAAATATCTATGTACCTAATAATTACCCATGTTTGCAAACAAATAAATGATTTAAGGATTTTTGTTCAAAATCGACATTGGAATTGATTTCAGATATTTTTAAAATTTATTTTTAAACTCTTCAATGTATAGGTCACTTCTAGAAAATCGTGCACCATCTTCGACTACATTGTCGCTTACCATTATGGAGATTTAGTGGTCAAAAGCGAACCTATATATTAGGTGAATCACATCCCATCTATGAAATCAGAGTTTTATTATGGAGAATTTTAAAGAAGTTTCATTTTTCACACTAACATTTTCTTAACAACAACCATGAACACGAATGTTTTAAAACTTTTATGCACTAATGTTTAAAAACTAAGTTAACGTAATACGCCACTTAGAATAAGCGACAAAAATAAGTTTTGGTTAAGTTAAAACAAATAGTGGTCATTTCTGCTAACAAAATGAGGAGTCATTTTTAAGGTATTTTTTATGTTTTTAAACTATGAGTAATAAGGTTTTTTTAACTATTGGTAGTTGTCTATGATGGTCATTATTCGATATAATACCAAGCAATTGATGAATATTTTAAATCATAGAAGTGACGAGGTTCTCTATTTGTGAGAAAAAAACGCCAATTTCATAGGTACCCAATATTAAAAAAAACAAAACACGCACGCCCTTTATGCCTGGAGGCTTTCATTCGGGTATTAAGTTTACTTTTTATTTTCGCTTGAGTATAGATTTCGATGATTTTTTGATGGTACATTGGCGTGTGCTAGCTGACACGTAGCAAATAATTTAATTTAATATTTTGTGTTGTGTAATGTATGTACATTATTTTGCATAGTACTATTGTATAGAATCAAGTTTGTCTAACTGAACAGACGGCTATGCTGCTGGGGAATTTGTTACGCCACTTCTTCTTCCCAGCAGAAGTAGTGAAGGACGGGCGTTTTTGGGGGACTGTCTTATGAAGTTCGAAAAGCGCAGATTCTCAGCCTCTTTTGAATAAATGAATTAGTTTTTATTATTCGTTGTTATAGCGACAATAGAAATAAACAATCTGTGAAAATGTCAAATTTTCATGTGATACAGCCCGCTGACAAACAGACGAACGGACGGACGGGCGGACAGCGGAGGCTTGGTGTTACGTTTGGCACTCTGCGGGTATGGAACCCTAAAAATAGCGGTATAAAAGTAAGCTTGTAGCGACATAAACAATTACTTTAGCAGAGTTCAATCACCTATATTGCACCAATCTAAGAGTGAGAGTGTATTTTCATTAACTGTGCACTATAAAAAAAAGAAAAAAAAAGATTTTTTTTTTTGTTTTAAGCTCCTACACATAATTAAGTGTCAAATTTTGAGTCAACGCCAAACAAACAAATAAATTACTAAAAGCGTAAAATGGTAGTTGATGGATCTTTGTTGAATGGGCGCCTTGCATATCAATCAATAATATTTTGATATATTATAATGTGTACTTAGTAGACCAACCTTGGCTGCAATTGTCAGTTGATTTCTTCGCTTATCCTGCGTGATATGCGGCTTCAGTTCGTAATCCTTGGTTAGTCTGTATGTTTTTACAAACACAGCTGCTGCTGTGTTTTCTGCGTTGTTCTGCAGCCGATTCGTCGTCTGCACGTTGTGCGAGGAATGAATGAGTTTTGTAATATTTCACCACACAAAAACAAAATTATTTACAACTCTGTTACTGGATAAGTTTTTACTCCATGAATCTTGGATTTCAAGATTATTTAAAGGATAAAATCGAAATAATATGAAACAGCAGAAGTTATAATTTACTGTCACAGCTCAGTTAGCAAATAATCTCATGATAACGTCAGTTTTAACGTTCTTGTATTTTCGGGAATACCAATTTTATATTTGAACTTTAGCAGAATACCGTTTTACTACATTTTTTATTTTCATTCGCAATCTCATTACACTTTTTGGTTTAGCAGAATATCTTTTGTGATATTTTGGAACTATTGCGGCATTGCGACTTGATGTGAACGTTTTTTAAGTACGAGAATTTGCTTTCTGATGTATAAAAGCAAATGGCGTTTTGTAGTTTCTGCCTAAAAAGTGTGGATGTATGTATAAAACATTTTTGAATACAAATATTTGTAACCGACTCTAAGAAAGGAGGAAGAAGACGGTGGAAAAGAAATCGATCCACCAAAGCCACCGACTTCAGAAACTAAAGTGATTTTGCTATGTGTAGTGTTTCTTGTACGAGTCGTTTGTCTTTGTTATGTGTTTTGAAGAAGCTGTCAAGTGCACTAAGAAGATATTTTTTTTTTTTTTCGTTTAAAAATAGAACAATTTGTTTTGAAATAGGTAGGTGTTTTTATTAAAAACATTTAACTAGATACAAAATAGTAGCTCATCGGTATCGAGAACAAGGTCCAAGCTATCGTTGGTCAGGGCTCCTGAGAGAGGAACCTCACAAAAATACGCACGATGTTCAGAAGTACCGCTTTCTGGATCAAGGCCTTGATCGAACTGCCTGACATAATATAACTACAAAAGAAGAATGAACGAACAAGTTCGCGAACTTAGTAGGAAACTTACTTTTATAGGAACTGGCCAAATAAATTCCAATAGCCAGTTTTCTAAACAAAACCTTAGACTTGAAACCAATAAAAGCCGTTCAAAACACGTATCCGGTCCGGCAGGTGACGTCACAATATGGTGTGGACTACAAACAGCATAGACAAACTAATAAAATGTTTATTGTGACCACGCGTGTGTTTAGGATAGGGGTAGGCAGGTCAGTCCGTAGGTGTCCGTGGCATCACAGTGGGTCCTATCTGAATACCGCCGCTGCGGAAATATCGCCGCATTATGCTGAGATAGGAGCCTTTTTGGCCTCGCACAGGTCGTTATTATACTTTTAGTTTTAAAATGCTCCTTTTATGTTTTTTATATATATATTTTTTATTACTATTTACTGTTTGTATTTGTGTAGGCAGGGTATGACCTGTCGGTCGATTCTGTAAAAATATTAACGTGAAGCTTAGGTGAAGTGAGCGTGAAGTGAGCTGTCACTGCCACAGAATCGACCGGCAGGATGCTAGGGATTAACACTATTGACAGCTCACTTCACTCTCACTTCATCTAAGTTTCACGGTGATATTTTTACAGAATCTAACGGCTGGGCCGTTGATGTATGATCCATATTCATATTCATTTATTTGCGTTCCACAAGGTAAAACAAGATGTTAACAAAAGGCTTAGAGCTAAGAGCCGTTGTAGACCCTGTCAGGGCACAGCAAAGAAAGTTAAAAATAAACATAAAATAAAATTGTACATGAAAACTTGATAATTACATTCGTATAAAGTCAACAACAATAACATAAATAATTCTATTATCAATAAGTAGGTAGCCATTTTTCTTAAAATACTATTATTACATTTAGATAAACAAATATAATCTAAGTAGTAGGTAATATTGCCTAAGTAAATATAGCTATTATCCCTATACGTACCTCACGCAACCCGCTACTAAACCAAATAAGCTGGATAGGGAAAAAAGCAAATATACAAATGCATAAAATCCGATGGCTAGTCATAAGCAATACCTAACCAGTACGCATTTTTCTTTTCGCAAACGCAACGCATTTTTCTTTCAGTACCCAGTAGAAAGTATTTTTACAATACAGCCTTCAGTTTAAGCCGAATAGTTGGTATAGGTAGGCACCTTCATCTGCAAAAGATTATAAAATCCTCTGTAAAGCTTCATTTACCTTCAGGGTATCGAAGAATCTGCCATTGAAACTAACAACAAACCTTTGTGTTTGTTGTAGGGGCGGTACGGAAGTTTTATATCTTAGCGGCACTGCTGAATCTGTGCCTATGATTTTCACTGCAACTCTTCACTCAACGCACTAGAACGACTACAACAGCAGATATTCATTATCCTGGATGCTATGTTCGAGTTATGTTCCGATACGATGATATTCCTCATGCCTAATATAGATATTATAATAAAAACTTCTCTTAATCTAAAACAACTAATACCTCAAAATAGATACTAATTATAATATTTACATATTTACTATATTTCAGGGATAAGGAAAATAAAATATGAAACACCAAGATATTTTGTTATTCATTTTTTTCTTTGCCAACATAAAATCCAATATTCTACACCACATCACATCTCTTAATCCCAAAATAATATCTCTATTTATTATATTTGAATATTTAGAATAAAAGTAATAGTTTACCTTAATTTACAGTAGATCTCCAACCACTCTATGCTAATCTATATCTTTAACCGAAACAGCACATCGTCCCATCAAGAGCGCTCGATCCAGAAGGCCGTTGGTCCATTTTGACATATCGAATCTTTCGGTGCTGCCAGTACAATACCCAACAATTATTTATTCATAAGTTGAAACCTAACAATAGGTACTGAACATTTTTCTGATGGCTAGGTAGGTACCATATTCAAGAAAGTAGTGCAATAAATCGTGTCAGTAATTTCAGACATAAATCAATATTTTTATAAATAACTAGCCGCCCGCCCCGGCTTCGCACGGGTAGCACTATGTACTTATCTACGGTGCAACTACCTACCTACCTACCCTACCTACCCTACCTACCCTACCTACCCTACCTACCCTACCTACCCTACCTACCCTACCTACCCTACCTACCCTACCTACCCTACCTACCCTACCTACCCTACCTACCCTACCTACCCTACCTACCCTACCTACCCTACCTACCCTACCTACCCTACCTACCCTACCTACCCTACCTACCCTACCTACCCTACCTACCCTACCTACCCTACCTACCCTACCTACCCTACCTACCCTACCTACCCTACCTACCCTACCTACCCTACCTACCCTACCTACCCTACCTACCCTACCTACCCTACCTACCCTACCTACCCTACCTACCCTACCTACCCTACCTACCCTACCTACCCTACCTACCCTACCTACCCTACCTACCCTACCTACCCTACCTACCCTACCTTAGGGGTATGAAAAATAGATGTTGGCCGATTCTCAGACCTACTCAATATGCTCACAAAATTTCATGAGAATCGGTCAAGCCGTTTCGGAAGAGTACGGGAACGAACATTGTGACACGAGAATTTTATATATAAGATAAACAATCAATTTAATGACGTTTCTTCTTGACATCTTAAATCATCCATCGTCGCGCTTGCGCGTCGTGGTTATTAATACGTTCCAAGTTAACTTTCTATCCTTTTATTTCTTTAAATGATTTTGTATTCTCAAAGACTAAAAATAATGCACGGAAAATCCTATAGGTACTATTCAACGAGAAATATTGGTATATATATATAAATATATATTTATATTTGTAATCACGTTCTCGAAAACTGCTCTAACGATTTCGATGAAAGTTGCAATATAGGGGTTTACGGGGGCGAAAAATCGATCTAGCTAGGTCTGATATCTGAGAAAATTTGTTTTCTTCGTATTTTCACCCGAGCAGAGCTCGGTCGCCCAAAGTTTAGAACAGGAATCATGACAGATGACACCTTAAAATAATGACATGGCAGCATGGAATTAGTAAGTACATACTATCATGGCAGCATGGAATTAGTAAATATTACATACTATCATGGCAGCATGGAATTAGTATGTAGTATTATGGCAGCATTGAATTATTATGAGCTATATATATAATATACTATTAAATGAGCATTTTCTATTTTCACCAGAGCAGAGCGAGGTCGCCCAGGTACTAAAAATACTATGAGTGTGTGCTAAACCAAGCAAACTAATTAAGACATTTAAAAAAGGTGCTAAAAATGTAAGTATCACAAAGTATTACATTTATAATATGGTCTGCATACGTTGAACCAACATGAATATATGTTTATTTTCGTAAGCAGAAACAAAGTTGACCGCTATGAGACTAGACTGCGATTATATTGCGACCGGAATGTGAATAAACCGAATTTAAAGATTAGCAGAATACCATTTTTTGGTCTATTCACAAGTCTCATGTTCATCAAATTCAAATTCAAAAGTCATTTATTCAAACTAGGCTGAGAATCAGTACTTTTCGAACGTCAAAATTACTTAAGACAGTCTCCAAAACCCCCACCCTTCACCACTTCCTAGTGCATTAGCTGGGCAGAAGAAGTGGCGCAACAAACTCCCCAGCAGCACAGCTGTCTGTTCAGTTAGAAGAACAAAAAAAAAACACCACTTTGCATGTTAATTAGTAGAATTGACTTTCTACTCACACACGCACACCAGTGCCGAGCACTACGCACCAGACCTTTAAAATAAATTCCTTTGCAGTATTTTATTAAGTACAATAAATATGTCAACTTTTTCTATACCAAATAATGGTAACAAAATGATATTCATCAAACCGTTAACTTCGGAAAATTGAATGTCGTTTGCAGCTATAGAGGAATTGGCTACATGCCAATATTTTGATACACCGCTCTCCCCTGCACAGCACAAAGGATTGTATACTTAATACCTACTAGTGCACTAAAATAGACTCCGCTAGTAGCAATCCTTATTAATCTTATAAATCCTATACTATTAAATGGGCAATATTTGTATACACAGGGTGACATCGACGTCGATGATGTCACGCTGCATATATTTACAATCACGTTCTCAGAGCAGTGATAGCCTAGTTGTGTGACCGTCAGCCTGCCAAGTCATAGGTCTCGAGTTCGAACCGAAGGCACGCACCTCTGACTTTCCGGATTCATGTGCGTATTGTATAATTATCACTTCCTTCATAAACGGTGAAGGAAAACATCGTGAGGAAACCGGCATGCCTGAGAGATATTTCTCGCCGGCATGTGAAGCCAAGTCAGAGGCCCATGGGCGGCTTTAAAAACTCTGACACCAGGTTAGTCACGAAAAGAAGAAGTTCAAAATAAAACAAAACCAATATATCCAGGTAGCAAACTCGTCTTATATTCCCCCATAAAGAACAGAGCTGTAGCAAGGAACATAACAAACAAAAAATTCATAAGAAACATATTGGCTACAATGCTAACATCACTATGTTTGTGACTGAGACACTGAGTGTCAAAAAGCGCACAATAAATCAGATATTTTGTAAAAAGGACTAAAGATAAGACAATATCGAGGATAATGAGGCCCATTGAACAGTGAATGAAGAAGATACTGTTGTACCAGCAGGCGAACAACAAAAGAACACTGGCGAAGAAGAAAATCCACATTAAGTAGTGTATGTATGTAAGGAGGGTGCAGTAGTCGGGTTGATTTTTGCATAACGTTGCGAGGTCTCCATCAGAACCTGGAACAAACATTGGAGTTTCTTAACACAAAGGTTTGGCCAAAGTGAAGCTAGCGAGCGCACGGGATGCAAGACGAAATTCGCTTGCGCTGATTGTGTCTACTAACTTGAATGAAGGTGTTCAAACTGGCGCGAATGGTCGCGTAGTACATATGTACTATCGATGAATTTCATATCTAAGCAGTTTGAAAACAAAATCCCGTGAACACGATGACCACATCTGTTTAACGCCCCTTTTTGCATCGACCAATGAAACAAAAATACATAGTAATATTTAGTCGTTTTTGTTTTTTTTGTTGTTGTGTGTTTTGTTACAATGATCACAGATGTCTGACGCTTTTTCGAACACTAGAAATAGAACAAAAGAAACAATGATGAGAAAGTTTTTTTGAAAGTTGATGAGTTTTCTATAGCGGCCGAGCGCTGCATAGATATGAAATTTTTTGATAGTACTTCGCAATAAAGTCCAGCACGGGATTTGACTGGATTTATCCTAGGTCAAGTAGATTAGTCCTATAGGTCTCTTGTAGTTGGAGCCCAAACAAAGGAATCAAAACTCCAAGCCTTCAATTCACATTTCCTGAACGCCAATAACACTTGGACAACGCAGACATCAAAGCCCCGAAGCTAAACAGTTTTCTCGCATGCTTGCGACCACAAGACTATCAATGAAGTCTGTAGGTTTAACAAATTAAATTAGATGAAAATATTAGATACTTAAAACTTACCGGCAGCATAATATGCTAAGTTGACAACAGGGCCAAGAAGACCTGAGATAATTAAACAGCATACAGCCAGAATAAAGTTATAAGTCCTCCAAAGACCATGGAAGGACGGTAGGAGTTTGCACATTATTTCTATGTAATACACACACACCACAGTTTTATGTAAAAAAGGGGGCAAAATATCTTGGGTAAATCTCCGGAGGTAGCATTAAGTGTTGGAATAATAGTCTATATTTTTTCTTACATTTTATAATAGTTTATTTTTTTGACACCTACTAAAGATTTTGACAAAGCCTTTGACAGCCCATTTTTATGAATTTCTGTCACAGAGTAGATTTCTTTTGGCCTAAAGTTTCTATGCTTTCAACCTCGTTTCCAAGAACTTAAATCCATACAATTTTTTTTTATTCAAAATTTGATGACTCGGAGAACTAAAACCACAAATCACACAAAAAATACTGGCCAAGTGCGTGTCAGACCACGCACAATGAAGGGTTCCGTAGTTGAGATAAATGAATCCCAAGAACAAACACATTACAACAACAATATTGAGTGATTTACCATGTTGTAAGACCATAGACTTCTTATAGGTTTTCCTATAATCTACGAGTATGTAGTAAAGAACCATTCTCTGCATTTTTTTTTTTTAAATCGCTCAATTATTTCGGAGATAAGGGGCCCGGCAATGGTCAATTTTTATAAATTTTCTTAAATATCTTTAAAAGTATTTAATTTAAAATTATAAAAAAAAATCTTTGAAATCCTCGCCACAAGTCCTTTCATTTGATAATTCACACGGTTCAGTTTGCAAATCCTCGCCCCAAGTCCTTTCATTTGATAATTCACACGGTTCAGTTTCCAAAACCTTTTATTTTATTTTTTTCTTATTTGCCCCCCAAAAGTAACCCCAAAATTCAATTGCAAGTGCAAATTGGCTGTGACAGACGGACGGACCTGATCCTATCCGACCTCATCTAGTTTAAAAAAATATGATTGACGTGTAAAAGTGTTTTGTCCAAACCTACTTACAGAAATAAAATCATTTATCATTTATAAGGGTTCCGATTTTCCTTTTGAGGTGCGGAACCCTAAAAACAAAAAAACGATTATGAAACTGGAAATGTATAGCTTGATCTGTAGCCGTGTGTACCAACCGTATACATATACTTTCAAGCTGCGGCCGCACCTGCGTCTATCGTGACGAAGCAATGCATCTTATACGAATATGAACTTAAAAACTATGAACGTAAAGTTTAGAGCGGTCTATAAGTCTTGCCCCAGGAGGGGAATTTCAAGCCTTTTTTAACCGACTTCCAAAAAAGGAGGACGTTCTTAATTCGGATGTTTATATTTTTTTATGAATGATCGGGCATTACTCCGTCATATATAAGGACATCTGTCGGTCGATTCTGTAAAAATATTAACGTAAAGCTTAGGTGAACTGAGCGTGAAGTGAGCTGTCACTGCCACAGAATCGACCGGCAGGATGCTAGGGATTAACACTATTGACAGCTCATTTCACGCTCACTTCACCTAAGTTTCACGGTGATATTTTTACAGAATCGAACGGCTGGTCTCATTGTAACAGCACGCGTTCCAGTGCAGTAACGCCCCGGCATCACCTCAAAAAATCTAGTTGCCAACGCGCCGTAAGAAGGCGACCGCTAGTCACCAACGCGCCGTAAGCAAGGCGACCGCTAGTCGCCAAGGCACCGTAAGCAAGGCGACCGCTAGTCGCCAAGGCACCGTAAGCAAGGCGACCGCTAGTCGCCAAGGCACCGTAAGCAAGGCGACCGCTAGTCGCCAAGGCACCGTAAGCAAGGCGACCGCTAGTCGCCAAGGCACCGTAAGCAAGACGACCGCTAGTCGCCAACGCGCCGTAAGCAAGGCGACCGTTAGTCGCCAAGGCACCGTAAGCAAGACGACCGCTAGTCGCCAACGCGCCGTAAGCAAGGCGACCGTTAGTCGCCAAGGCACCGTAAGCAAGGCGACCGTTAGTCGCCAAGGCACCGTAAGCAAGACGACCGCTAGTCGCCAACGCGCCGTAAGCAAGGCGACCGTTAGTCGCCAAGGCACCGTAAGCAAGACGACCGCTAGTCGCCAACGCGCCGTAAGCAAGGCGACCGTTAGTCGCCAAGGCACCGTAAGCAAGGCGACCGTTAGTCGCCAAGGCACCGTAAGCAAGACGACCGCTAGTCGCCAACGCGCCGTAAGCAAGGCGACCGTTAGTCGCCAAGGCACCGTAAGCAAGGCGACCGCACGCTACCGACACGCCACCGCTGAGGTGACGGCTTGTTGTTCATTCACTAGCAAGGCGTCACTGCGCGGCCGGCGAGGCGCCAGCATAAATACCGCCTGTAGGTATAATAAAAACATAAGTAACTACAATATTTTATTATCGTTAAAATTAATATACAACAATATTAAAATATATTTGCAATTTTTGTGTTCGCCACTGTACCACATGTATGTAGAAGTTAACATGGAAGTTTAACATACTTCTACATAGTAAACCAGGTCGAAATTAATTTTTTTTGACACCAAATTTTAATTAAAAAACGTAATCATTCTGCGGTAATCAGATGAGGATTGTGGCGAGAAAGGTTTACCACGTAATCCTCACCAAGACACTTTTATATCTCTGGAATCTCTTAATGACTATTTTCGAGCGATACGACTATATTCATAGCGTTACGACTACTTTTTGACTATTTTTTGGAATTGAAACCAAGTCGATACTCCCAGCTGTTTGCTTGCACTGAGGTGAGCCGTGTCGGAGCGGTGCTGCTATAATGCTATAATTTTTAACTATTGCAGCTATCATCGTTTAACATTTTTGTCTTGTATGTATTTGTTTTTTTGTTCCCAATAAACGATTTTAATTTATTTTTTATTTTTATGAGCGATGTCTTTTAGACGAATTTGAAAAATTATTTTTTGTTTGAAAGGGTATGCTCTCAAGGTCCCATATAAATTTTATTAACTTTGCTTGTGGTACCTACTTTTAGAGTTAGCTTCACTAATACGTATTTCTCCACTTAGTCTATGTGGATGATGTTATAATAACTTCCTGTCACTGTTATTTATATAGCAGGTAGTGGTATTAGAATTTGTGTGGGGTAAGTACCACAACTAAAAAGTGAAAAATAACTTTTATTTTTTTGTTATTTTTCACTTTCTCGTGTTTTTTTTTTGGGAGGCGGTTGTTTTATTATTTTTTATTAATAAAAAAGTTTCTGTAAGTGCTACAAAAATAAAACAAAACAAAACATTCACTTCTCGCCTGTATTTAAATAAAACAAACAAGAATACACCCAAAATCAATAGGTATACGACACAAAATCCATTCATCAATAACGCTTCAGGCACATCACTAATTTTAGAACTGCCTAAGCAATGAATATCATGTGTTGTACAGTAAATTAAAAAATATATGGCTGTAGTAGCAGCTAAAATCATATTAATTACAAACATAATGACGCAACAGTCGATAGCTCTGTACTTTTTGATCAATATGCACACAAGTAAAGTAAGGGTGGTGAAAAAAAGCTGCCACATGAGTCCAGACATGACTGTCACAAGGTTTTTGTATGCTGGCTTCGTAAATCTTTTAAAACTGCGGTGTTTATCTGTGGACAAGGAAATTTTGTGAATGAGGGTTTTCTGGTATTGCGTTCACTGGGTGGCAGCACTGAGAACTCAGGTCCGGACAGCTGTCAAGTGTCAAAGCACCTATAATTTCTATAGTCGTGACTGAATGATGAACGAATGATTATACTAGCTATTGCTCGCGACTTCCTCTGCGATCAAGGGTGAAAAAGTAATGTGGAGGCGATCGGCGGCAGTGATCTCTCGCGTCCGGCCCTGGTACGGAGCGAGAGGGCGTGCGAAGCCGTCACCTCCTTCTGCGAAGCAGTAATGCTCGCGAAGGAGGAGGCGGACCGCGTGAGGGAGAGGCAAATTTCGCGCCCTCACGCCCCTAGCCGCCGCAGAAGACGTCCTGGGCGCCGGGAATTGCAGGTTGATTCCCGGCCACCGTAGGCGCGGGCGGACGGTGCGCAATGGGTAGCTCGCCGTCCGATAAGGACCAGGCCTGGGTCGACGGCACGCGTGGAACACAACGCGCCGTTGCCACCATTGCGCACCGCAGCCTCAAAGAGATGTCAGCACAACTGACGGGGTCCGCTAGGACCGTTGCCTGCCGGGGTCGCAGAAAAGTCCGAAAGGGATACCGTGGCCCCTGGCAATGTACAGGCAACTGAAGGAACATGGGTGGGTTTAAGTCAGTAAGAGTCTGTCCCGCTCCGCTCAGAGCGGAAGAAGTTATTTGATAATTTCCAAACCAAAAAAAAAAATTGTTGTAAATTACCATTTGTCCTTCTCCAGGTCATAGTCTACTCTTGTACCAAATTTCATCCAAATACGTTTAGCCTTTTTAGCGTGAAAGCGTTACAAACAAACTCACTTTCCCATTAATAATGTAAGTTTGGATTCATTATCGAAATGGAAGTGACCTCCTGTTAAAGTGGCGCCAACTGTTGGCGTGAATTTTCAACCCTCGTTGGTTAAAAGATTTCAAAAGTTATTAGTAAACTTACATAACTTCGGGCTATTCTTATATATTCCCCAAATTCCCTAATAAATTATCCTACCATGTTCCCACTGCTGGGACCAAGGCCTCATTATGAGATGGAGTGGGCCGTAATCTACCACGCGGGTCCAGTTCGGTGGATGACAAATCTCTTGTAATTTTTGGTTCTTGCACATGCCGGTTTCCTCACGATGTTTTCCTTCTGCGTTTTGAGAGCAGTGGTGATGAAATAATTTACCACCACTGCGCACTGCTACAGATGTCTCTGGTAGGACAATTATCATCGTAATTATTATAATGTTAATTAAACTAGTTACCTGCATTAAATCCTAAGGCGACCAGGGTCGTATTCAAGGGTCCAAACATAAACGTTACATAAATGATAAACAAACATATTCCAACAGTAAATATCCTCCATGTATCGCGATGTTCGCGGTTTCTTCCTTGCATTTTGAATGAATTTATCTAAAAAAACGATCTGCCAAAACTTTTCCCAAATTTGTTGGGGTCAGCTTCGAGTCTAACCAGATGCAGCTGAATACCAGTAATGTTAGTTACATGGAGCGACTGCCTATCTGACCTCCACAAGCCAGTTACTGGGTAACATGATACCCGTTGGTGAAACTGGTAATTTCTCCCCTCGGTGATTTCTCTAAAACATAACTTTCAAAAACTTTATTTTCAATTTCGATTCGATGAATGAATATTTTGCATCATTGCACAGTGTTGTAGTGATAATTCGACAGACGTTGACAGTTGAGGTTTTTTTTAATTCTATCAAGTTTCACGTCAAGATATTTTGTCATTCAGCCTAATGTGAGAACCTTCATTCTTTTTTTTATCTAAACTTATATTATATAGAAGTATAATTGTTCGTTTGTAAGAAGCACTGTTCGGATTACAATTTTTTTTTCACTGACCTTAAGCTATACTACTGCCTAGCGCCTTAAGATAATTATGTTTTATGGTATAGTTGACTTCCACGCGGACGGAAGTCGCGGGCAGAAGCTAGTTCGGAATTTAAAAGAAAAATGCAAGTAAGGCTCCATTTATACGGTGCAACTTTCTGAACCGTTCAAGAACAATAATCGCATGCCATAAATTCTGAATAAAGAAAGATTATACCGTGCAAGTTTAAGAATAAAGCACGTTCAATTATTGCCATTCAAGAATTGCATTCAAGTGTACACGCGTGTGATGTCCATGGCATACAATATTATTGAATGCCAGTTTTGCAGTTCAATAAAATTGGACTTACGCAAGGCAATTTTATTGCAAGGCGATTATTGCATGCAAGTTTTGTTTCGTTTTAACAGAGTTGCACGTCCTTGTACAATTGATTCAAGTATTGCCCGTATTTGCGGCGTCAAATATTTCATAATTTTTTTATTGAACGTCTTATCAAGATTTTTTTACTTGTTTCATACGATCAAATCAAATCAAATCAAATATATTTATTGTGGATCATAGGTAGGTACAGTACAGTTCTTAAATGTTTGAGAAATCTATTTCAGCTATGTCCCGCCCGTAGGGCATACAATAATTAAACATAAATTAGCGACTAATAAAATTAACATTATTACTAATTATTTTCACTTTCCTTCTAGCACAATAAATAAAAAGATTAAAAACACCAAAAGGGAACATTAAGGGAAATGTCAAATTCAATTTGTAGAATATAAAATTAATTTACATATATGATTCAAAAAATTAAAAACAGAGTCAAACGTAACAAATTAACATACGTAGGTACATGTCAAATTATACAAATAAAAAAAAATAAAAAGAATCGTAACAAATTAACATGTCAAATTGCAAAAATCATACATAAAATTAAACATAAATAAAAATAGATTTTACGGTAAAATTTTAGGTCATCGAACGCATCATGACTGGGTACTGGGTATATTTAAGTAGAGACTTGTCGGACAGAAATTCTTTTACAGAGTAGTAACTTTTGTTTACCAACAGATCATGGAGAGTCCTTTTAAAGTTTTCGATCGTACTTGTAGAGTTGAATGCAATTGTATTGTACGTTCTGTTTACAAACTCAAAGCATTTATTTCAAATAAACCAATTACAGGCACTTTTGAACTGTCAAGGGGTCGGTCAATCAGAGAGATGAAACTAGATGCCGATTCCAAAGCGTAGTAGGTACCTATGGAGAAGAACGGGCAACTCCACGGACACTCTTTTAATTCAAAATATGGTTACAAAATATTGGTAACATCATAATGTTGAAGTTATCATGTGAGAACGATGCAAAACGTTAAAAGCGTACGTATAATCTATTCGTAATAAAAATTTAAAAAACAATTAAAAAATTAAATTAAATTAAAATAAGCCGTGGTAGCTAAGAGAAGACCAGTCCCTACCAACGGCGGCGCCCGTTCACGAACATGACGCATGGGTCAGAACTGTTCACCTCAACCATTTTGAAGGGAGCTAAATAGTCCAACACACACGCCACCATCAGCGAGACATTAGAGTGAGCATGACATACTCTCAGCCGCCAAGGCACATTCAAGTCACTGGTAGCTTTATAGTCGGTACATAATACTCACACATGTGCTATGCAATTATAGAATGATAAGAGATTTAATTTATAAAATGCAAAGATAGTTTTAAAATCTTCAGCAGCTCCAACAGTATTTTCAAATGCTATTCAATTAGTTTATGCGCCCTTGTGGAGCAGGACCAACGTTGAGCCAAGCATTCATTATTATCGGCGATATAATCCTCCAACTTATAATATGCTTGGCTGCATAGTGTGCGTTTAATATAAGATTTAAATTTCGTTTCATTCAGTTGAAATACACCTACATAAGCCAGTTTTGAACGGCAACTAACTTCCCCGAATCGTACGTGTTGTTTAGACGGTGCCAGTCAATTGTTGCTTATTATGGTATCCCAGAGGCAATAAACTTGCACCGTGTCTCATTAAATAAGCAAAAATAGAGCACAGAGACCTGACAGAAACCCATCAGAAACCTGAGACAGAAACATTGACCAAAAAGAAAATTACATACTAGCAGAATGTAATTTATGTTTCGGAAAGATTGTTACAAATTAATATGCATTCGGCCATCACCCTAATTCGTTACTGCTGTTTCGGCCCTAAATTAACATATTTTCTTCGCGCTTCCCATTTATGGAAGCATACTCCCCTTTTAGAAAAAATGGACCAAATTATCAGACACACATTAACTTCAATTCTAAATGTGGCCATGGACGACCGAGCTTGGGCGCAAGCTACTCTTCCCATCCGTATGGGAGGCCTCGGCGTCCGCAAAATTTCTAGTATTCGTTTACCGGCTTTCATATCCTCGGTTCACGGCACTGAGAAATTAATCAGGAAAATTCTAGCCTCCACACTGATTGATTTTGATGTGCCGTGCTTCACCGAGGGTATGGATGCCTGGAGACTCGCTTGCCCGAAATCAGATCTACCCGATCATCCATCTTCCCAAAGACGGTGGGATGAGCCGCTCTGCAGAGTAGCACAGAACAATTTACTCAATACGTCTACTATCACTGCGGAGCGTGCGCGCTTGCTGGCTGTGGGTAAGTGGGAATCGGGTCTGTGGCTTCACGCACTACCATCGTCGAACATAGGCACTCTGTTTGACGACAATACCTTCCGCCTCGCTGCTTCCCTACGACTAGGAGCTTCTTGTTGTTCTCCTCATCGCTGTCACTGTGGCGAAGTTGTCAACAGTCTCGGACATCACGGCCTGTCTTGCAGCCGAAGTGCAGGTCGCTTAGCGCGGCACGCGAACATTAACGACATCATCCGACGAGCTCTTGTCACCGCCGGCGTTCCAGCTATATTAGAACCCAATGGCTTGGCACGCGGCGATGGCAAGAAACCGGACGGCATGTCTTTATCTCTATGGAAGGTGGGTAGGCCTTTAGTGTGGGATGCAACCTGTGTCGACACTCTTGCGCCATCCCATCTTCCTGGCTCGGCGTGCTGTGCTGGTGCTGCTGCTGCGGCTGCAGAAAACCTCAAGCGGTAGAGAGAAGTATAATAACCTTACAGGTAATTATATTTTCGAGCCGTTTGGGGTCGAAACCCTCGGGCCGTGGGGTCCGAGTGCTCATGGCCTCTTTAATGAAATTTCAAAAAGGCTATTTGACACTTCCCGTGACCCAAGAGCCGGTTTTTACTTTGGGCAGAGGCTAAGCATTGCCATACAACGTGGCAATGCGGCCAGTCTCTTGGGTACATTACCAGTCGACAGCGATGCGGATGAATTTTACGATGCTATATTTTAGTTTTTGAATAGTTTTAGTTAAGTTAGAATATAATATATAATTTTGCTATTTTTATTTAGTCATAAGTTGTTCTAGCAGAATTAAAGTTCAGGCAAACGTAACGAGATTAAATGCCTAAAAAACCTTACCCAAAGCATAAAAAAATTATATAAAAAAAAAAACTGTCAGTGCTTTGTCAAAAATCTTCTAGAAGTAAATATATATAAAATATAAAAATTCACAACTAATTCATAGGACATTATTTTACATTTAACAGTTTGGCAAAGATTATAGGTTACCCCCTTTTGGGGACCACAGCAAAAATGGTACAAACAAGTAAATTGGTACAAAATGTATCATCAACATATTTGTGTTCAAGTCCTTGGAGAACTTATAACATCGCTTTGTCTTTTTGTTGTATCGTAATCTCATTCATGTTTGGCATTACTAACGTAAAATATGCTTTTGTTGGTAAGTTTGTCCCGTACTCATTTTGCTAGTTATGTTTAAGTCCCATAGAGCACGTAATCGCCGCGCTGGCAGCGTCTAAACACCGTGGATACTAATAAAATTCGTGGCGCCGAGAGTGCGCGCGTTGAGCGCAAAACCTCAGTCGCGGACGGTCATTTAAAGTCATCAGTTTCTATACGCCATCTGTGTCGTGGTGGCGCGTGTGTTGGATCATTTAGCTCCCTTCAAAATGGTTGAGCTGAATGGTGCTTATCCATGCGTCATGTTCGTGAACGGGCGCCATCAGCTGGGACTTGATCATCTCTTAGCTGCCATAGTTTATTTTAATTTTTGAATTGGTTTTTTGTTTTAGCTTTTTCCACGTCTTTCTACATTGTTCTCACATGTATAATTTCAACATGAATAATGTAACCAATATTTTGTAACAATTTATTTATTTAAAAGTGTGTCCGTGGAGTTTCTTGCCCGTTCTTCTCCATAGGTACCTACTAGGCTTTGGAATGGGCAACTAGCTTCATATTTCTGACTGACCGATTCCTTGACAATACAAAAGTTCCTGTAAATGGTTTAATTGTAATTGGCTTTGAGATTGAGTGCGGCAAAACGGTGACACGCCTGGTTTATATGGAAAGTGTTGAAAATGCTGCCTGTAATAGTAGCCGAAAGGCGTCTCCGTGCTCTGCATTAAGTGTTATGTAATAGGAAGTGAGCCTGGCCATCAATTGGGAATCAGGATTTCAGGGTGCTGCTGAGAATATCCAAATGGATAACTCAATAACTCTTTTCTCGACCTGTGAATCTAATCCAAGACTCCATGCTCAGAAATCGTGCTTGCGACTATAGTACTCGCGTTATTAACTGAGTTGTCGGACCTTAAATGTCAGTAGCAATAAGAATGTGCAACGCCTTGCATCTCATAGATAGGAGCGAGACAGACTACTAACAATAAATTAATGGCCCGACGACTCAGTTCTTAACGCGGTGACTATACTAGACTAATGAATGGTAAAGATCATGATGCCTGTGTGACTAATGAGATGACTGCTGATAGAGATGCCGGAAAAAAAAAGAAGACCCCAAATAATTTGAGATAAAGAGCTTGTGGCTAAGTAATTACAGCCGCACGGGTCGATCCATCAGATTAAGCTACGCTTGCCGGGGTTGGTCCGTGGATGAGTGACCATCTTTACATACCGGGACTCCTCCGTGCCTCGGAAAGCACGTTAAGCCATTGGTCCCGGTTGTCATTCGTGAATCTTTCACAGTCGTTGCGGGTCGTCATTAACCTTACCAAGGGGTATCGTATTACAAATTTACTGGGTTGCGGAGGTCAGATAGGCAGTCGCTACATGTAAAATACAGGTATTCAGCTGCATCCGGTTAGACTGGAAGCCGACCTCAACATCGTTGAGAAAAGGCTAGGCAGATTGATTGATAGGAAGGCTTATCGTCATCAAAAGGCCATAGATGATTCCTACGTGAGCGAATCAGACAGCGTGGGTAGACCTGCCACGAGGTAAACCGATAGTCTGGTAAAGATCACAGAAAATGACTAGAGGCTTGGTGGAGGCCTATGTCCAGTGAACGTCTGCCGCGTGAATGAAAATTATGAAGAATAGGAACTGCAAAACTGGACAGGTTCACTCAAAGCTGAAAGACCATCTTAGACACTAATCTACATGGTCTTCATTTGATCTGACCAAGATAATGTCAGGAAGAGAAACAGAGTTTGTATCAGTGTTTCCTCATTTCCTCCCAGAGTAGTCGGATAAGAAACACAGAGCTCATTTTTAATCCCCGACGGAAAAAGAGGGGTGTTCGTGTGTACCTATGTGTCTGTCTGCGCCATCGTAGCTCCCAAACGGCTGAACCGATTGTGTATTTGTTTTTTTTATGTTTGAAAGTTGACATGATCGAGATTGTTCTTTGCTATGGTTCAAGAAAATCGGTTCAGGCGTTTGAAGGTTATCAACTTTTTTCTTGTTGATGAATGGATGTGAGCATCTTCCACAGGTCTGATAGATTTGAAATTTGGTATTCTGTTACTTCAATGATATTAGAAGAACATAGTAACCTTGAAATGATGCTGCAGCATGACCTGGAATATGCAGGATACCCAATTCCCTTACCAACTTACAGCACAGGTATCGTGTTTAGGCTCATTGGAATGGTCTCAATGAATAGATTATAGATAGATGATGAACAGGGTCTGGTGATGGAGTAGGAAAGAGAAATAGGAATATGTTTGAATCGGGGGTTTTTAAATTTTAAATTTTTGCTTGTTTAAAACCAATTTACAGAAATAAAATGTAATTTATCAAACACATTTTTTTTTCTTTCTTTTCAGGTCGTGAGGGAGACCTTCCGAAGTTATGCAGGGACGACCCCAACCACTGCACTCTTCAAACCTCCGTAAACTATTTGATGTGGATTCCCTTCTCAGCCAGTCTTCTTCTATTCCTCGCTTGTTGGTTCAACAGCAGCCGCCTTGTCCACTGTTGTATTGGTCTCATCATTACTGATATGGTCTTGTCTTTTATTATCTTGTGATATGAGATGTTCACAGCTAAACTCTCTTTTCAGACATGCATCCATAATAAATTACTATCATTAGGCTGCCTGTTCATTAATGCGGAGCGAGGCAGCAGAGCGGAGCGAGAGAGTAATGCGGAGCGGGGTTTCGGACTGTGTCTGTCCATTGATGCGGAGCGGAGTTGCAGACTGGAACTCCGTTTGGATCTAAGACGAGTAATTTGAGCGGGCTGCAATACCCCGCGGCCGTGTTTTTCCGCCTCCCCGCTCCACTTCCTAGCTCCGCTTCCCGGTTTTGTATGAATTTTTAAACTAGTTCGCAAATCCCTGTCCACTGAAGCGAAGCGGAGATTTTATGCAATTCCATTGATTAATATTGGCACAGCTCCGCTCCGCTCCTCTCCTCTCCGCTCCAATGAACAGTCAGCCTTAAGCCCGCCTCCTAACTTAAAGCGATCATCGCTTTCATAAATGTTAGTTTTTGTTCGGCGAACCGGAACGCGTGGTCACGCCGGCCGAGGGCGCGTTCGGCCACCGCGCTATTACGCGGTCGTCGCGCGACTCATATGACACTTTTTGTTGGATGAACCTCAACGCGTGGTCACGCCGGCCGAGGGCGCGTTCGGCCACCGCGCTATTACGCGGTCGTCGCGCGACTCATATGACACTTTTTGTTGGATGAACCTCAACGCGTGGTCGCGCCGGCCGAGGGCGCGTTCGGCCACCGCGCTATAACGCGGTCGTCGCGCGACTCATATGACACTTTTTGTTGGATGAACCTCAACGCGTGGTCGCGCCAGCCGAGGGCGCGTTCGGCCACCGCGCTATTACGCGGTCGTCGCGCGACTCATATGACACTTTTTGTTGGATGAACCTCAACGCGTGGTCGCGCCGACCGAGAGCGCGTTCGGCCACGTCGTATTTAAAAGCCATCGTTGCGCGATTATGCGATCGTCGCGCGCCTCCTAAGACACTTTTTTTGTTGGATGAACCTAGTGGTCGCGCCGAAAGAGAGCGCCTTGCGGTTTTCCGTACAAAAGTGACTTAATGAATGCGATGATCGAGACACTACATTCGCTTTTAATTAGTACGCGGCCTTAGTGATAGTAATTTATGATGAATGCATGTCTGAAAAAACTGTTTGACGCGGGGCAACATCTCGTCAAAGACACACAAATAATTTAAACCGGATCTGATTTAATGCAGAACGTCTAAATAAGACGAATCGTGTCGTATGAAAAAAAATCTTACTTTGTGAATGTATTCGTAATTTACTCTATACGTAAGCATTTTCAGAACATTAATCCGTTTTCAAATTTTCCAAAGATGTAAAAACCGCTTGAAATTGTCTATGGTTTAGTGATGCGGTATGAATTCGAAGTTCTGGTGCTATCGATGTACTATTGTAAGAGTATAGAGGCCACTGAGGCCAAAATAAAATTAATAAAAATTGTACTTAAAAAAAATCCAGAAAAAAAAAACACAAATATCGTCTTAATTGTGAAGTCGAAACAAGCGAATGAACATTCTATCCCCATTCTGTTAAATTGTCTTTGTGTAAACAGGAAAAGAGCATTATTTTTACTATAATACCTAAGGTCTCTCTTGGTTCCAAACATCAACTTTATGCAAATGTAAATAAAATTGATTTTAGACCGACTGTTGAAAACGTCATAAAAAATATGAAGTTGTAGCGCAAACTGAACCTTATGTGTGGGCATTACGGTTGTTTTTCCTAAAACTCGTGTTTGTGTACATGTTTGGCAAATAAATGGCGAACGCAGATTATGTATGTATTTATTGTATAATGTAAATGGTTACTAAACCACTGATTACTTGCAGTATAGTAAGTGCCATCCACGAAGACGCGCCACAGTCTTCTTCCTAATCGGTCACAGGACAGCTTACAATACAGTAATCTCGTTTAGGTATAATAGTGGTGTGCGTCGATGGATAACACTGTCTATATTGTCTGTCCGTCTCCCTTTAATCCAGGGGATCCCAACCTTTAAACATACGCGCCCCCTATCTGTTTTTTAAATCACTACGCGCCCGATTTTCTTTATCGACATAAGCAAAAAAGCATAAGAATTTAAAGCAAACGAAAGTGAGGTCGAGCACCCCTTGGTGCAAACATTTTCAACCTCATAGGATAGGTTAGATTTTCTTTTGATCATTCAAACATAAATAGAAGTTAGTTTGTCGAGTTTTACAGAAAAACTCAAGAATTATGAGAATGCATAATTTAAGAGCGAGCTCGAAAAATGTTGTACAATGTCGGATTCGTTACATTTTTCTTTTGACCATTCATGCAGAAATAGAAAAATATATTATAAAGCTGTACCTCATTTTACAGCACCTAAGTAAGTAGGTATTATGAAACGTTTGGGTTTTGGAAACTAGTCTTAACCTTTTCAATACCAAGAACATATAATTTTGTAAATCTATACTTTATTATTCAAACTCAAACTCAAAGCATTTATTTCAATTAAACCATTTATAGGCACTTTTGAATTGTCAAATAGTCGCGTCAGCTAGTAAAAAGTTGAAGCTAGTTGCCCATTCCAAAGCGTAGATCTTTATGGAGACGAACGGGCAAGAAACTCCAAGGACATTCTTTTAAATACATAAATTACAATTAAGAAATACTGGAGCCGCGCCCCCCCATTGGTCAGTCTACGCCACCCCCCGAGGGCGGCGCACCCCATCGGTTGGGAATCCCTGCTTTAATCCATCCAAAAGTTGTATGTAAAAGATCGCTCTTAGCGATAAGACCACCCATTGTGTCACCATAAGTAAAATTTCTACATTTATATAACTGTAATTTTTATGGTGTATGATCAGTGACCTACACAACCCGACCCCTCTTCCTCTTTGTAAGAGGGTGTCAGGTAAGACAGAGTACTGACCATACATAATAAACTATCTATCTAATATTCGGAAAATCGAGAAAAGAGTAACATTGTTAAGAGCAGCAGTACTCTCGTCCTGGTTCTATGTTTGTTTGGTGTAAATCGACTTTTAACTGTTACTCCCAGACTTTTCAACAAAAACAGATTAAAAAAACACATGAGTAATAATGTTTTGCCTGCATAGGTGTTATTAGACAGTAACGAGAATATTTCCGAGTCATTTAGTTAAATGCGCTCGACAACTGATTTAGCTGCAGACAGAAGAACGGACAAATGAGTTGAGTACTTCATTATGAGGCACAGGTGCAGGGGAAAGTGGAACTCGGTAATTTTTCATTTTTTTTTTGTCGAAAATTTTGTTTTGTTTTTTTATTCGAGTATTGTTTTTACTGTCAATTTTCTATGTTGATTCTTTTTATAGGAGTAAATTATGTAACGTTTTATCCCAAAAAAAAAAGTGAAATCCAAGTATATTTTGTCGAAGGCCCAACAGTCTATGTTTTGTCTCCGTAATTACTTATGTCAATACGTGATGTAGAAAAATAAAGTAAAAAATTGAAATAAAATATTTTATTTACAAACATACATATATTCAGAAAGCAAATTCAGTATAAAGAGGCTTATAATAAAACATAAACTCACGCTCATTTTATTTTTTGAAGTAAATCTAGTATTTAATCCATGCTATGTTGTAGATTTATTAATAAAAACTGTTTCTCTTGTTATCTTTAAAAACTTTTGGCAAAAACCTGGTCTCACACATGAGCCAACATAATTAGCGAAATGTGGGTGTCATGCACTTTACACCTCTGCCTATACCTTCGGATAATACAGGTGATGCTTTAATTTTATAGATATTATTTACGTTACAGCCTAAAAGCCAAAAAAAAATGTGCGTACCCTAGAAAGTCTTCGATACCACTTAGTTAACTAGTTAATATTTTTACACCAGCATTAACTATTGTCATACACGAGAGAAACAATAAAATAATCCCTTTACAGCTAGATCTAGTCCCGCCTCGCCCTGTACACAAAAGTATGCACAAAAATGTTCATTAACAACCGGGAGGTACGGTTAGGCACAAAACGATAACTGTAACGTGGTACGGTCAGCAGCAGTTTAGTGCATTGTTGTTCTTAAGTTAGAAAATTGAAAATAACTGGCGGGGTAAAGGCGTGTTTTGTATGGGCAAGTTAATATTTAAGAACAAATATAAATTGAATTAATCTTGTTATTATACACGCTTGTATTCTCCGAAAAGTAAAACGTTGGTGTATGATTAGTATACTCAAATTTCGTGAGTTTTGTATGTCACATGAAATGATATAAATACCTTTGCCCTATACCACAAAACTTTATAATTACAAGTTACAATTTATAAGTTACAATTTACAAGTTACAATTTACAAGTTACAATTTACAAGTTACAATTTACAAGTTACAATTTACAAGTTACAATTTACAAGTTACAATTTACAAGTTACAATTTACAAGTTACAATTTACAAGTTACAATTTACAAGTTACAATTTACAAGTTACAATTTACAAGTTACAATTTACAAGTTACAATTTACAAGTTACAATTTACAAGTTACAATTTACAAGTTACAATTTACAAGTTACAATTTACAAGTTACAATTTACAAGTTACAATTTACAAGTTACAATTTACAAGTTACAATTTACAAGTTACAATTTACAATTTACAAGTTACAATTTACAGGTTACAATTTACAAGTTACAAGTTACAATTTACAAGTTACAATTTAAAAGTTATAAGTTACAATTTACAATTTAAAAGTTATAAGTTACAATCTACATATTTTGTAAATTTTACAACTGCGTGTACCACAAAACCAGCAGGTAGTCCAGCGGCAGCAGTGGTATCCCAGTGGTAATGGCCGCGACTTGCGAGTTGTAGGTCGTAATTTGCGCTAGCAGACGCTTTACTTTGTGTAAATTATTTCATCACCACTGCTCTCAAAACGGTGAAGGAAAACATCGTGAGGAAACCGGCATGTCCTGGAACTAAAACTTCGAAGACATGTGACATCTACCAACCCGCACTGGGCCCGCGTGGTGGATTACGGCCCACTCCCTCTCACAGAGAGGAGGCCTGAGTCACAGCAGTGGGAACATTATAGGGTGATTGTTTTATACATATTTGTAATTTCTGTGTTACGCATTTTGTAGAATTGTATAATTGTAAAGTTTACTAGTATAGGTACCTGAAACAGCAACTCAGCAACGCTGCTTGGCAGCAGAAGTGTGAAGACGAAAAGTGAAGTCTCAATCGATTTTGTCACTGTATTAACAGCTAGCTAGATACCTACAAATCGCTATTGTTGGAGTGCTCTACTGCGTTCTATGTCTCGTAGCCCTGTACATCACTGGCCCTATTTAATAAAAATTTAAAATAAATATTACGGTAGTGGTGAATACTTTGAATTTCAGCTTAAATCATCATTTTGTTTTCATATAGTTGATGGTGGCGCGACGCGACTGTAGTAGAACAAATTCTTATGGAAATTGATCTACCAGAATCGCGTCGCGCCGTCGCGTTTCTGGGAGCCTTTACACTTGTACACTTTATTATCTCATCTGCTCAACGTCCGTATGTCACTGCAGGGATCCAGCAAAATATCAGCGTCAGGTATATTTGCCTGACACGTGCTGAGTTGGACTCCCATTTGGTGCAACCTTGAGACGCACACCGCACTTTGTATGTTTCACTATTTTAAAGTGTCTTAGCCAATAGTCATCACAATGTCCGGGGCGTAACTCCGCTGCCGCGAGAAATCACGGCACAGCGGACAGAGCTCCGGCGGGATCTCATGGCGGCATGGAGAGTGCGATTGTCCCAACCCAGCGCTGGGCACGCCACAATTGTGGCGATAAGTCCCCTCCTTGAGGAGTGGCTAGAGAGGCGCCACGGCGTCCTCACCTCCGCCTGACGCAGGTCCGCACCGGACACGGTTATTTCGAGAGGTTCCTGTTTCACATAAGGCTGGAGGAAACGCCCGGGTGTCACCACTGTGTGGATCGCCCGGAGGACACCGTGGAGCATACTGTGGAGGTCTGCCCGGCTTGGGCGGAGCACCGCCGTGTCCTCACGGAGCCGATCGGCAGCGGCGATCTCTCGCGTCCGGCCCTGGTTCAGGCCATGGTTCGGAGCGAGAGTGCATGGGAGGCCGTCACTTCCTTCTGCGAAGCAGTAATGCTCGCGAAGGAGGAGGCGGAGCGCGGGAGGGAGATGCAAGATTCGCGCCCTCGAGGCCCTAGCCGTCGCAGGAGACGTTCCGGACGTCGGGAGTCACGAGCCGACTTCCAGCCACCGTAGGCGCGGGCTTGCGGACGCTGAGCAATGGGTAGCTCGCCGTCCGATAAGGACCAGGCCCGGGTCGACGGCGCGTTGTGTTCCACGCGCGCCTCAAAGAGATGTCAGCACCAACTGACGGGGTCCACTGTCTTTATTTTCTTCTGTAGTTAATTTTTTTGTATATTGGCACCTCATAGCTATATTCATGTATTTAGTTATTATTTAATCGTGTTTTTGTATTTTGTGCTATATGTTTTGTGTGCACCAAATAAACGATATATTTATCTCTATCAATCAATCTCTCTTTTAAATATAAAACAAAATCGGTTGAGAACAGCCAGAGATATGCGGGCCGTAAATCAATACAGAATTCAAATTAAATACATTTCAATACAATTACAAACCATTTTTTTTCAACTGCACAGACAGCTGTGCTGCTGGGGAGTTTGTTGCGCCACTTCTTCTTCCCAGCTAATGCACTAGGAAGTGGTGAAGGGTGGGCGTTTTCGGGGACTGTCTTATGTCATTTTGACGTTCGAAAAGTGCTGATTCTCAGCCTAGTTTGAATAAATGACTTTTGAATTTGAATTTGAATTACAATTGCATTCAAAACTTCCCCTTGTTTCAAAGTTGGGTAAAAATAACCATGTGTATTTTTTTTACTATTCCGAGCCTGCTTTTCATTACAGTTTTCCACTACGGTATATTAAGCCTATCCAGGAGTTTATTTCGCCTGTTTTTTGTAATCTCTGTTATGAGTTCTGGACTTCATTTCATGTGTGGTCAAGCGTGAGTCGATTTCATTATAAAAGGTCCTTAATACAATTTATTTTTGTAAACTCAAATTCAAAGCTGTATGTCAATTAAACCAATTACCGGCACTTTTAAATTATTGTTAAAGATGCAGAAAGATGAAGGTAGTTGCCCATGTATGTTCGTATAGAAAAGAAACCTCGCGTATACTAAATACTTAACCTTTTGGGCTTACTTATCTATGCAAGAAAAGAAGGTAAATCATGAAAACGTCTAAATACCTACTGACTTCCTGTGCTACGGGGTAATTGAGTAACACACCTTACAGTAGCAATGGCATTAATTTTGAAAGTTCAACAACGTTTATTGCGTTAATTACGTTGTTGAGTAGACATCATTTTCGAACATTATGAAGCAATGGATTACCAATATCCGTCAAAATTATTCAGATTGTGATTGAAAGTGTGTTACACAATTAGACTGTTGGTTGGTAGCTATGGCTTTTTTTTTATTTTTTTTTTCAGGATGGGAAATCATCAAATGACTTCTCCCGCTCTGGGCAGAGCGAGAGGGTGTGTCAGACTTTTACTGACTAAAACCCACCCGTGTTCCTTCCGTTGCCTGTGTGCCGGAGCCGCGATATCCCTTTCGGACAAACCCGCAACCCCAGCAGGTGGTAGCTATGGCTCATAGCAGTATTTCGTAGCAGAGGCTCAGTGCAGTGTTTCGTAGCGGTTCTCGTAGCACACACTCGTAGCATAAGAACGTAGTACAGGCTCGTAGCAAGAACTCGTAGCGCTAGCACTTAGCACTTTAGCAGCGGCTCTGTATGATGGGTTTTGAAGATTGCACGTTTTAATTAATGTTCGTTAATATTGACTGATAAATCAAATCAATCAATCTGCCTAACTTTTTCCCAAAAATGTTGGGGTCGGCTACCAGTCTAACCGGATGCAGCTGAATATCAGTATTTTACCTGGAGCGGCCTATCTGACCTCTACAACCCAGTATAACTGGGTAATACCATACCCCTTGGTAAGACTTGTTGTCAGACTTCTGGGCTTCTGTCGACCAGTAACGACTGTCAAAGATCCACGAATGACAGTCGGGATCAACGGCTTAACGTGCTTTCCGAGGCACGGAGGCGTCTCGGTATGTAAAGATGGTCACCAGTCCACAGACCAACCCCGGCAAGCGTAGCTTAGTCTGATGAATCGCTTCGTGCGGCTGTTATTACTAAGCCATGAGCTATTGACTGCTAAACAGGAACAAAATGTCATACTAGATTGTTTTATGGATCTCAATAATGGCTCGCTTTAACTATAAATAATCTCGTAACAAAAGTTCATTGCTCTGGCTAACAAAAAAACAAAACTTGCTTTTAGTAAATGAGTACCTGGTCGACCGAGCTCTGCTCGGGGGAAAATAGAAAATGCTCATTTAATAGTATAGGATAGTTCATATCATGTATAGTACATACTAATTCCATGCTGCCATGATAGTAGGCACCTACTAATTCCATACTGCCATGATAGTAGGGTACTTACTAATTCCATGCTGCCATTTCATTATTCTAAGGTAGCCAGCCATCTTGTTCTAAACTTTGGGCGACCAAGCTCTGGTCGGGTGAAAATACGGAGAAAACGACTTTTCACAGATACGGTTTTCGAGAACTTGATTACAAATATATAATATATATATATGTATATACAAATATTGCTCGTTTAATAGTATAGGATAAATGATATTTATTTCTGAAAATTGGTTAAAAAAAAACGTCAAAAATAAAATATGTTTGAAACTAGACGAGTTAAGTGTTTCCTATATGACTACTCTGAGAAGGCCGAAACAAACTCAGAGGTCCCAGTCTCTTTTGAAGTCCAGACATAATCTTGGTCAGATCATATGAGGACCAGGCAGATTTGTGTTTGAGATGGTGTTTTGAGAAAAGAACCACACAGATTGGAGTGGACCTGTCCAATCAGTGCAGAACTCAAAACTTAACAAGCTCAACGGTAATCAGGCTTCTTGCAGTGAGCTAAATCCAGCTTATATATACATCATATTATATACATTATATTATTATTAATAACAAAAATAAATAAAATTGGAGTGTTTGTTTGTAATGATAAATAACAGCTTTTTACTAAATGCATATGAAAGTATGTACAGTCGTTACGGTACTCATAAAAATCAAACAGTTTTTGAAAATGCTGTCTGTCTGTTTGTTCCGCCTATTCTCCGAAACGGCCCGATCGATTTTGACAGGGCTTTTTCTGGCAGATAGCTGATGTTATAAGGAGTAACTAAGGCTTCTTTTATTTTAGAAAAATAATTAGGGTCTACGCGGGCGAAGCAGCGGGTAGCAGCTATCATCACCAATAAAACTCAATTTGAAAGCGGAACCCCAATTGTAACAACACACGCTTAAGTTTTTTAATATCCACCTGTATGTCGGTATGCAGGAAAAATGTAAAATGGCCGCCACGTTGGAAGTATGTGCATCAAGTGTTCATGAGTCTACGAACGGATGGAACGGTTGTACTGAACACATAGTTGAAAAACTGTTGCGTAAATGAGATGTGTATTGTTTTATAAATGTTGCTCCTTCTGTTTTTTAAATCGTAGGCGTATTCAAATTCAAATATTTATTAGAACAAAAAAGATATTAAATATTGTTTATCCTAAAAGTTGGCAACGTCGGAAATAGCTGTCAATGATTGTAAAAAAACAGGTAAATATTGTTTTCAAAAATAAAATAAAACTATATTCAAACAAATCAAATCAAATCAAAATATTTTATTTCACATAAACTTACATGGGATCTTATGAAACGTCAGAAGCTAAGTGCACGTTCCAATTGGGCGTTTTGTATAGAGAAGAGCCGGCAAGAAACTCCACGGTTAGGTACTCTTTTAAAAATAATTGATTTCTAAAATATTTTCAAATAACAGTGTTAATAGGTATGGGAGGACAGTGTAGGCCTTTCAACAAGTACCAGGTACTTCACAAAATAGAAAACTGTCAACAGATCTACAGTCCACTAGGCCTATTGGCACGCTGTTTTCTTTATATTCAAGTACCTAATTTGTTATCATTTAATTGTGCTTTTGGTATTGTGCTTTTTCTTTTGTGTGCAGTAAATAAATGGTTTTTATTTATATATTTATCAGTAGCAGTCCAGTATCCGGATTGTGCCCGGTTAATATTCATAGGCTTGCCCACGCAGAACACTAACTGACGAAATATATGTTCTACCAATACCTAGACCACTCCTTTCTTATCGGGAGAAACAAACGCAAAGCCGACGGCCCAGCAAAAAGTGGTTACCGCCGCTTATAGAATCTACAACTCCAAGGGGTGCAAGATGCATTGTCGACCTTGATGCAAAGTTGCAATAGTCGCATGTAAGTACTTCTAACGTCACCTTTTTTTCTCTCCAGGGAAAGACGGTGGAAAGATCAAATCAAATCAAATCATTTATTATTGCAAACATGGGTAAATTGGTACATATATGTTCTCTTAAAAAAAGTAGTCCTCCACTTTCTACCGTCTCATGGGCATGCAAATAATATTCAATTCCAAAATTAAACAGAAATTCAATTGATACCGAATAAATATAAATGTCAAATCATTAGAATTACAAAAAACAGACTAATAACAGTAAGTAGTGACATTTTTACAGTAATTTCAAAAAAATTACATAAGTATGTCAAAGTGTCAATCAGAATAAATAGTGTCAGAATAGGAACATGTATGTCAATCATAATATTAGGTAACAATCAGTGCAGAGATTTATCAGTAAGGAAGTCGTCAATTGTGTAATAGCTTTTCTTAATTAATATTTGGATTAATGCCCTTTTAAATTTAATTACAGTCATATTTTTTATCACATCGGGTACTTTATTTTAAATACGTGGGGTACTACCAAAAAAACTTTTCAGCATAAGTGCGGTTTTACATTTCACTTGGTATAGTTTGTTTACATATTGAGTTCGTACCGGATTTTTTCGAACTGCTGACAGTTTTTCAAATAGTGAAAAACTATTGTCCTACAGTCCTGTTCTCAAATAGAGCAGGACTGAGCTGGCTTGCCACAAAATGACAAAGTACAATGATAAGGTCGAAAGGAAATTGATACAAACACGAAGCTTAGCAGACAAGATTATGTGATAATCTTAAAAAAATATTAGCTAAATTCTTGTTGTACGAACCCTGGCTTACGCTGCCCTAGAATGTTGGATTCTTATAATTCAAATTTAATTGATATTGATATATTTGTATGCTCGAAATATAATTTAAATCTAATGTTATAAAGTTTTTGTCTTAATTGTAATCATATTAATATTATAATTTAAGTAAGTGAAATTGTTTCTTATCTGATTTGGCTTTGTAGCTATAGCTAGCTTTATAGTAACTTATTTATTTATTTTTAATTTGCGTTTAATATTGGTAATGCTCCTCTAGTGGCAACCATTGATCTTTAAGATAATCTTATCTGCGGATAATGCAGTGGACGGCAACATTACTACTTAAAGTTTTGTTAATGTTATGTATTATACGTATATATGTTGTAGTTGTTTATTATCCCTCAATAAATAAAATAAAATTATCACAGTAATTAGGCGCCTATGTGTTTTAAGCAGCTTCCTCCAAAGTGATCTGTTAGGTACGATAATCATGAGCAGAATGAGTACACCTTATTTATACGCATTGCTTGAATTTAAGACGCATTTAAACACGTTGTCTACATCTCTTTAACTACTTTCCTATCGCAGGTATGCTGGAAGAGGTTTCCTTAGAAATAAGCATCACCTTTGTACGTATTTTTCTGTTCCTTTCTTCTTGTCTGTTTATGTGTGTTCCTACATAAACTAAACTGTATAAATAAATAAATATGGATAAGCCGTGTTAATTAAGTAATGTTTATAAATTATCCCTAATTTCTACTACAATTCAGTATGACTTAACATAGATGGGTACAAGACAATGAATCGGAACTCTTCTTGAACCCATCAAGGAAATGCATCCATGAATGCATTGCAAATAAAACATGACGCCTGTAGTTCAGTAAGAAAATAAAGGATTTTTGAAATATCTTAGAAAACAGTACTTTTAATACGCTCAAGTAAGCAATTAATGTGTGTTACCTTGATACAGGCTAATTTCCGGCTTAAAATTCAAACGTAACTAGCGACATCTAGTATTGAGTAGCTGAAACAAAAATATTCTCAGTCAAGGTTAGTTTGGGGTTTTTTCATAAAAAAGAGTTTATACCGGATTTATAATATGTTACTGTTTATCATTGCTTTTATTAACCTTTTTTGAAAGAAAAGTATGAATATAATTATTATGTGGCTCACTATCGCCATCTATAGTCGAGTAGCACAAAACACAATCGTAATAAAATATTCAGCGCGGGCAGAAAGTTACAATGTTACAAAAACTGGCACGTGCAACTCAAAATCGACTTTATATTTAAAGGGGTAGAGTTATTTATTGTTTTGGAAAAGACATCAAGGAATAACATTGCTAAAATATTTAAGGCTGTAGACGACTGAAATAGGTATATCGTTTTGCTTTGCTATTGAAAAAGAAAATTCTTAGAACGCGAAATGAATTTAGATACAGGTGTAAAATAACCTTACTAAAGCTAAGTGAATATTAGTAGGTAACTAAAAACTTAAAAAACCAATAAAAAAATAACCAAAAACTAACAAAATCACCAAAATGATTTTTCGCAAAAATGAAATTGCAATGACGAGAGGAAAATCAATTTTTTTCTTGCGAATTTACATCTGTCAACCGCTGTGCAAGAGAGTGAGACGGCGCATGTTACTCTATAGTGTGAGAAAAGGACAGCAGTATTCGTCGATATGGCATCCTGTGTGTGAAACAATAGAACATTTCGACTGAGACACGGAGAACCACTGTGATACACACGGTCGGGCGTTCCTTTCCAATTCTTGAAGACAACGCCATCTGTGTTTGTAGTTGGAAAGCTACATTTTCTGAGCTAGTGTGCCGTATTCATAGGCCGGTGTGTAGGTTTGTGTGCAGTTTTATGTGAGTGTGTGTGAACGGAGGGTTGAAACGAACGCAGCGAGGGGTAATGGCAGCAGAAAAAGCTTATTTTATAGTATAATTAATTTTGTAATGAGCGATTATGATGATTTTGTTGATATCTTTAAATAAGTCGTATTTTTTATAACTATAAAAACTTAGAAATTTGGTTCATTATCAACAGCCGATTAAAGGTATCTATTGACTGGATTTACAACTTCATTGAAACATTGTATGCCGACTCAAAAAGAAATAGTGTAGGGTGCTCGAAAGATAGATTTTGCTAGGTGACACTACGCACGAAACTAGTTTCGTGAAAACAAGACACAAAAGCTTACATGAGGGTTGAGCTGAAAAACTGATCAGTGTCTGTATCAATTCTATCATTAATTGTAAGCTTTATCGCTTCCAGATTAATAATTACATCGTTGAACAATACTGGCGCCCAACATGTTACACATACTTTTGGTTTTATCTAAGTAATAAGAGAACTTGCACTGACTGACTTGTTGATAAAATGCTTTAAAATAAACAGTTAAATGGAATAAAACTATGTACTACGTTCTCCCTACAGTTATGAGAGTGTGCCCTAGGCATTCTGCCGTGATCATGTTTATAGACAAGTTTTTCAAATAGTAACGAGGCTTTTGTTGTGTTTTTTGTAAATAATTGCCTATATTTATATAAAAACATAAGTTAATTAGTAAGAAGGAAGAAAAATAACTTGGCGCCCAGCGTGGGCCTAAAATATAACAAAATATTTAATATTTTTCGTTAAATTAAAAGAAAAACATAGCATAAATAATGTTTTAATTCAAATAATAACAGAACTTCCTCATTCCCACAGGATTACCCCGTTTATAAAGACTAATCTCAGAAACTGCTTAACCTAATTTAATCAAACTTTCACCTAAATAAGAATATTTATAAAATCAGGGCGAAATAATTAACTAAAACCAAGAAAAAATGAAAAAATACCCGAAAATCTCACTAATTAAATCACACGGATTAATTCTAATTAATTTATTGTCAAACAGGAATTAAATTATTTTTTTAATATCATCTCATAAGCTTTGGGTGCTGATCGTACGCCTAATCTGCGCCACCCTCCCGTAATAGGCCATCTCCTCGTTGCCGTGGCAACGGCAAAGATGGCCGCCGCCCCGTTCCCCCTTCCACCCGCGGTTAGGTATATAAACGTGCCCCCGAAGGCTTTGGTCCAGAGCGCCACTACCTTCGTCAAAGGCGTGCGTATCGCGTTTTTCTTTGCATTTCCCGATATTTCGCAAAATTTAATTTCCTATATTTTCTTCTTCCGTCTTCCTACACCTACGTTTTGTTTGCTACATTCTGCAACATTAAATTCTGTTTTTTTCCTTATTTTTATTTTGTTTTATTTTTTCTTTCTGTTTTTTCCTGTGGTCGGTGCGAAGCTGCTCGTCAAAGGTAAGTGCACTAATCTTAATGTTTGTTTCAGAGATTTCGTTGTTTATCTTAAATCCGCGACTGAGGGTAGAGGCTACATTATTTTAAACCACGTGCAATGATTATCGATTTCGGTGCAGATGCGAAGGGGAGTAAAAATAGCATCTACACCTCTCCGAGTGCTCGTACAAAAGCCGACTTTATTCTGAAGATAGCAAAGTTTATTATACTTTGAAAGGTTCTGTTACTTACTGCTTTCATAAGACTTGTGGGTTGGAGAATTAATATTAAATCTTGCTACGATTTTTGCGCCGATCCTGATCAGAAATAGGCCGCATATCTTCCCGGTTTGAGAAAAGGCTCAAGGTGATTCTGAAGGCATAAGGCTGGCAACTATTTCGAGGTCAGGCAATACTATCGGCGTCCATATTTTGCTAAATGGAGGGGATACAATGGAGTCTGTATTCCCGCGTCAACGTTAACTTGGTAGATTCCTCCCGCTTTGGCAGCCATTACTTCGCGAATTGTCAGACTATTAAGCTTTTAGGTGACAGGAAATTAAGCACAAGCGTGATGTATTAGTTACAATGATTTACTTGAAATACGTGTTAAGATTTAAAGAGTAGATGAAATGACTGCGACACGAGATCTGATAAACGGCGACTTACAACCGATGAAGCAAAATTATATCCGTTTATCTCCGTTTCCTAAATTGAATGGGTGCAGGAATTCTACGTTTATACCTAGAGGAAAATAACATAAGAACATTTTCCTGCTTGTAGCTCCAATATTACAAGTTAGGCTTCCTTCCTAGGTGCTAGGAAAAGCAATAAGTTTCCCTACAGACTTAATGAAACCAATAATTCAAGTCCTGCGCGGGAACTCATAATTTTCTAAGTTTGCGTTCAAGCTTAGGTATGATCGATTTTATTTGACCTATTCCTGATAGTTAGAAATAATGACTTCAGGTAAAATGAAAGCCTGAGATTTGTTCCCGAAAAATTATTATCAGAAGAATCAGTAACATGATCTGATTTAAAATTGGATTCAACTTATAAACGTTTTCCCAAAAGTGGGATAGTTTAGATTGAAATCACTTAAATCCACGTGGCTCAATTATTTTCTTTATGAGTGTTAGTTGAGTCAAATTACAAATTACTCTAAAATTTTCATGAGCATAAAATCACATTCATCCGGAGTTGAGTTAAATGAAATTTATTTGCAAGAATAGAAGTACATTACAGACAATCGAGTTTTTTTGGCTTCTAAAACAATTTGCTAAGACTAGCATGCAATGAGAGATGAACTAAGATGGTATTGAGTCTTAATTGTAAAGACAACTTTGCCAAAAATCCATGATACCTACATACAACTCAACTCGATATTACAAATACACTTTATTTTAAATCAAAATAAAATAAATCTATGACCTCAATAAATCATAAAACTATTAATTTTACCGTCCAAACGCAGATCTGAAAAATAACATAAAAATATTAATCCCAGCCATGACATTTCTAAAGCGCCAGTAAATGGTTTTATTGAAAACAAAAGGATATCTGAGTATGAGTTTGATTTAAACCACTTTGTACAAAAAGATTCACTATTACCAAAGGTTAACGTGTTACCAAGTAACTGGGATGTGAAGGTCAGATAAGCAGTCCCTCCATCTAAAATACTGGTATTCAGCTGCACCTGGTTAGACTGGAAGCCGACCCCAACTACTTGGGAAAAGGCTAGGCAGAATGATTTTGTCAAAAAGGCGGTCACTGTAGTTCTTAAATTAGAACATAAGTATCGATCAAAACTCTTCCTATTATACCTATTGGGGCTGTCTGGACTATGAATAGAACAACTATTCTCATTAACAAACTATAGTCAGGTGCAGTCACTAGTTTTATTTAGTCAGGCGCCTTTTCAGGGAGACAGTTGACTGAAAAGCTACCTAGACAGCAATATATATAATTTTCTATGTTAAAACGGGTTCGTCCCTTAGGTCTCAGATCCCGCAGGTGCACGTCCCGAAGGGTCACGATTTCTAATTATCTTGATAAAGTCGATTAAAAGTCAATCTTGCCTGTCTTGACCATAATGGGAGCCACACACGTAACGACTTACTTGCGCAAATTTCTTCCAACACACGTCACGATTTACTTGCGCAAGAAAAGCGCTAGCATTAGTATCTACGTAATTATATTAGTAAAGTAACTAGGTACTTCATTCTGTCGAATTCTACAATACAAATAGAGCAATTTTAATTTACGACATTGTAGACGTGACCTATTTTACTACTTTATAAAGATTAGACTCAAAATGCTGATAAGGAAATAAAAAAAAATAAGTAGAGCAGCCAAAAGAAATCATAATAATCACAGCCTCTTCTCATACAGAAAAGGCACGAGCATTTATCACCACACTTGCTCATGACGGGTAACTATAAGTCCAGGTTTCCTCACAATGTTTTTCCTTCACCGATGTCAGTAATGTCCTAGATAAACTCAGAAAGTACATAATATGAATTCAAAAAAGTCATAATGGTACTTGCAAAATCATGCAGCAATAATAATATAAAGTATATTGTAGATATTATACATTTTGTCCCACATTCTGTCGAGTTCCGGACTATGAATAGAAGACATCGTTATCAATACAGACAGGTGCCGTTAGAAGCAACTTGGGTAATATTTCAAAAGGATAAGTTTCGCATAAGACAACTTATACATATACAGTTATGCGACATTCTATCGAGGTCCGAGGCTATAAATAGAGCATTATTATAGGTTCCTAGCATACTCAATCTACCTAGCCTTTTCCCAATTATATTGGGGTCGGCTTCCAGTCTAACCGCATGGAGCTGAATACCAGAATTTTACATGGAGCGACTGCCTCTCTGACCTCCACAACCTAGTAACTGGATAATACGATACCCCTTGGTAAGAGTAGATGTTAGACTTTCGGGCTTCTGACGACCCGTAACGACTGTCAAAGATCCATGTATGCCAGCCGGGACCAACGGCTTAACGTGCTTTCCGTGGCACGGAGGAGGCTCGTTATGTATAGATGGTCATCCATCCACGGATCAACCTCGGCAAGCGTAGCTTAACCTGGTGGATCGACTCGTACAGCTGTTATTACTTAGCCACAAGCGCCTAGGCAAGGTCTAAGGCTATAAATAGAGCATTATTATAGGTAGCCTTAGAGTAGTGTCCGACCGAAACATTACTTTCTACCGAAACCGAAACCGATTTTCGATATCCGTCCCAGTTTCGGCCGAAACCGAAACCGGAACTTTTTTAGACTTGTTAAGAATCTATTGGTTACTGAAATTTGGCTTATTTTTTAGACAGTTAACACGTGTTAAATGAAATAACAAACAACAATTGAAGTGAAGAAAAAAAAATTGTTTTGGATAACACTTATTAAAAAATAACAAAACATGTTAACTACTTCTAGGAACAACAATTTGTGAATAACAAAAAGCTGATGATGGCGGGTGACAGACGAGCCATGAACTCACCCCAAGTCAGCTGAACGACGCGCTTTAATTCAGCAACGCAGACTTTCGGTGCGGCCGAAGGTTCGGCAGATTTTCTGCCGAAACCGAAACTGATGCCGAAACTTGTCGAAACCGAAATCGAACCTTCGGTCCGTCACTATAGAGAGAGGTTATAGGTATCCTATGTACCTAGCATACTATTATAGAAAAATGGGTAGAGTTAAATTATGCTTACACAGCTGCTCACATCAACCTCTAAGGGAAATAAGTAAAAGTCGAATAATCAATTTCAACAAAAAATAACATCACGCCAGCAATGCCCGAAGAGCTAGGCAGAGGTGTATCTAGTAACACCTACATTTCGCCAGTAATGTTTAAGTCCCATGTAATAGGGGGCGAGACTATTGCCATCAACCGGTCACAAATCCAGACTCCGGGCTGCTACTGAGAAATGTCTGATGGAAAAACCAAAAAGCACTTTATCCGACCTGGGAATCGAACCCAGGACCTCATGCTCAGAAGTAGCACAAGCAACCACTAGGCCTACAAAGCAGTCTATTTCAATCAGAACAAATATCTATAATAACAGCCGAATGGGTTGATCGCAGGTCGGTCCGTGAATTGATTAACCACCCATTACATATTGTCGCCTCTGAGCCTCAGAAAGCACGTTAAGCCATTGGTCCCGACTTTGACAATCGTTACGGGTAGTCAGAAGTCTTACTATAACTACCAGTTCAGACTGGTGGTCAGACTATCGAGCTTCTGACTACCTCAGTAACTGGGTAACACGATCCACTTGGCTACTGGGTTGTCATGTAAAATTCTGGTATACAGCTGCATCCGGTTAGACTGGAAGCTGACCCCAACATAGTTGGGAAAAGATGAGGCAGTAAATGATAATGAAACCTCAAGATGAGACAGAATGCGTTCTTTTACTTGAATCGTCGGGAAAAGTCTAGGCAGATTGATTGAAATACAACAAAACTAAAAGAGAATAAAATATTTATGTAGTTAAATTGGCAAATAGTCGGTTCATTTTTCAATTAAGGTAAAAGCTTCATCTAGAAACACATGAAAAATAAATTTTCTTTATAACTGTTACTAGCGACCCGCTCCTGCTTCCCACGATTTTTAAGACTTGACAAAACATCTAGATTTCTTAGTTTTAAGTAACTTTAATAGTAACGTATTATGTACATAAACCTTCCGGAAGAAATTCTCTAAATGATGGTGAAAACTTCATCAAAATCTGTTGCGTGGTTTAGAAGAACAACGCAGTCATACAGACAAACACGAAAAGCGACTTTAATTTATAATTTGTATAGATTTGTAAAGCTGGAATGAATGCTACTCCACCATCATCATCATTGGCAGGCCTCCACTGCTGAGTAAAGGCTTCCTCTCTTCTGTGGCATGCTTCCCTGGTCTGCGAGTCTCGTCCAGGTCTTCCCCACGACCTTCTGTAGGTCGTCAATCAATCTGCCTAGCCATTTCCTATGTTGGGGTCAGCTTTCCGTTAAACCGCAGCTGAATTCCAGTATTTTAGATGGAGCGACTGCCTTTTTTTTAACCTGTAAGCTCTTGGCCTTCATCTCACCTGATGGTAAGTGATGATCAAGCCGCAGGTGGAAGCGTGCTTCACCCGGAATCCTCAAGCACAGAGGAACTGGCTATCTTACCTCTAACTGCCGAAACACAATAATGCTGTTACAACCCAGACTTGGCTTTCACTTGGCTTGGATTTTACCCCTCAAAAGCGTTTATACAGAAATTTTGCAACGTAGCAAATAGCTGTCAAATATTTCGCTGTTTTGAATAATTTGGTAATATTACTGTATGGAAATAAGAAATATGACTAACTATTGACTAAAATGTTGATTATGAAATGCAATAATTAATATCGTAACACCGACTATTTTTCGTTTTAGATGTAAAAAAAATATTTGTAAACATTCCAAATGCTTTTTTACACCTAAAACGGTTACAAAATAACATTCAGTGTTATAATTGCAATTCATTATTAATATTAGCCATATTTCTTATTTCCATACAGTAATATTGCCAAATTAATCAAAACAGGTAAATATTTGACAGCTATTTGCGACGTTGTCAACTTTTTGGATGACTCTTAAATAGAAAATATTATCAGTCGAGACAACACCTATTTCTACATAGCTAAAATACGCTATCAAAGTGTGAGTACACTTCCATTTCTGCCTTCCCTTTCTCAAAACGCAGGCGTTACAAGCAAGGGGAACCGCAATAGCTAGTTATTCAATAACCATCAATCTATGCGAGTTTTACATAAAATATTCCATAAGAGTCTATTGGTATTACCATAAAATAATCTTACTTTTTCCTGTTTATTTTGTGGGGTAAATTGTTTGTTTTCTTACGCCATGGCTGTAAGGTATTATGTCCTCTTGCTGCTATAATTTCAGCCTATTAGGCTAAGCGTATGCTGAGACGCAGGTGACTGAGCACAGCACAGTACAGATTTTGCAGGGTAGGGTAGGCGAGGCAGACATTGGCCGCGAGCGTATGTTGCGACGCAGCTACATAGACACATTCGCGTCTAAGCTATTAGGTACAAACAATCTGTCCTTGAAACAAATACACATAGGTATTCAAAGATCTTCTTAATAATTTGTTATTTTCTTCCTCAAAAGTCACTATGCTGTGTTCATCTTCCAGAATTTCACATCTCGTGACGGTCATCTGACTTCCAAAACCATGGGGCAATGGTGATCATACAGTTAGACTGAGGGTCGTAGAGGTCAGACGGGCTATGTTCCTAAAATAGCCTACCGTGTTTAGCATTGCCCAGGACGTAGGTGTATTGGAGACCAAAAATAACGTAACTTCATCCCCGTATTCCCTGAAAATGTAGGCAGAGATGTGTAATTGTGTAGTATCTACACCCACATTTCGGCAATGTAATAAGTTCCACGTAATAGCGGGTTAGAGGGCGAGAGGGCGAGTCTTATGAAATTAAGAGCGTTTATTCTGAAAGTGGGCAACGTTGCGAATAACTGTCAAATATTCCGCTGTTTTGATTAATTTGGCAATATTACTTGTATGGATATATGAAATGTGGCTAACTAGCGAACTAAAATATTAATAATAAATTGCAATTATAACACTGAATTTGATGTTCTAACCGTTTTAGGTGTAAAAAACGCATTTAGAACGTTTCCAAATATTTTTTTACATCTAAAAGTAAATATTCGGTGTATTCCCTGCATTTCATTGCAGTAATATTGCCAAATTAATCAAAACAGGTAAATATTTGACAGGATGAACGCTCGTAACCGTTCACAAATTCAGAGAACGAGATGCAAAAAAAGATAAACAAAATATGACATTGACAGCTGTCATTTTGGACATATTTTATTGGCACACAACAGTCTATTATTTATTAGACAATTTAACAAAAAAACAAAATATCGTTTTACTTTTTTGATTTTATCAACTTTTCCTGGTATCCTTTCTTCGTCGAATAACACGGTATTCTCTGCCTATATTAAATATTTAAAAGGTGTACTCACAATGGGTCACGAGGTCATCGACCGATAGTGTAGAGGTACCTCACGGATGCTGGATCGATAGGGACGTCTGCGCCCGGCTAGTGATGCGACTGGGGCGATGTCGATAAAATATAATATTTAAGTTTTATTTATTTGTTTAATTTTTATGAATTGCGATAGAGATTAGAAATGGAAATAGTCGTCATTTTATTGAAGGAACGATTTCTATTTTGAATTAAAGGTTGTATCTGTTGATATTATGCAATGTTCTGAAAATGTTAATTTGTAGGTACAGCTATGTTAATGAATAATTTCGGCAATCTGTTTGTAATTTTTTTAAAGTAAAACGAGTTTCTCGATTTTCATTAAATCCGATCTCTTATTTCTAAAAATAGTGTTTCACGACCTACACAACCATGAAATAGCTCAAATTTGAGCCTCAAATCTAGGCTGAAATTCTAGACGAAGCAAAATCTGAAGACTAACTTATTTCACGTATAAATCATGACGGCAGACAGGTCTAAGTGGCTTGAACCTCCTTCTAACAATTATTAGTATAATTAATTTCATAGTTATGCTCAATTTATAGTTAATGACTCCCACTTTGTAGTGATTTAGTACTTAATAATGATTTGTTTGAGCATTGTAGGAGATTTTTGAGGTTTTTGATTGCAAAAAGTTGTCTCCGAACACAAAAGCCAGTAAAAATATTAATAGGCACGTATAATATTATAGAGAGGTAAAATTTGTGGGTTTGTATGTTGCGGCTAATCTTCGGAACTACTGATGCGATTCCGAAAATTCTTTCACGAATCGGAAGCTTCAGTATTATTGCCCAATGGCGTGGGATTCTTGCGAGAATTTGTCTCAGGCAGAAGCTAGTAGATATCTAGTAGTTCGTTTTAGAATTTCCAAGATATTTTTCAGGTGTATAGTAATGACAGATCGAAAAATAATGAAAAGAATTTAAAAAAGGTAGTTTAGAAGACAATCAACAGAGCTCAAGTATTGCCTATTATCTGCATTCCCCGCTTATTCTCGCACGTACCATATGTCCAAGATACACGACGCTAGTTTTCAAAACCAGGATAGCAAGCTAGAACCTTGGTATAATATCCTGGCTTGGCACATCCTTGAAAGAAAAGTCAAGTAATTTATTTTAAAGGCCATTTAAAGGAACTTTTGAAGGTCAAAATTTACAACAAAATAAAATTGATTCTAGAGGCCCCTTCCGAAAGGTAGTTTCGTATGGACAATAATATACAAGTAGCTCCATGACCAATCAAAATGACCTTATTTATTCAATTATTAAAAAAAAAGCACAGCCACATCACATACATGAAACTTACATAAATATTATGCTAGAAATTATCTTAATAATTAAAGGACTAATGTACATGACAATTACGGCGTACATAGCATTGATAATAATCAAATAAAAATCTTGTTGCCTTGCAATTTAAAGTTACGGTCGGCACAGATACGTTAATAGTACGAGTACATCCTTCGCTATCCTTCACTAAAATGCACTCCACAATGTGAAATTTCCAACAAAAGTCACGGATTATACTAAAAAACTTCAAAGCCACCTATGTAGGCCAGAAATAAAAATATCGACTTGTCCTACACACAAGTACATTGTACCAGCATAATGCCACCTGTACTTTTCCGCGTCTTGAGAAAATACTAATCTAATTCCTTGGGATTTGTTCTTAGTCTCTCAGTTCTTATTCGAGCCGCATTTACCTCAGTATCACAAACATTTTATTTATTCTTCACTTGAGTTGTTTTTTCTTTAAAAGCACTGCTATTTGTGGTTTTAAGTGTGTCGTGGTCGTTGTTTCTTGTTAAGATTCCTTTCACAATCATCAATCTCTTGTTCAATGTTTTTGTCTTTAATACTTCTCTATTAGTCGTCATTTTTGCAGTCACTCCCTTTCTAGCCATAATATCGTCTTCACACAGTCCATTCATCATTTTTTTGGGCTTCCTCTACTCTTATAGACTTCCACATTCTTACTCAAAGCTTTCCTCACGACATTTTCTTCATTCCTCCGCATCTAATACGTACAACTTAACAGTGACCGGTGCCACTTCAGACGTCCACTTATATACTCATTTTCCATTCGCGTAACCCCAAGCATCCTTTATATTTTTTTTTTAAAGATTTTGTCGAAATATTCTGAATATTCTCACTCCTAATGTAAATGAAAAAGTTTATGAAATAGTTCCTCAATTATGCATTAACTACTGAATGGATTTGCAAAGATGCTATTTGGCACACAGAAAGACCATGCCTCCGTGCGTCGAAAAACACGTTAAGCCGTTGGTCCCGTCTTTCATTCGTAGATCTTTGACAGTCGTTACGGGTAGTCAGCAGCCCGAAATTCTGACATCCAGACTTACCAAGGGATATCGTGTTACCCAGTAACTGGGTTGTGGGGGTCAAAGAGGCAGTCGCTTGATGTTAAATACTGGTATTCAGCCGCATCAGGTTAGACTGGAAACCCGACCTCAATATGGTGGGGAAAAGGCTACGCAGATTGATTGAAACAGACAATGACCAGCGGGGTAATTGCGTAACACACTTACAGTAGCAATGGCTTGAATGTTGTTGAATTTTTCACAGTTCAACAACATTCATGGCGTTATTTACGTTGTTGAACAGACAAATTTTTCGAACATATGAAGCAATCAATTAGCAATATCCTTCAAAATCATTCAGATTGTAATTGAAAGTGTGTTAGGCAATTAGGGTGCCAGATTATTTTAAGACACTTTTTATCCTAGCCTTTTTAACCTAGTTGGCTCAAGAAAATAAGTTTAAATATTTCAAAATGTATTGTACCAAAGGAGTTTTGCTCTTCAACAACATTGAGAGTAAACCTAGATTTCTCCGCGTCTTGGAAGCTATTTAATACAAAATATCACTGGCATAAATCCAGCTGGTATGATCAAATTCTAATCAAATATCTCAGGGCCTACAAATATTTGTGTCGAACCAGAAAATCAATCTTGCGCAGAAGGTGGATGTTATATAATTGTGTTATTTCAATTAAATGGTTATCCTTTCGGCAAAATACTTTTTATTTATTAATATCTTATTAACCATAACCTTAAGTACTAGTATATCTGTCTTTTCGTCAAAACTGCGATTAGTAGGTACCAATTTTCCAATTAAATTAAATTAAATTGTGTATTCTGTTAATTGGAATCACTTTTAGTTCTTTGGTGGTGCACTCTTGACAGAGCGGTGCTGGTCATCACTTTGCAGTGTGATTTCGGACAGCCGTGATTTGCTTCACGATGCGGCGCCATCCTTCTCTGTCTGCTTTAACATGTGTGCATTCGTTTAATGGGTCTTCCACTGTAGATTTAATCTGGTCGGTTCATCGCATGGGCTACCTGCCGCGTGCTCTCGTTCCTTCGACATTACCCTGCCTTACAAGACGTTCTGTCGATTTCCCGTCGTGACACATGCCTACAGAATTGGAGTATTCAAGCCTTAGCTGAAAGACGCTGAATGATGCCGAGTTCTTGCAGTATAGATGTGTTGGTACGAATTTCTGTCCACGACACTCCAAGTATTTTCCTCCAGCACCACATTTCCAGAGCGTCTATTTACTTCTTCTCAATTTTTCTGAGTGTCCACGTCTCAGCAGCATATGGAAACATGGGAAACACTAATGCCCGGATATATGATTCCGGCATCATTTTTACACGACATATTAACAAATAATCTAGATGGAATCGACGTTTCCTATCTGACTACTCTTGAGAAGAAATAGTGAAAAAAACTCAGGGGTCAAAGTCTCTTTTAAAGTCCAGATATAATCTTGGTCAGATCATGTGAGGATCATGTAGATTTGTGTCTTTGAATCTAGGTATGCGAGATCTTTCGTTATCATTGCTCTGTTCCTTGGTAAGGTTTTCGTATAGGTAGATATATAGTTAATGTCAGGGATTCATAGTTAAGCAAATTGTCTACCAACTTTAACTGTCCATATATACAAATCACAGCTGTCATTATTTGACAGTTGTATGAGGGCGTTTGCGCACTTATCCGTATCCGGTTCGTATTCGATTCGTGTTTGATACGTGAAAAAGACGGACAGAAAATTCACGTCCTAGCGTCTGCGCACGTGTCCGTATTTGATTCGTTTTGTTTGATATACTCGGTTTTGATCCGTCAAATAAAAACGACTCGAAGTGACAATTTACGAATCGATCCATATACACATAAGTGCACAAACATCTATACAATTACTAAGATGCCCAAACCGGCCCCACCGGAGTGCGCAAACGCCCTAACACGGCAAATTGACGTAGGGAGTAAATATGTTTCATAATTAATTTATCTGGCTGTACAAGCGGATTCATAGACCAACGTTGGCATACATATAGGGTATTCTACTAAAAGCATGTCCTAAGACATCTCCTCAAACTCTCAAACTGAAAGATTTATTTCAATTAAACCATTTACGAGTACAGGCACTTTTGAATTGTCAAAGAGTCGGTCAGTCAGAAAGATGAAGGATGAAGCCAGTTCCCCGTTCCAAAACGTAGACCTCTATGCATAAGAGAAAGGCAAGAAACTCCAAGGACACTCTTATAAATCAAAATATTCCAAAATCGTACTCTAGAAAGATGATCAAAATTATCACGCTTGGATCGACAATACTATTAACACTTTCGCAGATGACTGCTACTGTCCACTGCACTCTCCTCCACCATTAATCTACACCTACCTATTGGTAATTTTCAAGTAATTACCCCACTTGATGGACTTTCCCTTACTAAATATAATTTAATTGAAAAGTATGGCGGCGTGGCTCCGGCTAGCAAAATCAAATTCAATTTTCTTAAGGGCGATGGAGTTGGAAGACCATGGTCTTATGGATATTTTAAGTGACAACATTTTGAGTGGTGAGATGGTAAACGAATTATGGAAGGATTTTGGCCAAGAATTCGATAAGCTTTTAAGAAAAATCTAAATCTTGGCATAACAGAGTCCATTGCAAGAAAATCCAATAAATTTCGATAATATAGTTAATGACTCTCACTTTGTTCCGTTCCATGTGGTGCCGGACGTAAAGAATAGTACCATCCCATTTCTTCCCGTGGGTGTCATAAAAGGCAACTAAAGGACTCACTAGAGAATGGGCAGCAGTGTTCTCTATGCATTTTAACACCATACTGCGATCGCCAACCCGCCTGCCAAGCGTGGCGATTATGGCAAACCCGCCCAATTTGGGGGAGGCCTATGTCTAGCAGTGGACGTCTTTCGACTGAAATGATGATGATGATGGCCAACTCTCACTTTGTAGTGATTTAGTACTTAATAATGATTTGTTTGAGCATTGTAGGATTTTTTTTATGTTTTAGTAACTTGCCAGATTTTGTTCGCAAAAAGTTGTCTCCGAATACAAAAAAGCCAGTAAAATTATTAATATTAATAATATTACGAAAAGGTAAAATTTGTGAGTTTGTATGTATTGGGTAATCGTCAGAACTACTGATCCGATTTTGAAAATTCGAAGCCACGGTATGACTGAGTGTCATAGGATATATATTTTATGTCAAAACAAGAAATTTCATGAGGACGAAGTCGCGGCAGAAACGAGTCGACAATACAGAACGATGAATATTATTCTTGAAAGAAAAACCTACCGTATTTCATCATGCACCTATCATTTTGATTCGGGAGGCTTCAAGATTTATTTTTATATAAATGAATCTTTTGATAGTGGTAAAATAATAAAGGTTGATGAAGAATTTCTAAGAACACCTGTAATGCCTATAAAATAAGACTAAACTCTCTGTAAATATTTTTGTGAAGTTGGACACATACATAAACTCAGGCCTTTTTCCCATTTGTACGCAGAAATACAGCACGCCACCTGCTAAGAGCCTTACATACTCCTTTTGGCCCCGACTTACGAGTTGTAGTTGTAGGTCATGGTTTCGGTTACTTTGTGTAAATAATTTCATCACTCTCAAAATGATGAAGGAAAACATCGTGACGAAACCAGCATGTACGAGAACCAAAAATTCGAAGACATGTGACATCTACCAACCTGCACTGGGCCCGCGTGGTGGATTACGGCCCACTCCCTCTTGAAGAGAGGAGGCCTGAGTCCCAGCAGGGAGAATATTATAGGTTGATTGTGCAGATTTTGTATATAGGTACTGCATGTATCAGAAAGGTGTGGTCAAATTTAAGGGTGTGATGTAGGCCATCCAACTCAACAACTTTCTCTATGAGACTAACATCTTAATTGACAAAAAATTATCAACTGACCCATGTAAAGTTTCAATACCTACTCGACCCAAATGTATGAGACAGCAGTTAATTTTCTCTTAAAAAAAACTATACTTAAACCTATAAATCTATAAACTTGTTCAGTGCGATGGTCTGGATTCATTACATGATTCTGAATCGTTGAAATTTGTAGTCGGTTATTAAAAAAAAAATTGCTGTTTCATAGAAAAGTGCAATATCTACGCGATCAAAATGTATAGAACAGCAGTTTTTTTAATAACTGGCAAAATATTTTAACGCGTTGTGAATGTTGTGTGTTCAGAATCATGTACTGAATCCATGGTAACAGTTTTCGCGTCTATGTCCCTGCCACCCTGTATACAATTCTTTAAAAATTTGAAAACAATTGAAGATTTTATAAAATACTTAGTTGCTACCTCAAAAAATAAAACAAAAGAAGCAAAAACACTCTAAGACCAACAGGAAACGACGAAACGCCAAAAACATTTTCTTCAAACATCAAGAAACGCTTGAAAACCATCTAGATTTCACATTCAATAAAACTCAATACTTTGTGTAAAAGCAGTAAATAATAGCCGACTGCTGAAAAGGGGTGTTCTTAATTCAATTCATTCGTTCATTCGTTCATTTTATAGACCTACCCGCTCTTCGCTGTCAATTAACGTTGTGACAATTGATTTTTCATGCCTAGCTTGTACTTTGTGTTCGGATTTGCTCGTTTTTTGTTGAGTACTGTTAGTTAAAAAAAAGATATTATTTATAAAGTAATCATCATGTTTATTATTACAGTTTACAACTAAACGTTTGTCATTTATTTTATGTTTTAGCACAAATAAAATGAAAATATTTTTTTTAATGAATATAATAGTTTTTGTTTGCAGTAATATTCAACTGGGTTAATAATTTTAAAAAAAGAAAGAAAGTCATCTTTTCTATAACGTACACAGATCACCTGGCAATTTAAACAATATTTTGAGAAATGTCAAAAAAGGTAAAAAAAAAAATTGCTGTTTTTTTTTCATATAATTTAATTTAACCATAATAATTATTCCACAAGATCTTTACCGTTATCTTCCGATCAAATAACGACAAAAACAGCAAATTCATCACCTAAATTCGTCATTCAACAAAAACATCGACACAAAATCATCGCATCCCTACACGTTGAGACCCCCCTTCATACGCTATGTACATTCCTGAACGCACACAGACGCATTGTGGCCCAGTGTGCGTATCTTTAGAGAGGGGAACCGTTACCATATTATTTATGTTGCGTACCTTCACATCCTGATCCGGTAGAATTAGCGGAGAATATGGCGGGTTATGTTTGGTTATAATGGGTTTTTGTTTTAGTATGTCAGGTTTATTTTAGAGGTTTAGCTGAAGTTATTAGAAAAACAATGTCCGCTAATATAGGCCCGGAGGTGCCATTAATTTCTTGTAGCATATTGCCACAAAATATACAGGGTGTCTGGTAAAGAATGGATTACCTTGAAATAGCATATATGAGATGTTACGATCATTAAAAAAAAAAACTAAGTTTTTTTTTACTAGCCTACGCTGTCCCACTCCTGAGCAAAGGCCTCCCTCCATTCCTTCCATCGTTCGCGAGTCCGCGCGTCCTTCTTGCAGTTTTCACGGAACCTATCCAGCTCTTCCCGCCTTCTCCTATTTGGTCTGCCGCGACCCCGCCTCACTGTCTCAGGACATCAGTTCTGTGCTATTTTGGCCCACACTATGCGGCAGATATGTCCTGCCCAGCCCCATTTAAATTGGGCAGCCTTTTGAGCCACGTCAGCTATTTTTGCTAAGATACGTATTTTTTTTTGTATACTGTGCAATTTCTAGTCACATTTACTGCCATTCTGTCGGCATAGTCAACGTAGAATATTACAACAACAAATAGCCGATGGAATTAATTCATTTGTGGTCGTGGTGAAGAAGAATGTAAAATAAGGTAAAAAAAGGTAATTAAATATCTAGGGATATTTTTTTTTTTTTAGTACGTCCGTAATTTCTATTAAATGATATTTCAAGGTTGTCCATTCTGTACCGGACAGCCTGTATAATAAGAAAAGCAAATACCGTGGTTACCGTGGTAAAATGTTGGCTAGTCAATCATCCGTGGAAGCTATTTTCGTAACCTCCTCCTCTGATATGAAAAATCCTGGATCAGATTAACGAAGACCGAAGAGAATTGTCACCAAGATGTGACCAACATGGCTATTTATTGGATGAAAATAATGTCTCCGAGTAAATAATTACATATCGGCATAATAAAAAAGTAATTCTTGTAATGGCCAGCATCGAGGCAATTACGTAACATACATAAAATTACAATAAATTAATCGTAATGGGTGTCATTTTCACAGTGACAGTCACCCACGCACATTGTGTTATTATCGTTGCATACAAATTTTACGAACATATTATGAAGCAATGGATTAAAAATCATTCAGATTGGGAATTAAAATGTGTTACGCCATTAGAGTGCAGGTTTTGGATACACAATTTAATGCAGAAACAGGTTTTAAATACTTCAAGATAGATACAACATCCCCTTCAGATGGGTTACAGATTTTCATTTGATCATCCATACAGAAATTGTACCACAACATTTACAATGAAGCAGACAGAGAATGACGTAACTAACAGCGTTTATTCTAAAAGTTGGCAACGTCGCAAATAACTGTCAAAATTTACCTGTTTTGATTAATTTGGCAATACGAGTATTACTGTTTGAAAATATGAAAATTCGCTAACTAGTGAACTAGAATATTAATAGTGGATTATAACACTGAATGTGATGTTGTAACCGTTTTAGGTGTAAAATTTTAGGCATTTGGAAAGTTTCCAAATAGTTTCACATCTGAAACAAAATAGACGGTGTTACGATATTAATTATAGCATTTCATAATCAATATTTTAGTTCACTAGTTAGCCATATTTCATATGTCCATACAGTAATATTGTCAAATTAATCAAAACAGCGAAATATTTGACATGTATTTGCGACGTTGCCCACTTTTAATAAGCAAAAAATCTTTAAAAAAACACTCATAAACCCCACCATATTTTAACCGACCATAATCTAACAACAACTACATCTAAAAAGCCTAAAGCACCAACCATTAACAAAACAGCCATATAAAAAACTTAAAAACACATTTTTACATCTCAGAGCTTTTGCAAAAATTCTAAGGCAGAATAAAAGTCGCGACGAAGCTTCTCCCTTTGCAAATTACAGTCCAACACAAAGCGATGGCCCCTTTTGAACCCCAGGTAAATGAAAAAGCACAACCACCGATTAAAAGATAAACACATTGTATAAAAAAAAATGTATAAAGTATTAAAAAAAATATAGGTACGTAGAAAAAATGTCTTTGTCAAAAGTTTGTAAAGAACATTTTTATGATTGTGTCGTATCTGTTTTTTCTGTTGATATTTTTTAATCTTTGGCCCATGATTGATATGTCAGTTGATGTGAATTTAATGATGTTTTTCGGGTCTCCGATTGGTTGATCTGTGTCCGGAGGAAACAGAAATATGTATAGCAGGAATCGTTTTGAAAGATACCAAACGAACCATAGCGCCTGTATTTCCTGAAGGATAGGCAGAGATGTATTTTTCAGCCATTATCCTCCAGTTGCCAAAAACCGGGTACATTAAGACACAGACTAAAAGAAAAAAATGTATTTATTGTGTCTCGCACAGTAAGACCACAAACGAAACTAAACAAACAATGATAAAAGTACAAAAAACTAATTTATATAAAAATATAATAAATATAAAACAAAAGTACGTGGCCAAAAGGCTCCAGCCAAAACTTGGATCTCAGCATGATGCTGCGACTTTTAAAAATAAGTGTCGCAGCGCTGGTATTCTGATAGAGCCCGCTGTGTTGTCACGGGCCGGTACAAAAATATCAACAAAATAGATTTATGTAAAATGTTAACAAATAAAAACACAATATGTATTTAATCCGTGTAACTGCTGTGTACTACTATGAATTTCCCAATAGTAATACCCTGCATATTTCTTTGTGACATCAAGGACAATTTATAAGTCCAATAGGTAAAACTGACTGGTCTAAAATCTTCTAAAACACATTTTTTTTCTTGTATAATCAGGGGACCAAACAAAACGCACTCCTTTTTCCTGTCATTACACAAAATTAATGTAGTGAACTGAATTCATTATTTACATAAATTACGTTATCACCCTTATATTATGACAATCTACACTGTCATTTTCTTCTCTCGATAATGAACCAATAGTATAGCCAAGCCTTATATTAAATAAAACGAATTTCAAGCTATACATTTCCAGTATAAGCTGACCTCGTATTGTACGGAAATCCTATATAATGCGAGATCAGCATAAACTGGAAATTTAAAGCTTGATGTGTAGCCGTGTGTACCTCTGAATGATGAACTAATGAATGATGAAACAAATTATGTACGTCATCATATATTTTATATGCATAGACAAAATGGAAGACCTCTTATCAAGGTGGTGCCAATTGGTGCCGTGAAGTTTCATGAAAGGTTCATTAGCCATGAATCATCACTCATAGTCTCTTTGGACTTCCTATAGTCATGTACCATCCACATTCATACTCAAAACTTTCTTACGACATGTCCCTGAACCTTGTTCCTTCCGCGTAATACACGATCAATCACAATTTCAATCATTTTGAAAGAGATTGCTAATGCATTGCTTCATAAGTTCGAAAAAAAAATCTGCTCTACAACGTAAATAACGCAATGAATGTTGTTGAACTGTCAAAATGAAACAGATTAGTCTTAATCATTTACGAAAATGTGTTACGCAATTAAATAGCTGTTTGACATACTCAGACCATTACAAACAAAGTCTACGCAAAACTTTTTGGCCACCGGCACCACTTTCAGACTTTCTTTAACATAAAATATTACTCACTAGATTTTACCCGCGGGTTCGCCCGCGTAGAACTCGGAAATTATCCAACGGAAAAGTATTACCGAGATCAAAAGTATCCTAAGTCCTAACCCAGGTCATGGTCTACCCATGTGCGAAATTTCATCCAAATCCGTTCAGCAAACAAACAAACAAAATCACTTTCGCATTCATTAAGTTAGGATTCTAGTCGAATTCTAGATCCATTCGCGTATTCACATTTCGTATTTTTTTTTGTTATATTTATTTGTCCTAACTCTTATTACTTATATCGAATGGGAAAAAACGAACAATATTAACTGTGATTTGTTTACATTAATGTAATAGAAGTATTGTATCTACTAGGATAGTCTTGTGCATAATAAACATGCTATTATATTCCCATAAAGCCGGATAAAGGCCACTATGGCATTTACAAAATGGCGCCAACCCTATTACCGGATTTGCCATTGTTAAATCTATGACATTTAAATGTCATGTAATGTCAAATGCTCCCATAAGAAATCAGGAACTTGTTTATATTAAAATACGACTTGAACAGAATTTTTATGATGTATTTATAATTATCATTTAAAGGTACTTCTTTATATAATATTTTTTTAATAATAATTTTCTTTATTTACACTTCAAAGTCACAACCATCCGTGTAGCCCTGGCTCTTGTACTAGGAGTTCCTGTATCGCAAGAGCCAGGATTTATGGTAGGTATTAAGATATTATTTACATGAAACACCAAAAAAACGGTTTCGCTTTTTTTTGCATAGCATTCGTCGATATCGATAAGTAATAAACAGTTCTGAAAATGATCTATTGATAATGATCTACTACCTTTTTTGGCAATGTAACAGTACTAAAATCAGTATTTATAATAAAATATTTGACATACAATAAATTAATCATCAAAAAATTTACAGAAATAGCTAGGTATAACAAAAAACGTTTTTAAAACAGGTAGGTATTTAGGTAATGCAAAACGAAACTATAAAAAAATATTACCGAAGTGGGTATTTAGATGTCACAAAAATTCATTTAAAATCAATGTCTCTAGTATTTACCGCCTCCTAACTGACAGAAATATCAACTAAATACCCCAAACAATCAATGCGGCCATTCCGACCCAAAATTATTCGCTAAATTGCGCGCCAAACATTTTTACCTACAATAAATCAACGTACATTCTTCGAACAAAGCTATTTGTGCTATCCGCCGCTAGATGGCGTTGTACACAAATTCTGCTGCCAACTATTCTCAATGGAATACTTCGCGTGCCCGTTTAGGCCAAAACTTTGAAATTATGCTATAATAATGTCTATAGATGCTTTAGACGTCTAAGTTTACAAGTTTGGCAACAGTTGATTAAAGTTTTCCTTTAATACTTACGTTGTTATGTTGGCTACATTGGTTGGAACATTGTGGTTGCGCTGAGATAGCAAAAATCGGATTTGTGGTCTGTTTTAGGATTCTGTTGTGGTTTCTGATTCTGTTTGTCGCGATGTGTGGTTAGAGATTATTTTGTTAGTTTGTGTTTGACAGAACTTACCTTAATGTTTTTTGTGAGCTTATGAAACTACAAGAAGAAAATGAAACTGCTAATCAGTTCTAAGTTTTAACGAAGGTAAAACAAATATGTTTAGGCACTTTCATTTTCAACGTGAAAAATGCAGTGTTGGTATTTTAGATAACGTAAATAACCAGTTACATAGATAGTAAGAAACGAGTATCTATTAATATTTTCATAGTCATCGTTTATTTATTTTTTAAATCACTAATCGAGAGAATGTCGTATGTTATTGAATGTTCATTAATGTCATTTGCGCGTCAAATGTCAGATTTCCCGCCAAAACGGATATGAACTGTCAATCGCGCCCTACAGAAGATAATCGACCGAAGCCATTGGAATGCCGCTTGTTTTAATAAAAAATCGTAAAAAGTATTTCATTTTTTAGGTTTTGGATGTCGATTGTCAGAGGATTCTGATAATAATGGTTTAAAGAAAGTAAAAGTACCTTTTCGAGTAAATAAATTCTCTATTGTACCAAGAAAATGCTGAGCTTAAAAATAATATTCAACACACACTGTACAGTTTAAAACTAGAAAAATATTTCTGCATTTTCGTTATCTTTCACAACAAAAATAAGCAGAAAACACAATCTTAATAAAAGAAATACCAACACAAACTAAAATTTAATATACCGCCATCTATTATCGAATAGCAAAAACTTTTCATACATTCTCTTGAATGCATTATCGGCTTCCACGCGAATAACTCCGCTTGCAAATGCATACCGCGAAAGATTACAAGAATACGCGTTTAGATGTTATTTCTTACTCAGTGAACACGCCTGCCTCTTTTAAAATCTAGAAAATGAAAACTTTGCAAACAAAATGTAAGAAAGAACAAAAAAAAAATCTTGGAGGCGCCGGGTATCGATCCCGGTACCTCTCGCATGCTAAGCGAGCGCTCTACCATCTGAGCTACGCCCCCGGTTGACTATGTTCTGAAATAGTTGATTACTATCATATTGTTACTATTTCTATTGGTTTACTTGATTGCTATAAATTGGTCAATCACTCCTTAGTAAAATAATTTAATAATCGACCATACTTCTTTTAACTTAAATGAGGTTACAGTTTTATCATTTCATTTTAATCAAAACTGCACCGGGACTCTTTAAGGAGGAAATGGTAGAAACATAGAATGATAATTATATTTTTTGTAAATAATCGCGATTTTGGTTCCAAAATTTTTGATAAATTATGTATGTTTTAGGAAAAATAACTGTAATACATACACATAAAGTTCAGTATGACCATTTCAATTGTTCTGTTCATTCTGATATCAACTTAATTTACAAAAACTTTATCTTTAAAAATATAACTGGACATTGTTTCCTTTTTTTTTTTTCAAATATATATGTAGGGGTTGAAAGAGGTTACACTACTTTCAACCCCTACTTGTTAAACATTTATATCAATTATTTTGCTTACTCTATTAAATCAAAATAAAAGTCACTTGCAAAAAAACACAAAAATTAACTTCCTCATTTCAAAGACCAGTCGACAAACTCCACTGCCCGCCCCCTAAAAGTTCGCGCTCACAATAAGTACCTACTGTAATTTCAATCGACAATATTTTCTAAAGTAATACAAAACTACCAATTACAGGTACCCCGGCTATTTTGCGAACACGAAACTCCTTGAAAATTCGCAGTTATTAATTAAAGTTCGCGAAAACGTCCGTAATTGGCGACAGATTTTGCAAAAAGGGGGTGAAATAGAAATAAAAAATGACCAGTTTGTTTGTCGTTCGTTAAGCGGTTTTAACCGGTTGCAGCCGGTTTAGGGTTTACAAGTTTGAGTTTAGTTGATTAGGGGCTTTTGTTGTTACCTGGAGTTAGGGCTGGCGTATATTTTTTTTGCCTTTTTTGTTGTTGTGGAAACGGAACTTATGTTGGGTTTAAGGATTATATCCTCTCACAGATAGGAAGCCTGTATCCTAGCAGTGGGAACATTATAGACTGGTAAATTATGCTTAGTAACATAAGTGAGGATATTGAGTAACGAGGATAGGCGTGCTTTTCCCCATTAATATAATCTATAAGTTTGATAAGCATCCTACAACGGAATTATTTAATGAAAGCTAGTTATGTATTTTGATAACGACTTACCTATACTTACTAATGTTAGATTTATTGATGGACGAAGTTATAGGCTTATAGAATTCGAAACTTAATGCCATATTAAGTTTCGAACCAACTCAACTTCAAGCTTATAAAATGGCATACATACCATAACTACTAGGATTTAAGATAAACGAAAATGTTGTGAGAAAATCTGGATTTATTTGTTTGCAATCGCACGTTGGCATGCAGTACCTAAACAAGAGTAAGATGTATGCTTGACCCTTCTCTGTTAAGAGGACTTTATCCTGCACAGGGACAATGAAACCAACAGTCTAAAATTATTACTAGAAATTATTTGGTACATTAAACACAACTAATCACAAAAAACACACTCCAGCTAGCCACAATATTAATCTCCAACGTTGATACTTTAAAGTTCGCAAAATTGAAAATTAGCAGCGATCCAACATCAAAGTACCATTGAAGTCCGGTTCGAACCAGACTGAAGCGGTTAAAACCGGTTATTACCGGGTTTTCACTGACCGCAACTGGGTGTAGGGCGTCCATGCGTTTTTATGCGGTCGTTTTAAATGTTTGAGGTATAAAGATAATGAGGTTTTCGGGTTAAAGGGGGGTGAAATTGGGTAAATAAAGGGGTGAAAGCGGATGTGTGGGTTGGAGATGTAGGTGGCTTTGTTCGGACATGGGAATGGGATTTTCACATGATTATGCTTGTAATTATGTGTTACAATTTTGCAACTTAGCATTAAGAGGGTTTTAGAGAATATTTATCTTGCATAGTATGGTAGGTTGTGTTTTGACAAGTCTGTGGCTAATTTAGGACAATAATTACACGATTTTCAGTTATTACAGCAGTTGATAATGATCAAAAAATGATTATTGTATTCTCTTAATAGTATGTATACCTCCGCCCCTCTACATACATAAATTCACGCCTTCTTTCCATGAGAGTAAGTAGAAACTACAAAATGCCATCTGCTACGATTCTTACATACTCTGTCTCTCTGTTGACGATATTTAACCATTTTAAACATACATTACTAATTTCTCACTTTAAAATACTAAATCTCTAATTACCTATATTAAAAATTCAGACAAAAATTGCTTGTTCTCTGCAACATTAATGATTTTAATAATGAAACTCCCAACCCGACATTAATATTTAACATCGGGAAACAAGCTCAATAATACACACAGTTTTATCTCAGCCAGGAAATATGCCTACATGACATGCTCCCCCTACTCACATGGGTTACTCACACACCCCTTTTTATTTACAGAGGCTGCCCACACGAGATCATGCGGATAGGTGAGTCCAATTTATTATTTATTATGCACAGAGTTTTTTTTTGCGGAAGAATAGCTAATTTCGAAATATTTTTTTCGACGTGAAAAGTAGGTAATGAAATTATGGTAGGACCATTATGAGAGGCGTGGAAAAAGCTAAAAGCTATAATGGAGCTCATAGTAATGAAAATAAATATTTCAAAAACCCTTTTAGTTTGTCTTATTAATACATAAATGTAGATACATGATGACACTTGATAGATTTTTTGGATAATAAAAACAGGAGTTCACCTCAAAGTATCAGTTCTAGTCACATTATTTCATAGCAGCCTATGTAACTGTATCTATTGCTTGTAATAAAAAAAAACAACCTAAAAAAAACATAGTAAAACATTATCTGTGCAAATATTTTATAATCTGGCAACATTTACCTCAGTATTACATCACATCCGGTCCGCACCGGACTCTTGTAGTAGTCGTACCGTTATCGAGTCGTTTCCGTACCCTTTAAACAAGGGTTTAGGTATATTTTATTGTAGCGACGCCATCTTTAATTTAGATAAGTTTTAATAGAATCCATTAGATATTTCATGAATGATATGAAATTTTCTTTGTGTCGAAATAATAAGGTCCCTATAACATTTATAATTAAATAAAACAAATTAAGGTAATTCTCTATTTCACCCCTCCAAGGATTTTCTATTTCACCCCCATAAACATAAAAATTTCACCCCCTGATTTTAAATACCTATTCAATTTAATATACTGTCAATTATGATGGTCTGACGTTGAAGTAAAACATCGTGACAAACCAAGTGTTATATAGTCTGAAATCACTAGCACAATAACCAAGCGTGGTAATCAAAGATCGCTTCTTCTCCTTATAAAAACCGGCCTTTGCCCTGCAGAAGGACATTACTGCCTGACATAATTATTGAGACTTATCATTATTAGTTGTACTATCAGACGCACACAGACGCCTGTGTTCGATTTCGTCACAATGTGTCAATGTGTTGATAACACAGATATTGTAGAAAAGATAGTGGTTCTCAAGCTTGTACAGTATAAGGTTTATAAAGAGGACATAAAATTAATAGTAGTCACTAGTATTTTATTCTATTGTAAATACCTATGCAACTATATCTTTTCATGGTGGAAATTAGGTTTTAAAGTGTTTCTCCCTGGATTTGAAACAGTATTTATCTTGAGGAACAGTAACTTACCTATCCTTTACTATTAAATGAGCAATACTTGTATGTAATCACGTTCTCGAAAACGGGTCTAACGATTTCGATGAAAGTTGCAATATAGGGGTTTAAGGGGGCGAAAAATCGATCTAGCTAGATCTCTTATCTAGGAAAATTTGTTTTATCTATTTTCAGCCAAGCAGAGGTCGGTCGCCCAGATACCTACAATTAGTTATTATTGCTGCTGCTGACGAGACATTTTTTTTTTTTTTTGATGCTCATTTCTACAGTATTTTAATGATCCCTTATAATATAATAGAAATGTTAGAATATAGAGCACCTTCTATTCTAAATTTCAAATTGTAACACAATTAAAACCAAATAAATTCTGGAAAAATATAACTATTTCAAAGTCAGAATTGTATATTACCATTATAACATTTAGTTTAAGTATTTAAAAAGTTAAGGATGGTAAGAAATATAAGGCTTTTTATTTTTATTTTATTTATTTAATATATATTAGGAGCTTGTATCTGTCATTCTGGAGAGTAAAGGCAACTTCTCATAAAGATTAAAAACGAGCATCGATCACCAGGCTTGCTCAAATGCTCAACGCAAGTTCTATAAACCAACAGCTACTTTTGCGCTACATAAAAGGCAAGTTAAAGAGCATTATGTACTAAATGTTTACGTCTATTTACTTACATATACATAAAATTTTGTAGCTCCACATAGCCCTTATAAAAATTATCGTTAAGAGCTTTCCAATTACATCCGTTTTTATCGATATTGTTATCCATACGGATTTGAAGGGGGCAACATCGGTATAGATAGATTGTTTGGCAACTGGTATAAAAAGGCAAGGGTAAATATATAGCACAATAAAAGCCGGGTCAGTAGATCTACCTTGTTGAGCTGTGCCTAGGCACAGATGAATACAGATGGTTTAAATAAAAAGCGACTCTTGCTCTGACACAATAAAGTGCAATTCAGGTCGCACAGCGCTAATTACCTACAGTTATATTCATCTAGAAGTTGCCTCTCTATCTATCGCGTAAGTCTTATATCTTCTGACTACGTTAAACTTACTGAATTGGCTTCGCCCGACAAAACGGGCCCGCCGTGTACTTATAGCTTCATACCTAAAATTCAGAGTGAACCATGTTGTTTCTTATCTTTGGTCTAGGTCAGTCTTCAGATTGGTTTCCATTATCACCGATACTTCTAAGCATAAGATTCTGGGTTCGATTCACATGTTGCGTAGTATCATTTGATTTTTCATCAAGAATTTCTCAGTAGCAGCCCGGAGTATTCATGTGTGGCTCTGTAGATGGCAATAGGCTCGCCCCCTATTACATGGAAATTAAACATAACTGGTTATATGTCGGTGTACTATCACACGGTTACAGGCGTGATGTTATTTAAATGTGGACTCTCTCTGTTACCTTCTCACGTCCAAATCACTCAACTGATCATTACGAAATCTCAACCATCGTTACTAATTTAGTAGACATATAACCTACGACCTAGGGAAGAGCATGGCTACTTTTCATCGTGGATATTTGTATTAAAATATTATGGTATTCGAAATACACACAGATGAAGTAGCGAGCAATCTAGTATTTAAATCAGAAGTCATTTATTACAATTAGTCTAAGAATCTGCAGTTTTTTAAAGTCAAAATTACATAAGACAGTCCCCCAAGGCAGCTGTCTGTTCTGTAAAGGCACAGGCTTGAGCATTGACTTGTAACAGAACATCGATCACAGGTCGTTTTTAATTTTGTCGAACTGAACAACGAACAGAGCCAATCAGCACTTTTTAGAAGAACGAAAAAATTCACCTACAAATAAATTCATCAACAAAAAGTGAAAAATGTAGAAGAAAAACAACACAGTTTTTCATTATTATTTGTACCTTTTTATAACCACAATATCCTTTAGTTATTACACAGCAAAATGTTGTATTTTTTACCTTCAGTTTAATGAAAACACCTACTGTGTTGGTTGTTTTATTAACCTAGGCATTCCGGGTATTTTTCTTAAATAATTTGCTGTTTAACCAGCTTATTATAATCCTAGCCTATTGTTAAATTGGTGAGCAGTAGTGGCCTAGTGGGAACGGCCGCGATTTACTAGCTGTAAGTCGTAGGTTTAAACCAAGACAGGCGCTTTACTTTGTGTAAATTACTTAATGTGCTCCCAAAACGGTGAACATCGTCAGGAAACCAGGATATCCTAGAACCAAAAATATCGACACGTACCTAAGTCACGAGTGAATAGGCTACTTCTAAGCAAGCGTGCACCATCGTGGACCTCATTATCGCTTACTATCAGAGAGACAATATAAGTATTTTTTAAGAACTGAACAGTCTTAATCTGTCAGTAATACCTTTAATTTACCTGTAATACGTATTTGACATTGATTATTGCTGAGATGAGATTGAGACTAGATTTTTAACGATTTTAATTTCCAAAATTTGCCTACAGACGAGATACTGGTAGCCTAGCAAGTATCGAAAAAAAAAAAACATTTGAAGTATTACGCAGTCGCTCCCTGTAAAATACTGATATTTGGCTACATCCTGTAAGACTGGAAGCTGACCCCAACAAACTTCGGACAAGGCTAGGTAGATGATGATGGGTGGTGAAACGTGAGTATAATTTATCAAATATGAAAAAAAAACAATTGAATTATTTCATTCGACTAGACTCTATCAAACAAAGACTAACTCTCCTGCTCACCTCACATCATGACGTCACCGTTATTACGTCACAAGCATACATTATGCCTTATTAGAGCCGCTGAACACATTTGCAGAAAGACAAAGCGCCGCGTTAAAAGATCATACCATGGTATGTAGGTCGCGGGATTCGGGTTTGGTGATGAGCGGAGCGAGCAGCGAGAATGAAAATGTTACAAAAAATTTAGAAAAAGATTAAAAGAATAGTACCTTATTGTATAGAACCATCCAATATCTAGACAGTTACTTTTAAAATACGGATGAAGAAAATCACTACCTATTTTAATCGTAACTATTTGTAAAGTTTGGTTTTCATGAAGGATCTGACTGAAGCCCTTTATATTTTCTATTTTTTGGAATGAGAGTCAAATGAACAGAACCCAAAATAGCTAAGATGCTTTAGTCAAAGATCATTAGGGCGCACCAAAAACAAAGCTTTTTTGAAAATCACATGTCAGTCTAAATTAATCATTTTATCTGCTATTACTAATCTCAAGTCCCCAGTCCACGTTGGGCGAGCCCGTCGCTCGGCCAACGTATACTGGGCCTTTTTGCGTGATTTACCGTTTGATTTGCGTGTATTTTCCGTGCTTGCCCAACATGTACTGGGTGCTTAAGACAGAGAGAAAGAGAGAAAAAAAACATAACATGACCATCATCATTCTCTTGCATAATATCAATTTATTAGGTCGGCGCAACATATATTTTTCTTCCATACATTTATCTATTAGTCGTCATTTCGGTAATCATAATAATATGCATTCATTGTAGAATTACTTCAAAACCAGTAAATTCCGGAATGGTTATTACAGGAACCACTTTTTCAATACAAGAGCTGTATTAACTCGCTACCCGCTTCGCCTATCAATAAAATCTCACCCCACTTTACAGCCCAAGAGTATAATTACGAGGGAGCTTTCCAGCAAACATTGTATTTGCTTTACCGTGTCCTACGTGTGTTGCCAGACGGAAATATTGCTTTTTTAATGTAATTTAATGGCTTAGAGATGGGAATTTGTAGTACTGTGGAGTGATATTTAGTATATTTTAGCTGAAAAGCTCTTTTTGTTTGATAATGTGGGGTAATAGCAGATTTTTATATTATGCCGACTGTTAAAGGCTGTTCTCATTTTGATATCATGATTTATGTGACACGATACTGTGGCATATTGTGTCATTTTGTCTGTCGTTTTGTATGGGCTGTGCACACTGTAATAATATCAATCTGACTGCCCCGTTGGTGTCGTGGTAGCAAGCACGACTGCTAAGCTTGGGGTCCTGGGTTCGAATCCCGGGTTAGGCAAAGTGTTATTGGGTTTTTCCATTAGGAATTTCTTAGAAATAGCCCAGAGTTTGGAAGTTGACAATGTGATACCACCGTGCCTCGGAAAGCACGTTTTAAGCTGTTGGTCCTACGCCTGATCACTCCGGTCGTGTCGGATTGCCGTCCCATGGGACTATGAGAGTGGGGGAAGAAGTGCACCTGTGTCTGCACACACTTGTGCACTATAATATATCCTGCGCCGAAGGCTCGTCGCCGCGCCCGGTGAGATTGGTCGCCATAGCCGAAATTCGGTCTGGAGGACTATTAGTATCACTTATCATAAAAGTTCTCCCGTTGCACCCTGCTGTCATTCGTAGATCACGATTCACGATTCGTAGATTCGTAGTGTCAGTCGTTACGGGTAGTCAGAGACCCAAAAGTCTGACAACCAGTCTTACTAAGGAGTATCGTTTTACCCAGTAACTGAGTTGTGGAGGTCAGATAGGCAGTCCCTCCATGTAAAATACTGGTATTCAGCTGTTTCCGTTTAAACTGGACGCCGACCCCAACGTAGATGCTACGGCAGATAAATATGATCTTTAAAAATAACAGAGTAAATAGGCATTACACAAATATATGAGTTCTTTGTCAATATCAAGGAGCAGTATTCACATTGAGAAAATATTATAAGATGTATTGTACGAGTTATTTAAGGGCGAACCGAGCTTTTTGCGACTTAATTGCGTTCGTTTGATCTCTTACTGCACCGTTATTACTTAACCTTTAGTTATGCAATTAATATGTAAGATATTAAAGGATTCACTCTATACATTATACACTTTAGCAAAACGATTACTTATAGTATCCTCGATAAAAAAAAATGCAAACAACAGAAACCCTTAGTACGGCATAAATACTTCACGGAAGGTCATCAGTTTTTTAACAATATCAAAACTAGATGTTATCGATAACGTATACATTTAAAAATGTCAAAATGTGTATTTGTTTTAATAATACGAAGGAAATAACTAAATTAGCGCGCGAACCACCCATTCTTTATTCCGCTGTAACCCCATGAATTAGCCGCAAAGGCTCGGTGCGCCCTTAAGGATCAGATAGGCATAACTAAATCGCAGATATCTCTTTTCGTACTCAAAAACAGGGCTTAAGAAGTAATATAACTGCTTAAGTATTCATTTTGAATTCCAATCCCACATGGCACAATAGAATTAGAAGGTTACTTTATTACAAAGGGTTAATAAAGGACGTATTTCGTCACAATTCCGCAAAAAACATTACAAAAACCGTGACTTCTTGTGTTTGGACACAAAAAGAAGCCCTAAAAAACTTTCTAAGACCGAACAACACGAGAAAAAAAGCTACAATTATATTTTTTTGTGTTTCAAAATTTCAACCCCTTTACAAAGTTTCGCCCCCAATTGGTTCAACCCATTATTAAAGAGTTGCTTTCAACCCGCAAAAAAGTACGTAAAGTCTAACAGTTCTGAAACTTGGTAACACTGGAAGACACTCAACTGTATACAAGAACATGGAAAAGGACTTTTTTTCTCGACCGCCTATTGGCTATCGCGTTTTTTCTTTAAAACTTTTTTATGGTGTTTTTTTTTTAGAAAATTGTTGTTTATCGTCTGGCTAAGCCTCTAACATCTTTTGCTGCTGGAATAAGGGATTAAAATCTGTCCACATTAATATTTCAATATTTCAAAAGTTTGTACGTATATCTACATTTTCAAAATTCAAATGCAAAATATTTTATTTCATTCGATAAACATGTACCTATGTAAGTAGATGATTGTGTACTTGGGATAAGGACATTCTTATTTTTCAAATAAAAAAATTAAAAAAATTACTAGAATCTGGACAGGCGGAATTCGAAAACATACATAAATTTGGAGCCTAGGCTAAGATTAATAAAGGCTTTCGCTAAGCATTACTCCAGTTATTGTCGGTCTAAAAGTTTGCGATAGAGACGGGAATATATCTCAGCCAAAGCCCGAGCTAAGAAACGTTTATTAATCTCAACCCAACAAATTAATAAGAGTAATTTTGCAGAAAATTGAATAATAATGACAGATCATCATAATGTCACGTTGTAATAAATCAAAATTGGCACACAAAAACCACTGCCCCTACAAATCCCGCTTAGCAACAGACACTTCAACAAATAATAATACCCCACTGTCCAGTATAACACAGAGCAGCTGCAAATTTCAACCCCCTAGCCCCCTTTTCAACCCAACAAAGGTACAAAATTGTATGACAAATACCTCGCAACGTTCAAATTGTTCTCTTAAACACACATTGGGAAGTTAATTTTTATTAAAATACTCACTTTGATGTTGTAACTTAAGCATTTTTTAGGTTATGTCAAAAAATTTCGCTGTTGGAGTAAACGTTATGTCATAAAGGATGGTTTAAGCTTAAGAATTTTCGGGGTTGTTCGTTTGTCGTGCTTTTTGTGGTAGGGGGTGAAAGTTTAGATGACACTGTAATTGTTTTACTGTATAATTGTTTTTTATACTATTAATAATATTAAAAAGAGATACAATTCGTGAGTTTATATACCTATAGAGGGTAGTCTTTGGTAGTAAAATAAATTTGGGGTAAAATTCTTTAGCGAAGCTACAGTATTGCCGAGTGTCATAAAATATATTTTATATTAAAACAAAGTCTCGGTCAGAAGCTAGTAAACTATAAAACTGACAATGTATGAAAAAAAGATGCCATTATACAAACTACGCTATAAAGAGAGATGATGTAACCATCCCCACGCTTCGAAAGGGTACTTGAGGGGTACTTATGATCCTATGACGTCATCAAGAAATATGAGTATGAGTAAATACTGCTGCCCATTAATTGAAAACCTTACTCATTAATAATGAATTCATACATCGTAGTTTTTTTTTTGTTTTCATGTATGGGTATCAGTTTAATACTATTACTACTGCCCATTATTGAAGGCTTTAATGAAATTGCCCTTAGGTATATAATTATATATTATATGAATTCATGATGAACGAGTAACTAATTTTGCAATAATGTCAAAAAAAAAAAATTACTAGATTACAGTTTTTTTTTTTTTTTATATTGCATCATAATCACACCTATTTTCCTCGAAGGATTCGGCAGAGGTGTAGTTCACCCATATTTCACCAGTTAGGTATAAGTAATAGGGGGCCTGTTGCCGTCAACCAGGCACAAAATTCAGATTCCGGGCTGCTACTGAGAAAACTCATAATGTTATCTGGATTAATTATTACATCTTCAACAAAACCTTTAAGGACTATATTCCCGTGTACTCGGATGCGTATGAGTATTAATTAGCATTTACTACTGTATTGTAGTACTAAGCAGCGATGGCCCAGTGGTAATGGCCGCGACTTACGAGTCTGTAGGTTCGAACCCTGACTGGCGCTTTACTTTGTGTAAATTATTTCATCACCACTGCTCTCAAAACGGTGAAGGAACACATCGTGAGGAAACCGGCGTGTCCTAGAACCAAAAATTCTAAGACATGTGACATCTACCAACCCGCACTGGGCCCGCGTGGTAGATTACGGCCCACTCCCTCTCACAGAGAGGAGGCCTGTGTCCCAGTAGTGGGAACATTAAAGGCATTATTAATTATGCATAATCCTATGTAGTACTGATATGAATTTGTGAGTATTGCGACTCAAAACTTTAAGAATCGCTGTAGTTCGCACGACGCTTCGTGATTGGTCGGCTGTATCAGCGACTCTTCCATCCAAGCATCGCTTTATCGTGAAAAGCGCTTTACGATTATAATTTATTTTTGGATTATTTTTTTGTTTTTATGGCAAATGATGGCCGTTGTATTATTTTCCTTAGTGGCTGTATTTGTAAATAAAATACTTAGGAAGTTAAAGTAGAGTAAAGTAATTAAATAGTTAATAGTGATGGATTTGCCCATAAATGTGTGTTAAACCTTTATCAAACTAAAGGATCGTAGAAGTTCTCAGGGAATCTTTACGAGCTATGAATATTAATTTATAGAGATGAGCCACTTATTAGTACATTGATTTGAGTTGAATAATGACAAAAGTACTACAAAACTAAAAAATACACTAAAAACATGACTGTGACCGCCAATTGAAATTCAGACATATTCAGAACACCGTCGACTAACGAAATATTCAATTTAAACCCAACAGAGTTTTAAAAATTCAACTATCAAATTCAAAATTCGAAGCAAAAATTAAATTAAAACGCGCTGCTGTCAGAGCGATGAAAGCGCTACAAACACATGTCACCCAATTCCTCCCTTCGACTATTTCTGATAGTCATTCAGTGTGCTCCATTCAAATTACATTTCAGTGCGATTTTGCTCTCCGTGGGTGTCGGTCGCTCGTTTCTCTCAAACATTTTAACATAAATGACATATTTTTTTCAAAATTAGAACGTTAGAGCCCATTTCGCGCGTGTGTGTCAGTATTTGACGTATTCCTTTCAAAATGGCGGGCGAATAGTGTTTTTTTTTTACTTTTCAGATGCGAGTGTTTACCGTTTGTGCCTGTAATAATAGTAGGAAAACGGTGAGTAATGTTTCAAAAATAGTTTTTATTTTGTTTGTAATTTTTTTAGAACGTTTACGTGCTGTTGCCGGGCGGTTGTTTTAGATTGTGTAGTATGAACGTGCGTTCGGCGTATTTAGGACATTTCCTAATTATAGTAATTGACTGGTCAGGTTAGTCATTTGAATGGTTTTCCTGTTTCATGTCATGCATTTTTGTAGCATTATTTATCGGGACGTTTCTCTGAACGTAGCATAAAATCACGCCTGAAATCTCCGAAAAGCTATTCAGAGGTGTAGGTACCATCAACGACGTTCATATCTAACCAGTTTCACGATGACCACATCTGTTCGGCCGCCGAGCGCTGCAAGCAAGAATAGTCCTTACGGTGGTTAGATATCTACTTCTTCGATGGTACACTAGGTATAGTAAGGTTCAACTCTGAACAGTTATTTTAAAATCCTCATTTTGCTTATTTCTTAATTATGTTTCAGAAAAATTACCTTAACATAGAAATTTTAGACATTTTAACCAATGTAGAAAGAAAGAAAAAGTATTTATTGAGACTCGCACAGGAAATCACAAATTAAACTAAAAACACACTAAACATTAATAAAAAAGAAAAAACCATAAAAAACAAAGTACAATTTAAATTTAAAGCAGTCCTGTACGAGGCCAAAAGGCTCCTATCTCAGCATGATGTTGCGACATTTAAAAAATAAATGTCGCAGCGCTGGTATTCTGAAAATTTTGGTGTATTTCCATGACAGCACTGCGGTGTTGTCACGGAAACACACCAAAACTTTAACCAAAAACCAGTATAAATAATACCAAAATCAGTACTAACATTCTTTCAGTAATTTCACCAACACTTCAACTGAAACATCGCCTAACAATGTCAAGAGCATGTTCTGACCATATCACCATCATTCTCGTGCCATTATCCTAATTTATTTGTGCTTGTCGCAACATGTCTTGTTCTTCCATCCTTCTCTATTAGTCGTCCTCTCGGTAGCCCCTTTCTAGCCATGTTCTCACTACATACCGATAGTAATATTCCCAACACCTTACAATGCGTGATACGTCGCTATTAATTGGACGTAAAGAGTTCTATATAAAAACTGCAGTAGTTCTTTCATCTTCACGCTTGTATTGGCTTAGGGTGTGGGCTGGAGTTCGTTCTATAGTTATGTGTATAGTAACAGCTTAAGAGGGTTTATCCTAAAAGTTGGCAACGTCGCAAATAACTGTCAAATATTTACCTGTTTCGATTCTTATAGCAATATTACTGTGTGGAAATAAAAAAATGTGGCTAACTAGCGAACTAGAATATTAATAATGAATTGCAATTATAACATTGAATTTGATGTTGTACCCATTTTAGGTGTACAAAACGCATTTGGAAAGTTTCCAAATAGTTTTTTTACATCTAAAACTAAATATTCGGTATTACGATATTAATTATTGCATTTCATAATCAATATTCTAGTTCGCTAGTTAGCCACATTTCTTATTTCCACACAGTAATATTACAATTTTTTTTTTTTTCTATTTACGACGTTGCCCACCTTCAGAATAAACGCTCCTAAACATTAAATATCGATGAAGATTCAACTGAAGGAAAGTTGCTTCATGGTTAGCTAACATTAACATATAGATATATTGTAACAATATTTTGACTAACATCCACATTTCCTTCGTTATGTTTAATTCTCTTGTAATAGGGGGCGAGCCTATCGCCTTCAACCGGGCTCAAATCAAGACTCCGGGCTGCTACTGAGCTATTCCACTACAGATATTTTATAATAATATTATGATTTACACCCACATTTCGCCAGTTATGTTTAATTCCCATGTAATAGAGGGCGAGCCTATTGCCATCAACCAAGTCTAGACAGGCGAAAATCTAGACTCCGAGCTATTCCAAATGGTAAAAACCCAATAACATAACAAAATACAAAATGAGAGCAACTAACAATAAAATTACATATCAATCAATCAATTTGCTGAGCCTTTTACCAACTATGTTGGGGTTGGCTTCCAGTCCAACAGGATGCAGCTGGATACCAGTACGTTACACGGAGCGACTACCTATCTAACCTCCACAACCAAGTTACTGGGTAACAAAATACCCCTTGGTAAGACTGGTTGTCAGACTTTAGAGATTCTGACTACCCGTAACGACTGTCAAAGATCTACGAATCATTAGTCTCTATATCCTAATACTCTAACATCACGAGAATTTATACTATTGTAATAGTTATTGGTATTCTCAGGAAATTTTTAGTACTGTCACGTGTCTCGGGGTTAATCAAGTCTAGTTTGTCTTTTGTTTTATTTCCCATGAGGCATTGGGAATGAGGGAATGAGCTTAGCAATGAATTGAAGGATTGCTTCTCTCAAATTAACTTTAGATTTCAACCAAACCTCATGATTAGAGCCATTGATATTATTTTGAATCTCTTTAAAAGAGTAATTGTTTATTCTATAAAAAAAACGTTATTGATTTTTCATACCATGTATTACTTTAATTTTAACTACCTCTTTGGTCTTAGGTAAGTTAACTTGGCTGTAGAACCTGTAACATTGGTTTAAATCACCAGAAACCTGGCCCTAGCACTGTTAACCTCTTTACTAGGCTTTATCACTGGCTCAGATCTGATCATCATAAACTAAGCCAAGCCTGGCAGAGAGAATCTTTTAATTGAAGTTTTAAATACAAAACAAAATGTTCTCTATCAATTCTATTATGATTTGTTGAATTTCAAATCCTGCTAGAAATGAAATGAAATTGTTTATTCTGATATCGGTATCACTTGTAAACGTAACATATGTTTTTATTTTTTAAATTGAAATTTGTTCAGCGTTTCCTATCTGACTACTCTGAGAAGAAAGGCCGAAACAAAATCAGAGGTCGCAGTCTCTTTTAAAGTCGTAGATTAGTGTCTGAAATGCTCTTTTGAGGGAAGAACCACACAGATTTGAGTGGACCTGTCCTGTCAGTGCAAGCATTTGTCAGTAATCGTGGAGCTCAACTCAGAACTTAAAGAGCTCAACTCGACGAGCAATACCAAAGATAGAACATTTGGGTAGATTAGGCCAGACTTGTATACTTGAGCGAAATGAGGCAAGTCTTTTGAGCTAGATGTTCAATTATATATTCATGCTATCCTTGATCTCATTCGAGACTTCAAGAGAAAGAGTCTCTTCATCCATCTTTTCAAGACTCTAACCACACGTTTATATTCCCATTCCACGCTCCAATCCTTCAAGTGCACAATATAAGAGTATCTAAAGGCGTAATATCGCTGATTCGTCGTCTAATTTCTCAGAATGGCGCCTATGAGTCGCCGCATGTGCTTCCCTGTCATTTGATATTGTACTCTATGTGTTATACGATATTGTATCTACAGTAATGAAGTCTGTATCAACTGTTTAAGGTCCACATTCCTTTGAATTAGAGTCGGTTTGTGTTAATTTGTGTTCTTGTCTGGAATGTCTTCACTTGAGATGGATAGTATTCGTATGAATATAAATAAAATTGATGGCTGCAATATCATTATTGTAATCATCAACTTAGTAGACTATGTTAGAAAATTGAGTGGCCATGCAGTTTCTTGCTCGTTCTTTTCCATCACGGTTACGCATATCTACCTCTACCACTTTGAAAACGAAATCCCGTGCACACTATGACCACATATCTGTTAACCGCACCTTTTTTAGTTGGTTACCGATAGCGACCGGGGTGCTGTGTCCGCGATAGTACCTACTATCGCTTTGGAATGGGGTTAGCTTCATATTTCTAATTGACCGACTCCTTGACAATTCAAAAGTGCCCGTAAATGGTTTAATTGAAATAAATGCTTTTAGTTTGACTCTTTTCACGGTTTTCTGAAAGCCTGAACAATAAATCTACTTATTACAATTAATGGGTTAATAGATTAGTCGACATAAAGTTTGAAAACAGTAAAATCAGATTATGAATATCAAAATTGATTGATCATCATTTTGCTGCAGCCATCTTTATAATATCGAGTTTGTGTACTGAATGAAGGACCGAGAAAACAATATCACTTTTGAGAACACCTTTCATTATTGTTATAATAACTATATAGGTTGATATAGTCTTCATCTTACAATATATATAACACAACTAACAATGTACACAAGGTACCTAATTAAAACCATTTAAATACTAAAGGTACAAATAAATACAAAAACAAAAGGACATCTAGGCGCTGAACAGTTGATGGACATTTTCTCCGCAGACAATTTGGAATCGTAAAAATCTTACGCGCACGTAAGACAAAATCCCGGGATTTCCATACGATTAGGCGTCGATAGATACCTAGTAGTTTATCAGTCTTACCAAGGGGTATCATGTTACCCAGTAACTGGGATGTGGAAGTCAGATAGGCAGTCGCTCCTTGTAAAATACGACTGGAAGCCGACCCCAAAGGCAGAGCAGATAATAAATAAACATATTTAGTCTAAACATATTTACATATATCAATTTCGACTCTACACAAGCAGGCAGAAAGTTCAACCACCTTTTCCAAATCGACCTTCCCACTTAATTAACTAACCCATTACATCACATTAACTAAATTAAACACACTACTTATCAATCTACCCTTATATATTATTATTCCTAACAGCTTTTGTCAACGGCTTCGCTCGCGTGGATGTCAAGGGAATGTAGTGCCGGGATAAAAAGTATCATGTATGTGTTAATCCGGGCTATAACACCATTCTTAGAGCGTTGGCTGATAGGTGGGACTCTCCGATCTTGGGGAAGTGGACACTGCACGCAGTCAAGTAGGCATTCCCGGGATCGGCGTGCCAGAATAAATTATACTTACACTAGTTTATAAGTTTTCATTGTTTCTAACAAATATGGAAGTGATTCTGAAATTTACGCTTTTATTTATTTATAAACTATCTGTGTGCCAAATTTTATTCAAACCTGATCAGCCGTTTTTGCGTGAATGAGTAACAAACATCCTACCTTTCCCATCCTACTAATATTATAACCGAGGATGGATGTTTGTGACTCTTTCACGAAGAAGAACGATTGAACGGATTTGGATGAAATTTGGCAGACAGATAGTTTATATCTGGATTAACACATAGAATACTTTTTATCCCGATAGTCTTACGGGATGGAGACATATGCGGGTGAAACCGAGGGGCGCTGTTAGTTTATAATATTATTAGGATTTCGAGAGATTCCGCCCAAATTATGAGAGCGTTGTGACCCTCACGTGTACTTTTTTAATTTAAAGTCCTTTCACCCTGTGTTATAACGAATAGTTGAATGTTTTATTTCCACGGAGGTATGTGGAGTATGCTGACGGGACGGGGACGTAGCCAGGACGTGTTGGGGACGAGACGGGGACGTGACGGTAGCGCGTGCTCACGAATGTAGGGATGCGAGCGTAAATTGTGGATAAATATGTAGTGTAGTGAGTTAAAAATGTATGGTTGTGTTTTGTTTTTTGATTATTGTAATAGATTACATAGTTGATGTTTTTTGTGAATATATGGGTTGGTTTTAATGATTGTTATGGGGTTATTATGTCTTGGTATCTGAAAGAGTTAAGTGCTAAATAATTTGAGGTTTTGAGTAGATTTTTAATGAGTTCGTGAATCGCTCAAAAGTAAGCTTTGGGTTAGTAACAGTGAGTTATTAATATCAGCCAAATTAACGTTAATAGTGTCCACGTTGTTATAAGAATAACATCGATTTTATTCAAATATCTGAAAGTAGAATATGGTCCAGGTTTAGGAACCTAAACGGTGGTATTTCGACTTAGGAGTCGAAATACCACAATAAGCAAACTCCAAACAGAATAGAAGAAAAAAAATGATGAAAGAATCTATTTTGCTTGAATGAATGATGATGTTTGAGTTTGAGTAAATATCGTTTTCCACACATATTCCTAACGGTCTTCACATTCCATCCCAGAGTTCTTATTAAATAATTAAAAACATAATTAGTCAACTCTAGAGTTTGTACTCCACTACAATACTTATTATTTATCCCGTGGCCTATGACCCGACTGATAAGCGAACACGTATGGCCGTATTTTTATCGCTCATTAACGTTTCATTGAACTAAAAACTTATTTTGTTCATTAATTTTAAATTTCGAATTATATTTAGCCGTTACACGTGTTTTTTCCCGCCATTTAGGTGACACGTGGCGGTTGAAGTTCGAATGGCGGGTTTTTTTTTGCAAAACCTTCATTGTTTATGCACACAGAATAGACGATGAAGGTTTCAATGATTTTATGAGTGTAATGGATGAATTTATTATATAAAAATGTTCTCTTTGAATAATCAACATAATTATCCCATAACTAAATTTATTTGTGTGTATTTAATTATTTTTTTCATATTTCTCTATTATGCGTCATCTCGGTAGTCACCTCCTTTCTAGCCATATCATTCATTCATTCTCGTTCAATTTAAAAGTAACATACTCACATCATGATTTTTGCTATTCGACATTTTAACTAAGTAACAAAGTACTACCGAGAGCCAATGGTTTTGCTCTTTTTAAAGAAAAAAAACTACTCAGATTCTATGCCTTTCACAAGACGAGTAACTATCAAATATTTTATTATCATAAATATACCAGCCAGTATCTGTCCCAGAATAGTCTTCTCATTTAGTTAAGTGAAGAACATTAACCAATTGGTACATAATCAATGCCAAATATCAGAGCGGCAATTTTCGTATTTTTACAATCTGTCAAAAACACAATAAATTTCCCGATATTTTTGTCAATTGACATTTCTTGTCGCTGAGATGAGATTTCAAACTGAAAGTGAACGTTTTTTTTAAGTACGTTGCATTGTCCTCTTACTCATCAAATTTAAACTACAAATCATCTTTTTTAACAACTAACTGTTGCCCGCGACTTCGCCTGCGATCGAGGATGAAAAGTCTATGTCCTAACTCAGGTCATGGGCTACCTATGTGCCAAATTTCATCCAAATCCGTTGAGCCATTTTAGCGTGAAAGCGTAACAAACAAATAAACAAACTTACTTTCGCATTTATAATATTAGTTAGTTTATTAGTATATTATAGTTAAGGATACTGTGGGCCTGCACAACATGGCGGACTAATCGTAATGTAATTTCCAGCGATTGTAAAGTTAAACATTCTCGTTTCGCATGTTATTGACTTCGTTTTTATAACTTTATTCATATTATTATGGGTGACACTTATTCTGCTTCTCGCAAAAATAAAAACCAAAATGCTGTAGGATAGTTGTATTTTTGTATAGTTAGAAATTACGCTACATTTTCGTCGCGCATTCATACCCGACCTCCGGTTATCATGATATTACCATCGACAAACCCTACAACAAATCAATGAGAAAACAATTTGTAGTTTCGTCCACTCCTGCCAACCCCATGGAATCTGCACATAGGCAATTAAGCTTGTTTCCCATGGTCTCGTGGCCCCCATGCCTTTGTGTGACCACGTGTACAGCAGATGTGCGCCTGAGTTTATTTTAGTTTACTGAGGTGGCCATGAGATTTGAATTCCGAAGACGCAGTCGATTTTCGAGGAACGTGGTCAGTTTTGAAAAATGTGGCGTTTTTTTTTGTATTGCTTGTTTTTTTAAGTCATTGCCATAATCAGAGTTAACTTTACACTTATGAGGAATATGGGTGGATTTTTATCGGATTTCAATTATTTTATTATGACATGTGAGGCAGAGACAAATACATTTAAAAAAATAAAAAATATGTATAAAAAAACCTCACCACTGTCGGTTTTTTGTGATAATTAAAACTACTACAAACAAAATAACTATTATCAGACTATTAAAATCTAATATACCCCTAGTCGCCTCTTACTACAATAATTCTCTATCCCCTACAAATTATATAATCTATATATTACATAACTCTTGATAATATATCAGTGCAAATTGTTTGTTGAGTATTATTATTAAATAGTTGATTCGCAGTATTAATTCAAGATAAGGGACAGCTGTGGTTGAATCATTGTGAATCAAAGACGCCATTTTTGTCTAGCTGTGGTATGTGTCTAGGTTGGCATAAAAGGCGTTGCACTGTCTGCTTATCTCTTTATTTCAAACAGAGGAATCATTCCTCACATCCATTTCCTTTATATAACAATCGTCAATGACTTACAATATGTAGATACAGTACGATACAACTTAGATGTAACATCGGCAAAATTCGTAAAACCGATCACCATCTGAACTGAGTACGCCTTCAAAATCACCAATATTTATTACTGCTTTAGGTGAAAATTATCTTTACGCAAACGCAATAACTTGTGATGTCATATAACCAAATACATTCGTAAAATTGAAATGAATAACGCAAATTTTCAAATTATGCTACATCTAACTTGTGTATCGATATATGACATTTAAATTATTTATTCTAAAGTTGCCTTATAATCGAATATAAAATAGATTATTTTATATCGATTTAATATGTAAAAAATTTAATTATGTGTCTTTTTTAACATACTTATCTGTCACAATTGATAAGTTATTTAAACTCAATGACAAATTAAGTAAAAATATTATTAAGAGAAATACAAGACACTATAGTAGAAAAACAAGCGCGAACACAAAGACAAAAAAAAAAAAACAAAAAAAAAATGTCCTGCGACCATCCCAAAGCGTGGTCACCGCACATCTTGTGACCATTCTACCAGCAGCTGTACCATACAACATCCGGGTCTATTGTGAGCCCCACAAAAGGACCATATCCTTCTCTTATTCAAAATCATGCTCAGCCTATTTTGTTTATCGAATATTTTTTTTAGAAAAGATTACTTGTGACAGTGTGTGGTGCGGTATTGGTTATTTTCTTGTTAGCATACAATTAAGATAATTATTATTTTGTATTTTGTAACTTCGAAGTAATTACATGACGATTTTTAGGGTTCCGTAGAAAACAAGGAACCCTTATAGTTTCGCCATGTCCGTCTGTCTGTCCGCGGCTTACCTCAGAGACAGTTAGTACTAGAAAGCTGTAATTTGGCATATGTATACATATTAATCATGCCGACAAAGTGGTAAAATAATAAAATCAAGAAGAATATTTTTTTTAGGGTAACCCCTACACGTAAAGTGGGGATGTTTTTTTTCCCCTCATCTATCCCATGTCGTGGGGTATCGTTAGAAAGGTCTTTCAAAAATATTGGAGTTTGTCGAAACTATTTCTGGATTCAGTTATCCGTTTGCGAAATATTAAGCTTTTAACTGAAATTTTTTGTTAGAGTCAAGTGTCCCTCCCCCCCCGCTTCTAGCTAAATGGTTGGACTTGGACTTGTGAAAAAATTCACAGCAGTAGCATATATAACGACATTAAAAGGAAAACTATCACAGCTAAGTAGGCTCTACAGGTTAACGAGTAATAATCAACCAACTACGGAACCCTTCATTGTGCGTGGTCCGACACGCACTTGGCCGGTTTTTTTTTTTCTATGCATTTTTTAAAAGACTCTCGTTGGTCTTGTGGTCGCAAGCGCTACTGCTGAACATGAGGTCCTGGGGTCGGGCAGTGTCATTGGGTTTTGCTGTTAGGAATTTCTCAGTAGCATTCGGAGTCTACAACTGTGCCCGGTTGATGGCAATAGGCTTGCCCCCTATTACATGGGACTTAAACATAACTGGCGAAATGTGGGTGTACTATAGGTACTTACACCCCTGCCCAACCCTTCGGGGAAACAAGGTGTGACAATTTTTTTTTCACATCACTAGTTACCAGCTTCATTGTCACATGCGAGAGAGAGAGATGGAGCTATACCGGACGACGATAGCACCATCCCTTTTTGGCATCAGAACAATGTTGGCTTTAACACTTAGCATATAACCCCTGACCAGTCTTAGCAAGGGGTATCGTGTTACCCAGAAACTGGATTGTGGAGGTCAGATAGACAGTCGCTCCATGTAAAATACTGGTATTCAGCTGCATCCGGTTCGACTGGAAGCCGACCCCAACAAAGTTGGCAAAAGGCTAAGCAGATTGAGTACAACCCCTGACCTGGCTTCAACAACTAAAGTGGGAATATCGAAATAATCAATCAATCATAATGGATAATAGTTAATAATACTTTGAGTGCTTCTACTGAATATTTTTAGCAAAATCATTGTCTAAATGAAGATAATATAACTCCAATTTATCGTAAGTGGTCCGGCCTATGGATTTTTGAATGGCCACACCCTGGTATGGTGCAAGTGACAAAAGAATGTGCCTTTCAACAACATATTAAAAGCTTTTTAAAGTATTAAAACCTTTTACTTAAGTTCATATAAACATAGTATTATAATATACAATCGCTTTTCGTCCTGTCTGTGTGCCTGCTTAGATCTCCTAAAGTAGTTTAGGAGATCTAAGCAGGCACACAGAGGCGGTTGAATATTGGGCCATTGTGTAGACAATGGCCCAATATTCAACCGCCTCTGTGGTCTAGACCCAGAAGTCCCTGGTTCGATTCCCAGGGGGGAAAAAATTTCTACTCGGTTTGGTTGATGGTAGGGCTTGTTCTTAGTCCGCCTGGCTAGCGACCACCATCTTATCTAAGTCTGTCGCCATAACAACAATGTTAACAGCGTTGTTGTGTTTCGGCAAGATAGTCAGTTCCTCTGTGGTTGAGGATTCCGGGTGAAGGTCGCTTCCACCTTCGGCCTGATCATCACTTACTATCAGGTGAGATGCAGGCCAAGAGCTTCCTTGTAATGGAAAAAAATTTACGGGTTTTGATTCGGTTTTACCATCATTTCAAGCATACATTATAGGAATCTCGCCTCATTATTAAATTGCACTCGTGCGAAACAAGGACGGGTCACTAGTTGTCAAATAATTCGTCCAAAAAAGTACTTACATCATATTAAAATACAATCAAATTACCAACATTTTTGACAAGTTTGACAGATTGCGACTAGAATGTGCATACCTATTTCTGCTATCAAGTATTGCCGTGTTAAGTTTTGGAGGGTATGAGTGACAGCGACATATTATTGGCATACGAGACATTTCCACTTTGTCCCTTTCATAATATCAATCTCTTGAGATTATCAGGAGTAAGTAACTATTAAGAGGCACAGAATATTACAGAAGCCGCACTCCATTTTAGATATGGACCTACAAGTACGCGGCGCGCTTGACTTGGCGGGCCAATTTAGTGAGTGTAACATAGTCAGAAGATATAAGAGTTACGTGATAGAAGGAGAGGCAACTTCTAAATGAATATAACTGTAGGTAATTAGTGCCGTGCGACCCGAATTGCACTTTATTGTGTCGTAGCAAGAGTCGTTTTTTATTTAAATGGGTTTGCGGAGGGAACCAATATGTGGTTTAGGTACTACTTTACTAACGAAGGAAATACCAACAGAAAAATAACTCTCGCCTCTACAGAGTAGCGTTTTATGAATAGACCAAATCGCTATATCCCATGATTGAAACCATAGAGTGTATGCTAGGATCAATAACTTCATACTAGGGGAAGAAACACTGATCGACAGAACATCACGCTGTTAAACATTGCAGGACAGACAGTGTTCTACTTATTGTAGTTCAGTTTACTGCTGGACTTCGGCATATTTTAGAAAAGGTTGGATTTGATTGGCTATTGTAATATCCAACCAATCACAGAAACTTTTTAACTGTCTAATTTTCTTGTTCTAATTTTGACTGTCAATTCAAAATTCAAAAAGAAATTCTAAATTCAAAATATTTTATTTCACTTAAACATACATGGGCACTTATGAAACGTCAGAAGCTAGGTGCACGGTTCCAATTGGTCGTTTATGGAGAAGAGAAGGCAAGAAACTCCACGGTTTCTCTTTTAAAAATAATTGGTCTTTACAATATTTTCAAATAACAGTATTAATAGGTATGGGAGGACAGTGTAGGTGTTTCAACAAGTACCAAAATGTAGTACTTAACAAAATGGAAAATGGTCAATAAATCTACAGTCCACTTTTAACGGATTTGGGTTTCAAAAACGGAATTACAGTATAAATCATCTGCCTAGCCTTTTCCCAACTATTTTGGGGTCAGCTTCCAGTCTTACCAACAGGGTAATTGGGTAACGCACATAAAATGACAATTGATCGCAATGGTTTTCATTTTGACAGTTACCAACGTTCATTACGTTATTTACGTTGTTGACTTGTTGACAGCCGATTTTTTAAACCTATTATGAATCAATGGATTAGCAATTAAAACTCTCACGCAATTAGGTTGCTGATGCAGCTATAAATACTAGTATTTTACATGAAGCGACTACCTATCTGACCTCCACAACCCAGTTACTGGGTTCCACGATAACCCCTTCGTAAGACTGGTTGTCGGACTTTCGGAAAAACGAAATTACAGTCATTTCATGTAGAATATAGATAATCAGTTACATCTGGTTAGAGGGGCCTGAACATGGGAAAATATGGTTACTGTGATGACATAATGTCAGAATACTAGACCAATATGGCGCCCGAATGTCGTCACCCACAGCTGCCATTACAATTTAATGATTTTTATAACTATGGTACTCAACATTCGTAGTAGCTTAGCAAACATTTTAAAACAGTTACGTCATGAGAACATGTGTTTGTTTGTGGGTGCTATAAAATCTGAAATTCCGGGACATACTTTTATTTGGTTTTTCTGAATTATTTAGAGGAAAAATTTTTTTAAATACTTTCTTTTTGGTTTACCTTTGCGAAAACAAAATATATTTTCAAACCGTTTGGGGTTGAAACTCTCGGGCCGTTGGGTCCGAGTGCTCATGGTCTGTTTAACGAAATCTCCAAAGGGCTGGTTGACACTTCCCGTGACCCAAGGGCTGGCTTTTACCTGGGCCAGAGGTTAAGTATTGCCATAGAACGTGGCAATGTCACCAATCTCTTGGGTACATCACCAGTCAACAGCTATGCAGAGGAATTTTTCGACGCCATATTTCAGTTTGTTAATAGTTTTAGGTATGTAGGATATTATATTTTTATTTTATTTATTAATTAGATATGATTTCTTTATTTTTATAATGGTGACTTTAAAATCTTTTACAGTATTTAACACAATTATTATTTACACTAGGTACTAAATACAATGACTAAATAACTATACTTGACAAATAAATACAAAAAACAAAAGTACACTTAGGCGTCGAAGTATTCATCCGCATCGCTGTCATCCGGAAACGTGCCCAGAAGACTGGCAGCATTGCCACGTTGAATGGCAATGCTAATTCTTTGGCCAGAGAACGAGCCAGCCCTCTGATCACGTGAAGTGTCGACCAGTCAGCGAGAAAATTCCTTAAAAAGGAGACGCAGGTCCGAATCTGCGTCTCCTTTTTAAGGAATTTTCTCGCCTCATGACACGAGCGTTGCGACCCCAAACGGCTCAAAACTGAGTATTTATTATGTGTATATTTCATTTTAATTCTGATAAACACGGTAGACTGTACTAGTAATTTTCAATAACCTCTACTTAACATCACATGAAAACTCACATTATTATAAAATGTTAGCCTAAAATTGAATATAAGTAATATTATAATATCAAATACAAGATAACATTATACAATGCTACGTTTGGCAGATAAGAGGTGGCCTTCGCCCAGTGATAACATAGGCTCCGATAACTGACTGATACTGGGTATTAGCCAATGTTAGATCAAGCCAAACGACGGGTGGCACATCTCAATCTAAAATAATTACAGAAAAAATATGTACAAAGAGGCTGTAAAGTTTATGACTATTGCCCGACAAACAGTTGAACAAAAAAACCTAAGTGTCAATTTCATCTGACAACCAAATGTCAAAATTTTGAAGAAGAAGAAAAACAGCTGTCTTTTATGTTTTTTCAATTTAAAGTTGTCATTGTTCTACGAATATTTATGTTTGGTTAACTTTAGCAGACATTGCACCTTAAAAATAAAAGAACGAACGCCATTAAAATCAATAAAGTGGTCCAAGAATAGTACGGCATGCAATTCAATCGAGATATTGTTTCATCCATATTATGAGTCGATTGCTGTAAGATATTTTTCAAGAAGAGAAGATATTTTTGTAGAACTAACTCTAGTTCGATAAATGGTTGTCAAAAGAAGAGACATAGGAGCTCGTGGCTAAGTAATAACAGCCGCACGATCCATCAGGTTAATCTGCGCTTGCCGGGGTTGGTCTGTGGACGGGTGACCATCTTTACATAACAAGACTCCTCCATACCTCGGAAAGCACGTTACGCCGTTGGTCCCAGCTGTCATTCGTGGATCTTTCACAGTCGTTTCGGTACGTCAAAAAACCCCGAAAGTCTGACAACCAGTCTTGTGAAGGTTTCAGAAAAATACGCTTGATAGATTTTGCGTGATTATCAGTTGTTTATCCGGGTTAGACATATTTTTTACAAATTAATTTCACTATGTTATATAAACATAATCTAAAATATTAATATATTAAGTTATTAAAAAAATGCTCTAATTTAACATATATTTTTTCCAAATCATTAACACTACTCGTTTAGACGTGATCTTCAGTATAAAATCATTAAAAGCCGGTTATCGTCGCCTTCAATTCTAGCATTTATCTATTTATTCAACAATTTGCTTGGAGTGATAAGTAACTGATATCCTTTGTAAGTACTCGTATAACATTCCGAAATTAATGAATGAATTTCGCTTGTTCAATGATAAACCAAAATAGATAAAGAAATAATATCATTTTCGTAATATTTTTTACTATTAAAAGCAGTATCTTGGTTTTAATAACAGATCGCAATAAAATGGTATTATCAATGACCTCGCAAAACACGTTAAGCCGTTGGTCCATGCTGTCATTTGTAGATCTTTGACAGTCGTTACGGGTATTCAGAAGCCCAAAAGTCTGACAACCAGTCTAACCAAGGGTTATCGTATTACCCAGTAACTGGGTCGTCGAGGTCAGATAGACAGTCCCTCCATGTAAAATACTGGTATTCAGTTGCATCCAGTTTGACTGGAAGCCGACCCCAACAAAAACGATAAAGTACGTAAAATCAATCTTACTAAATTCAAAATTAGAAACGCATTAATTGAGACCTAATTTTGATACGCAGTCCTTTCAAAGTTATTATAGTCCTCTGATTTTGCATGAGTGTCAAAATCACAGTGATCTTTATTGTTCTTGTAAGGTTGCCGTTGGGTTGCTACTGTCAGAGGTTTTATCTCTGCTAACTGTGAATGGGTGAAGCAAGAAGTTCCTTGTTTAAAATAAAATACGTCTATTATACAGGGTGTTTGGCAGAACGTTGAACATACGAAAATGGTGGATAGGTGGGGTCATCTGCTACTTACTCAGCCCTAATTTATTTGGCCCTGGCCCACGGGATATTTTTTTAATTTTTTTTTGTCTTTCTTCTTGTTTCACCACTTTCTTAACTTTAAAGTGTAATTTTTATTAAAAATGGGTAAAACAGGCAATATTTAGTATTTTTTTTAAATCTTTTATGTTGACAGATTCTTATAAAATTATTGCTTTATTCAGATGTTAGCTAGAAAAAAAGTTATGAGTCCTCAAACTTACAGAAAGATGTAAAAAATACTTAAATCTTAATTTCAACTTGCATTTAAAAAAAAACAAAAAATGATTGAGGAGTTCCAATTCTAGCAAAACATCCCTAGTGTGTGAGCTTTCTAATGGTATGTAATTTGCTTTTATAAAAAAAAAACTTTAAGAGTTATGTCATAATTTTTTCAAGTAGGACATTTTTGACGAAACTCTACCTTTACGGAAAGTGAAATGTTTTACGAAATTTAATACTGCAAAGTTGGTGAAAATTAAATGATCGATTGAAATTATACTAAATATTGCCTGTTTTACCCATTTTTAATAAAAATTACACTTTAAAGTTAAGAAAGTGGTGTAAGAAGAAGAAAGACAAAAATTTTTTTTAAAAAATATCCCGTGGGCCAGGGCCAAAAAAATTTGGGCTGAGTAAGTAGCAGATGACCCCACCTATCCACCATTTTCGTATGTTCAACGTTCTGCCAAACACCCTGTATACAGGGTGTTCGGCAGAAGGTTGAACATACGAAAATGGCGGATCAGTGGGGCCGTCTGCTACGTGTTTAGGTCCAATAACAAGATCCAGGCCACAAGGATATTTTTTAATGATTTTTTTTAAATTTAAACGAAATTCGTGGTTGCTCAAATTTCAAACGTCAATAATTTCATTTACAAATAACAAAACTGGCAACATTAATTTTTATTTTTTTCTAGAATAATTGTAGAATCTAATACGTAAAAAAAAATTTGGTTCGTATATTAATTAATTTCACTTTTCGCAAATGTCCTTCGCAATCCTTTCGGTGAAAAAAGTCCCAGGCAGTTCAAATTGGCGAATTATTCAAGTTGTTTTAAAAGAAATTGTGCATATTGCATACCGTTAGATGGGGCATGAACCAAAATGTTTTCCTAAAATTAGAACTGCTCTATCACTGTTAGTTTTTTTTTTTGAGCGCAGTTCAAAGTCGGGCTTTCGGTATTTATTTTTGATTTGTTTGTAGTTTAAGGGCTCGTATTTACTTTTCTAGCAATCATCTGCGTCAAATACGAATTTTATAACATTCTACAGTTAGGTACTTTAGATGAATATAAAAATAAAATGTTGCCAGTTTTGTTATTTTTAAATGAAATTATTGACGTTTGAAGTTTTGGTAACGACAAATTCCGAAAAAAAAAAAAAAAAAACATTTTAAAAAATCCTTGTGGCCTGGGCCTTGTTATTGGGCCTAAAAAAGTAGTAGACGCCCCCACGGATCCGCCTTTTTTAATTTAGCCATCTTTATAGTACGTTCATTATAACAATGAATTTTGACGCGATTGGTAACACTGAATTTTGCAGTCATGTGATTGGTAGTACTACTGTTCTGTCAGTCGCCATTTTGAACTATATTGATATTAAAACTAAGACTTCGAAATTCACTGCTACCAATCGCGTCACAGGTCAAGTTATAATGAATGCACTGTAGGCATTTTTTTTTTCATATTTGTGTTTTTTTGACAGCCATATTTCAATAACTACCAAAGCAATTCTAATTAAACTTCCACCATTGGATAGCTTATTTCTCAGAGCTTAAAACTCATATATCTTAACGCTATACAACAAAGATATCAAGCAGTAAACACGAAAATTGGGTCGTTGCTATTGAGAAAATTTTAAACTTCCTACTTGGACCTCCTTTGACAGATTCGATAGGTATTCGTTTTTTGTAGGCTCAGCCCCAAATAAGAGCACTTGAATGTATTTTGAGGGTGCAAGTGGGAATCCTAACCTTTGTGGCTTTTCCTTTGGGAGGTTTATTCGATACTAGCTTCTACCCGCGACTTTATCCCCGTGAAATTTTGTCCCCTGACCCACCGCGTCGAATCCCATCGCCTGCCGCGCTTTAACTTCTTTCCGCTTAACGTTCTTCCTGACTATTTTTGCTCAGCTCCTAAGGGCCGTAGCGCGATGTTACATAGCCTATAACCTTCCTCAAGAATTAGGCTATCTAATGCAAAAATATTTTTTCAAATCTGACTGGTAGTTCCGGAGATTACAGACTTAGGTACAAATTTACCTTTTTATAATATTACTGTAGATACAAATCTAGCCGATTTTTAGACTCAAAGAAATGTGAGAATTATTGAGACTTGATTATAACTACACTATATAATTAATACGTCGAAGGAAACATTTAAAACTTTCAAAGTTACTGACTGCAAGAAACCATAAATAGAATGATTGCATTCAAAGATTTTCTAAGAACTTTACTCAGTGGTTGGACTCTGGCTTCTTGAAAAACTTTCAAGATGTTTTGTTTTTAACCTTCGACTGATTATTTCAAACCTTAAAAAAAAGATTGTTTCTTAAAAAAGTTCATTGAAAGTTATAACTGTATTCTTGACAGCTTTTTTTTTTTTTTTTTTTTTTTTTTTGAGGGTGGGAAATCATCAAATGACTTCTCCCGCTCTGGGCAGAGCGAGAGGGTGTGTCAGACTTTTACTGACTAAAACCCACCCGTGTTCCTTCCGTTGCCTGTGTGCCGGGGCCGCGTTATCCCTTTCGGACAAACCCGCAACCCCAGCAGGCATTGGTCTTTCGACCCCGTCGGTTGGTGCTGACATCTCTTTGAGGCGCGCGTGGAACACCACGCGCCGTCGACACGGGCCTGGTCCTTATCGGACGGCGAGCTGCCCATTGCTCACCGTCCGCAAGCCCGCGCCTACGGTGGCCGGAAGTCGGCTCTGGACTCCCGACGCCCGGGGCGTCTCCTGCGGCGACTAGGGCCGCGAGGGCGTGCAGCTTGCATCTCCCTCGCGCGCTCCGCCTCCTCCTTCGCGAGCATAACTGCTTCGCAGAAGGAGGTGACGGCCTCCCATGCACTCTCGCTCCGAACCATGGCCTGAACCAGGGCCGGACGCGAGAGATCGTCGCCGCCGATCGCCTCCGTGAGGACACGGCGGTGCTCCGCCCAAGCCGGGCAGACCTCCACCGTATGCTCCACCGTGTCCTCCAGGCGATCCACACAGTGGTGACACCCGGGCGTTTCCTCCCGCCTTACGCGGAACAGGAACCTCCCGAAACAACCGTGTCCGGTGAGGACCTGCGTCAGGCGGAAGGTGAGGACGCCATGGCGCCTCTCAAGCCACTCCTCAAAGAGGGGACTTATCGCCGCAATTGTGGCGTGCCCAGTATTCTTGACAGCTGTCATTTGATTTTGATAAATAAAATTGGCGGAAAATAATTTGACGTTCAATAAAACGGTTAATTTCATGCCAACTGTAACTTTAAGTTTATTAAGATTATTAAACAGTAAGGTACATATTAGGAGCTGACTGATTGAAATTTGACACTTATTAAAACATTTTCTTATCGGTATATAGTACATACTAATTCCATGCTTATCGGTTAGTTTTGACTGTAGAATGTGCTGGCTTGGTATTCATTGCGTACAATGAAACGTCAATTCGTTGCAAAGCATGGTGACAACATAACTATATAGTTTTAATAGCTGATTTATTTTAATGAAACGGTCTATTCGAAAACTGGTGTCCAGCAAAGGACGTTTTCAGAGTAATGTTAGGCATAAGAACTCATTTATAGCGTTTATTTGTCTGATCTGTAGGACTCTGGACTGTCTCGCGAACAGGCCTCGTGTCCAGAGATGAACCCGAGGTCCGACAACGACCTTTCGCTGGTCTCGAGTACGATTTCGATGATAGTTCAATGAGTATGTCAGTGCGCAGTCTTTTCGTCATGAATCTTGTATTGCATAAACCAAAAATAATTCGTCAAAATTCAAACCAGTTTGCAAAATTCAAAATAGCAGTTTTCGCAAAGCCTGCCCTTACTTGCTCCCGAACTCCCGATCGAAATACGATAAAAGAACGGTTTTTCAAAATACAATATACCTACTACAGCTGCACTCCATACAATAGTTAGGATTTTATTGTTAAACCAACAATAGTCTGGACCTCATTGGTAACGGCATTTCGGGGGTTGCCATGTGCAAAAATTATTATTGAGTAGTATTTTTTGTCTGGCAATTTTATATCGTTGCGTCAAATTGATTTTTGTTTGTGTCGTGGGTTGTATTGTAGTTTCTTTCTTAGATATAGACTTTCAGCTGCTAGGTGCAACTGTGCAAGTTATATGATCAAAGTCTTAATTTTTTTTAAGAAATATTTCCTTCACAAATTCTAGGTTCCAATAAATAACCAAGCGTTTGTAGTTTAACGACTCGTAGTACAACAAGCGAAGCGTAGTTTTCACGGCGGCGCGGTGGCGTAGTGAAACTAGTAGTTGCTAGATCCCGTCTTAGTAGAGATAAATTGGCTTTCGAATATTCAACATTTATCATTCTTTAATATTAAAGACTCTTTTTTGGCATAATATTACCAGCCTATTACTATCCCACTGCAGGGCATAGGCCTCTTCTCATACAGAGAAGGCATGAGCATTGATCACCACACGTGGTCAATATGGGTTGACGATTTCAGACTCATATTTTATTTAATATATTTTGTTATAATTATTATTTATCTTTAGACAGGTAAATAAGCACGTGTTTATCAGAAATGTATTTAGAAATACACACGTTTTTTATTTTTATATATAATATATAATAATTTTATATATATTATTTTAATTGTGTAGATACAGTTAGTTTTATCCTGTATATTAATGATAAGCATATAGGAAAACATGGGAAAATATAAGAGTATACTTACCTATTATTACATTTATTACTATAAGTACATACTTACATAGCAACAGTTACTGTTTTGTACTTATTTAATAATAATAATTCTTTAGTAAAATTAATATTTATTACTAGGTTAAGCAAATTTTTTTTTTTTTTTTATAATTTTAAAGCTCATATCTTAAAATAATAATAATAGGCAATGTACAAGTATTTTTAAAAGGCAGGGGAAAGTATCTCAGGGCATCCAAAAATTCGTCCGCATCGCGGTCAAAAGGCCATCAGCATTGCCACGTTATCTGGCAATGCTGATTCCTTGGCCAAAAATGTTTGTTAATTTTCAAACGTTATTTTTCATGACTGTTGTTTTGTCTCATGCAACCAAGGAAACTTCATAGAAAGTTGTCAGCATAGGACCTAGAAGCCCATTGAGCCTCGATTGTATACGAAAAATGTCAGATTTCCATGCTTATCTTTTTATTTCGATCTCGAATAAGGGTGTAAATCTTTTTCCTAAGAAAGCGATGAGCAGTCACACAAACGGCTACCCAAATACAGAGCGTTTATTGACATCTAATGACAGATTTGCAAGACGGCCGATAAAATATTACGAAACCGCTTTCCTAAAAAACCAATACTTTATAGGTATAATAATATGTAATATTTTTATCAACAGACTTAAAATAATAGTTAAACATTTTAACAAAAATATCCATATAAGAACAATACAATGAAACTAAAATCCATCGGGATCCAGCAACGTGCCAAATATCAATGTCATACGACACGACAGCGTACCACTGTGCGTTAGAAGCACCATTAGCCAGAAAATTGGGGTCAATTTGTTGTTTGCCCATTCGCCTCGTTACGGCGGCCATGTTTGAAATAATTTGGAAATGGAACGCGTTTCGGCGGGAACGTCCTCTATTGGCTGTTTGGGGCTTTGTGTTTTTTTTAAGTGGACAGGGAATGGAGTGTCTGTTGTGCCAATTGTTAGAGTATTCATCACCAGATTGTATTTCTTTTTGGGTGGATGATACTGTTTTCTTACTGTATTATGGTTTGGCTTCTTGATTACAGTTCTTTTACTTTACAAGCAATATGCTAAGGCGTAGTTAATTTCAAACTCTAGGAATCTTTTTAAAATACTAAATAAGTAATACCCACAGAAAATAATAGAATTTCAAACATTTGAGATACTTTATTCCCGTGAAATACTAGGTGCCATAGACAATTCCAAATTACAACAAAACTTTTTGATTTTGTTAGAAAAGACTAAGCAATGTTCTTATTTCAAATCCCATTTTACCAATAAAACGAGCTAAGATACGTCATAAATACGTCTACTACATTAAATTCGCGTCCCTTTTGTACAAGATTTTACGATGAAAATTAAAAATGAATGAGTTTTAACCTTCTGCTTTACAGTAGGTATACATACATCATTAAATCGTTTTTTTAATTTTATGGCCTATGTGTCTTGTGGCTAAGTAGTAAAAGCCGCACGGGTCGATCGTTCAGGTTAAGCTACGCTTGCCGCGGTTGGTCCGTGGATGGGTGACCATCATAAAATACCAGGACACCTCCGTGCCTCGGAAAGCAAGTTAAGCCATTGGTCCCGGCTGTCATTCGTGGATCTTTGACAGTCGTTACGAGTAGTCAGCAGCCCGAAAGTCTGACAACCAGTCTTACCAAGGGGTATATGTTACCCAGTAACTGGGTTGTGGAACTCAAAGTCAAAAACGTTTATTGCGTTGTAGGTCAGATAGGCTCCATGTAAAATACAAGTATTCAGCTGCATCCGGTTAGACTGGAAGCCGACCCCAAGACCCCAACATAGTTGGGAATATGCTAGGTAGGTGAAATGAAATAAGTACCATCGAAGAATTTCATATCTAAGCAATTTGAAAACAAAATCCCGTGAACGCGATGACCACATCTGTTACCACCCCGGTTCTATGGCGGCCGAGCACTGCAAGCAGAAATAGTCCTTACGGTGCATAGATATGAACTTCTTCGATGGTACACACGGCTACACATCAAGCTATACATTTCCAGTATAAGCTGACCTCGCATTGTACGGAAATCCTATACAATGCTAGATCAGCATGAACTGGAAATGTATAGCTTGATGTGTAGCCGTGTGTACCTGTCTTCATTGTTTTTTATGTTGATTCAATTATTATTCTTATAGATGATTTCAATGACAAAGTCTAATGAAAACAATTTACTATCCTACATTCACTGTTACTAGAATAAGTTTACCTAAAGAGCAAAATCAACCATGTTGCATGATCGATCAGACAATCATGTTCCGACAGTGGGCGCGGTAATCCACCACGTGGGCCCAGTGTGGGCTGGTGGATGTCACATGTCATCAAATTTTCGGTTCTAGGACATGCCGGTTTCCTCACGACGTTTTCCTTAGCCGTTTTGAGAGCAGTGGTGATGAAATAAATTACTCAAACCGCCTGCTTGGGTTCGAACCAATTCTCCATAAAATTGAAAAATCTGTTGATAGCCAACACAAGAAAACTCCATCTGTCCATTACTTGCCATTCAATTAAGCTACATCTTTCGGTCAATATTTTTCACAAATAAAATAACATTCTAAACTAAAAACCGTTGAAAATCTATAAAATATCAGTCTACAAACTGCCAGAAGCATTCCCTTACAATTTATCTAGCCCGCCATTGATTCCAATTTCAAATCTTGATTCTGTTGCCGACATTCGGACAAATATGGTTGTAATGTGACCGAAGCGATCCCGCCATATTGGTTTATTATATTTTAGATTTTTGGAACTAATTGGAGGGGTTTGAGGCCAAGTAATAACAGCCGCACAGTTCGATCGATTAGGTTAAGCTACGCTTGCCGCGGTTGGTTCGTGGATGGGTAACCATGTTAACATACCAAGCCTCCTTGCCTTCAAAAGCACGTTAAGCCGTTGGTCCCGGCTGTCACTCGTGGATCTTTGACAGTTGTTACGGGTCGTCAGAAGCCCGAAAGACAACTAGTCTTACCAGGGGGTATCGTGTTACCCAATAACTGGATTGTGGAGGTCAGATGGGCAGTCGATCCATGTTAAATACTGGTATTCAGCTGCATCCGGTTAGACTGGAAGCTGACCCCTGCATAGTTGGGAAAAGGCTAGGCAGATCATGATGATAGTGTTTAGTTTAGGTATTTTTTAGAAACTTTTTAACATAACATCACACTCTGTTTCCTCGAAGCGTTGGGCAGAGGTGTACCAGCAAAGAAGTTCATATTAACTAACCAGTTTCAAAACAAAATCCCGTGAACACGATGACCACATCTGTTACCGGCCCGGTGCTGTAGCCGCCGAGCGCTGCAAGCAAGAATAGTCCTTACGGTGGTTAGATATGAACATCTTCAATAGTACCTATAGTACACATTTCGCCAGTTTAAGTTTAAATCCTTTGTAATAGTGGGCGACTCTATTGCCATCAACCAGTCACATACCCGGACTCCAGGCTGCTACGGAGAAATTCCATATAGAAAAACCCAATAACACTTTATCCAACAATTTTTTTTTTTTTTGTGTGGGAAATTATCAAATAACTTCTCCCTCTCTGGTCGGAGCGGTAGGGCGTGTCCGACTTTTACTGACTAAAACCCACCCGTGTTCCTTCCGTTGCCTGTGTGCCGGGGCCACGATATCCCTTTCGGACAACTCGCAACCTTGGCAGGCATTGGCCCTAATTGGACCCCCGCCAGTTGGTGCTGACATCTCTTTGAGGCGTGCGTGGAACACAACGCGCCGCCGACCCGGGCCTGGTCCTAATCGGACGGCGAGCTACCAATCGCTCACCGTCCGCAAGCCCGTACCAACCTGGGAACCTTGTCCAACCTGGGAATCAAATACCCCAGTAGAAACTTTTTATACAGTCTAATTTTAGGAGGACTGTTGTTTTGACAGCAATTCATCTGTTGATTAGATAAGTGTAGTTGTGTGGCGGCATCTACATCACCACATGTGAACTACGCATCAAAGACCTGACGTCACACAAATCCTGCATCGCGCAATTAGAGATTTACCGCGCGAACACCATATTTTATCTAACTTGCAGTTGCCCACCAGACACGACACCCGTCTTATCGAAGGATCCTCCCTTTTCTTTAGAAGATAAGTGAACTGTACAATCTGATCTTCATACCTCTAAAGTTACGAACAAACGGTGAAAGAATAATTGATTAAATAATTGAGAACAAAACTGTTTTATCTGAAAAACTCTACTGAGTTATTTATGTTAGAATTTTAATCAAACGTGAAGTACAAGTAGAATTCATAGGTATATTACATATGACTTAAAACACAGATATATGCCAGTGACCTTGAGTGGTTACCTTGCGTGTTTTTTACTGAGCTCACGCAACGCGTCGTACGTCCAGCCAGTAATAGGACTCGCCCATCAAGGAGCGCTGTCCCACATTAGACGCATTATTAATTTATTATACATAAAACAAAAAGTATTTAAATAAAACACGTATACTAAAGATTAATAATAAAATATTTTTTTAAATGGTGAATGATGGTTTCAGAAAAATACGATAAAAAAAAATGCAATGTTAGGTACTATCAAAGAATTTCAAATCTGTACACCGTAAGGACTATTTCTGCTTGCAGCGCTCGGCCGTTATAGAAATCTCATCAACCAATAGCAACTCATTTTTTATGACTCCCAAAGTTTTAAGGGCTGATTTCACCAACGAAACTGAATGCGATCAGTATTTCTAAAACGCGTTCAAGAGCTGTCAGTGTCAAAATTGTTATGGAATATTGTACACTGACAGCTCTTGAACGCGTTTAGATGTGCTGAACGCGTTCAGTTTCATTGGTGAAATCCGCACCATAGTTAAAAACTTTCTCATCTATGTTTCTTCTGTTCTATTCCTAGTGATTGAAAAAGGGTCAGACATCTGTGAGCATTGTGTGAAACAGATGTGGTCATCGTGTTCACAGGATTTTGTTTTCAACTGCTTAGATATTAAATTCTTTGATAAATACTAACACCCACAATAACACAACGCACTTTTATCCACGAAATTCTCCTAAATCGAAATATTCCATGAATTATAAAAAAATAACATGTACTTAACCGCAAAAAACTGGTCATCCGGGCGGCTACAAAAAGTTTCAATATTACAAATTATGTTGAACGGAAGTCGGTAAAAGATAGCAAGGGCTGACCTCGACCCGATAACGGCTTCGATTCCAGCCCAAACATACAATATGGCCGCTTTAAATAATTAGAAATTTAAATAAACTCACGTGGCGAGCAAAGGAAACTACAGGGTCAAATAAAATTATCTAGCGAAACTCAGCAGAGGTGATGGATATCTTAACATGATAAAACAAAAAAAATATTATATTGATGTTTTTTTTTTGTGAGCTGAGGAGAAAAAAAAGTTGTATTTTATAGTGAAAAGGGCAACTTTGAACTTGCTTCCTTCCAGAATATTGTCACAGTCAGACACTCTGTTAGACATTGTTACAGTAAAATATATTTTAACCCTTAGCAACTTTTTACCAGCCTTTATAAAGAAACCTGAAACTTAAATAAAATAAGCACATAATTTTAAATTAAAAAGAATCAACAATAGTAACTATTTTCACCAGCTACTCGAAGCAGCCCGACCTCTGTCAAAGGGCCAGACCTCTTCAAACATAACCTAAAAAATCTTATAATTACCGCTTCTTAAATATGCGCTGAAAAAAACGGAAAAAGTAAATAAAAAGCAAATAACAAAGCGCGATCATATCGTGGAACGACCTTTTTAATTAAAAAAACTCTAATTCCCAAATGGAAGCAGCATTCGAGATTCAAATTTTGAATGTGTTCTTTTTTTAAGAAGCTATTGTCAACGGTATACGGATAAGTAATTGCTTTTGTTTGATTCGTTTTTTCAAATTCCGAAGTTAGAATAAAGTGAATCTGTGATTGTTTAAGGGTTATTTCTCGAGTCCTAAAACTTACGAACTGTTACGGCAATTTTCATCATTCCCGTATCATCGCCATATTCGAAGCATAGTTTTCATACTAGTCCAGTACTATCGTAGTAGGTGGACATTTTCTTTCTCTAGAAAGGTAATAAAGGAAAGTGAAAAAACCCCGCCAAAATAAGTATTTTCCAAACGCTATGATTACACACACATTAGAACACACACACACACACACATACACACACACACACACATACACACACACACACACTAGACACTAGAACTTAAGTAAAATTGTTACTAACCCTATGGACTCCGGTCTGAAATAAAAACTTTCTATTCTATTCTATACTATTCTATTACCTCAGACTGTAACGACTGGTAACTTTAAGTGCCTAGACACATGGTGGATTCCTAAAAACTAAATACGGATCTTCTAACGATCCGTGTTGGTACTGATAAAATTATTATGACAAGAGATGATATGCTGCTGAATTCATGTCAGTATGGAAGCATCCTATTTCGCTTACTGTGGTTGTTTTTTTTATTGTTTTTTGGGTTATAAAACTGCCCTTAATCATTCGTAAACTCGTATTCCTTCCAAAATATGCCTTAAATAATTCCTTTCCAATTTGAGATTAATAAGCAAAATAACTCACACCGTCCTGTTTATTTTAAAAGCCAAATGAATTATGGCTTCTGCTCACTGACTAATAATGGCTATTTGTAACTTTCTATAAGATTATTAGCTATATTTCTTTGTTCATTAACTTTAATACTTCAGTACAGATGTTACTTTATAATTATAGCTTTTTGATTATTAATTTAGTACCTCAATGTTTTGGGGTACGTATAAATAAAGTATTATTTGAGAATTTGTACTGTGAAAAGTGCCTTTTATGCAAAAATTTGAGCGGAACATCTGCTTCACATAATACATTGTTCTTTTGACACATTAGAATTTCGATAAAAAAACAACATTAAAAAATTCGAACGCAGTATTGTGAAAAATTTAACTTAAATTTTTAAAGTCGAACGTTGTACAGCGACTTCAATTTTCAAAAATCGAACTTCGCCCTTAAAATTTAAATGTCAATCTTCGTTTAAACACCAAAAATAACCGTTTAAAGGCCCATAGACATCGAATTGTAATGTTTTAAATACAGAACGCAATGGCGGACGTCCGTGGAAGTTCAATTTGTCGCCGGATGAGTCCAATCGCGCTTGTCCCCGCGTCTGACGCACATTGTCGAGGGACCGACTTTGGGTGTGATAAAAATGTACCTAAACTATTATTTTAATAAAAATAAAGGCATAAAAGTAGTGTTCTAAGTGATATTTTGGTGTAGTGTTAAATGTTGTGAGGTAAGGTTTGTATTTAAATAATTTCCATCGTTCGGAACAAAAAATACACACATAGCCTGCTAAAATCATTAGCCTTCTTTTGGCTTTGCCGTAGTCTGATAATTGGTACTCATAATCTTCAATACCTTCTTCAAAGCTTGATGTAATCGAGAGCATTTTAGGCTTAATTTTTCCATCATTAGGTCCTAATAAAAATGATTTACTAATTTTATCTATTAAATACTTATGTGTGTAAATGTTTAGGTATTTAAACAAAAAATTATTAGTAAACACTACAACACAGCGGAAATAAAAAGCAAAAGGAACTAGGAAGGCAAAGGAAACAATCTATTCGCTATTTCCTAACTAATTCCCCATTTCCTAACATCCGTTTTAAACTTCGATGACTAAGAAAACATATTCAACATCCATTCACAATAGTAACACGTCTATGTCCCGAATACATTACAAAATGATCAATGAAATGTGTCATAAAAGAACATAATCTTTCCATCTGGCCCTCAAAATGAAGAATACATGAATACCTCCCAAACACATGCAAATCTTACAAAAATACAAACAAAAAAAATACAATTGAAATTCAACAAAAACTGGGACACATACAGCTCCAAATTTCAAATTCAAAAATCGATGCTTACTTTTGAAAATATAAGATCGAAATCGTAACGGTCGTGTTCGAGATTTGAAATTTAAATTCGAATATGGAACGTTGTTGATAAAGACTCGGTTGTTTGGTTCAATGCTAGTGTTGTGTGTTGCCCCGATTTGTTAATAGGTGGTGTTACCATGTGTAACGACAATTTGGGAGAGACTGAATTGCGTCTTGTGTACGTACCTAAAAGACTTTTGACTTTTTCACTGACTATTGTGATCATTTAACGGAATAGTTTGGCTTTATATATTAATATTGTATGTAAGATTTTATTTGTATAAGTATTAATACTTAAAAATAATTGTACAAAAGCGGACTCGATGCCTTTGGCATCAGATTTTCTGCAGTAATTTTGCAGTTTGACTTTTTTTTCTTGTGTTAGTCTGAAAACGCAACAAAAACCGATACCTTGACATAAAGAATTAACTTACCAAATGACCGGTATTTTTTAAGACGACAATATTACCTAAGATCTAAGTAATTTCTAACTTAGAATCTTTCTCAATGCAATTTTAAATAATACTCTTCCTATCTTCAACAGTTCAGTCTAGCTTTATGCTATCCTTTTTTTGTCAGTCACAAAACTGATTTATATTACCAATTGAAGATATACTCAACCTCCTAACATGGTCACCCTAATAATCATTTTGTCCTATATTCCGTCACACGTGTCGTGTAAAAAAGATTTCTGTTTATTCGTCGAAGATTCTTATCGAAATCATTTGAAAGGTTGACAAGGACCCTTATTTGTATACAGTAGGATTTGTTAGCGCCATTTTGGAAATACAAAAATAAATGCATATAGATAATTCTGTAATCATTAATGCATAACGTTATGGCACAGATTAATACTCGTACAGAAGGTTCACTCCGTATTTTGGATATGAACTTATAAATACGCGGCGGGCTCGACTTGCTGTGCCAATTCAGTGAGTGTAACGTAGTCAGAAGATCTCAGAGTTACGCGATAAAAAGAGAGGCAACTTCTACGTGAATATAACTTTTTTTTCAAGAGTTGCTTTTTATTTAAATGATTTTGCGGAGTGAACCATTTGTATTAATCTGTGGTTACGGATAGTCAGAAGCCCGAACGTCTGACAACCCACGGGGACAACTGATCTTACCAAAGATTATCGTGTTACCCAGTACAGTACAGTACTGTAAACGTTCGGCGCGTCTTCGTTGATGGCACTATCTGTAACTGGGCTTTGGAGGTCAGAAAGGCAGTCTCTCCATGGAAGATACTAGCCGACCCCAACACAGTTAGAAAAAGACTGACAGATGATGAGGGTGAGAACAGGCGTGATAATATGTTAAAAACGTTTCTAATTTCATAGGGCAGACCTGTTACAATAGTATTAATACCCGTTAAAAACGTTGTTTATGTAAGTAGACATCGTATTTAAATTTCAATTCTTGTAATGTCAAATGTCAAATGCTTGCACGTCATCGCCTACATAATATGTTCCTTTAAGTACTGAAGAATTTATTTTACTCCGCAAGCATTTTGTTTGAAGAACCAGCTTCTACCAGTGGCTTCGCTCGCGTGATATCTTTATAAATTATAGCGTATGTAACTCAGTGATAATATAGGATTCTACTGGTGAAAGAACTTTTTAAATCGGTCCAGTAGTTTTTGAGTTTATTCATTACAAACGAAAATATTTTTTTTTTTCTCTTTATTCAAAATTCAAAAGTCATTTATTCAAACTAGGCTGAGAATCAGTACTTTCCGAACGTCAAAATTACATAAGACAGTCCCCAAAACGCCCACCCTTCACCACTTCCTAGTGCATTAGCTGGGAAGAAGTGGCGCAACAAACTCCCCAGCAGCACAGCTGTCTGTTCAGTTAGAAAAACAAAAAAAAAAAAGATTCTATATAATAGTATTCAAAATAATTTACATTACGCAACACAAAACATAATTTAAATTATTAGCCATACTTTAGCTAGCACACGCCAATATACCAAACAAAATCATCGAGAACTATACTCAGGCAGAAATAAAACTAAACGTAAACAGAACTTAATATCTAAATAAAAGCCTCCAGGCATAATGGGCGTGCCCCATTTTAGTGTAGATTTAAGTTTATAATTATTACAAGGTGGATTTACTTTTGAGATGGGGCAGTAAGGACGGGTTCAGTAACCGTTATTGCAACAAGAAAACGGTCTTAGTAGACTGTTCTGTTAAAATTTGAAAAAGTAAGAAAATGGGCAAACTTTTCGATGACCCTTTTTTTTCAAACTTTTTGATGCCAATTGATCTTGTTTCTTATAAGGATCAAAAAACTCTACGGGACCCACTGAGGTTTGTGTACTAGAAAAGTCAGAAATTGCAAAAAGCTTGTCCCATACATATTGGAGGAAATGGGGCTTCACGTTTTCCTGTAGGTACAACGGTTAAGGTACTATGGAAGAACTTCATAAATATAAGCAGTTTGAAAACAAAATCCCGTGAACACGATGACCACGTCTGTTACCGCCCTAGTTATATAGCCACCGAGCGCTGCAAGCAGAAATAGTCCTTACGGCGGCGTATAGATATGAAGTTTTGCGATAGTACCTACCCTTACAGCGCCGTCTCTTAAATCCAACCTGTATATCTAATGATCAACATACTTGACAAACTAGTAAATATAAGTAGAAGAAGAGTGTTTGTGAAACAGTTCGTTTGCGGAATTACCACCACCATATCTATTTCTGTCGCAGAACTGTTTATTTATGAAAGTATTCCTTTCTTTTCAGATGTGAGCGAGCTTCGACATTATGAAGATTTCCAGTTTCCAAAATGTTTTCATCTTTTGTAAGTATTTAAACAAAATTATTATTGAATTCCCATCACCGGCCTATTTTTTTTTCTTTATGGTGAGAAATTATCAAATAACTTCTCCCGCTCTGGGCGGAGTGAGAGGACGTATCAAACTCTTACTGACTAAAACCCACCCGTGTTCCTTCAGTGTTGCCTGTACGTTGCCAGGGGCCACGGTATCCCTTTCGGGCTTCCCCACGACCCCAGCAGGCATCGGTCCTAGCAGACCCCTACAGTTGTGCTGACATCTCTTTGAGGCTCCCATCACCGGCCTGGCGGCTACGCCGTAAAAAGATGCCCATCCATAGATAAATATCACCCGTTTCTCCACTATTCCATTGCCTACTCAAGGATGCATATCTGAAACGACTCGCAAATCCTTCCATACCCTAAGGGCACGTCGTCCCTACCATTACCGCGCCCCCCGGTCTACTCCTTGATATGCAATGGCCTCTGTAGCTCCATGAAACATGAGGGTCCAGGGGCTAGAGCAAATCTTGGGGTTCATTTGATTTATCGAGTCTGGGTAAACCACGCTGGGGTCGGTGCATTTCAAACATTCATCAAAAATGTTGTCATTCGTGGTTCTCGGCAAAGAAATTGCATCAAAATAAGCAGCAGCGTACTCCTGTCTGCGGTAAAAGTATACTACGATCACTAATACCTGTACTAAGCATCGAGATTTGTTTTTATGTGCTCGTGAAGTATCGGCAAAACTGACATTTCAAATCTGTCAGTTTGACATAAGAAAGTTGCAAATAACAGATGTCATTACGCCAAAAAATTATAGAAAGCTATGGGTAAAGCTATTTAGGTACTCTTTCAGCTAACAAAATGCAATTTCCTGTCTTTTACCTTTCATTGGTACCATCCCTTTAGTAAAAGATGTAGAAACGCTAGAAATGGCACCACTCCAAATGACGTGCCATTAGAGTAACAGAAAAAGTATTCGTATTCGAATCTAGAACGAACTTGAAGTTCCTATATAGGTACGTAGAGTCCGTGCCACCACTCAGGTCCGATAGACGCGGCGCTAGTGTCTATGTTAAAATTGCATTAAAAAAATGTAGTTCCACAATTTTCCGTCGGACTTCAGTGGCGGCGCGGTTTTAGAGATTCGCGAACATACATTGTGTTGTGTTTACATGTTTTTTTCTTCCATATTTCTCTATTAGTTATCACCCAGAGACAGAACGACAATTCACAACAATTCTTCATTTAAAACATTATTTCTGTAAGAGGTGGTGTAGTGGTTGCAACCGCTACTGCTAAGCATTAGGTGGTGGGTTCGATTCCCAGGTCGGGCTAAGTGTTATTGGATTTTTCCATCAGGGATTTCTCAGTAGCAGCCCAGAGAACTGGCGAATTGTGGGTGTACGAAAAGTACACCTCTGCCAAACTTTTCGGGGTATACAAGCGTCATTTTATGTTATGTGTTACACATCGAGCTTTAGAATAACTTCGGCATTGTAGAGCGTCGTCCCTTTCACTCATACCTTTGTGACAATCTCTTTCTGAAGCTTGTCATTTTAACGCCTGGTTACGTCACTACAGTCCTTCCACAATGATTGTGCTTCTGATTTTCCGTCACTGCCAAAATCAATGTAAGCTTTATGCTTGTTGCAATAAGGTTGCCGGTGGGTTGCTGCTTGGGTTGCTGTCAGAGGTTAAATAACTTGTCAAAGTCAAATAATTTATTTCAAGAAGGCCATTAAAAGGCACTTTTGTACGTCAAATATTACAAGAAAATAGAATTGATTCTAGGCGCCCCTTACAAAAGGTAGTTCTGTATGGAGAAGAATGGGCAAGAAACTTCATACTTACTTTTTTTAAATGGTTTACAATATTTTGTATTTATTAATTATACTGCGAAAGAAATGTAGTGTATCTTCCATTCTCTCTACATCCACAATCGCCACGCCTGTCCGAGGCGCGACCTTAGAGCTGTGTCAATTTTAGGTCAATGTCCACTTTCATACTTCTACATAACGACAATATTACGCTTGTGTTTCCCTGGGGGTGGGCACGGGTGTTAGTCAAACTTCGGGTGTTTGGGACTATAGATGGTAGAGAAACAGATTCGATTAATGCCATGATGTCATCATACAGACATCTATGTCAACAGCTGAACAAAAAAAAATTAAACTATTTAGTCCGTCAGTCAGTTAATAAAAAAATATTAGACACGTATTGTTTGCTTTATCATTATTAATAAAAAACGACTCAGATAAAACGCATGAAAGTTGGGGACTGGGGGCTCGCTACGTCACAACTCAGTATAAAATCTACATACTCGTGACGTCATGCCACATTTTAACTCAATGTATCGCCGTAATCTTTTGATTACGCAAATAAAGAAAAATACGTGTCTATTTTTTAATAATCTACCAGCTGAAGGACCTAAAAAGTTTTTTTGAATTCTTCTGTTCTGACACTCTTGGAAAATGAATATTGTTAGGAGTTAAAACGACGGTACTGCCCATGATTATTGATGACCCCTTAGTAAGATTTTAGGACTCACTTAGTAAAGAAAATGTCTGTCTTATTTTAAGCTCGAAACGAATTAAAGAGAATATAGGCTCTAAATATTTTTCTTAAAGTACCTACACACAAATTAAAAGGTAAGTACATTTATCAATGAGTATTTTAGTGAAAATGCATTAGCTACCTCAAACCCCTTCTTCTATTGACTTTTTACCACAGTACCATCGTGGTTTACTAAAATTGTTTCAGATTGATTCGTCATTCCCTTGATATTTGGTTTGTTTTCACAAATATTGGTGGTTCTAGAGTAAATAATGGTTATATTGATGAAATTGGGGCAGGTATTGGTTTTGTACTAATAAACGTTTTTGGATACCCCAGTTCTACTATTGGACCAGCTGTTCTGAAAATAAAACACAGTAAAAATATTTTCATTATAAAATACAGAAATTATTTCAGCATTCAAACTTAAATAATATTAGATACTTAAAAATTGGCCATTTAATTTAGAATAAAATACTTTAATACTCATAAACATAAAATCATATTTATTTAACATCTTTTTAAAATATTTAAATGTTTCAAAATGACATGTCTTGATACATTTTGAAACGTTAAAATTAACGTCAGATTACAATAACAACCATGTTGTCTGTCTATCAAAAACATCTTTATACATTATTCACATAAATACTGCAAGCCCTATCCCCCTGCCTACCCCCCTCGGGCCGAGACGCAGCGTAATGAATTAATTAAACACTTCCACTCCACTGAGAAGTCTGATGGGAAATTAGCGCGCCGCTAACACCATCTAGTAGGGAGTAGCGACAACTTTTTTGTTTAGTACTTCATAATTTTTTGATGAAACTAGTGATTGTTCGTCTTTTTTTATTATAAAACCGTTTTAACTGTGTTATCAGTTTTTTATTAAAAACTCTGGAATGGAAATTTAGATCCATAATCAGTTTAGCAAATAGATAGCGCCATCTACCGTTGAGTAGCAACAACATTGACCCTAATTGAAAATAATTTTGTAGTTTACCAATTATAACTGCCCCTATGACTCATCATGAGCTTAACTTCACTAACGCGATCAAACGCCCCCATGCCCTTTAAAATGCGGGCAGGAGGGGCTATTTGAAGCGATTACTTAATTTTTTTCAACCCTCAAGCTTTCGAGTAATTAAAATGAGAGGGTTGCAATAGTTCGAAATCAGGGTCATCAATTTAGGAATTGATCGTCTATTTTGATAATCACAAATCGCACATAGGTAGTGATTTTTGACAGTATGAAAAGTTACGATAGCTAAATTCAGTTTCAACTTCTGTTACTAGATGGCGTTAGCAATAGCTTCTTTCTAATTTTTTTTGTAAGATTGCCTTCGGTGCCTTATTTATACCATCAAAATTCATGCAGACCTTGTACAATCTAAACCAGATTAACGTAGTTTGATGTTGTTCATTTATTATTCTGCTGTCTATCCTCTCGGTGTATTCATAGTTCATTTCTAACGACACCCGTGGGGATGGTCGGTAACTCGGTTGGTTCATACTTAAAGCGAAACTAGACGAAGCAATGATGGTTTAAATAAATTGGGGCTGTTATAGATTCTTTGCTTAGGAAAGTTGAGAGGTCGCGACTCGGTTGGTGTCAAATCAATGTCAATATTGAATTGGTTTTCTCAATTTTATTTTGTAAAAGAGGTTTTTTTTTTATTTGGACGTCAAATAATATTTTTAAAGTTGTTGCGGACGGTTTCATATCCGACTACTCTGAGAAAATAAAACACTAAAACAAAATCAGAGTTCAGTCTCTTTTAAAGTCCGTACAATTTCTTCTAATAGTCAGTTAATATGAAAATCACGAGGGTTGTATTTGTGACCTTTATATACAAAATTGACTAGTAACACACTCACACTCATAACAGGTTCTCTAATAATAATGATGTGACAGACGTTCTTTTGCTTTATCTAGATGATACGATGATTTCTTCCCAAGATGCTTTATTTTGTTTCTCCTGTTACTGTACACGTAGGAGTGTACTGTCACACTTTAAAAAAGTCTTCCTTACAAGATATCTTCAACTCACCAGTTCCAAATCATACAATATCAACTTTATTTATTCTCTGCTAACCCCTATTTAACCTTAGGCGTGAAGGTACCCCAAAGGGTCATGGCCATTAGGCTGGTCCGGGGATACCGCACGGTCTCCCGGGAGGCGGCGAGCCTCCTTGCCGGACTACCGCCATGGGATCTGGAGCCGAAAGTCCTCGCGCACATGTGGTAGTTGCGCGAGGAGGCGAAACGCCGGGGTGTAACTCCGCTGCCTCGAGAAATCACGGCACAGCGGACAGAGCTCCGGTGGGATCTGATGGCGGCATGGAGTGTGCGATTGTCGCAACCCAGCTGCGATTGCGGCGATAAGTCCGCCCGGCTTGGGCGGAGCACCGCCGTGTCCTCACGGAGCCGATCGGCGGCGGCGATCTCTCGCGTCCGGCCCTGGTTCAGGCCATGGTTCGGAGCGAGAGTGCATGGGAGGCCGTCACCTCCTTCTGCGAAGCAGTTATGTTCGCGAAGGAGGAGGCGGAGCGCGCGAGGGAGATGCAAGCTGCACTCCGTCGCGGCCCTAGTTGCCGCAGGAGACGCCCCGGGCGTCGGGAGTCGAGAGCCGACTTCCGGCCACCGTAGGCGCGGGCTTGCGGACGGTGAGCAACGGGCAGCTCGCCGTCCGATAAGGACCAAGCCCGTGTCGACGGCGCGTTGTGTTCCATGCGCGCCTCAATGAGATGTCAGCACCAACCGACGGGGTCGGAAGACCAATGCCTGCTGGGGTTGCGGGTTTGTCCGAAAGGGATATCGCGGCCCCGGCACACAGGCAACGGAAGGAACACGGGTGGGTTTTAGTCAGTAAAAGTCTGACACACCCTCTCGCTCTGCCCAGAGCGGGAGAAGTCATTTGACGATTTCCCATCCTCAAAAAAAAAAAAAAAAAAAGGCGTGAAGGTACACACTCAATTATAACGGTTTCACCCTAAACACCATGCCCGAGGCATTTTGAAATCAACTCGGAATGAGGGCCAACCTTAATGGGGGATTCACACAATAAAAATTGTGAAGTTGGAAAACATTTTGAGGGAAACAGTATTTTTTTTTGCAGATCTCAACAACTGTGTTGTTTTTAATTGGTATTTGATATTTTTGTAGGTATCATCATTCAAAGACGAAAGATGACGTAAGAAGGAGTAGAAAATGTGTTTAGCGCTTCTGAAGTTTTAGATTCATACTAGCTTATAGCAAGGGCGGGCGTTTTTGGGGGACTGTCTTATGTAATTTTGATGTTCGAAAAGTCCTGATTCTCAGCCATTGAATTTGAATGTATCAAAAGTAAATGCTCGACGTAACATTTTCATTGTTCCTACACTCAACAAGCGTATAAACATGAATTTAAAAAAAAGCTATCTCTGCTAATCCTAAGCGAAAAACGAATCCTAAAAAAGAATGCTTCCCAAGTTGCATCACAACATTCCCCACATATTTCCCCATCTGGTTTCCTCCCAACAAGCTCAAAATGACCAACAAATTCCAGCATTGTCAAGTAACCAGAGCTCAAAGCTTACATTGTAAACGACACGGTTACCTGTCCCCCTATTGTCGCCATCTCCCGTCTGTTCCCCGTCTGTCCCCCGCTATCCCAAGTTTTGTTTGTCCACGCCTTCGACCGTAATCATGTCGTCCTGTGTAAATAACATAAAATTTAATACACTCGCCTGCTGTTGAGTCGTTATCATCTGAACCAGAGGAAGTAGGTTAGTGGTGTTTGAATTTGAGCTTTTTTTGATGTTGGAGGTAATTGGTGAAGCAATTTTCGGGGATATCTAGTAAGTTTGTGTATACTTGATGAAAGAAATTTGTTTGACAAAAGAATTCGATATTCTTATTTACCTCATTTGACTAACGTAGTATTCTGTCAGTTATATTTCTTTTTTTGGCTGATGAAAAGTCCTTATCTTTCTCTCGTAACGCCTCTTCTCCACCATTTTTCCCAGCAACATTTCTTAATAGTCACGCTATTGTTTTACTAATTGTCTGTCCCGAACAAACTCATCCCACAAAAAAACTTCAGTATTTCAGTTCATCGCTCATATGAAACTTTTTTTACGACTGATAAACAGATTTTTAACATCTCATGTCTCAATTCTTTCCTAATTTTCGCAACAACACTTATCGAATGCTCCGCAAAACATACAAAAAAGCTGTACATCTCCCACAAAGTCCTAGTACCTATTTATTCACTTACTAAACACCTTAAGCTTTAAAACACATAGTATAATCCCCTCGTAATTCCGGTGGTCGGCTTAATCAGTTGGGCTCAGGTGCTAACACATTATTGCGGTAACGATACCCCTGCTAATTACGAGAAACAGCACACAGTACACAAGACCTTTATGTTGGTAGTTATTTGTGTTGAGATTTTTTTGAGGTTAGGTTTAAAAGTTTCCTTGTGCTGCGATTGTGAACTCGTGTTCATGATAGGTAATGTTTTGTGCATTATGTATGTCCAGCTGTGGGATGAGATAATAATCAAAATTGTGGCTAGGCGAGGTTTGTACCCAGAACCTACAAATTTTGCGGTAGAAAAAACTATACTAACCGCTATTATCCATGTAAAAGCTATAAACCGGAGATGATTGTTGTTTTTACTTAGCTATATTTTGAATATTTAATTAAAATTCACGTATTAATTCGCTTTTTATGCGTTTACATAGTAGACGCAAACATGCAGGTAGCAATCTGGAGCCCAAATGTAATAAAATTTGCTCACTATAATCTAAAAATCCCGGTGAACACGCTCTCAAATATCAGCGAGCGAGTGAACTCAAAAAAACAATGAAAAACAGATAACAGGGGGAATCTTTTGTTTCAAAAATCATTCCAACGTTTAAAAAAATTCGTAAAATTTTTCTTCTCACAATCGACGATGGAAGCAGAGATGCCTTTCATGTTTCTGTATTGGATTTTTTTTATCACGGCACTGATTTTTAGCGAATGAAAATGCTTTTTCAGCGACCCTCCATCCGTTTTAGTTCTTTCATTCGTCTGCATCGGTTGTATAATATCTGTCTCGTCCGTAATGAGATTACGTAGCGCTCGCAGCGGGGAGTAGCGGAACTAAAATTTTATTATTGATGACGCGATGATGTAATTGGATGGAATTGTGTGTTTACGCGTTAATGAGGTTGGCTGAGCGCAATGTCATACAATGGGGACGTGATTGATAGTCAGTGCGTGTGTGCGCTTCGCTTTTATTAATTTTTTGTACGCCGCGAGCGTATATTTTAAAATATAGCCGAAATGTTTTACTCTGCGTAATATGCTATACAGAGCTTTAATTTATGTTTACTATACTTATCTATATTCTCCTATATTCTCTAACAAAATCCAATCACACTTGTCGTAATCTAACTGCCCAATTTACTAACAACATACCAAATCAAAAGCTCAATTCCACAACCACTAAAACATTAACACTAACACCACCTACCGTCGAGTAGTGAAACAACAACATCCCTAACTCCCCAACAGATGCCGCTGTACACAATCGACAAGACGTCAATACTAACCCCATGCATGTTTTAGTACATAGAACGCATCATATCATGCTCCCTTAGCGGGATATATCATCAAAATTACTAACGTTTCGCCCGGAATGACTTGTAAAATATTCAGCAACAAGGTAACGGCTTTTGTGCGCCTTAATGAAGTATAGACAGAGTTTGGTTAACTTTTTCTCGCGGGCTTTTATTTATTTTATCTGTGTTAGTGTTGTTTGGTTGGTAGTTTGGCGGGAATATTATTTACGTTTTTGGAATTGAGTGTGTATGAAATTTTTAGTAGTTGGTACTGTAGTTGGATATAGTAATGGAATTTGTTGTTGAGGTATTATCACTGATAGTGTTATTTATAATAATTATAATGTATGAACACTAGGTAAAGATTTATGATTCGTGATTTACCTATTTATATAATTTTATTGAATCAGGTGTTTGAATGTTTAATATCCAGAGTAAAGATTTTAGGCAGATAGATTACCTTAGGTGTGGTGTTACTAATTTCTATTTATTTGGACACATTTTTAAGCATTCTGATAACAATAAATAAATAGAAATACTAAACATTTGAAAATGTTTTTAATTAATAATGTAAGTTCCTAAGTATTTCACTTATTTTGAAGATCATAATAGCATTAAATCATTGCTCTTCAAATCATTTCTTTAACACTCTTTAGTGCCACATCAATTTAAAAGAAAATGTCATAATAATTATCGTAAGTACATAAATCAAATTTTATTTCGTAAATAATATATGTATTTTGTCGTTTATCCAAAATGAAACATCATTAGGAGTTCTTTATGGCACTTACAAGTAAATTTTATTGCTTTTCGTGAAATCATTTGGACGATTTTATGGCATCATTAATAGTAGGAATCAGCAATCATTAAATGGTAATATTTATAGATCTTTGAGATCGCACTGATTAAGTAGACATTATTTTTTAATGTGAAATAAAATTTTGAAACGAGTAATAATTTATATTTGAAAACATAAAATTACTACATATTGATTGTATATACACAATCTAGCAAAGTTGTGTGTGTACACAGTGTTTTTTGACGACTACATGGAAATGTTTAAAAATTACTAGGTTTAGTTCTGGTCTGTTTTCTATTTTTTTAAATAACTAGAATGTGGCAAAAAAACTGAATTTAGAGTTAAGGATTTCAACATCAATCAAATCATCATCAAGAATCATACACACTATTCATTCTTGGACCAGAATCTTGCTTTAGTCAGCCATATTTGCGGATACTAGATTCAATCCCATTCAATAATAATAATCACTACCCCATAACCGAATGACAAACTACGCTATCACCTTCAAAATTACAACCGCATCATATCTACACAATACCGACAACCTCATAACAATTGCGCCAGCAGTTCTGGAGATGTAAGCTCACGTATATACAACATAGCAACCATAGAAAAATAAACCCCAGGTAGTCAAACATAAGGTTGAAATTCGTGTGGGTGGTTATCACAAAAGGGTTTGGACACATCAATTGGTATCTGCCTTGTGCAATACGGAGTGGTGCAGACATGTTTGTTTATGGCTATGTACGGTCAGCAGGACAAGCTGGACGTCGTTATAGTGGATAAGGGGGTGAGCAGAGATGTAAGGTTTTGGTGCTGATGTTTGATTTGGATGGGAAGTTTCAGTTAGGATTGGTTCAAGATGGTCGAAGTTGAAATAAATATCGAGCTATAGTTTGTTAAGCTGTCAGCTTATAGGTGGGGTTTTGTTTAAATGATAAATCATTTTATTTCTGCAAGTAGGTTTGTAGAAAGTTTTACACGCCAATCGTATTTTAAAAACTAGATGAGGTCGGCGTTTCCTATCTAACTACTCTGAGAAGAAAGGCAGAAACAAACTAGAGAGGTCAGTCTCTTTTAAAGTTCAGATAATTATAATCTGCTTCAGATCATGTGAAGACCATGTAGATTGGTATCAGGAATAGTCTTTTGAGGAAAGAACCACACAGATTGAGTGGACCTGTCCAGTCAGTGCACGCATTTGTCAGTAATCGTGCAGCACAACTTAGAACTAAAGGAACAATTCATAAGGGGGGGAACCGCTAAGGTACCCCGCGAAATTCAAATTGTAAAAGACGAAAGAATGTTCTTTTTCGCTTTCGCCTTAAATTATTTTAACTAAAAACGAGACCGGATATAGAAAAAAGAACAAAATAGTACAGTACTACAGCGCAGACCGCAAATAAATTAGGATAGCAGCACGATAATGATGACATTGATGAGATTTTTGCTGTAGGTAAAAAAAATAAGCGCAAAGCTTTTGATATTGTAGAACATTTTCACTACGTAACTGCTAAATCGATAAACAGTTTACTGAAAGCATAATCAAAATAAATTCAAAAGATAAATATTGTTCTACATTATTCTGTTGTCCATACCAAACACTGAACAGTGCGTAATGGGTATTTATTGAGTGCAGCACCATCTGTCGGTGAGTGGACTAGCTAATGTTGTGTGCTACCCGACAATAGATGGCTCTAGTTTGTATACGATTAAATATTTTATACGATTATGGCGTTTACTTTACTTTAGAAGCTGAGTTAAGTGGGTTGCATAAATAAGAGAGGTTATATATTTATGATGTTTTGCCAGCATTATTTAGGCTTTTTATGATCTTTCCTTTCGTTTTCACTTACTGATGATAAATTCTTGTAATTTTTTGTAATTAGTAGGTACAAGCTGTGTGGTCTTTATTTTAATTAGAAAATGTCATCCAAATGGATACCTAAATAAAATGCTGCAATAAAAACTTGCATGCGTAACTCACACGATATCGAAATAGTTTTTATATTGACAGTTCAAAAATGTTTATTCCTTTGTTATATTTCATAGTTTCTATAAAAATATTGTTGTAAAAAAATTGGAACGGGTTTTTTTTTACTTGTCAAGTTGACAGCCATTGTGGTTGTGACTGTGTTATGTAAGTAGGCTGCTAATTAATGTTGAACGTAAAACGGAAGAAGTTTCGTTTCCACCACTTACACGCTGTCATAGGGTTCCTTCCAATAGAAATAATTAAGATCTGTCTGACAATCAGCACTACAGATATCGATATCGACCACATATTGTAAATAATCTGGAAAGGTATATAATGGTAGGCGTATTTGGTAAAAGAAATAATCTTGAAAAATGTATGGCATGGCTAGCGAAAAACGCCAATCAATCTAAACATATTATAAATTAAAGCTGCTTTTCCTATCTGTCTATGTGACCGCGTTGTTCTTCTATTAATACACTACGGATTCGGATGCGGTTTACATTATCATTAATTAGAGAATTTATTCCTAAATATTTCTGTTTATTCCATTAATATTATTAATATACTCGTAGATGTTTTGTCAAGTCCAAAATTCATGCGAAGCCGGGACGGGTCGCCAGTAAACGATAAATACGTACTTCCGTCCTAGGGAAACATACTAGTCCAAAAATTCGATACAACAATTTACCCTCAGCTTTTTAGAGTACCCCCATTTAGTTTAAAAGAGTTACTAAATTAATAATAAGTGTACAAACTGCGGGCAGAATTAAAAATTGATTTAGTGCTGTTTCGCCCCAATAATGTCTCTAACGACCCCCGTTTGGGTCATTCGGGGGCTTAATAACGACCTCTTATGAGTTTTCTGTCACTGCTAACTACCTTATGTTATTAATTGTCGTGATAATAATATATATTTTTGAGAAAAAGTACGGTAGAGATATTTTTTTAATGTTTTTGGTGTTTAAGGAAAATTTGACACTGCAATTTTCTCCCTGGTTCTTGACTCTGATTAGTAATAGCAATAATGTATTATCAAATATCTACCATAACTTGATATTATTAGTTTAATTTAGCGGTTTATGTAAATCTTTTGTTTCCAATGTCTTTTCTGCAGCTTATGTCAGTACATTTTATACTTTTTCGTCATCGTTATCGCTGATAGAGTGTCACTTTGTCGAGGCCCTCAGGACCTTATATTATAGGCCATCTTCTTAAAGACCAAATTTCCCTTAATCATAGTTAAACAGGCGTCTCCCACTAATTTTCGCCTTTCAATTTAGCTTGTAAACGTTGTCTGAATTCATTAATCGTTCTGAGCGTTCATAACCGAACTATAGTAATTTTAACGGCGCCGTGAGTGATGGAAAGGGGCGCGAGAGGTTCAGAATTCAATTCCCAGTCCGTAACTGACAAGGGTATAGTTATCTATCAACTTCTGCTATTGGCGCCCAAATGGGACCGTTAAATATTTCGGAATTAGTGAAGTCTTTGGATGTTTTGTGTTTAGTTTCAAGTATTTTTTCAATGTATTTTCGTAATTTAAAAGGACCTTGTAAATGATATACAGTTATTATGGTCTTAAAATATTTAGCTGTAGGTTTACTACCTATGTACGTGTTATTTTTTACTTTATTGTTGAGAAATATTGATTTATTAATTTCATTTCTTAAAATTTAGTCGCCATAGGTTATTATGAATCTCAAAGTCGTCAACTAATTCTATAGCTCAGATTCTAAAGATTTCGATAATCAGGGACTTTTCGATTTAAAAAATGTAAAACTGCCTCGTTGGTGTGAAATACCATAAAAACCCAAAAAAAAACTCACCACCTCTCAACAAAATCATAATAAATGAAGACCACAAAACGGTTTCTATTCTTTAACCGCCAAAAACCAAGTTAAAATTGGCGTGAGGCTCGGACGGCTGGTCAAATGGACCACGCTTAGATTTACGAGCGGTAGCCGGTGACCACTCCAGCCAAGCGTTAATCTGGGGTCTAATCGACCGGTCGTGGCATGTTCCGCGAATGTTCCAATTGATTTTTTTCTGGTTAGGCGAGCGTTGGATATGATTTTTTACAGGAATCATGGAAAAAATATGGTGGGATAAAAATTGTGTATAGACATGTGTGGTTCTAATGGAGAAGCTAGTGAAGAGGTTAATATACTCACTATATAGTTAAACTGTGAAAAAACTGCTCGCAAAATCCGAATAAATCTACGAATATGATTGAATAATCATCTTTCACCTTTCCTATAACTGCTTAACCAACATAAATATCTTGGCCTACAGTGGCTCATTGACTAAACACATGACATTTACTTTTCACATGACATATTTAAAACAAAGATGAATTCTCTCTTTTTATATCTACTGCTACATAAACATTTCTCTGAAATCTCAGCGAAATTTTTCAAAACCTTCGCCTATTCTGTCCTCACTAAAAACCGTAACGTCGATTCCTATCAATTAACAAGATACCCAAGAACCGACATCCTAATCTTGATTCCCATCGTCTGCAACATGCCAGGAACAGAACCCAAGGGGTCTCCAATGACACGGAACATGAAAAATTTCACTCCCCGCACCCCCTCCGTTAAACATAGTCGAGTGATTTTATTTTTATAAATTGTGCCGGCTGTGTCCCCGACGTAACGTCTAACCGATTCTGTTCTAAATTGGAATGTAATAAAAATGTTATTTGTGGGTTTAAGTTTAGTTCTTGTTTAGTTTATGAGGTCGGGGTTGGAGGCTGTAAAGATTGAGTTTTAAATCATTTTTGCTAATCGGTTGTAAAGATGTATTTTGTGTGTGTTGATTGTGAAATTTTTGCACTGGCGATAGAATGAGGTGATATTTAAAGAACTTCGTTTATTTCCATCTTCTTAATGAACGCCAACGTTCAATAATCTCTGTATCATTGATAGGTAATAATGATGAATTCACTGCTAGGCAATTATGTATTTTGATATCATGAACAATCACTAGTAAAATTTATATTCGGAAAGAAAATCTTAGAAAAACTAGCACAGAAATGGAGAACAAAAAATTCAAAACAATAATACAAGGCTCTTCAGAGCAAACTCACAATTGACCCAGCAAGATATCTTAAAGAAAAACACACAATACCTTTATGATTCGCATAATGATGCCTATTAAAATACTAAAGAGAAAGCGAGAAAAAAACACAGCTTTTTTTGACAAATTTAATTAAAAGATGGTTGTTAGTACAATAGGTCCCACGTTTTTGGCGCCATTTGAGATGCCGCCATTTTCTTTTTTATTATAATTAATCGTCTGTTCTTTTGTTGCAGGTACTAGGCTGTTTACTAGTAAATAATTAAATTGTTTAGTTTGGAAGTGAATGTTGATTTGTTTAGAATATTAACATGGCTAATTTTGTTTATCATTGTTTGAAAAAAGTTTTCAATTCATTATCAATGTTTAAAAAGTAGTATACTAATATTGTAACTCTCTGTTTTAACAAATGTGTTAAAGATGTCTGTGATGTACCTGTAATGTAAAAGTTTGTGAAAAAAAGAAATTGAATGTAAGATATTATTTTGAGGTTTATTTATAAATGTTTCTGAAAGTTAAGTAATGATTAACGAACGGCTAAGCCATACATTTTAGACGTTTAAAATAAAACGTGTCTTAAAGCAACTGTTATAAATAGTGTTTTTTTTTTTGTATGGCTTTCCTATATAAGTAACCTTATAATATTTTCTTAGGTCGCGAAATCACTAAACAAGAAGAATCAAGAACCTTCAAAGAAAAAATAATCAATTTCTGCATTTTACTTTGTGACAAATTCCCAATTTGCTCACACATAGGATGCCGGAATTGTTAAGCGCGCCATCTTACGACTGACTACTAAACAAAAAGTTGCTTGCTATTCTCCAAGAGATGGCGCTACTTATACCATTATTTATTTGTTAATTTGTTTTTACTATGAAGAAAGAAGACTCCAGAAGTACTTACAGAAGCAAGAAAGAAGTATGTATTGTGTCGTGCCCTTGTCATTCTTCTTGCCCGTGTGCGTTAGACTACTGGACGGAGAACTGATAAGGGCATGTCCTATACAAAATCATCATGAGCGTTTTGAAGAACTGAAGATGATTTTTTCTACTGTACCTTTTCGCGTATGTTTTGTGACTTTTTCAGAATTATGGTTATGTTTCTCTATTGCTTTTCACCCTAAGAGATCTTATAGATCAAACATTCACAATAAAAGGTGTTTATTAAAAACTTACTTGGAAATAAATAATTTTATTGTGTGTCTTGAAATTATTCTGTCACCGGAATGTTTACCAGCCTTTATTTATATTTGCATTGGTATTTAACATATAAGATTGAAGTAAAAATATTTCAAAACCTCTTGCTAAGAATGGTCCTATTATTATCGAATCATTAAACGATTTATAGTTATATCTGCTTCTCTTGTGTTAAGTTGTCTTAATACGTAACTACTAAGCTATAGATCAACTATTCTTATTCAAAAGTGTATAATTATCAAAAAGTAACTTGTTTATTTTTATTTTTATTTTGTCTTTAAATTATTTTGTCACCAGAATGTTGTCCTTTATATTTGCATTGGTTATACAAAATATTTCAAACCTCTTGCTAAGAATGATCTTATTGCCGAAACATTAAATTGTATAGTTCCAACTGCATCTCTTACTTAGTACTTAGGTATTATCACAACATATCATAACACATTTTTACAATCTAATTTTTTTTCCTTTTTTTTTTTAAATATGTTGTTAGGCTACCTATGTATAAAATTGTATGTTTATGTGTTGTGCCCAAATTGTAAAACTGTACCTACCTTGTCTTTTGATAAAAATAAAGTCTTCAATAACATAATTAGTTGTTTTTATGTCCAATACCCCAAACTCCTATTTCATTAGCTGGTTACAAACAATTTGACACAATTAATACCATAACATCTAAAATAACCAAAAGGTAAGCTAGAGACACGCCTAACACCCACATTTAGCCAGCTATGTTTAAGTCCTATGTAATAGGGGGCGAGCCTATAGCAATATAAAAAATATCAATCTGCTTAGCCTTTTCCCAACTATATTGGGGTCTGCTTCCAGTCTAACCGGATGCAGCTAAATACCACTATTTTACATGGAGCGACTGCTATCTAACCCCCACAACCCAGTTACTGGGTAACACGATACCCCTTGGTAAGACTGGTTGTCAGACAGTATTTCGGGCTTATGCTCGTAACGATTATCAAAGATCCCAGAATGACAGCCGAGACCACCGTCTTAACGTGCTTTCCAAGGCACAGAGGGGTCCCAGTACCCATCCACTGACTGAACGCGGCAAGAGTAGCTTAAACTGATCGATCGACCCTTGCGGCTGTTTTTATTTAGCCACGAGCCCCTCAACCTATTGCATTATACAATACTAATACTATATAATGAACTATGTTCATAACCATGCTTGGCAAAGGTCCCCTTCATTTGCACCTTCGATAACCCTAAATAATGTTACTGATGCCGCAATCAACGTGGCCACATATTGGGCTCTTCCAATATTAAAAAAACAAGAAGACACGAAACACGAAAAGAAGAAGACCTAATAGAGTAGTCCACGAATAGATAATACTAAAAATATCCCACTCTCAGAGCAGGAGACATTGCAACACAGAAGTACCATCAAAGAAGTTCATATCTAACCAGTTTGAACCCGTGAACACGATGACCACATATGATACCGGCCCGGTTCTATAGCCGCCGAGCGCTGCAAGCAAGAATAGTCCTTACGGTGCTTAGAGACCTCCATAGTTATCAAATTAAATTAAATCAAGCATCAATTTAGCGACTTACGAGTTGTAGGTTGTCGGTTCAAACCCAGAAAGGCTGTGTGTACTTTGTGTAAATTATTTTATCGCCACTGCTCTCAAAACGGTGCAAGAAAACATTGTGAAGAAACCGGCAATCGACACGTAGAACTAGGCCCAAAAATTCAAAGACATGTTACATTGGTACACGCACTGTGCCCGCGTGCGGCCCACTCCCTCTCAAAGAGAGGTCTGAGTCCCAGTAGTGGGAACATTATAGGTTGCTTATGCAGAAGCATCAATTTAAACGGGTGCGAAGGCATTGATTGGACTGGCGAGCACCTGATTTCGAATCTCACCTACTGCACTATTGACATGAACTCAACCCATACACCATAGAGATACAATTTAGCACTTTTCTTTTGAAAAGAAGTACTTAATGATAGGTATTTTTGCATAACAAAACTAATTATTATTGTAATCAGGCATGCTGGTTCAGCACCCTAATTACGTAACACACTTACAAACACGATCCGAAAGATATTGTGTTAAAAAAAATCATCTGCTTAACAACCTAAATAACGCAATGAATGTTGTTGAACTGACAAAAAATATCAGCAGCTCCCTAACCTAACAGCTGTTTTTTTTAGTGTTGGTCCTTTAGTGAAAGCTATTCATAATTATGAGTACAATGACCCCTTAAGACGATGTCCATAAATTCAATTTCACCTTGTATATAACTTCCCGATATCAATCGTCGGACAGTTGCCCACCAGACTCGACACCCGTCTGGTCGGAGGATCCTCCCTTTTCTATGGAGGATGTGTGAACTTTACACCCTGTTCCCCATACGTTGTATCCTATGGAGAAGAGCCGGGAAGACACACCATGGTTGCTCTTTTAAAAATAATTGGATATTACAATATTTTCAAATAATACATATACACACATACATATAATAATGTTAAAGGTACATGGGAGAACAGTGTAGACCTGTCAAAAAGGTTTTAACAAAATAGAAAATGCTCGAATAATCGAAGCATCTATGATTATTATATTATATTGCATATTGCACGCCCCATGTGGCAGAATGTGATGAGACCTTTATGTTATTTGAGACCTTGTATTGTACCATATTCGGACAAATAAATGAATTTGAATTTGAATTTGAATTTGATTCTACAAGGTACCATTGCGGGCACCACTTTGAAAACAAAATCCAGTGCACACGATGACCACATCTGTTTAGCGCAGCTTTTTTTTGTAGGTAAGCGTTACGATAGCGGCCGAGCGCTGCAAAAACGAATAGTCCTTAGAACATGCGCAGTTTGGACGTGTTTTCCTAAGAAATTTACTCGTGCGAACACACGAATACAGCCGGAGGATCCCGACTTCCCAAGTACTAAGGGAGCGCACAGACTGAGTGAGAGTTAGTCGTGTACATATATATGTAGTTTCAACGTCCGAAAACAATCCGAACTTGTTGGGATTTTTCGTGCATTCAATGCGATGTCACCGGAACACTACTTAATTGACGGAGAAAAACGTACCTATTCAGTCTGCGCACTCAATAGGGATATTGACAGGGGCAAAAAAAAACTATTTAGTCCGTCAGTCAAATACTAAAAAAAATTTAGACACGTATGTTTTGCTTTATCTAATTAATAAAACATGGTTTAGATAAAACGCATTAAAGTTGGGGATTGGAGGCTCGCTACGTTACAAGTCAGTTTATAATCTACCGGCCAGTGACGTCATGCTACATTTTAACGCATTGCCTACTCAATGTATTGCCGTAATCTTTTGAGTACGTAAAAAAGAAAAAATACGTGTCCAATATTTTTCAATAATCTACTTAACGGTTTTTTTTTTTTTGTCAACATAATCCCTATTCGTACGACGACGATCTTACGTTTACGTACGATACAAATTCGTGTCCAAAGTGCGCGCGGCCTTACGGTGTTCAAATTTGCGTGTCCGCGATAGTACATAGTCTGGCACCAATGAGAAAACCCAAAATTGTGTTTTGGGTTTTGTTACCATAGCAACCAGAAAACAACTCCCATGGGTCGTGATTTAATCCAATTACAGTGAAGTGGGTGTGGTTACTTAATAAATAAGTGCATGGTTTAACTCCTTAGGGATTGGTAGAATACTGCCAATCAATTTTTTAAGAATACCTACCTTTTTTTGAAAGCCTGATCAAATATCAGAAGGCCAATCTCGTTTAAAACGTTCAAGTCGCAATCTGTCGAACTTGTCAAAAATGATGGTAAATAATTGTATTTTTGACAGATTGTATTTGTGACAGATTGTATTTTAAACAGATTGTATTTTTGACAGATTGCGAATGAGATGCGAATGTTCTTTTAGATTACGGGAATGGCCCCACTGATCAGTAAATCTGTTGTTAAAGTTGTGATTGGACGGTACCGCACTGCTTTCATTTACGAATCTGACGTTATGTTTTCCGTAAAATTTGCGAAGTACCGCTTAAGTCCTCGCGAGAAAATGTCGTTTTCGAATGATGAAGATGATGTGGCGTGTTATAATTATCTCCGTTTACGAAAAAAACGAAAAAGCTATTGGCAACATCCCTAAACCTAAAAAAATTGTGACCGAACAGACACTGGACATTTCTATCGAGACGCAGTATGCCGAAACTCCCCGCTCCCGCGCATACCGAGCCAATCAGAAAACGCTCATTGAAATATAGGCACAGTCGGGAAAGGGCCTAAGAATCTCGCGCAGGATGCGGTACGCAACTGCCCGCTTCTATTGTTTTAACGATTAGGAAGTCACGAAACTATTCGCGTCAGTTCGGACAAAGTCAAATTCAAATTAACGTCAACGTCAAAGTAAGTTCAAAGTCAAAGTCAAAGAACACCTCCATAAAAGTTCTCGCCTCAAAGAATCTAAACCAAAGGAGAAAAGTTGAGATTTGTGATGTTGTCGGCAGATTAGGTACTTAATACACAATGCTGGGAGCCCTCCTGGAGGGTTACCTCACGTCGCATATGGGATGCCGGGAGCCGTAGCGGAGGGCTCATTTTAAATGTAGGTTTTTCTTAACGAATTTGGTATTATAAACTGTGAAAATAAAATCAGTTATAAATTTTAACAAGATTTCAAACATTATGCTGGTGACACTCGTCGAGGGTTAACTTTGGCGCAAACATAATGCCGGTGACCCTCCTGGAGTCAACTTGCAATATCTATGGCGGCATGGCGAATGAGCTCTATGAAAAATGGGTGGATTCGAAAGTGTTATTCAATAAGGGTTTATTTATTTACTGATCATGATCATAGGGACTGTCTGGGACCCGCACATTGAGACAGATTGACTTTACTGTGTCCTGTTGTTCGTCAAGTCAGTGTAGGTGGATACAATCCATCCATAGTTCCCTATCCACCCATTCTAATAAGTATCTGTCTGTCTGTAACACCTTAACGGCAGAATGGAATGAATTAAATTTGGCACACCTGGGTTATGGCTGTACAGTGGGCTCCAGAGAAACATTATGATGTAAAATCATCAAAATAAACCAATTTTATTTATACATTGATATTGTTGAAAATTACATGATTACTTTGGTATTATATTATTTTAATTATTGTGAAGAAAATAACAAAAATAAAGGCCAGACATAATCTTTGTTAGGCCATAAGAGAACCATGTAGATTAGTGTCTGAAATGGTCTTTTAGGAAAATAACTACACAGATTTGAGTGGACCTGTCCAGTCAGTGCAAGTATTAATCAGTAATCGTGGAGCTAACACGACACGAGAAACAAAAAATATCCACATAGTCTGTGAGGACTATGTGGATATCTTTTGTTTCTCATTCATTTATTTTTTTCTTTCTCAGTTAGTTTTAATGATGATCTGGCAGTTTGAGTAGTTGATGCGGGCTACCCAAACGTCCTTTGTTTGGTATTGTTCGTCGAATTGAGCTCCACGATTACTGACAAATAATTGCACTGACTGGACGGGTCCACTCAAATCTGTGTGATTCTTTCCTCAAAAGACCATTTCAGACACTAATCTACATGGTTCTCATATGGCCTGACCAAGATTATGTCTGGACTTTAAAAGAGACTGTGACCTCTGAGTTTGTTTCGGCCTTTCTTCTCAGAGTAGTCAGATAGGAAATGCCGATCTCATCTAGCTTATTTATAATATGACGTGTAAAAGTGTTTCCGTTATCCTATTTACAGAATAAACAATTTCATTTCATTTCATTTCGCTTCATTACCCCCTTACATTGTTTTTTACATTGCTAGGGGTGAGGTTTCTCTGGAGACCACTGTACAAGTTCATAGCCGACTACAGCAGCAGCAGTTTCTATGTTATTCTATAAAATACCTTCCGTAGCCAGCGACACTTCGTAATAAAACAAATTGAGGACCTATTTAAAGGGGAAAGGCTGTTACAGTACCAATGAATTCCTAGATGACATATGACATTGTAACTTAATATGATTGATCGTGCTAATTTGACATTTATTATTTATGATCTATTGTACTTGAATTCTTAATTGACCTTTATTGTTTTTATTGACTTTTCTAAATGTAGTTAATTAATTTTATTTTATTTGCAATTGTATAATGTTATTTTTAAATTTTTCAACACAATGTACCTATATTGTTATGAAATAAATTGCTGATGACTTATGACTTATACCAGTAGTGTCGCGACGACACGTCGCCTGATACTGCTGCCTGCAGTCGGACTTCTACCTGTACAAGGATACTTTTTATCCCGATAGTAGGTTCTCTTGGGATAATTTCCGACCTCCTCATGAGTGAAGACGCGGGTAAAGGCTAAGAATATGCAAATAAACTTAGTAACAAAATGTTGGTTTTATTTCCTACCGAAAGTTTGAGAAATAAAACAACCGACTTCCAAAAAAAAAAACTACGAAGTGAAAAATAACTTTAATTTCGGAAGACGGTGTCTTCCGAAACCGTTATGACTAGTGGTCGCCTAGAGGTCGAAATTCGACCATAATAAATTCATTTAAATTGTCAATATTCTAAGGTAGCCATCTTGTGTCAAACGCATGGTAGTGTGTGTAATGTTTTTTTTATTAATTTAATTTACGGTGACGGTTGACGGTGTCTTTGGTTTTGAATTTTCGTTTTTTGCCACTGACTTCCGAAATTAAAGTTATTTTTCACTTTGTAGTGTTATTTTTTTTTTGTTGGGGGTTTTTTCTACCTAGCTCACTGGGCGGCGAAATTGGGGCTGTGTCATCGCAAGCAAGTACAGTCAGGTCCAAAGAAGGGGCACGCAGTGTTCCATGTGAGCCTTTATGAGAGGACGTGCGGTCGTGGGATCGGCGGCACTGGTTGATGGGGCCCGCTAGGCATGGCGGGCTGATACCAGTCGGTGTGCGGTGAATGTACAAGTATCTCTCGAGCAACGTAGAGGAACTTTGTGGTTTTAGTCGGTAGGAATCCGACATAAGCCTCAGTTCTCCCAACACGGAAGGTATCCATGAGGATTCCGCACATGATAAATAAAGGATAATAATCATCAAACTGAAGGTGCAATGGGCAGATCATATTATTCATCATTTCAGCCGAAAAACGTCCACTGCTGGACATAGGCCTCCCCCAAATGGGGAGTTTGGCATAATCGCCACGCTTGACAGGCGCGTTGACGATCGCAGTATGATGTTAAAATACATAGAGAACGCTGCTGCCCATACTCTAGTGAGTCCCTTAGTCGCCTTTTACGACACCCACAGGAAGAAATGGGATGGTACTATTCTTTATGTCCGGCACCACACGGAACACACGTACTCGTATTATAGCGGAAACAATATTAAACAAAACAGTATTGTCACCATTATCATGTCGCTATCGACATATGTAGGTACCAACAGAAATTGAGGTTGAGAGCAGTGACAGACCAGTGATATAGCGACCCCGAATTCGGCGAGTTGTTGGTTCGCATCCAGTGGGTACTGTACTTTGTGTAGGTCAGTAATATCACCACTGCTCTCAAAATGATTGAAGACAACATTGTGAGGAAACTGGCATGTGTTAAAACCAAAAATTCATAGGCATTATCGTACATTAACCCACACACAGTCATGTCTGCGTGGTGGATTACGTCCCGCTCTCACAGAGAGGAGGCCTGAGTCACAGCAGTGGGAACATTAATAATAAGTATTATAATGGTTATGCTTACAGAAATTGTTGTTTTCCAATTTGTATCATCATAGCATCGCCCTATTGATCGAACTAGGAACTAGAGAAGTCAATCTGCCTAGCCTTTTCCCAAATATGTTGGGGTCGGCTTCCAGTCTAACCGAATGCAGCTGAATACCAGTATTTTATATGGAGCGATCTGAGCTCCACAAGCCAGTAACTGGGTAATACAATACCCCTTGGTAAGCCTTGTGTCAGACTTTCGGGCTTCTGACGAGTCGTAACGACTGTCAAAGATCCAAGAATGACAGCCGGGACCAACGGCTCAACGTGTTTTCCGAGCCACGGAGGAGTCTCGGTATGTAAAGATGGTCACCCATCCACTGACCGACCCTGGCAAGCGTAGCTTAACCTGATGGATCGACCAGTGCGGCTGTTGTTACTTAGCCACGAGGTCCTAGAAGAACTAGAGAAGTATTTTGATAATATAATTACCTATGTCTAGGAATAGCTATTATGGCTAGCTAGAAACACGTTATTAAATTTTTATTAGAGATGCCGCGAATGGTCGCCATTATTCGGTGTTCGGCATTACTCGATTTTTTTTTGTTTTTCGTCGTTTACCGAATAATACTGTCTATCATTCGAAATTCGGCGAATAGTTGTCTAAATAAAAATAAACTTTTATATGAACAGAAAAACTAATAAATATAGATACTAGAATGACTTAAAAATAATTAAACTTATAATAATAAACAAAACACACTGATTTTGGACCAACTTTTTGGGGTTCCGTAGTAAACAAGGAACCCTTATAGTTTCGCCATGTCCGTCTGTCTGTGTGCCTGTCTGTCTGTCTGTCCGCGGCTTAGCTCAGAGACGGTGAGTACTAGAAAGCTGTTATTTGGCCTGAGTACACATATTAATCACGCCGACAAAGTGGTATAATAAAATCTTTTTTTTTTATTGGACAACACGAAAAGTGGGGATGTTTTTTTTTCTCATCTATCCCATAGTGTGGGGTATCGTTGGAAAGTTCGTTCAAAAATATTGTCATTGTCGAAACCATTTTTGGATTCAGGAAATATTAAGCTTGCAAATTTTTATTAAAGTCTAGTGCCCCCTGCCAGCTAAATGGTTGGTTTTGGATATGTGAAAAAATTCACTGCTGTAGTGTATATAACGAAATTAAAAGGAAAACTATCACAGCTAAGTAGGCTGTACAGGTTAACGAGTAATAATTGACCAACTTAAATTTGCAGTTAAAAAACATGTTCTCCCATACCGAATGTATGGGAGAACATATTTTTCAACAACAAAGTTAAGTTTGTTCTTGCGATAAATTCACCCCAACTACGGAACCCTTCATTGTGCGTGGTACGACACGCACTTGGCCTGTTTTTATATTAATGATACATATAATTAAAATAAAAAGTGTGTCAAAAATCAGTCATGTTGAAGTTAATTATTAAGTGAACTATAAAGCAGATACTATGTTTTTTTTATAACTATCATTTTCGCCGTAAAAATAAATAGCTTATTATTTTCCGAGTGACTAATAACTTAAAAGTCGACTAAATGTTTGCAACAAATAAAATAACTTGCCAGCGATTAAATATTTTCGCGACTATTATATTATGTAAGGTTCAAAATTAAAGGTGTTATAAAAACTAAAAACTAGCAGCTGCGTTTAGGTAGCAAATAAACTATACCAGTCAAATAAAATATTAGGCGAGGAGCTATAAATAATGACTTGGCGACTAATAATGTTAGTAGGGTGGCTTTTGGGTTAGGTTAGGTTAGAACAGTGACCATTAAAGGCTTGTGCAGACCAGCGCGACTTGTCACGCGACACGAACAATACAATTTCTAAGAAAACTTCACAGTATAACAATAACCGGTGTCGCGTCGCGCGACAAGTCGCGCTGGTCTGCACAAGCTTTAACGCGTGAAGGCGAGCGAGCGGAGCGAGCGTGCCGCGGCAGCGGCCGCCGAGCGCCAGATACCCTCTATTGTGGGTGAATCATTTGGATTAGGTTAGGTGAAAGTCACACAATATATGTATAATATAAGCTAGTTTATATTTATTCTTCATACAAACAATTTTAAATAGAATCTGATTTATATTATTTATGAATGCCCATTTCCTATTTTGTTTTCGCCATTAAGTTTCCGCTTAGATATTAATTCTGTTCCCAAAAGAAAAACTTGATGCTAGTTTAAATTAAAACGGAGCTTATTACTGATATATTAATATGCTACCTATTACTTATTACGATACTCCTTATTAGCTGCCAACCCATTATTATATGGTACCCACTCTATTTTTTTTAAAACCTATATTCATTTTACTTAGTTGCCGCATTAAATACATGCCAAAATAAATTTCCTAAACAATCGGCGCCTTAGAGCCGCGAGCTGACTCAGTCTCGCTCTCCACTCACTCCGCGAGCAATATGGTGCGAGGGCGATAAAAAGTGAATTTGAGCTGAGGTACTATTTGCTTAATAAAATTACATAATGACCAAAGTAGGGGACAATTCTCTACCAAAAATTATCGCCTACAAAATAGTACATACTTAATTAATTTCGTTTCATTCGACACCTTCATTAAGTGTTAAGCCTCAGGGCTAACCAATGATAATAACAATTAAATTCAATTACATCGATTCACACTTTAATTGGTTGTCAATTTAATGGGATTCGGCCGTAGGGGACGAGTTATTGCGATCGAGTATTTCGGTCAAACGTGTTTTTTGTAGCAAAGTATTTTCGGTCGACTTAGTCCAAAAAACTTACCTTATTTACTTAACCCGGAAGCCAAGGAACTAGTTAAAAAAAAAATAGGTTACAAACTTTTACACTGACAGACAACGCACAGCTTAAAGCTGGGTATATACTCCAATAGGCTTATGTAGTTACATAAAGGTAAACAAAAAAAAAACACGTGACGAGACAGCTGTCAAGTAACCGACTAAACGTAATACCTGTCACTTCAGTTGTCGTGCTACGTCATAGTTGTACTCTTCAATTTAGCAACGTTATAATTCGTTGACGTTAAGAGTTTGGGCTGTATACAATAAACAGTTTACAAAATATTATTCTTATTATTCTCAAGCAATTACATCTACTAAGAGTATTTTAAGAATAAATGTTACGTTTAATATACCTACATTAATAAAAGAGGGAACTGTACTCTTCAATTTAGCAACGTTATAATTCGTTGACGTTAAGAGTTTGGGCTGTATACAATAAACAGTTTACAAAATATTATTCTTATTATTCTCAAGCAATTACATCTACTAAGAGTATTTTAAGAATAAATGTTACGTTTAATATACCTACATTAATAAAAGAGGGAACTATTGTAAAAACCTAAAATTTATTTAAATTTATTTATTTATTGTATTTTTAAACAAGAAAGTGTAATCTATAAAAACCCTTTTTACGATTTGTTTACTTTTATTTAACTACCTAAACCTATGGAGTATAGTGTCTAGGAGCATGAAAGAGTTCCTTATAATTAAGAAGGTGAGCACTGAGGAAGGATTTTTGAAAATTCAACCCTAAATAATAAAATAAAAATCTTTTATTTCGGACCCATATATACCTATAGTCCACTTGAATATTATACACACGACTTAAAAAATAGTGTTAGTACTTACATCTACCAGAAAACAACACAAACTATGTATTCATTACTACGCCACGGTGGCATGTCGTCTGGTATCTACGGTACTACGAATCAAAGACCTGACGTCACACAAAAATCCTGACGTCACACAAAATCTTGCATCGCGCAATTTAGAGTTTACCGCGCGGACATTAGTATATAACTTCCCCGACATCAATCTTTGGGCAGTTGCCCGCCAGATGCCCGTCTGGTCGGAGGATCCTCCCTTTCCTATAGAGGATGAGTAAACTTTACACCCTGTTCCTCATACCTCTAAAGGCGTATCTAATGTGTCTGTCCCAGCTAGTTTTCAGGATGTTGTTGGGACTGGCGCATACGCATAATGGAAGCGCAACGCTTGCGCATGATGGCGTCAAAGCCATTTATTCTCGCCTCTGCGAACATGCCGGAAGCACTGCAGTAGCGCGGAAACCCCATCAACACCCTGATTATTGTGTTGTACGCGCAGGGCGCTGTATGCCCTCTGCGTGTAGTTGACCCACAGACTGCATGTATAGAATGACTGACAGTACGCTATAAATGGTGAGCTTTGCTACCAGTCGTGTTGTAAATCTGCGAGCCAACATATTGCAGCGGACAGCCAACGCCCAGCGCTCACGCTGTATCCAGACTCTCTTTTAGGTCTTCAAAAACTCAGTGCGATAATTTTCGAGATACTGGGCTTAGACATGGTAACAGACAGACAGACAGACTTACTTTCGCATTTTAAGACGCAGATATATGCCAGTGACCTTGAGTGGTCAGCTTGCGTGTTCGCTCACGCAACGCGTCGTACGTCCAGCCAGTAATAGGCCTGGCCCATCAAGGAGCGGTGTCCTAAATTAGACGCATTATTAATTTATTATACATAAAACAAGTATACGTATTTTAATAAAATACGTATACTAAAAGATCAATTATAATATTATCTTTAAAATGGTGAAGGCTTCAGAAAAATACGCTTGATAGATTTTGCGTGATTCTCAGTTTTTATCCCCATTTGACATTACTTTACAAATTAATTTCACTATGTAATATAAATATAATCAAAAATATTCATATAGTGAGTTATAAAAAAATGCTCAAATTTAACATTTTTTTTTAAATCCTTAACCCTACTCGTTTAGACGTGATCTTCAGTATAAAATCATTAAAAGTCGATTATTGTCGCCTTAACTAAGTACGGATGGATTTAGCAACAGATTTCCTTATCTGAGACTAAGATCAGATAAAAAAATACGTACAGACGAACAGAATAACCGCCTCCTTTTTGATGTCGGTTTAAAAAGTGAGGCATAAGTTAAACCTCTTATTTACTAATTGATTGGCAATTTTCTACTTTCTTGTTACTTGTTAAAATTTTAGGATAATGTTTGTAAATATGTGAGCACCATGTATCTATCACAAATCATTAATATATATGTCTTTGCTTCATTTTTAATTTGTTTTACCTAATTGTGGTATAGTCGTTTTATTCTAATCTGCGTTCGTAATGTATTTGCCAAACATATAAACAAACACGAGTTCTCCACTAAGACAAACATCGACTTTATGTCAGTCTAAATAAAGTTGATTTTAGACTGACTAGTACTGTTGAAAAAGACATAAAAAATATGAAGTTGTAGCGTAAAGTGAACCTTATGGGTAGGCATTACAGTTGTTTTTCCTAAAAATCTTATTTGTTTACATGTTTGGCAAATTAATTGCGAACGCAAATTAGGTGCATCGTCTTCTCATATAGTTATATAATTTTGTTAATGTATACAAAATATTGTAAAATATTTTAAAAGAGTAACTATGGAGTTTCTTGCCCATTCTTCTCCATGCGAAAACTATCTTTTGGAAGGGGCGACTAGAATCAATTATATTTTCTCGTAAGTTTTGAAGTTCAAAAGTGCCTTTTATGTGCCTAATTGAAATAAATGATTTAACTTTTACTAAACCACACCTCTTAACGATAATTGGATTAAATCTTAACTCATGGGAGTTGTTATTCTGTTGTCATGGTAACACAAACCATAACAGACCTCGGGTTTTCCCATTGGTTCTCCCATAAGTAGGTAGGTAAAATCAGTCTATTTTCCCCAACTATGTTGGGGTCGGCTTCCAGTCTAACCGGATGCAGCTAAATACCAGTATTTTACATGAAGCGACTGCCTATCTGACCTCCATAACTCAGTTACTGGGTAATGCGATACCCCTTGGTTAGACTGGTTGTCAGACTTTCGGGCTTCCGACGACCCGCAACGACTGTCAAGATCCACGAATGACAGCCAGGATCAACTGCTTAAATAGTGCGTTCGGAGGCACGGAGGAGTCTCGGTATGTAAAGAGTCACCCATCCACGGACCAACCCCGGCAAGTGTAGCTTAACCTCGAGCTCCTCCCCTTTTTTTTTTTTTAATGGTAGAGTAATAACATCACGCTTATTATGCAGAGGTGCTTGGGTGAGGCAGAGGTCCGCTTAAAGTACACCCACATTTCACCAGTAATGTTTAAGTCCCTGGTAATAGGGGGCGACCCATTGCCATCAAACGGACACAGATCCAGATTCCATGTATCATCCGGGAGTTGAACCCAGAAACTTAAGCTCAGCAGTATCGTAATTACTAACAAACAATTGTATACATGGTGGCAGGGACATCGACGCGAAAACTATTACCATGGATTCAGCTGCGTTGAAATTTTTCGTCGGTTATTAAAAAATCGTCGTTGTCGTGACGGCCCAATGGTTAAGGCCTCGCCTCATGCCCGAGGTTGTGGGTTCAAATCCGGGCAAGTACCAATGTGACTTTTTCAATTCATATATACTTTCTGAGTTTATCTTGGACATTACTGACATCGGTGAAGGGAAACATCGTGAGAAAACCTGGACTTTATAGTTAATATAAGTCTGAAATCGCCAACCCGTCTTGAGCAAGCGTGGTGATCAATGCTCGTGCCTTCTCTGTTTGAGAAGAGGCCTTTGCAGTGGGACAGTAACAGGCTGGTATATATATTAAAATATAAATCAGCTGTGCACAATACCTACGCGGTCAAAATGTATGGAACGGCAGATTTCTCTTTCTCATGAATCATGTACTGAATCCATGGTAACAGTTTTCGAGTCGATGTCCCTGCCACCCTGTATGACATTTACTAACAAACAAAAACACGTGATATTTCCTGTATATATTAATGTATAATATAGATAAATATTTTTTGAGACGGCGAAACACTGGCAGACAGAATACAAAATGGCGAAGAGCAGCTGTCAAAAATTAAATAATAAGGCAATACATCTAGCGCAGTCAAAATCGACACAAAAAAACCGGCCAAGTGCGTGTCGGACCACGCACAATGAAGGGTTCCGTAGTTGGGATGGATTTATCCCAAGAACAAACTTAACATTGTCGTTGAAAAGCATGTTCTCCCATACATTCCAACTGCAAATGTTGTACACACAATATTGAGAGACTTACCATGTTATATTAAGACCATATACTTCTTATAGATTTTCCTGTAATCTATAAGGAAAGATCCATTCTCTGTATTTTTTTTCAAAATTTTGATCTCAGTAATTTCGGAGATAAGGGTGTTTTTTTTTTTTTTTCTTTAAAAGTGTTTCAAAATTACAAAAAAAAATGAGATCCTCGCAACAAGCCCTTTCATTTGATATGTCACACGGTACAGTTTGCCAAACATAAGTAGCAGTGGGCAGGGCACATTGCTCGCAGAACAGATGACCGATAGGGCCGTAAGGTTCTGGAGTGGCGGCGAGCGCGTACCGGAAGACGTAGTGTTGGAAGGCCTCCCACAAGATGGCCCGATGACCTTATGAAGGCTGCAGGAATCCGCTGGATACGGGAAGCACAAAATCGGTCGAAGTGGCGGTGCTTGGGGAGGCCTATGTCCAGCAGTGGACGTCTTTTGGCTGAAATGATGACAATGATGACAGTTTTCAAAACTTTATTTTTACTCTAATAAGGAACGAATATTGATCGATCACTAGGCTTACTCCTACTGCGTTTTAGTTATTTCAGTCCATCAAATCCTGATTTCCTCACAAAGCCTTCACGGTTTCTTTCAAATTAAAATAACTTTTAAAGTACAATATTATTTTGAAAAAGGTCACATTTTTCTGGGGAAAATTGGCATCGGCCACGGCATTTTAATGGTCCCTAGACTTAGAACTTCATTGTCACCAAGACTAAAAAAATAACAACAAAATATTTTTTTCTTAAATAATATTTCTCTCTAAACCCAGTCAACACGAAACTAAAATCATTATAAGTTATAACATTGCAATGTATTCGTTATTCGGAAAAATCTCCATCCGACTTGAAAACGCCTAGGGCTGTACCAATTAGAGAGTTCCGTTTAGCGAGGCATTGTTGCCAAGCAAGAGAGAGCGGCGGGAGAGGCAACCCTGCAGAATATTGTGTAGTAACATAACTATTATATCTACATGTATACTTATCTGAATATATTCTGAAAGAAATCGTAAATAAATCTGCCATGTTCTTTTTCAAATTCAACATATTTTATTTCACATATACTTATGAAACCTCAGAAGCTAGGTGCACGGTTCCAATTGGTCGTTTTCTATGGAGAAGAAACGGCAAGAAACTTTTCTTTTCTTGCTTTCTTTTTTTTTCTTTTTTTTTTAAAAAACGTTGCCCCACACTAAGAATTTCTTCTTGTATCGTGGGTGCGTTTACAAACATAGAAACTCACATACACTAACACCCAGACCCGGAACAACTACTTGCAGATCATACAAATATTTGTTCCGTGCGGGGATCGAACCCGCGGCACGTTGTGCAGCAGTCGATCGCTCAGCCACTGCGCCAACCGTGTCGTCAAAACTCGACGCTTACTCTTTTAAAAATAATTGACTGACATGATGATGATAAAGAACATAATATAACATCACGCTGAAGAGATCCTTATTAGGCCACTCACCGTAGACAAAAAATCCGCAATAAGAAGCAAAAATTTGTAAGGTACAACGTTTTTTTGGATGTTGTTATGATTATACCAATAGTATAAAACAAAGTTTGCGGCTACGAAAGACCTATGCTAACAACGTGGTACTCAAAAAACCTCGAAATTTTGGGATTTTATTCAGCTTTTGGCTCACAACTTCTAACGTCTAATCGTCGCCTTAAAAGAGTGACTTGTATGTAGGGCATTCTACATACAAGTCACTCTTTTAAGGCGACGATGACCGACTTTTAATGATTTTATACTGAAGATCACGTCTAAACGAGTAGTGTTAATGATTTGGAAAAAATATATGTTAAATTAGAGCATTTTCTTAATAACTTAATATAGGAATATTTTAGATTATGTTTGTTGTTTATAGTGAAATTAATTTGTAATATTATGTCTAACGCGGATAAAAAACTGTGGATCACGCAAACTCTATCAAGCGTATTTTCCTGAAACCTTCACTATTTTAAAGATTTTTTAATTATTGATCTTTTAGTATACGTTTTTTATGAAAATACCTTTTTTTTATGTATAATAAATTAATAATGCGTCTAATTTGGGACACCGCTCCTTGATAGGCGAGACCTATTACTAGCTGGACGAATGACTCGTTGCGTGAGCTCAGTACAGAACACGCAAGCTAACCACTCAAGGTCACTGGCATATATCTGCGTCTTAATGCAGGGACCGAAACCAGTATGATCAATACGGTTCCCATGTACATATAAATCCTATGTCCCATGTACCTATCACATGGGCGAACCTAATGCCATCAACTGCGCACAAATCCGGACTAAGGCTGTGACTGAGAAGTTCCAGATGGACAAACCCAATAATACTTTGCCCGACCAAGGAATCGAAACTAGGACGTCCAGCACAGCAGTAATGCTTGCTGCCACTATACCTTCGAGGCAGTAATTAAAAATAATACCAGGCTATTATTGCCCCATGCTGGGCAAACGCCTCTTCTTATACACAGAAGGCACGAGCATTGATAACCACGCTTGCTCAAGACGGGTTGGCGTTACGAGGTATAAGTCCGGGTTACGTAAATACAAAGGTGGATGCATCACAGACTGTAGTCTACTAGTCTGTGCTAGGAGCAGTGATAGCCTAGTGTTGTGACCGTCGGACTGCCAAGTCTCGAGCTCAAACCCAAGGCACGCACCTCTGACTTTTCGAATTCATGTGCGTATTGTATAATTATCACTTGCTTCAAAAACGGTGAAGGAAAACATCGTGAGCAAACCGGCATGCCTGAGAGATATTTCTCGACGGCATGTGAAGCCGAGTCAGAGGCCCATGGGCCGCTTTAAAAGTCTGACACCAGGTTAGTCACTAACCACACGAAAAAAAGAAGAAGAGTCGTAGTGTAGCCGCATTTGTATGTATAAGGCAATGAAAAGGCGGATTGAACGCAGACAGGCATAGTATTATTTCCATTAGATTATAAACTGTCGAAAAATTGTGAACTGGTTAGGTTAGGTTAGAACTGTGACCATCCGTGCGCCAGAGCGAGCGCTAATTCCAAGTTACTCGCAGCTAGGCAGGCTATTTAGTATTAGCGCAAAGTGCGTTACGTTGCACGCAAGTTTAATACCTGCAGTGTAGACGGAGCGAGTAGTTAAAAGTTGTACTACAGTCGCTATTATTAAAACAATATCTTTCGGAGCCAATGACATTGCAGACAGTTTTCTAATGTCTGTGGTGTAATCGTGTTTGTTATAAGTACTTTATTCATACGGATGCGGCTGCGTTACAGAACAGCTTCTGTCTGTGTTGCATCTGCCTTTGTATTTACGCGTCCGGGATTCCTCACGATTTTTTCCTTCTCCGATGCACAGATGAAAACAGATTGTTTACTCCGCAAAATCATTTGAATAAATAGCGACTCTTGCTACGACACAATAAAGTGCAATTCAGGTCGCACAGCGCTAATCACCTACAGTTTTATTCACCTAGAAGTTGCCTCTCTTACTATCGCGTGCCTCTTATATCTTCTGACTACGTTACACTCACTGAATTGGCCCGACAAGACGAGCCCGCCGCGTACTTGTAGCTTCATTTCTAAAATGCGGAGTGAAACATCTGTATTTGTCTGTGACCGATGTCAGTAATGTCCAAGATAAACTCAAAAAGTAAACATGAATTGAAAATTATATATTTGTACTTGCATGCATTTGAACCCACAACCTCTTGCATAAGAAGCGAGGCCTTAACCACTGGGCCATCACGACATACAGCATACATATATTCTAGGAATACAGGTGTAATTTGATCTATGTTTTTTTATATGCCTTACTGCACCAAATGCAAATGAAACCTGGAGTACTACTCACCCTGTATATGAAACATCGTGGCTATTTGTGTAACTATGAAGATGAAGTATTTTCCAGTTTAAGTAATAGTATAAAAGGTTTTCTGCCGGAAAATATACAAATATGCAAACTTTCGGCATTCACTCCATATTAGAGGGTAGTGGTGGGACTGTATCGATGAAAATATGAATTTACAACATCGACATTTTACACAGATCGTTGCAAGAAAAAGGTATCGGAATACCTACAAGGTCTCACATATGATGAGACTGAGCAACTATTAACTACCAGCACGCGTAGCATAACGCCCGTAAAAACGTGTTTTGTCGACGGAAGAATAGATTTGTCTATTCTTCTGTCGACAAAACACGTTTCTATGGTAGTCATGCTACGTGTGCAGTGTAGACAGTAATAATGTTCAACGTTACCAAAAATTCATGATCTATAGACATATATTTTATATATTTATATTTTATACATATTCACTATATCCGCGTATCTCACAAATTCATGTGTATACTCATAAAAATCACAAGCACACTGACAAACAGACACACCCTCTCACACTCACTCATTCACCATAACACATTAGACAAAGAGAGGTGCATACAGACCATTCATGTAATCTTAGACTATTATTATTCATTTGTTTTGTAAAATGGTAGCATTTAAGAACTGTAATCTAATGTAACTCGAGGGGACTGGCGTTGTTAGCCGAAATATAGGTTCCTCCTAGTTCGGTTCCAGATGCTAAAACGTTTGTGTACTTTTGTTTTTTTGCACTTAACTGTATTAATTGTATAGATTCATTTGATTTATGAGCAACTGTTTTTCGGACTAGAGTCGCGTAAAGGAAAATATTTGATTTTTTGTATGTTTGTTTGTTTGTAATGAATAAACTCAAAAAACACTGGACCGATTTAAAAAATTCTTGACCAGTCTTCTTCTTTTCGTGTGGTTAGTGACTAACCTGCTATCTAATTACGCAACACATTTTCGATTTGCAATTGAGTCAAATTGGTTTCGTTTGACTAGAATTGCTTTCAAAAGTTGTAAATTGAAAGCAATTCTAGTCAAACGAAACCAATTTGACTCAATTGTATCATGCGGGCGAAGCCGCTGGCGGTAGTTAGTAAGAAATAAGAACAAAAAGCTGAGAAAAAATATCGTCAACATCATTCTCCTGTGCAACATGTCTTGTTCCTCCATACTTCTCTATTAGTCGTCATTTCGGTGGTCACTCTTTTTCTAGGCATACCATCTTTCAAACATCCATCGTTTTCTTTGTCTTCGAATCCTGACAAATAAAATTAACTAATTTGTCTGGATATTACTAAAGTTTTTGCTATATACAGGTTGTCAGGGACATCGACGCGAAAACTGATACCATGGATTCAGTACATGATTCTGAACCCTCCAATTTCCAATAAAACCAAAACAGAGAAATAAATCCAGATTCCCAATAAAATCCGGGAATTAAAAAATTAAAACCCAGAACCTTAAGCTCGGCAGTAGCGTAATTACTAACAAACAATTGTATACACATGGCGACAGGGCCATCGACGCGAAAACTGTTACCATGGATTCAGCTGCGTTGAAATTTTTTGTAGGTTATTTCTCAAAAAAAAAAACCTGTTTCATAGAAAAGTGCAATACCTACACGGTCAAAATATATGGAACAGCAGATTTTTTCAGAAGCATGTACTGAATCCATGGTAACAGTTTTCGCGTCGACGTCCCTGCCACCCTGTATAGTTGTAATAAAACCAAACTGATTAAAACCAAATTTTGTTCCTTAAAACAGCACATACCAGGGATGCAGGGTTCGCTCGCACATAGTCCACTCCCAAGCACACTGATGTACCCGGAGACAATGTCAAGTCAACCATCCCAAGCACAAATTGATTTAAGTATGAATCTATAAAGGAATAAGAAACAGGTGTTGTGGTAACTTGGGAAAATATAACATTTTGCACTGTCTTTATCCAATTGCGCGACAGCAAAACAGGGATATATATTTTTGAGTTAACTAAATCGAAGACTACGAAGGTAATCTCAAGGATTATATAAACTAATGCCCGAGGTGGATGTGCCATTGGAAAGGCGTTGAACGGAGGTATTTATTGATCACGTGCATGCCATGGAAGAACATAGGAGGAGAGCCTACTTTCAGGCAATATGCTAACCGATCTATGCACAAAATCAGAAACACCGTCGGGCCACTCAGAAACAAAAATAATATTTTTATCGATATCGTGTCCCACCACTAGTCCTCGACCTCTCAACTACGGGGCGCGTTCGCAAAATATTTTCATTCACTATTTCAAAATAAAAAAGTAATATTTTTTTCCATATTTTTACACTTTAGCATGTCTACAAACACTTGTTTCGTTGCTAAAATTAAAAGTAAAAATATATTTTTTATCAAAGAGTCCGTAGTATCTTTATTTATATAAATACTTGATATTTTTTAGTTCATATTGGAACTACCTTTGATTTCTGTGAGCCTAGTACTTTTAGCCTATATTGAACAACTATTTATTCAGTTGTTTAGCCTGGAAAAGTCCATTCAGTCCAAAAAATGGCGTACCTCATCATAAGCCTAGCCTTTTCCCAAGTTGGGGTCAGCTTCCAGTCTAACCGGATGCAGCTGAATACCAGTATTTTACATGGAGCGACTGCCTATCTGACCTTCACAACCCAGTTACTGGGTAACACAATACCACTTGTTAAGACTGGTTGTCAGACTTTCGGGCAATAGGACAGTTACATCATACAAACTAATTACGTCTTCTCTATCAACATAAACCTCTATAATTACAAGAAAGTGTATAAATATGTATAAACTGTAAAAGCAACGTTTACCAGAGAAAGGACGAGTCACTCAAAGTGTATTACCAGACACCTGAGCCGGCCGGTGGTACTGCGGTGACGGCAGTCAAGCAGCCATTAGTTACTGCAGTCAATTCGTGGTTAACTGTCGTTAACTAGGAGTTAGGTAATGTGAGATTTAACTGTGCTTGGAAACAGTTTCTGTATTGGCTACGAAAACGTTTTATTGAATGTAAATATTATGTCGCTTATTTATCTGATCAGTATAGGATTCGAGTGGCATTTATGGAACTACTTTAGGTAAAAATCAATATTCTAGATTGCATTACAGTTTTTTTACCGAGTTATCGGTAAAAAAACTGTCATTAGAACCTTTCTTTGCTTGCAATGTAACTCATACGAAAAACTTTTTACTCGATTGAAGGACACTGAACGAGACACAATAGAAGTTTTATTGGTAAATATTGCGTCTGGGAGCGTTTAGTGTCCTGCATTGGCTGCGTTGTGTAAATGTCTTACACCTATTTTCCGTAGAAAATTAAAATTATTTAGGTCTTTTTTGCTTTCATTTATTTGTTAGTTTTAATGTTATTTTCTTATGTACAGTACTGTTTTCATGATTTTGTTGGTTTTAAAGATCTTTTTTTTAATTGTTATATTTCCTGTGCGTGTCCCAAATAAAATATTTTTCTTTCTTTCTTTAAGGTATCTCTGTAAAGTTAAAAATTATAACTCTGTTGAGACGCAACTAATAAACTATCTAGGAACTATACTGGTAGAATAAAGGAACTAATCGTTCTATGCAAAAATAGTTTATTTAAGCATTTATGTACACACATATAAACAGACAAGATTAAAAAAACAGAAAATAATTTATATAATTAACTCTTTTTTTTACTTACGTTCCATACGTATTACATAGATGGTATAACAAAGTAAAATACCAATATGGACCCTGTCTTTTCACTTTGTAGTGTTTTTTTGGGAAGACGGTTGTTTTTTAGTTTATTTAAAGTTTTTATTTTGCACTTTTTAATTGTGGTACCTGCTGCTGTGTAAATAACAGGAACTTATTATTATAACATCAGTCACATAGACTAAGTGGGAAAAATACGTATTATTGTTACTACTTAAGTTAATAAAATTTACATGGGACCACCGCGCATGGTTCCTCTACCAAATGAAAAAGAATTTTCAAATCGATCCAAAATTTAAGAAAATATAGATGAAAATACATTAAAAAAATAAACTCTCTAGGATGACTACTCTGGATGTGCGTAATTTTTTAAACCTCTGATTAAGTATATGTCGCCAAATTTTCGTGCAACTTCCCCCCCAAAATGTCGCTACGCGGGCAAGATGGAAAAAGTTCAGGATAAGTTTTTGTTACGATATTTATTTAGACCATTAATAATTAAACATAAACAGAGTATCTACGTATGTTTTGGTATATAAATACTCAGCTGTAGGCCATATTGTCCAAACTCAACTCAAACGCAAACTCAAAGCAATTATTTCAAATAAACCAATTACTGGCACTTTTGAATTGTCAAGGGGTCGGTCAGTCAGAGAGATGAAGCTAGTTGCTCATTCCAAAGCGTAGTAGGTTCCTATGGAGAAGAACGGGCAAGAAACTCCACGGACACTCTTTTAAATCAAAATATTGTTAAAATATATTGGTAACATTATTCGTGTTGAAATTATATATGTGAGAACAAAGTAGAAAGACGTGCACGTTAAAATCTTCCGTAATAAAAGATAAATCAAATAAGCCATAGCAGGTAAGAGATGACCAGTCCCTACTGACGGCGCCCATTCACGAACATGACGCATGGATCAGCACCATTGAGCTCAACATTTTGAAGGGAACTTAATGATCCAACACACACGCCACCACCAGCGAGACATTTGAGTGAGCATGACATACTCTCAGCCGCCAGGGTTTTTTTTTTTTGAGGATGGGAAATCATCAAATGACTTCTCCCGCTCTGGGTGGAGCGAGAGGGCGTGTCAGACTTTTACTGACTAAAACCCACTCGTGTTCCTCCCGTTGCCCGTGTGCCGGGGCCGCGATATCCCTTTCGGACAAACCCGCAACCCCAGCAGAGCCGCCAGCGCTCAAATTTTTAATCGAAAATCCTTATGCATTTTAGTTTGTTATGTGGCAAGCAGAATTAGGGTCATCCATATGAATAAAGTTTCGTAGCTAAATAAAACAGCCGCAGCCGCGTCTTTAGGTTAACCAACGCTTGCCGAGGCCAGTCCGCAGATGGGTGACCAGTCATTACTTGCCAAGACTCTCCATGCCTCGGAAAGCACGTTAAACCGTTGGTCCTGGCTGTTATTCGTAGATCTTTGACAGTCGTAACGGGTAGTCAGAGCCCGAAAGTCTGACAACCAGTCAGCCAGTGGAGGTCAGATAGCAGTCGCTCCATGTAAAATACTGGTGTTCAGCTGTATTCGGTTAGACTGGAAACCGACCCCAACATTGTCGGGAAAACGCTAGTTACGTGTTAACATTGCTTGCGTGATGCAGGATTTTGCGTGACGTCAGGGTGATGCGTAGGTGGCGATGTAGATGCCGCCACAACCTAATCTCGCGTATGCTCGCAGCTAGGCAGGTTTTTAGGGTTCCGTAGCCAAATGGCAAAAAACGGAACCCTTATAGATTCGTCATGTCTGTCTGTCTGTCCGTCCGTATGTCACAGCCACTTCTTTCCGAAACTATAAGAACTATACTGTTGAAACTTGGTAAGTAGATGTATTCTGTAAACCGCATTAAGATTATCACACAAAAATAGAAAAAAAACAATAAATTTTGGGGGTTCCCCATACTTAGAACTGAACACAAAAAAAAAAAAACATCAAACCCATACGTGTACCTATGGATAGGTCTTCAAAAATGAGATAGGTTTCTAATTTCATTTTTTTCTAAACTGAATACTTTGCACGAGAGACACTTCCAAAGTGGTAAAATGTGTGTGTCCCCCCCCTGTAACTTCTAAAATAAGAGAATGATAAAACTAAAAAAAATATATGATGTACATTACCATGTAAACTTCCACCGAAAATTGGTTTGAACGAGATCTAGTAAGTAGTTTTTTTTGTAATACGTCATATCTGCTAAATATTGTACGGTGGTATGGAACCCATCGTGTGCGAGTCCAACTCGCACTTGGCCGGTTTTTTTAAATAAGCGCACGGTGCGTTACGTCACAAGCAAGCTTGATACCAGTTCACAAATTATCGGTTTCTCATGCATAGATTGTAAATGGTTTGTTGCAGTTCCCAATTTTTCGACAGCTTATAATTCATCGGAAATAATACCGATATCATAAACATAAACAATGCATAAAAAGCAATTAAACATACTTTTATATGTTTAACAGTTCAAAAAGCTTCTAGGAAATTATGACACATTATATAATTCATGAATGAATATTTAAATATTACGAGTTAATGTGACAGTCCTATACATGCTTGGGGCAGTCATTTAGCTATGTCCTTTACACACGATTTGCCTTTAACTTTGACCATCTCAGAGACAAAGCTGAACTGTCTCATTTGCCTTTAATGACACAGCCACCCATACCCTTCACACATCGCAGCTGTGGGTGGTCATGGTGGTCGTATGGTGGTCGTACTTCCCCGGACCAGCTCACCACAAAACACATATCATAACATCACTTGTGTAATCCCAAAAGGTTCCATACATCCACATTTCGCCAGTTATGTTTAAGTCCCATGTAATAAGACCACAGTGAGAGACGATGAGAGGAGTGGTGGCCCAGCCGCTCCGACTTACCCATCGACCGACGAGTTGTATGGCGTGGGTTCGAACCCGGGCAGGCTCTTTCTTTGTGTAAAAAATTTCATCACCATTGCTCTCAAAACGGTGAAGGAACATCGTGAGGAAACCGACATGGCATACAACCAAAAATTCGCAGACATGTGACATCTACGCAGTGGGCTCGTGTGATAGATTACAGCCCACTTCCCTTCGAAGAGAGGAGCCCTGTGTCCCAACAGTGGGAACATTATAGGTCTATGGAATAGGTCCACAAAATATTTACTAAAACACGTCATCTTTAAATTCTAATAACTATTTTAAAGCGTAGTCTACATGAACTGAAAGTCGAAAGACTTTTTTTGTTACCTGTGTGTATATTGCCTAATTTGGCACGTTTGTATGCATCGACACGACGTAAGGGCGGTATGTTAGTAGGACGAGCAGCGCGTTTGATTCCCGTGTCGATTAATTTTGTGGTAGTTTTAAAAGGGTTAAGTTATAAAATTAGCTGTTTCACTCGCCTCCTTTGAAAACTACTATTTGTATTCGCATAAAAAGTATCACAGAAATTGGATAAAGTCATTATTAATAATCATCATTCTCAATCTCAATTTCCTATTAGCTGATTCCTTGATATACAGGGTAAAAATAAATTAGCTAGCAAAACTCCACAGACGAGGTGGGTATCGAAAAAAAAAAGAAGCTTTGATGATATGTTTCCACCACTGCCATGTGTGGCAGTTTAGTATCAGTTTTTGCGTCGATGTCCCCGCCAACCTGTATTTAGTTTTGTTTTTTGGCGTAATCACATTAATATTAGAAAAATAAAAATAAAAAAATAATTTAATAACAAAATTACAATCGGGAGAGAAATATCTGGTATTCGGGTTGAGTTGACGCGGGCCGAGCTGTCACTGACACGAGAAAACAATACGTTTCCTCTTAAGTTACATGTAATAAAAAATCCCCCTTTGACTTAAAAGACATAACAAGTAGCTAACTTAGTAGCGAGGCTAACTGCCGATGTTTTTGACGTTCGAAAGTGCCTGATTGAAATAAATTATCTGACTTTGACTTTACTCAGGGTCCCTAATTATGTTTTGTCACTCGTAGAATTTTGGCACTGTGGCAGCTACCTTTGCTGTCAATACTTTTAAACACAGATGTGCTCTAAACAAGAACATATCACATAGAATAATAAAGATAGCATTACTGCTATGCTATAGTTTTATCGGCTGTCAGATCTAGTGTCAACTTATGTGAATGAAATGTAAAAAAAAAAACGATTTTAAACAAATGGACTAGATGTTCATTTGTTTAAAACCGTTTTTTTTTTACTTAATTAACTTTTACTTTACATAATTCGAGGGGTGAAAGGCTATTTGGTTTAAGCGACATTTTTGCAACTTTACAGGAGAGCCATTTAAAGTTTAAAATTTCCGAAAAAAAATCATAACAAAAAAACTTCTTCAGCTATTGGAATGGAGTAAACTTAATTTAAATTAATTTGAAAACGTCAAGGTGTTGATGCTTATACCATATAAAACGGACCTTTAATTAAGAAGATAAATGTCGCTTAATACGAATTGCCTTAAGCCACTATTTTTCAGGGAACGGAAAAAAGATTTAAGTGACTTCATAACTACAATTGGCTACAGGAAAAAAATACTAAGCGACTCTGCAGTATATTTTCAGAATAAGCCAAACAGCATGAAGTGACGCAGCCCAAAATTAACTGTAGCAAGCTATTTATCTCACCTGCCAATTGAGATTAAATTGACTGACTGGCTAATTCACATAAGTAACATAATAGTATTGAAAATGTGACGTTGGATGTAACATTTTAAGCGTCTAAATCAGTCAATGGCTGTTGAAACAACCTGAATATACCGCTATCACCGAAAATTTCAGGTGCTGATATTGAATAAATAAAGAAATACACGGAATCAGTTCAAGTATTTATTAAGTCACGTAATAATAATAAAGTAGAACTCTTGTACGAAACGTCTCAATGTAGGAACATCAATATTTTTATTTATTATCTTTCAGTCTTAATCAACCACATCAGTTAAAATAAGTATTACTCGCTTATTCATATTTAACAATATTAGGCGTAAATCTGCATATTTTAACACCATCCTATCCATCACATTTGTCACCCTTATGACGATGAGATAACAATCACAAGTTTTTTTTGTAGCTATATTCTGCTTAGCCACTTTCACACATTTGGCAGGAACTGTCAATAACAAAGTGACAAAGAAGAAAATAGCTATAGAATAAATATTTTTATGAATTACACCACACACATTACACACTGTGGTGTATAATATGTGTGGTGTAATTTACCTTAGTATAATAATCATGTAAAATCAGTCTCAATGTAGGAACATCAACTATAATTATAATTAACTTTTAGTACAAACAACAAAACTTCTAGCAATTATATAAAATACAATCAATGCTTGATAATAAAATGCAATAAAAAATAACGAAAAAGTATTTAGTTATCATTTTCTTCGACTGTATCCTCTACATCAGTATCGAGTAGAACGTCTTTGGAATTGCAGTATTGCAGATTTAAATATTCTTTATGAAATATCTTGGGTACAACCCCTGTGTCACATAATGTCTTTAGATCCATGTATTTGGCTTTAGTAATCGGCAAACTTGAATTATATCTACGATTGATAGCTCTAGGTTTCGCAATCATTTGTATAGTATCTTCCGATGCACTATCTTTCATTGAAAATTTTACTTTCATCTGATTTGTATGAGATTTCTTAAATGTTGCTGTACGGATTTTACTTATCTTACCTACAAGGTATTGGATGATCACCTTCTCTTTGTATTTCTACATTGTCATCAGTATTATTATCTTCTAAAGATTTCCTTAATATATCCATGTCGGTTTCAGGTATAATTTCAGTAATAGTTGGTTGAAGACTGTCATTACTAATTGTCCTTTCTATTTCTGTTACTTCAGGTTTGTCCTTTTCTTCTTGATTCTAAAAGACAATTGAAATATTATTCACCATCAAATTTGCAAAAAACTCCGCACTAGATTTTACAGTAAACGCGAAAGTTTATGAGGGTAGATGGATAATACGATGTTTGTTGCTCATTTATGTTGAAAATATTAATTAGGTTTTGATAAAACTTAACTGTAACATAGATCATAAATCAAAATAACACGTGGACTACTTTTTACAAAGTTACGAAACTAGTGACTATATAAAAAATCACCTCTCTTTCCACTTCAATCGTTACTTCGTTAATAATTAAATCCTCGTCTTTCAAATCATCAGGTATATATATTGTGTCGTTTTTGTCTGAAATAAGTAAAATTTAACGTGTTAATAACAAATGGCTACTATTACAAGTATTACAAATATGAAACATATACCTACTTCTATATCCACAGAATGTGCATAAAAGTTCGATTCATCATTTAAATCAATTGGATCATCAATCAAGGATTCCGGTTGTTGATCTATGCTGTTCGAATTAAAAATACTTAAATCGTTGACTTGTTCATGATAGGTGGCACTTCCTAAGAGTGTTACTGTAGATTTGGTGGTGTCGCTTTTATCAGTTACGGAAGACTTATTATCCTCTTTTGACACACTGATTCGTTTGATTTTGTGGTTGTAGAATTTCTGTCTTTCTGTCTTCATATTTATCTGAAATAGTAATTATAAGGGAAGTACATAAGATGATCCTTTTACAACCACAAGTATATACCTATATCATATTCATAGTTGGCGCTAAATGTTAGTACTTAACATAGTTTACAAATAAACGACAAATCTATTACATAATAGATCACTGAAAAAGTAATTTGCATGTCGCTTATCGGTAATTTAATTGTAATAAACAAACTAGGTGTACCTAAAATGCATCTAAAGATACGAGTATTAAATAATTATAAGTACAACTATATTAAACAGTGTGTATATCAATAATAACAATCATGTATTGTTATACAATTATATCGAACTTAAATGAGCCTAAGATTGCAATAATTCTCTTAAAATAATGAATTAACTACATACTTAATAGAATAAGTAACATAATTAAACTAATAAATAATAATAACAAATAAGTAAACGTATTACATTTCATCTCAATTTGAAATCTTACATAAACAACACTTACGATTTGTTTTGGAGAGCGCTGTTTTATAAACACTGGCGGCAACTGTGAGTCACGTCACACCTTGATACACTCTGGAGTTCGACTGAAGCGCCTGAGCGCTACAGTGTCGTTGAATGATCACGATTTTTAACTCCCGGATGATAGAATAAATAATGGTATTATATGACATGAATGAAATGTATCATATTAGAATTGAATGATTTAAAGGTCGACTTTTCTTTTTATTAAAATTGAAAAAATGTTTCAAATTCCATCAGTTCATTTTACCGTCTGTTTTAAGAGTCATTCATTTAAAAAAAATAATAGGACCAAAATGTTTTAACGAACATGCAAAATAGCTAAAACAAAACGGCTATTTAGCTTAAGAAGCACCGTAGGTAGAAAATAGATGCAGCTGAAAGAGCTTAAGCGACACTCCATGTCGTATTTTGTTGACGGACAAATGATTTAAGCGACATCGCGACATGTAAATCGTGGATATCAAAATGATTTAAGTCACATGTTAATAAAAATAGAAACAAGAAAAACGCTTTAACCGATATTGAATCTTTTTTCTGAGAAAGGCCTACTGATTTATGTCTCGGTTCTTTAAATCATTGTATAGTTCAAGTACACTAGTAATAAATTAATGCAAAAACGACGTCAGATAATACACTGCCACTTTGGAAACAACCCAAAAATAGAGTTGTTTGAAGCGCCAAAAAAGTGCTCAGATTTAAATGAATCCGGCATCATCCGACGGAGAAAAAATTGCTGATTCCGAATATGTATATAACTCAATATCGCCCAAGATGTCGCTTCAACCAAATAGCCTTTCACCCCTCGATAATATCATTTCATCGTATTTACCTATACGAGTGTTCAATGCTAAGCAAAACCTTCACTGTACCGCACAACTACTCTGACGCCAAAACTAAATTAAAAGAATGGTTGCTGGGCCGAACTTATGAGGAAACTGAAAGTTTACTTTGTAGAACAAGCTAATACCTGCACACTCTGTTTAAAAACACATACCCTCACTCACACACTTACACTCCTGCACACTCACTCACATTAACTGTTTTGTTTGTAATCTGTTGGTTTCTTTGTACTCTCATTTTTGTAAATTTTGTAAAATGTTGTTAATTTATGTAACGAATCAATTTTAATATTAATATAAATTTCAGTTTTGCTATTACGCTAGCAGAACACGTTAAATTATTAACTTAGTGTATAATTTGGGTCACCAAGATACAGGCTGTGCCTAGTTTGGGACCCGCAGTTAAATCTGTTAAAAGTCTTCTGTTAGTTACTATTTTATTTTGTTACTTGTTTGGTTAAGAACTGCGTGTAAGTTAAAATATAATAAATAAATAATAAATAAATAAATAAATATACTCAAGCATTTTTCTCATAGGGGTAGGCAGGAAACACCACACTACATGCTGTGATCCAGCAAATTAAAAAAATTATAAAATCAGTTTAGGTAAAAAGAGTAGCACACCTTAGCCAAAATGACAGCTGCGATCGACCTTTTTAGGTGCTGTAATAACACACTGTTCTGTTTTTTTACCGATTTCAAAAAAGGAGGTGGTTCTATGTTCGTCTGTGTGTTCTTTTCTTTTAATGTATTTTCACCGATATTTTCGTAAATGGTGGACCGATTTTGAAATCCCTTTTAGGGTTCCATACCTCAAAAAGAAAAAACGGAACCCTTATAGGATCACTTCGTTGTCCGTCGGTCTGTCTGTCTGTCCGTCTGTCAAGACCCTTTTTCTCAGTAACGCGTGGAGGTGTCAAGTTAAAATTAAAGTGAATCCGCAGTTGCAGCCTGCGACATTCAAATTTTCTTACGTTTTTTGGTTTTTTTAAAAACGTAAGAAAAAACTGCGGATTCACCTTAATATCAAATACGTAGGTCTGTGGAGCTCTAAGAAAATCAAGCTTCTAAGTCAACGCAATAAAAAATACAGCCATTTAAGCGACATATTTTTTTTTAAGTTTTTTTTTTCTTACTGAACTGTCTGAGTTTGTTGCGCCACTTCTTCTTCCCAGCTAAAACACTAGGAAGTTGTGAAGGGTGGGCGTTTTGAGGGCCTGTCTTATGTAATTTTGACGTTCGAAAAGTGCTGATTCTCAGCCTAGTTTGAATAAATGGCTTTTGAATTTGAATTTAATTTACTCACAAATAAATATGATTGAATAAAACACGCACTTGGCCGGTTTATTTTTTAAATAACACTAAGTAGCTTATACAGCCTATAAAATGTTCCCACTGTTGGAACACAGGCCTCCTCTCTGTGAGAGGGAGTGGGCCTAAATCCACCACGTGGGCCCAGTGCGGGTTGGTAGATGTCACAATTTTTGGTTCTAGGACATTCCTCTCCCTCTTTCCTCACGATGTTTTGCTTCACCGTTTTGAGAGCAGTGGTGATGAAATAATTTACACAAAGTACAGTGCCTCTACCACTGGACCTCCATTGCTCACTATAAGTAAATAATTAATATAACAGAGACAACACGGCAACTGTGAAACTTCTCCGGCAGAGAATGATCCAGTGGTCTTTGGTGAGCGTCACTCGGTAACTTGATTATAATTACTAAGTTATTTTTATGTCGACACCAAATGTCATTTTAATCTAGCAAATAAAACAAAAACGAGCGAGCCTTACTGTAGTCGCGTAATTAAAAGAAATTGTTTATTCTGTAAATAGGATATCGGAATCACTTTTACACGTCATATTAAAAAATATGAAAAAATAAGCTAGATGAGGTTGGCGTTTCCTATCCGACTACTCTGAAAAGAAAGGCCGAAACAAACTCAGAGGTCGCATTCTCTTTTAAAGTCCAGACATAATCTTGGTCAGGCCATATGAGGACCATTTAGTGTCTGAAATGGTCTTCTGAGGAAAGAACCACACAGATTTGAGTGGACATGTCCAGACAGTGCAAGCATTTGTCAGTAATCGTAGAGCTCAACTCAGAACATAAGGAGCTCAACTCATATGATATGTAACATCTGACATCTTGGCTGACAGTACCAACCTTTCGGAAAATGGGTTGGTACTATCTGACGGCCAACTCTAGCACCGCGCGTGCTCATTGGTCAAATCAAATAGCCAAATATAATCAAAAATCAGAGATACCCGAACACAGATTTTTAGCAATCTAAAAAATCTAAGTCTCATTCAAATCTTAGGTAAATAACTTCAGTAAGCTATGCGTTTCGTTTACATTTATTCTCGTTCACTCATTCATTCATATCAGACCATTGTGGTATTGAATGAGAGTGAGCTATCAAATTGTACGTCGACGTTCTTGCATTCTCAATAATGGTGGATCATGAGCTGTAATACTGGATATGTTGCCGTTAAAGTGGGAAATCGCTGATGTTGAAAATTATGGTCGATCGATCAGGTTAAGCTACGCTTGCCGCGGTCAGTCCGTGGGTGGGTGACCATCTTAACATACCGAGACCCCTCCATGCCTTGGAGAGCACGTTAAGCCGTTGGTCCCGGCTGTCATTCTTGGATCTTTGACAGTCGTTGCGGGTCGTCAGAGACCCGAAGGTCTGACAACCAGTAACAGGGTTGTGGACGTAAGATAGGCAATCGCTCCATGTAAAATACTGGTATTTAGCTGCATCCGGTTAGATTGGAAGCCGAACCCAACGTAGTTGGGAATAGTCTAGGCATATTGTTCTTTTTTCATCTTTGAAAAATATTTGTAGTAAAAATATCATGAAGAAGAACATCGTGAGGAAACCGACTACTTAATATAAGTCTGAAATCGCCAACCCGTCTTGAGCAAGCGTGGTGATGAAGCGCGCTTGTGCCTTCTTTCGATAAAAAGTAATTTGCCCTGCAGTAGGACAGTCACAAGCCGGTATTATAATATTTCGAAGCCCTATCAGACCTACGGTGTGCTAATCTTTGGGTGAAAAATCTAAACAACTTCTGATTTTTTCCGTTATTTACCCATATCTGGCCACACATTAGCATGTATGTACTAGACGAACATCCTTACTATCAAAACCCAATCACAGACATTTTAAATATCTCCTAACTTTTCACGTTTGCCTGCGACAGGTACATACAAATCCAGTGTTATTGCGCACTGAGTGGCAAGTAGCAGTATCACTGAGTACCGGTGTGGGATCTAGCAGAGATGATGATACCGCCAACGAAAATATTAATCCTCAGCTGTATTTGACTGGTCCTCGTTGATTTAGCGTTCGCTAAAGCGGCTGAGTGTAGGGTCCTCATAGAGATTTTCTATCAGATTTTTTTCAGTAGGTAGGTAATAGCCCGGAGTCCAGACTCCTGAGAAACCAAGTTTTAACCGGCATTGATTCAGATGTTCCGGTTAAAACTTATCAAGCAGTCTTTCTCACAAACTATGTCCATTTTTTTTATCAATACATATTATGATTGATGAAAAAAAAAATTGTTTGTTTTAAGAGCGTTTATCCTAAAAGTTGGCAACGTCGCAAATACCTGTCAAAAATTAACCTCTTTTGATTAAATTGGCAATATTACTGTATGGAAATAAGAAATGTGGCTAACTAGCGAACTAGAATATTAATAATGAATTGCAATTATAACATTCAATTTGATGTTGTACGCGTTTTAGATGTAAAAAAGGCATTTCGAAAGTTTTACTTTTTCGGTAATAATTATTTCATTTCATAATCAATATTCTAGTTCGCTAGTTTCAGAAAGATAAAAGCTGCGCAGGACGTCAACTCACTAGGCATGCAATCCGTAGTATAAGATTAGTTTGCGGCACGACCTAAAAATTTATGACAACACGATTTGACAGTTGTCCTTACTTCCCATCTGTTTTGCCCGTCCGAAAGAGTTAATTAATCAGAAGAAAGTGTGGCGGCATCTACAACGCCACATGCTAACTATGCTTCACACTGACGTCATGCAAAATCCTGCATAGCGCAAGCAAAGTTTACCGCGCGACGAGTATATACACAACGTCCAGACACGACACCCGTCTAGCCGGACGATCCACCCTTTCTATAGACGACGATTGAACTTTACACCCTCATACCTTTATACTTCAGAGTGAGTTTCATTGACGGTCTTAGGGAGTAGGCCCTCTGTTCTCATTAGAAGGTTAGGCAAGTGCTGGTGACAAGGACATGAGACATTTCAGGTTTGCCTCTGGGATGGCAACGCAACCTCTGGTATTGCAGGTGTCTAATGGCGGCTGAGGCGGTGACTATCAAATGGGCCGCCTGTTACTTTGTTACGAAATCATTCATCGTCAACATGAGCAGCCTTGTTCCACTGCTGAGTATAGGCCTCCTGCCCTTTGTGTCATGCTTTCCCTGGTCTACGAGTCTCATCCAGGTCTTCCCTGCGATCTTCTGTCATCATCATCATCATTTCAGTCGAAAGACGTCCACTGCTGGACATAGGCATTCCCCAAGCACCGCCACTTCGACCGGTTCTGTGCTTCCCGCATCCAGCGGATTCCTGCGGCCTTCACAAGGACATCAGCCCTCCTTGTGGGACTTACGGAACGCGGTCGCCACTCCAGAACCTTTCGGCCCCATCGGCCATCTGTTCTGCGAGTAATGTGCCCTTCCCATTGCCACTTAAGTTTGGCAATTCTTCGAGCTATGTCGGTTACCTTGGTTTTCCTGTGGATCTCTTCATTTCTTATTCGATCACGTATGTAAACTCCAAACAGCCCTCCCCCCCCTCCCCTCCTCCTGGACCTTCTGTAGGTCACGAAATACCTAACTTGTAAAAAGGTTTGTTTTATCAGCACGCGTAGCTTGACCATCATAGAAACGGGTTTTGTCGACGGAAGAGTAGACAAAATGACACATTGTGATTGTATCAAAATGACAGCATTTTAAAAGCTTTTATTTAACTTGCAATGTATGTATGTATGTTTGTTCGCGTGGAATCTTGCTACTCAATTTTGAAGCAGATATCTTTAACCGATTGAGCTGAAATTTTGTATACACGTTTAATTTGGATGACAATACACAATAAGCTGTGTGACGTCATTCTAAATCCAATATGGCGGACCATCCAAGATGGCGGAATAGTTATTTTTAATACATTTCTACAATATGGGTATCAAATGAAAGGGCTTGTTGAGAGTAACTCGAAAAATAATGTGACGTCTTTCTAAATCCAATATGGCGCAACATCCAAGATGGCGGAATAGTTATTTTTTATGCACTTCTGCAATATGGCTATCAAATGAAAGGGCTTGTTGTTAGGCGACCTCGCGACAAGCTTTTATGATCATATAAATTGTGTATAATGAGGTTATAAGTTCATAGTTAAAAAAATTAAAAGAAAATTTTATTTTCTTTTTTTTAGAGCTTTTAAATAAAAGCTTTTTAAAAAAGAAGGTTTTTTAGCTTTTAATTTATTTTCTATTCTTCCGTCAACACCCGTTCTATTGAGCAGCTCTATAGAGATATCCCAAGCAGTAATAATTTGGGATTAAAATATGCATTTCTAGATGTAATGTTTCTTTTCAATCCTAGTGCTTAAGACTGGCCGCAGACTTGTATTAGTGCTAGCTCGCTTTGTTCACGCTTGTTCGAGTTTTGGGGGTCGGCAAATAGGTGGGTATTGTGCTTAGAGGTATGTATTACCTTGTAGAATCTCAATTCAATTCTCAATTCTTTCATGCGTACCATAACGTATATAGTTGGTAGGGCAATAATTATATTAGCCACGATTATGGACCCGGGCACAGTACCTATAGATCAAGAATGAGAGAGGAGGAAGAGCACCGGGTGTTTGACGATGGGTGGTCTTGTTTTGAGATGGGAATGTGAATATGTTGTAATGTTGTAATGTAATGTTCACTTCAAGTCTAACCGGATGGTTAGACTTGAAGTGAACACTAATACTCCTCCAGATCGAATTTCGGCCATGGTGACTAATCTCACCGGAGACCAGCCTTCGGTGCGGAAGATATTATAGAGCATAAGTGTGTTCGCAGACACAGGTGCACTCTCTCTGCCCTCACTCTCAAAGTTCGATGTGACGGCAATCCAACACGACCAGAGAGAGATCAGTGCTTTCCGAGGCACGGGAGAATCACATCGCCAACTTCCAAACACCAAGCTGTTACTAAGAAACTCCTAATGAACCCTATGCTCAGCAGTCGCACTTGCGACCCCAAAACCAATGGGGTTACTAACACATAGTTGGATAAAAGCTAGGCAGGCAGGGAATCATAAAAGTGCCTTCATGGGTATTTCAGCACGCTTATTAGCACGACCACAACATAAACGGGTTTTGTCGACGGAAGAATAGACAAAAGGACAGTTAATAGGGATGATGGCAATTATTTTTTTAGTCCGTCTTTGGGATTATAAAAAAATATTGGACTCGTATTTTTTATTTTTTTACGTAATCTAAAGATTACAGCGATACATTGAGTTAAAATGTGCCATGACGTCACGAGTAGGTAGATTTTATACTTAGGTACTTGTGACGTAGCGACCCCCACTCCCCAATTTATCCAAAAAATACGTGTCTATTATTTGTTTTATTATCTGATTGACGGACTAGTTAGAATTTCTTTTTTCTTTCCCAGGCATCATCCCTATTATAGAATCACAATCTGTCATTTTGTCTATTCTTCCGTCGACAAAACCCGTAGAAAAACCGTTTCTATGGTTGTCATGCTACGGGTCATACGTTCGATTCCTGTGCAAAAATGTAACTCTTCTGTAACTATCGCACTACAGGTCAAAGGATCTTCTCATACAAAGAAGTAACGAGCATTGGTTATTGCTTCCTCACACAGCGTGTTGACCATAAACTATTATTTAAAATACATATTACTAACGACGTTTTGCTTAATAGACCAAATATGAAATTAAAAAACGTTGGTCAAAACTTGCCAGATTTGAAATTTAAAATCTCGTGCTCGAGAAGATAATGTGTTTAACCTCTGGGTTATAACGACATTAGTAGTTTGTTCCCATAACCTTTTTTTTTTACATAATCAGGCTGGAAAGGTCGACAACCAAACATAAACAGAATCAAACGGTTGCTACTGCTTCAAGACGAGGAAAAAGGTGACTGTAGTTTGACTGTCTATGATGTGTTTCAAGCTCGTATCTGCCTACCTACAGTAAAATAAGCGTGATATTATTAAACTTGAAAATAACGCCATCTATGTTCGTATATCCGAACTTCTTTCAAAACTTGCAAAATACGAAACTTTTCCTTTGAGCAAGCGACGCGTGTTCATTGTTTTGCTATCAGCGCTTGCTTTGTAGTTTTACTATTGCCTCATAGATGACGCTAGTTAAATTTTTCATCAAATTTTCTAAACTTTTATTTTACGGTTGCTACTGATTCAAGACGAGGAAAAAGGTGACTGTAGTTTGACTGACTATAGTGTGTCTAATCTCTCATCTGCTTATCCATAGTAAAATGAGCGTGATATTTTCAAACTTGAAAATAACGCTATCTATGTTTCTATGTCCATACTTCTTTCTAAATTAGTAAGCTACCAAGCACTTCTTTTGAGCAAGCAACGCGTTTCTTATTTTACCATCGGCTCATAGAGAGCGCTTGCTTGGTAGTTTTACTATTGCCTCATAGATGGCGCTAGCTAAATTTTTCATCTAATTTGCTAAACTTTTACTTTAAAAGTATGAACAGACATACTAATTCCCAATAGCAAAAAAAATCTGTTGGTTTCAAAATAACAAATACACATGTACAAAATTTATTTAATCAAAGTCAAAGATAAATAATGTATTTAAATTATGCACATAAAAGGCACATATGAACGTCAAAATTTACAAACAAATTGAATTGATTCTAGTCGCCCCTTCCAAAAGGTAGTTTTCGAATGGAGAAACTCCACCGTTACTATTTTAAAATGTTTTACAATATTTTGTATACATTAATTATTATGTGAAGACGATACAACTAGAATAGGATTACTATACCACAATAGGTAATTTTTTTTTTTTTTTTTAGGTATTGGTTTAATACGAGGCCTTTGGCTACTTTTGTATGTGTGTATTTTATGTGTTTTTGTCTTTTTATCTACGTTTTGTTTGTGCAGAATAAACAATTTTTCTTTCTTTGTTTCTTCTTTCATTGACAGATAAATTAATTAATACATGGTGCTCACATATTTTCAAACAATATAAAAGTATACCTATGATATTCCTAAAATTTTAACAAGTAATACTAATAAGTTAGTGTGTGAGTTCAAGTACCTAATCACAGAATATAAAACAAATTAACGTTTTAATTATTGTGAACATCAATCATTCAATGATAAAGTATACAATCTTAAATATAATATACTTCTAACACTAAAATATATAAATAATGTACAAGTATACAGAGGTTTTTTTTTTTTTTAAATAAAGGAAGAGCTCATTCATTGGGCATCAAAAATTCATCCTCATCGCTGTCAGTTGGAAAAGTTCCCAAAAGGCTGGCAGCATTGCCACGTTGGATGGCAATGCTGATTCTTTGACCTAAAAATTGGCCAGCCCACTGGTCACGTGAAGAGTCGACCAACCGCTTGGCGATGTCCCGAAATACCCGATGACCACTCGGAACCCACGGCCCTAGTGTTTCAACCCCGAGGTTATCGACGCAGGTTGCATCCCACACCAAAGGCCTACCCAACTTCCAAGGCATTATCGTCATTCCGTCTGGCCTCTTCCCATCATCGCGTGCCAAGCCATTGGGTTCTAAAACAGCTGGCACCCCGGCGGTGACAAGAGCCCGACGGATGATGTCATTAATGCTTGCGTGCCGTGCCAAACGACCAGCGCTCTTGCTGCAGGAAAGGCCATGGTGTCCGATACGATCGACTGCTTCACCGCACTGACAACGATGCGGAGCCCCGCAAGGAACGCCCAATCGCAAACTTGTAGCGAGCCGGAAAGTGGTGTCACCCAGCATAGTGCCTATGTTGGGTGAAGGTAGCGCCTGAAGCTAGAGGCGGGCACGCTCAGAAGTGCTGGTGGACGTATTAATGAGGTTATTCCGTACCAACCAGCAGAGCGGCTCACGCCACTGTATCTGGGAAGACGGGTTCTCGGGCTACTCCGTGTCCGGACAAGCCACTTTCCAGGTGTTCATCGCATCAGTCAAACACGGCACTTTAGAGTCACCCTGCGAAGTGGTTAAGATCCTTGTGGTTAACTTTTCGGTGCTGTGGACCGAGCACAGGAACGCCTTAAGCTTAAGCTTAAGCTTAAGCCAGTAAGCTTACACTAGAAATTTGGCAGACGCCGACACCACCAAAACGAATGGGTAGCGTGGCTTGCAGCCACGCGCGGTCGTATCAGTTTTCCGCATCGATGTTCCTGCCAGCCTGTATATGGCGGAATGGCGTATGAGTCCTATGAAAAGTGGGTGGAGCCGAAAGTGTTAACTTAATGTCAGTCTTTAACAGTTAGCGATCTTCATTTTGATCTTTATGGTGGTCCCCAAACTAGGCGGCGCCTGTACCCTGGGTTACTTAAATTGTTACTGGGGAAATGTACGCGTGTAAAAAGGTCCAGATGGCGTTGCTGTAAAGAAAAGTCCTCATTAGTATCATTATTATTCCATAACGTAACATCAGTAAATAAATAATAATAAATTTATTTCTCAAAAAACACTTAGTAATATTTTACAGAAAAAAGTTTGGCAGTAATAGTTTGTAATACTTTGGATGTAGCCACTGCAACCGAACTAGGCAAAGCCTGTATTTCGGTTTTTAGTGCCTTTTCCTTCGATTTTTTATCAATAAAATGCCAACAAGGCAAAGCTTAATATTTGGTTGTTCTACTAATTAATTTTGAAAAACGTAATTATAACTAACTTAAGTGTTACATTTATTTAAAATTTATTACTAAAATATAATAAGTAAGTGATCTAAAACGTGTGTGAAATGTTTATGAGTATGTGTGGACTAGTAGGTGATTTATGTAAAGTTTGAGTGATGTGGGTGTGTGAGTGTTGGTGTATGAGGACGTGTGAGGGTACGTGTGTGTTGGTGTATGAGGACGTGTGAGGGTGAGTGTGTGTGGGTGTGGGGGCGACTGTGTGTAATTGTGAGTGCACGAACATGGTTTTATTTCTGATTATTTTAACTACAATTTTTTTTTATTTAACTAATTAAAAACCTAACATTCAATTATTGTACAACATTTAGCAATAACTCCGTTTTTTCATAATTAAGTTTTTGCAAATATTCAGTTACTATTTGTTTACATTTACATTTTGTTATATTATCAGTGCGGTAATTACGTTACACACTAACAATGGCAATGCTTTTCATTTTGACACAGACAAACACATTCATTGCGTGATTTATATTGTTGAGAAAACGAATTTTTAGAACATATGGAGCAATGGATTGTGATTGAAAGTGTGTTACGCAATAGAGATGTTGTCAAATTTTTATTTGTCCGTCAGATGTATTATTAAAAAATATTGGACAAGTATTTTTTTCTTTTTTTACGTATGCAAAAGATTACGGCAATACATTGAGTTAAAATGTGGCATGACGTCACTCTCCGGTAGATTTTATACTGAATTATGACGTAGCGAGCCCCCACTCCCCAACTTTAATGTTTTTTAATTATTTTTTATTAAGATAAAGTAAAAAATACGTGTCTAATATTCTTTTATTATGTGACTGACGGACGAAAGATTTTTTATTTTTACCCTGTCAACATCCCTATTAGGGTGTTGGCCTGTTTTCCCCATAGGGTTAAGCTAAAGAGTACACCCACATTTCACCAGATGTATTTAAGTTCCATGTAATAGGGGGTGAGCCTAATGCCGTCAATCAACCGGATACAAATCCAGACTCCGGACAGCTACTGAGTAATTCCTGATAGGAAAACATTAAAAAAACTACCCGCCGCCCTGGGAATTTAACCCAGGGGTTCGTCATCACCATCAGCCTATTAATAACGTGCGACGACACGGTTGGCGCAGTGGCTGAGCGATCGACTGCTGCGCAACGTGTCGCGGGTTCGATCCCCGCACGGAACAAATATTTGTATGATCTGCAAGTAGTTGTTCCGGGTCTGGGTGTTAGTGTATGTGAGTTTCTATGTTTGTAAACGCACCCACGATACAAGAAGAAATTCTTGGTGTGGGGCAAAGTTTAAAAGAAAAAAATAAAAAAAATAACAGTCCACTGCTGAATATTGGCCTCTCCAATCCGCTTTTTTTCTCGATCCACGGCGACTCTCATCCAGCAGATGCCAGCCACCCCAAGGAACATTTACTAAGGAGAACAATGAAAATACATACCTACAAATAAAATGGTACGGTTTTTGGCGCCTCCTACTGGACGCCCCCGAAAACTCGCGAAAGCGCGAAATTCTAAATCGGATTTTTTTGAGCTAGGTAATTATTTCAAGGTCTGGTCCACGAAAACGGAACTGAGGAAGTGTAACCGATGTTAAATTATTGTGCAATTTCACTGATTACAATTTTCCAGCTCTGCTTTGGTGGTCAAGCAGCCATATTGTTTAAATTAAAATGTACATAGATGACTACAAGAGAATTCACAAGAAATAACACCAACTTGCGATAACGCCAGCAGACATTTTTCTTGAGGTCTGTGGGGTTGTCACATAGATACAATTTCTATGGGTTGTCAGGCAGAGGTACCTACATTTGACAAAAGCTTACCCAGCTAATTTTGTGAAATTAATAAAAGAAAATAATTATGTAGTCTCAGACCGATGCGTTGCAGTAAATTAAATTAATTGTTTATTTATTGGCTTGATTATAATAAAGTATAAAGTATAAAGTTTTTTATTTCTTATTCAACAGGTTAACAAATAAGTTGTAGAGGCCTTCTTTTAAGTATATAGATACCTGTGACAGAAGACCTCCCTCTTCCAAAACTAGGTGTACACATAAAAAGCCTGTTAATAACAGAATTAAAAAGTAGGTAAAAAAATAAAATACAAAACTAAAACTAGAGAAATTAATAAATAATTACAATTATAATAATTAATTAGGTACTTAAATTCATAATCTCAGATACCCAATTAATTATTGTGTGTGTATGTGTGTGAGTGAAGGTGTTTGTGTGTGCGAATGTGTGTGAGTGTGTGTGTGTGTGTGTGTGAGCGAGTAAGAGAGAAAGGGAAACCAAAAGCATATTACGCATTGTGAAGTAACTGGTAAACGCTTGTATAGTAAAAAGTCCATGTTATCTATCATTCATTCCTTGTGTAAGGTAAGTTTTTATATTATCATTATTAAATAACGGGACTCAGAAGTGCCTCAGTTTCTTCGTAAGTAAGAGTCTTTAGCCATGCAGTCAGGGTTTTTCGACATGCATAATGTGTTTCATGGTAAATGGGATTGTTTTTGCTTATGGTGTTATAAAGAAAAGTAGTTTGGTCAACATATTGCCGCCTTGCGAACGCAGTACGGACTCTAACTACATATATACGACCGTGATTTTTTCTTTTTCTGAGAGTACTAGGGTCAAATACCGTTGTTTTATGCATTTTTAAGGTAGAAATCAGAATATATAACTTTCTCACAGTTAACAGGTCACATAGTTTGTAAAGCTCTCTGTAGAAAAACGGTACGGTTTAAAGTATATAGTTTTGAGAAGGGCACGCTGTGATCTTTCCACGTCTAAGAACTTCGTTTTGGAGCCCCCCCCCCAGATAGGAATGCAATAGGTTAAAACGGATTGGGCTAGTGCAGTGTATATTTGTTGAATCAGCTTCGCTGATGCAACATGCCTTACTAGTTAATTTGAAAATCCAAATCAGTTTTCGGAGACGTTCACTAACCAATGCAACATGATAATGCCAAGAGAGTCGCTGATCAAGTATAATACCCAGGTATTTCGTTTTTTCAACCTTCTCGATAGTCGGACAAGCGCAATTAGTGTCCAGGATATTGTGACATTGGTGAATCTTTATACTGAAATTAGTATCAGGCTGGGTTCTATTACTAATGGAAAAACACATGAAGATAGTCTTCTGGCTATTTAGCGTAAGTAGGTTAGTTCTTAGCAGGAAGCAACTCTAGATAATCCCACTTCAGTATCCCTCCTCACAGAATCCCAATTATCCCCGATAAAAACCATCGCAGTGTCGTCGGCATACGAGAACACCCGAGCACCACCTGCCTCCAAGTCACATAGGTCGTTGATGTAAATTAGAAACAATGTGTGCCCAAGAACGCTCCCCTGCTCACACCAAATGTGATATTTGAGTCTTTGCTTGAATATTGCCCAATTTTAACCTTTTGCGTTCGGTGTGAAAGATAACTTTTGAATAATTCTAGAGGTGTGCCTCTTATTCCTATGTGTTCTAACTTACGTACAAGAATGGAAACAGATACTGTGTCAAAAGCCTTTTTTAAATAATACGAGTAATAACCCTTTTCTTTATTTATATTTACAACTTACGATATACGAACGTATACTATTGTATTCTGCATGAATTGTATTTATATTTATTCAATTTTAATAATTAATTAAATAAATTAGACGAAATATTATGTTAGCTAATTTGTTGATTAATAATTTAAACAAAAATTTGGCAAAATCTACCAAATGGTAGCTTTCAAATATTTATGCACCTTTTCAGTCTTACTTATGTTGCCATCCTTGAAAACGTCATTATTATAGATCGAAGTTTTTAGGTTTCATATAATAGATGAGAACTTGGCATCATAGCCCCCGTAGGCATTCCAAGGCTTACCCAATGAGACGACTCCGCCTGAGCCACCCTGCGAAGACCGTCGCCCCATTGAAAAATAAGTAGAAATAATATAGCCTGAGACAGTTACAAGTTGCTCAGGTTATTATTATACTCGTTTATACTAATTTGTCCCACCAAACAACATTGCTGTTTCCCGACTACCGGTTTGACAGGTGTTAATGCTGGTGACACTAGAGGCACATGGCACGCTAAAACTGGATTTACCTTACTGTGTTGTGTTGTGAGGGCTCCTGACGCAGTGCTAAGGCTCGTGCAGAAGTCACACAAGACGACACGACACCGATATGTATATTAGAGATATCGGCATTTTTATAAAGAAACACATGCATTATTTTAAGCAACATACCGAGGTTATACCAAGACAGTAAAGAGCTAAGTTTCGGAACCTCTTAAATCATCCGGCTGGTCATAAAGATATTTACAAGAATGTTCAATATGTGTATATTAATTTATAATACCTTACCAATCGAATTTAAATTGTTGCAGGGTAATGTTTTCAAAACAAAATTGTCATAGTGGTTACAAAAAAAGTTTTCGACACGAGTATTAGTTAGTGAATTTATTGTAAATTAATTAAGGACACTTGTATGTGATAAAAAAAACTTGAGAGGTGTCAAGGGACACCCGGATGGAACGAAGTTCCTTTCGATTAATTAGTGAAGGAATTGTAATATATATATATTTTTTTAAAGTTATAATAATATTTTTTTATTATTAACAAATATAATGTAATATAAACTTAATCAGTAGGTGCAAAGCAGCTTTACAAATATTTTTTGTAATCAATACAGTCATGTAAAGTTGAATTAGATTTTATAACTTCTAAGTGTTAGGTACTATTAATTTGTGAGTGTTGTAAAAAAAAACGTGATAATGTCCAATACTTACAAAGCTAGTGAAAAGTCCGTTTAATCAAAGTCCAGAGTATAACAGCACAGTTGTCGAGCTCCAACGAAAGAACGATCGCAGCCAAATCACAAAGTCAAGTCCAAATAGGTTAGCCAGGTTGTCAGGGTGGAAGAAATCAATCAAAAGTCCAGGGAAGAATAGCCAATAACTTGCAACCCAAGAATTTTAATCTGGCAATCTCGTGATACACTTCTTCCGATGATGCGTTTCGTAACTTTATTTTAAAAACGTAACAAAAATAAATTAACCTAAACTAGCAAAAACACTGTCAGGATTCATTATTGTTATTATTATTTACTATTTATTATGTACAAAAAACCTGTATACACTCAACAAAAATAATCGTCGCGACACCACACTGTTCAATGCGAAATAGAAAGACGAAACGAACATAACTGGCTTGCTTTCTATGAGAGAGAGAGAGACAGACAGAGAAACACGCGCACGCCGCACGGCTTACAACTATAGCAAAAAGTGTCGTTACAACTTTTGGTCTTAATTTTTTCAGTCTAGCCCCCTTTCGCAACGCGCGATAAGGAACTTCGTTCCAATAATGTAATGATAATAATATTGTACTAATAATAGAATCTGCATAGTGATTATGACTTTTAACATGATTAATGAGATTACAATGATTTTAAGGCTGTAAGATCTTCCCTTGTACACCATGTATTTTCTTGCAAATAAACAATTTGAATTTGATCATTTTCTTCCGCGAAATTTTCTTAGAAATTGTTTTATTAGAGTTGCGACACGCTGTCTCTTCCAATTAACGGTGTGGGTCTTGAGATTGGATTCATTTTCATTCCAAAATGTTAAATTGCTACATAAACCTATAAAATATAGTACAACATGCTAAATCCATGGGTATTATTAGAGATATATTTTTTTGAGGTTAGAATTTTCATTGACGACTCGTTTTGCGCAGTGGCTGAGCAATCGACTGCTGCGCAACGTGTCGCGGGTTGGACCCCGCCACGGAACAAATATTTGTATGATCTGCAAGTAGTTGTTCCGGGTCTGGGTGTTAGTGTATGTGAGTTTCTATTTTTGTAAACGCACCCACGATACAGGAAGAAATTCTTAGTGCAACGTTTTTATTAAAAACAAAACAAAACAATGTTCAACGTTTTTAACGTTCTTAAAATACGGGAACTGCCCCTCAGTTTCTGGTTTAATTACTTAGTAAATTGCTCCGACATTGAACACGTTGCTCTTTTGTTTTTACCGATTTCCCTATCTTCGAAATAAACAAATCTTTAATTCACTGACAGACAACACACAGCTTAAATCGCAGGGTATTTATAGCAGCTCGGAATTTTGCACAATCCTATATTATTAAATGAGCAATATTTGTATAAATACTATATATTTGTAATCATGTTCTGGAAATAGGCTCTAATGATTTCGATGAAAGTTGCAATATAGATCTTTACCTACGGGGGCAAAAAATCGATCTAGGTCTCATAATAATATCTGGGAAAATTCGGTTTCTCCGTATTTTCACTCGAGCAGAGCTCGGTCGCCCAAAGTTTAGAACAAAATGGCTACCTTAGAATAATGACATGGCAGGATGGAATTAGTAAATACCCTACTATCATCGCAGCATGGAATTAGTAAGTACTTACTATCATGGCAGCATAGAATTAGTATGTACTTACTACCTATACATGGAATTAGTATGAATTTTCCTATACTATTAAATGAGCATTCTCTATTTTCACCAGAGCAGAGCTCGGTCGCAAGGTACTAATATTTTAATTTATTAACGAAGGTGAGCAATAAGGAAAGATTTTGAAACTTCAAGGGGAAGAACTTTCAAAAATCCTTCCTTCACACGACAAACTTTTATCTGATATTCGTTAGGGGTAAAGGGTTTAAATAGGGGCAGTAAGTTTTTATGGAAGATCGTGATTTTTGCCGATAAGAGATCCTATCGGGTACACTGCTTGTTTCTCAGAATATCACATTCCGAGCTTCTGAAAAGAAATAAAATTATTTATTCAGTTGGATGTTATTTCTTAACTAATCTTATATTTGAGCTGCTAAAATCAAAGCATACTTAAGTCATTAAATAAAAATACCATAGCCATAACGGTCCTGTCTAGTTCTTAATTTAAATATTTTAACAGTATTTATAGCTAACGGAACAAAGATAGTTTCTTTAAAAACTTATAAGAAAATATAAAGCATTAAACTAACGCCAATATTCCCCGGAAGGGTAGGTAGTCATGTATTACATAAAGTCTAGTTAAATTAGCTACTAAAACTCCGTAGACTTGATGGGAATCGAAATCTAAACACGATAAAAATGGTTTGATGTTTTTTTTTGGGATCAACGACCGCGGTACTTGAAATATGAGTTGAGAAACTATATATATATTTTTTTTTTTTTTTTCAGAGAAACTCCATACAGGTTACATAATCACAAAAAGTGGGTATTAAAATCATCAAACTTTAGTGTGTAGTAACAGAATTGTACCTAACTTTATATTAGTATTGTAAGTACCATATGATATCATCGAGTCCCGTACGGTATATCGAATTACCCTTGAACGATATAACTGTCTACAGAAAGCATGGTTCACCGACAAACGGTAATACGAAAAAACTATTAGTCGATACCATTATTTAGCGACAGCACGTTTCGCCGAATAACGCTACATAGAATGAATGGTTGGCCGATACCAAGATTTGCCGATGTCATGGTTCGCCGGAACACGCTTGAACTAAATAATCCTTTATCGATATCAATTTGCATCGAAAGCACATTTTCTTACACCGCCGATCCAAAATAATTGTCTTTAGTTTCTCGCTCATATAATTTTGACAGACATCGATTAAATTGCATTAACTGCTATTTCCATGCGTTTATCTTAATAATGCATTAACAATTGATATAATGTACAACTGGTTACGGAAACAAATTAGATGATGCTCATTATTTATTACGTTGGCCACATCGTAAAAATGGTAAACATTCTCGCTGGTCAGTGTATTGTTGCAAATATATGGGTAGCTATAAACTATTTCCGACTTGAGCACAAAATACATAATAGTGACTTGAATCAAAACTACGTTCCCGTTTATTTTCGTTGTTATTACGATCAGTCAATTAATTTAAAAATGAGTGCTTGTAATGTAATGAAATCAAAACGCGGCGCTAGTGTACTTATTGTGGATGGATATTCATATCACCTCAACAAAAGATTGAACGACAAATATTACTGGAGATGTACGCTGAAAAGTTCAGAGCGTAGTCGTAATTTGTACTAAAGAAAATTTTAAACGACCAATGAGTGCACAATGACTCAAGTATATTCAATGCATGTTTTAGTTGGAACTGAACGGGGCACAAGCAAATTTTTACCATTAGTGTTTGCCCTATTATCGCACAACACTGAAACTTGTTACATAATATTATTTGAAATATTAAAAAGGTATGGGGTACCTTTAATACTAATTTGTCTCCAGAAAACATACTGACTGATTTCAAAATTGCGGTGATGAATGCTGTGAAAAAAATATTTCCAAACTGTGCACACAGACTGTGTCTGTTTCATCTCACGCAAAGCCTTTGGCGGCATGTACAGGCGGAAGGGTTGGCAAAGCGCTATGGTACTGATTTCGTATTCGCACATACAATCAGACATTTATTTGCTTTAGCATTTTTGGAACCAGAAGAGATACCAGAGGCCTTCGAGCAAGTAAAAAACTTAGTATTGCCAACTGAAGCCGTAGGATTGGCACAATGGTTCAATAAGTATTATGTATCTGGAGTATTTACAAAAAAATCTGGCCCAGGGACGAAGTTAATTCTGAGCAAAAATCCACCATTGTTCCCACCAGCCACAACAGACAATAAGTACGATTAGACACTGACCACATGTCAGTGTCTAATCGTACTTATTCTATTCCAAAAACACAAAATGCTCTGGAATCATGGCATAACCGGTAGCACACACTTTTAAATCGCAAGAAGTGGAATATCTTCAACACTATTAGGGAGTTTGCCAAAGAACAAAAATATACCGACTGCGAAATCGAGCGCATCACTGCATCTGAGCCAATGCCAAAGCGTCGTCGTTCGTCGCAGATTAAATATGAAAAGAGACTAGAAAAGCACTTGTCCCAGAAGAGTGAGATGAGCATAAAAACTTTCTTAGGTGGGCTAGCTCACATCATGTACATCAAAAATCATTAATATAACATATAACTGGCAGTAATTTTTTTTTTTTCAAAATTGATTGTTTTCTAACATGTTTCTTATGATTGCGCAGTTTGCAACCTTTATTTTTGTTATTTACCATTTAATTATAAAAATAATCAAATTCGCTGTTTTATAATTTTCTTTACATTTATTTTTATTGAATTACTAAGATAAACGCATGGAAATAGCAGTTAATGCAATTTAATCGATTTCTGTCAAAATTGTATGAGCGAGAAACTAAAGACAATTATTTTGCATCGGCGGTGTAAGAAAAGGTGCTTTCGATGCAAATGGCCATCGATAAAGGATTATTTAGTTCAAGCGTGTTCCGGCGAACCATGACATCGGCAAATCTTGGTATCGGCCAACCATTCATTCTATGTAGCGTTATTCGGCGAAACGTGCTGTCGCTAAATAATGATATCGACTAATAGTTTTTTCGTATTACCGTTTGTCGGTGAACCATGCTTTCTGTAGACAGTTATATCGTTCAAGGGTAATTCGATATACCGTACGGGACTCAAAATTATTATACTGGGTGCGCAGGGCGCTATAGGTTCGCTGCGTATGTTTCACCCACAGGCCACTCGAGTAGAACGACTTGCAGAACGCCTTAAATAGTGTTATTTTCTCCTCGTAGGAGCAACGTGTGAAGCTGCGAGCCAGCTTATTGCCTCTCACCAACAAAGCCCTGCGCTGCGCTCCCCCTCTATGTCCTCGTCATCCTTAAGGTCACCTGTCACAATATACCATTAGGTACCATGGAAGAAGTTCATATCTTACCTCCGTAAGGACTATTCTTGCTTGCAGCGCTCGGCGGCTATAAAACCGGGCCGGTAACAGATGTGGTCATCGTGTTCACGGGATTTTGTTTTCAAACTAGTTAGATATGAGTACCATCAAAGAATTTCATATCTAGTCTGTGTAAGTTTTTTTTTTTGTCGTAATGCGTTGTTTCAATATCAACCCATCATGCCAACGGAGTTTCGCTAATTTAGAAATCTCGCAGACTAGACGGCCATACGAATCGCGCACTTGGTCGCAACGGCCAACTAGCCGTTCACCATACAATACCACTAGAGTGACTAGACGGCCACAACTGGCCGGAGTTATGACCGTCTAGTGCTTCAGATCATGTATTGTGTTTGTGGATTTATCAGCAGTAGCCCGGACTCTGGCCTACCATCTGTAACTGTAATCACATGGAACTTAAACATTACAGACAAATAATATTATGTATGTAGAAATAAGGCTTAGCACGCACTGCAGTGCGTTTTGCTACCGCTAAACTTGCGAAGTATCAAACACAGTGGAAGCGCGCCCACTGCGGCGAAAACAACACATCGCAATTCAACGCACCGCAGCCAGTGCGCGCTGGGGCTACACAGTATGACTTCAACTGTAATAGAAATCTTAAATACATTCATTCACTGAAAGACAACACACAGCCTAAACCACTGGGTCTAAAAGCATGCAATTTTGCACAAGAGTTCCTTTTATATCGAAAATGAGCACTAAAGAAGGATGGTTAAAAATTTATGTCCTACAGGAATTACATAGGATGTGATGAAAATGTGTTCAACATTTTTGAATCCCACGGATTTAGCGCACTAGAAGGTCACGACCACGACCAGTGGTCGCACCAACCATAGAAACCGATACGAATCGCGCACTTGGTCGACTATAGTTTGACCGAGACCGCTATTCCGCGCCATAGGTATGTGCGCGGCGAGACTGGGGGGTTGTCATGCAGGTCGCTCATTCGTCAATTTTGCCCCCACCTCGCCGCGCATTCCTAAGGTGGTCCCGGTCCCGGTCAAACTATAGTTAGCCGTTGCGACGAAGTGTGCGATTCGTATCGGTTTTTAGGGTTCCATAGTAAACAAGGAATCCTTATAGTTTCGCCATGTCCGACTGTCTGTCTGTCTGTTCGCGGCTTAGCTCAGAGACGGTTAGTACTAAAAAGCTGTAATTTGGCATACTAATATGTATACATACTCGTATTAATCATGCCGACAAAGTGGTAAAATAAAATGTATATTTTTTTTAAGGTACCTCCCCTACACGTAACGTGTCAGGGATCCGTTTGCGAACTATTAAGTTTTTAACTGATTTTTTTTGTTAGAGTCAAGTGTCCCCCCCCCCCCCCCCCCACCAGCTAAATGGTTGTACTTGGATTTGTGATAAAATTCACAGCAGTAGTATACGTATACAGAATGGATTTTTGAGATGGGGCAGTAAGGACAGCTACCTTAAACGTTGTAGCTACAGGAAAACAGTCGCAGGAGACTGTCCTTCACTATTTGAAAGATTTCGATCTGCATTCACAGATTTTGAAGAAAAGGTCATTCAGCAAGAAAATGGGCAGTTGTCACAAAAACTTTTTTTGATGTTAATCGATCCTGTTTCTTATAAGGATCAAAGATCTGTGTATAAAAACTTTATTGTGGGTTCAGAGCCTGTGAGTCAGTCTACGGTAATCAATTCATTGTGTTATAAGCAGTGATCGGAGTAGGTAGATTGATTTTTAGTACTTGTATCATAAATGCACACAGAAAGAATAACATGGATAAGCCATTTTTCCGGAAAGTAATTCCGGTATTTCCGGATTCAATTAAATATTGTTAATGTTGGTAGTGATATTATTACTACTCAATTCAAAATTTAAAGGAAGGTATCAAAACTAAATTAATTCATTATTTATCTGTTGAATAATAAAAAATAGGAAGAATAATAAAGAATAAAATTGCTCATTTTATTACAATTCCTACCTTTTTTTTGAGGATGGCAAATCATCAAATGACTCCTTCCACTCTGGCAGAATACAATTCCTACATAAGTTCCGGTTTTTTTTTAATAATCCACCAATTCCGGAGGAATGTCCATAGTAATATATACGTTTCGGACCAATGACCCCAGTTCAATCTACCTACTCCGATCACTGGTTATAAGGCAAATCTGAACGCAACTGAACATAGGAAGTACTTGTTATATGTATAGCCACAAGACTATGGGCTATTCTAGGCAGTGCACCTCGACTCGATCGTTTGTTAGAATCTCATCGTATAGAAATAAGGTACTAACCTTAAACAGCTCCGATAAATGGATGTTAAAGCATTAATCGATGTGTTAAAGTTGTATGCAAAATCCAAGTCCGAGTGAGAAATCAGGCTCTTCAATATCGCCGGTCATCGGGTGTTCAAATCGTGTGCAGTATCACAGAATCCAAATTGAAAGCCAGGTCAAACAAAGATAAACTTAAAACAAGAAACTTGAACAGAAATAACAAACAACAAAAACAGAAACAAATTCAAATCACTTGTGTCCGTTCCGTACGCAAACGCAACGCAAACGCATTGAATTTGAAACTTGATTGACGTTCACATTTCATAATGACAATAATGACATCCAACAGAACAGTGTTGCCAAAAAAATAATTACTGTGGGTTGCAATTTTTTTTTTTTATATATATAATAATAAAGACCCTTTCAAAAAAAATAAACAATATATACAAAGTCTCCTTAATTTATGTACTTTCATAAAAATATATTCTCTTTTCTGTTCACAGCAGCTTCGAATAAAAGCCCAGCCTCCATACAAAAACCTAACATGTCCTTTGCGGTTTGTAAAATATGATCTCCCATACATTCCGTAAGGGAGATATTTTTCAACTACAATGTTAAGTTTGTTCTTGGGATAAATTCATCACAACTACGGAACCCTTCATTGTGCGTGATCCGACACGCACTTGGCCGGTTTTTATATAATTAACCTGGTCGGTGCGACCACTGGTCGTGGTTGTGGATGTCCAGTACGCGAGATCCCAAAGTCCTCTTCATCGTATACGGTGACAGCGATTATATATTTTTTTCCTTTCGTGAGCACTCCTCATAATACTCGTAAAAGTATTAATAATAATTTTGAGAGCAATATCGCTTGAGTTACGTCAAGATCTAAACAATTTACATGACAATTTTCTTGCACCCACCGGACCTGCATCTCAAGAATTAAAAGAAAACAGCATGTTTCAAACAGGAGAGAAAATATAATTTTTCCAATATTATTTCTTAGTAGTATTTCCCAGTGACTTTCGGAAATTATCCCATGGGAACGAATTCCGGGATAAAAAGTATTCAATGTGTCCAAGTTATAAACTAGCTGTGTGCCAAATTTCATTCAAATCGGTTCAGCTGTGTTTGCGTGAATCAGTAAAAAACATACAAACTCTCACATTTATAATATTACGTATATGATTGTTGCTAATTTGACCCTGCGACCTTGAAAGCTGATTCTCTTTCTTTGAGCATCTGCAGTGGTTAAGACAACCAAATTCTCAGCTTCAAGCTAGCTTCAGCTCATCTCTCTGTGTGCTACAGCCTTTCATGTCGCATTATCTCCGTGTAGCGGTGATCTCAACCTCTATATAAGATGCTGCGTTGCATAACTCTAACACTTCCGCAAATACGCCGCTGGACCTCACACGTATGTACAACTTTGATTTTGATACCTAAATAGACGCATGTGGAAAAGTATATGGCAATTATTTTTAAATATTTTGGTTATTTAGAGATTGTTATGGTGTATACTCATTTTAGTTTTGTGTTCAATTCCAGTAAAGTAAAGTAAACATTTAGTTGCATAGATTGCAGTTACCGTAAATAAGATGTGACAGTTAAAATATAGGTGATCTACCTTATATAAGGCATGAAACATTATTATAACACAAGGGAAATAATATAAAATTAATAGCGATTGTTTTCTAAAAATATTTTAAAATGTGAACTGTGTATTTAATAATAAAATCGTACTTATCGAGATATCGTCAGTTAAGAGTTAGAGGAAAAAAGAATCAATCAATTTATTGCATTATAATCTTTAATGCTTATTTAGGTATTCCATAATTTTACTAAATTTTGTATATAATAATAACTAGTGTAAGCCAGAACAGTTTTAATGCAACAACCTCACACCAAATAAAAAACCAAGACAGCGCTGTCAACAGTGACGTGAGGCTGGTTTCGTAAACATGTGTGCACTTAGTGAGGTGTAGTTTGATTGTAAATGGTTGTAAATGTGTGCGTGTGAGCGTGTATGCACAGAGCGGAGGTGTAGTTTTGGCATGCTTCACTGTATCCTTCGCAGCGCCGTCTTGGTTTTTTATTTGGTCTGAAACAACAACCTTCTGAAAGACTATTCAATTTATTCCATTGTTAACTCTTAATAAACAACTGTTAGTCTAGTGGTCGCACTGCTGTGCATGAGGTCCTAGGTTCGATTCGCGGATCGGGCAACGTGTTATTTTGTTTTTCTGTCTGGAATTTCTCAGTAGCAGCCCGGAGTGTTGATTTGTGCCCGGTTGATGGCAATAGGGTCGCGCCCTATTACATAGGACTTAAACATAACATAACATGACATATGGAATATAAATCCATGAGTCGAACGGCCCTAGGACTCCAGCTAGCAAAATACCCTTACAAACAAAAGCTTGTAAGAGCTATGGTTTCTTACATGGTTTTAATGTGTTCTGATTAAGCCAGAAACTCTAATAGTGCTATTTTATAAGTCTATTTAAGTTTTAAGTGCATTCATACTTGTAACATTTATATAATATATACATTATAGACATATATAAGAAAACGTTACATAATATTAATAAGAGCAGTGGCATTATAAGCGCCTTTTACAAGTCGAATTCTTAATGAATTTATTATTATTTATAAATACATTTTATAAGTTTTTTTATTTTTTTTATGATAATTCACAAAACTGATGTACAATCACAAATGCAATAAAAAAAAGTTACAACACAAAATTATTGATTGACATCTACTAGATGTGAATCTAGCATGCATTTTTTATGTAAAACACTTATATACAACTTTAAAAAAAAAAAAAGTTACACAAAGCTTACAAATTGTGAACTTTTCCATACATAACGAAAAAGTTTTGGGAAAGAAAAACTTAAATATAAAAACAAATAACATATTATACGATTAATACTTCAAGTTTAGTCCTAACTGAGGCTACAGAACCAGCAAAAATATCTATTTCACCACGAATGGAGTTGGCAAGAGAGTTAATTCAATCTCTCTTGAAGAAAGTTAATTCAATCTTAGAAGTGACTACGTATTCTTAGTATTTTATTAGATTTCTGTGAAACTGGTATTTTAAAAGTGTGATTTATCTCACCTAAGATATTAAAGAGTTGTAACACTTTAAAAGATTCCATTGACCTCTTACGGTTTAAGACATTTATTTCTCAAAAAGAATACAATTCACTTATCATGAGAAATACAAGTTAATGTTACTACTAAATACATGAACATATGAAGAACGGTAGGTACTCTTAAATAATCTATTAAGTAGTAGATGTACAAAAAGCATTTTTTGTGGGTAACAAGAAAAACATATTGAAGATTTATTTATTTATTGATAGAATTTATTTATTATTTATTGTAATTATTTATTTTAAAATATTGGTTTTCTGTCTGACCGCACAAATCACCGCTATCGGGAGTGAAATATCTGGTATTATAATTCTGGTGCAGTTGACTCGGACCGAGCTGTCATTGACCTGATATGTAATTTAGTTATTTATAGATAGATATTTATTTGATTTTGCGTCTGGTGTTTTTAATTAGTGGTTAAACCAGTTAGTAACGAGAAGGAATTTCCTCATGATATTAATAAAGCGAATAATCTGTGATACATTAATTAATTAAGAATAATTCTGTGGCTCAATGCTTCTATATCAAAATTTTGTTTCTAGTTGGAGTCCTTACGGGAAGGCCCGTAAGGACTCGAGCTTGAAAAAAAAAATTGTTTTTGTTTTAGTGTTTTCGAAAATCGGGTGTGATCCTTTGGTTTACGGGTCCTTAAGAACCCATAGTACCTCACCACAAATTCACTTTTTATCCCGCGTTTTTGAAAATTAATTTCCTACACGGGTTAAATAAAAATTTGTATGGAAGTTCGCCATGCGCCGATGAAAAATCCCATCGAGTACATGGATTGTAGTTAAGAGCCCATACTACCTGAGCTCGAATTCACTTTTTATTTCGCTCGCACCCTACTGCTCGCGGACTGAGTGAGAGCTTGTCGGAGTGGGGCGCTGGCGGCTCCAAAGCGCCAATAGTTAAATAACATTTTGGCGAAAAAAAATGTAATTTAAAAAATAAAACATAGTCGCTGATTTTTAGTTAGATCAGTTATTATGGAAAGTTTCATGATCTAATCTAAAGTATTTTTTTGAATACCCGTGGTTTATTGTTCGGTTTGCAGGTAACTTTGGATTTTTTTTCTGTGGAGAAAATTTTATTGAATCGTGTTTTCATCAAACATAGCATTAATCCAAATTCAAATTCAAAATATTTTATTTCACATTAACCTACATGGGCACATATGAAACGTCAGAAGCTAGTTGCACGGTTCCAATTGGTCGTTTCCTATGGAGAAGAGCCGGCAAGAAACTCCTCGGTTACTCTTATAAAAATAATTGGCCTTTGCAATATCGTCAAACAACAGTATTAACAGGTATAGGAGGACAGTGTAGGTCTTTCTACAAGTACTATCCATACCATCTTCCATTTTGTTAAGTACCTGGGTTCTTAACAAAATAGAAGATGGCTAAATATTACAGTCCACTAAGCCTACAGCGTTCTCACATTATGAATCTACGTATATATAAAATATGAATTAATTAAAAAAAAAAAAAATATATATTTATTGGTCATTGATATTTCTCGGGACCCTGGAGTCCCGGACCTTTGGAAGGCGTACGAGGGGCCGAAGCCAACTCGCAGAGGCCCCTTAGACATTTTTATGTATTGAGGCACCAACCGAGGATTATCCCTGTATGCACTACGCAAGTGCACCTAAGGACAACCCCAGGTTGGTGCAGGACTATTGCAGAACATGGAAACAAAATAAATTGGGCTATGGGTTTGGGTGGTTAAAGTTGACTGGTGACCTGGAACTATGGAAGGACTATGGCCCCTGCCTGATCAATGTTTTATATGTACACAAATTAATTATTATTATTATTATTTATTATTTAATTTATTAATAAAAATAAAAACCTATCATAATCCTCAACTGTTATAATTTATTTCAAAATTAATGCTGCAGTATTTTCGACATAATGGAGGATCATGCTGAGCAATTGGAAGTATTATAGACTCTAGGAGCTCATTCGTGTTTTTTGACGAATCGCCTTTTTTTCACGATTCGTATTTTTTTTTTTTTACGGTGTTTATACGCATCACGAATCGTGAAAAATTACGGGCACGTCTTAAATCATGTATCGTTTTTTTCTGACGTATCGTCAACGACGTGTCCCGTGTTAATGAGCTCTTAATAAAGTGACTAATCTGTGTTAAATACATTACATTTATTAAGGTTCATTCAGAGGTTTGATGCTTGTCTAGTCTACCAATGTTGCGGGGAGGATTCCTGCTTGCAACAAATGTTGCTCGGTAGATTTTACGTAAACCCTATTGTCCTTTGATCTACAGATGACAGGGTCCGTAAACATCAGGTTTCGGAAGAACCTGGCATGTAGGCACGTTATGTAATGTGTATTCACCCATCCACGAACCGACCTCGGCAACAGTAACTTTACCTTTGATCGACCCGTGCGGCTGTTATCATTTAGCCTTAGGTAGGTATGCGAGTTCAAATCACGTTGGGGTCACCAATATACAACTTTTGGTAGTTCTATAGTGTGATGAAATTAAATGTTCATTCAATATAACACAATGAATTTAATGATGAAGTTGCTGTAACTAAACACGGTTTTTAAACAATAATAAGAGTAGGTAGGATAATGTTAAATGACGCTAATGACGCGGGACACAGTTAGTGACTGCCTGTGTGTCGCATCGTATTCGAACTGTAGTCTAGTAGTAGTGTCTGAACTCACAGACGGGCGACGTCTTAAGCACTTACTTGAGTTTCAAGTTTGTGTGGATGTGTGGGTTACATATCACTAAACTATAATAACTATGTTAATTTATTGGAAAAGCTGTTTCTTTGCTAGTTGCTACTGCTGCAGATGAACCCAGGTCGGGCACAGTGTCAGTGGTATTATATATATATTTTTCAGTAGCAGCTCGAAGCCTGGATTTGTGCCCGGTCGATGGCAATAGGCTCGCCCGCGATATTAAAGGACTTAAACATAACTGGCGAGATGTGTGTGTACTATTGATGCACCTTTGCATAACCGATGTTGTGTAAATTATGTTATTTTCTTTGTTCCAGTAAATCCAAGATGGCGTTACACAGGATAGTTCACGTGCTACTAATATGCGCTGTCAGTTACAGCAGCGCTTCTGTAGTGGACGATGGGCTTAATTATAGAAGTAAGTAACTGTTTGTCCACTTGTATAAACGTTAACGTCCACTGTTATTTTTGTTGGAACTTTGATGTCCAACAAATCATCAATGGACGTTAACGTCCATTAATGATTTGATGATGCTGGGCTTTTTAAGTGCATCAGTGTTTACAAAAGCTCTCCATTTGATTTTTTGATGTGGACGTTTACGTAAATAAAAACAAGAATGAAGAAATGGCATCATCAGCCTTTAACGTCATAATCAAAATATTCAGTTTCATACTTCCGACTGTCAACGTCCACTTTAAAACTATAACATGTTAAAGAAAAGAAAGAAAGAAATATTATTCAGCAACAGATCGTGAGACATCAAATAATAGTAGAATAGTACTAGAATCAAAGTATTTATTAAAATTACAATAGCAGTTAGTAGACCTATTTTAAACAATTAAATGTTAAAGGTAATGTTTGATACATTAGACCAATTGTGGAAAGACAAAGTTATGTTTTTCCATTTGTAAAAATCGTCGTAGGCTTTAATGTACGATTCCTTGGACTTTTCTGGGAGTAGATTGTTGGCAATGCCAATGGCTTCAGATTTAATGTACTCCGGAGTCAAATCACTATCGTCACTCGACATTTTTGTGAAAAATTGTATGTAGTTAAGTAATTTGTTGTATAACAAAGCAAAGCAATTTTCAGTATTCGCGCCTCTTTTTAATTTGTGTTCTATTTTTCTTTTATTTATATTCTACTCGTGGTGGCCAGTTCGATTTTCGAACAATTTATTTTTAGTGCAGATCTTAATGGTGAATGCATGGAATTAGTATGTACCTACTACTACCTATCGTAAATTTTCGTATGCGACCTTGTACTTTATGTTCCAAATTCAAATCACATTAAAGACCAGCGGGTCATAATGAAATTCAGTACAATATGAATGCCCTGCCAGACCTCAGGTCTTAAATGACTTACTTTAGGTTAGATTTGCATGACCTATAATTTGACATTGTCGAGCAGGTGGTGTGAAAAAATTAAAAAAAAACACGTCTGCCCTGCCAAAAACGAATGAAAAAGTAAAAAATAAGTTGTATAATATAATTATACAAAGCGAAAGGTCACTCATTTACTCGCTGACTCAAATAAATAAAATTGTCATTGCAGTCGGGGGACCTCTAAGTGTTCCACACAGCGACAAAAATTTAAATTTCAAAAGTCATTTATTCAAACTGGGCTGAGAATCAGTACTTTTCGAACTTTTTCATTCGTACTTTTCAAAATTACATAAGACAGTCCCCCAAAACGCCCACCCTTCACCACTTCCTAGTGCATTAGCTGGGAAGAAGAAGTGGCACAACAAACTCCCCATCAGCACTGCTGTCTATTCAGTAAGAGAAAAATGATTATATAGAATACATAGTATGTATATTTATTCATATTCATATCATTATTCTATACAAGGTGTAAGGGTAAACACCGTTATCCTTGAAACCAGTGGTTTGGTTTCATTTATAGAATGTAAAATCAATGGAAAATTACAACTTAAAAAAAAAAGAATATCTACACATTACCACAAGAGTATTTCACCCTATGCGCTAGGGTTGTCGACCTTGCGTCTCAACACGGGAGGAGAGCGCGGCACAGTGGATCGTCCCCATACAAGAGGTCGGACATAGAATTAAAAATTGAAAAAGTATTTAATTGAAAAAAATGAAATATACAGTTGTATTACTCTATTATGGAACTACAAAAAATGTTACTACAATTTTTTTATTTGACCAGTACTTTATGAGCAATTCGATGAAAACTGTTATTTTTCTATGAAAATGGTCACAAAAATGTCTGTATCTCATGATTCCTTCCTTGTTTCGATTTGCGGTTTTCACTACTGTTATTTACCCATTTTATGCCACATTTTCTTCAAGGACACATGGTGCCCCCAGCGACCCCCTTCCGAGATATTTTGCTTTTAGTAACTATACTTTTTATTGTATAACTGATGAAATGGAGGTACATTAAGTATATTCATTACTGAGAATAAGTCATCCCTAAGTAGTTCCTTAAATAACAGGTGCATTTGCGATTACTTTAATGACTTATGAACGCTTCTGTTGCCATACAACAAAAGCGATAATGAGTCCTTAAGTAAGAATTACCAGTACTTGCTTAATCTAATTAGTTATTGTAATTACTATGTTAACAGCCCTTAATCTCTGCATTGTGATTGTCTAATGTCATCATTAGCTTATCAAATTCATTGCTAGTTGCCTACTTGCTGCCCTATATATTTGAGTGTGTTTAGCAAATGTAATTCAGTTGTAATTATAACTTCTATCAAGTGTTGTCATTATGGCTTTCCGTGGGTTTTCTACTTATCTAGATCTTTACGTTGCTCTTCGTAATCATAAAGATCTTCGTGACTATGACAATTTATTTAACACATTGAAGTCGAGTACTAACGTCCAGTTAAGTGAAAGTGATGTGACGGATCTCAAGAACTGGTGTCGACGATTTTGCTATAGGGTTTACACCAAATGGGTGCAATCAAGAAGGACAGTCGACAGGTTCATTAACAAGAACGGAGAGTTGTTAAATTCCGATATCGTTTGGCCAGATTGCTTTAAAGAAAATGTTGTTGACACTGAAGAAGCAAATGAAAATGAGGCAGAAGAGGTAGTCAGTCCATCAAAATCAGATGCATCAACTTCAACATATACATCTCCTCGTAAACGCTTTGAAGATTTATCGACTAGACACAAAAGAAGACGTGTTAATGAAAATGTTGCTAGTTGCAGTCGTCCGGATGAGCTTTTGCATACTGTTGAAAGTATACTTAAGTCTGCCGGAAAAAATGATATGGCCAGAATAATGAAAAATTTGCTGGAAAATCCTGAACACGTCTCAACAGTTTTAAATGTCCTGGAAACTAAGCAGAATCCTTCGCTTCGTGAAGTTCCTACTCACAAAGCACTTGCTCTTTACGTTTACTTGCAGTTATCCAAGTGGCGTTACATCACACTTCGGGACTTTAGTTTAAAAGAAGGTCATGCGAAATACCCAAGCTACTACTTGTTAGTTAAAGAAAAGCTTAAATGCTACCCGGCAAAAGAAGACATAACTGTGACTGAAACTTCCGCAAAGATACGGATCCAAGCCCTCCTTGATCTCACAGTTAGGAGGCTGATCGATTCACTTGAATCAAATTTTGATGCTGGTGAACCACTTGTGCTTCACAGTAAATGGGGTTTTGATGGAGCTTCAAGTCAAAGCATTTACCATCAAACGACAACAACAAGTGAACAAGACTTATCCAGTGTATTTATGGCAAGTCTTGTACCGCTTAAGTTAGTGACTTCTAGTGGAAGTATAGTGTGGCAGAATGATCGGCCATCGTCAACCACATATTGTCGCCCGATTTCATTTACATTTATGAAAGAAACGGAAGCGAATGTTAAGGCTGAAATGGAAATATTTGAGACCGAGATTCGTGAACTGAACCCGACTGATTGCGGCAATGCTACTGTTACTCACAATCTATGGCTAACCATGATTGATGGTAAGGTACATTCAATCATATCTGGTACATCGGCAGCAGTGTGTGATTTGTGCAAAGCTCGCCCAAGCGAAATGAATAACTTGGAAGAAGTGAGAGCTAAACCCGTGAATACAGATTTATACAAGCATGGATTTAGTTCATTGCATGCTTGGATTCGGTCTATGGAGTGTTTATTACACATTGCTTACAGAATGGACATAAAATCATGGAAAGCAAAAGGTGACGAAAAAAAAAAAAAAGTTAAAGATAAGAAAGAAGCCATTCAAGAAGCTTTCCAAAGAAGCACAGGCTTACTTCTAGACGTTGTTAAGGACGGTAGTGGCAATACAAACACTGGAAATGCTGCAAGAAGGTTTTTTGCAAACCCTGAAACGACTGCGGAAATTACTAAATTAGAAGTTAATTTAATTAGAAGACTCGCCGTTATTTTGCAATGCATTTCCTAAGGCGAAAAAATTCAAGTCCAAAAATTTAAATTATATTGTGATGAAACAGCAAATTTATTCGTGGAATTATATCCATGGTATAACATGCCAGCAAGTTTACACAAATTGCTGATTCATGGATCACAGATAGTGGACCACTTATCAGTAGTACCTATAGGTTTTTTGTCTGAAGAAGCATCTGAAGCAAGAAACAAGGACTTTCGTAAATTTAGAGAATATCATACACGAAAGCATAGTAGCATCGCCACTAATGAAGACATTCTTCATAATCTGCTATTATCTTCCGATCCTCTCCTCACCAGCTTACGACCAAAGATGACAAATAAAGCCAAAAAGTCTTCATTTAGTGAATTAGACGATTTACTCATAGTTGATCAGAGTGAATTGGAGTTCATTGACGTTGAAGAAGATGATGACGATAATAATGATCATGATGTCGTTATTGATGAAGATGAAGAAAATATAGTTTAAGTCTTATAGTACCTAATATTATTATTAACAAGCAGTTTCTTTGTTAATTTCTTGTTTTTGTGTATTTTTTTTTTATTCTGTTCTTTTTTTGTTTTGTGTTATGCCACCCATCGGCCAATAAATGTTTTTTTTTTTCTTTCTTTTCTATTGTTGTTAGTAACTAAATGGTCGTGTTAATTAATTAATTTCCTATTATAATTTAGTTCTTAGTAGTTGTTTAATTTTTTAGTTTGTTTTAAGGTACATAGTTGTTTTATTTTTAAATTATTTTTACAGTGTTATATTATTTAAATAATTAAAAAAAAAATTATACCTACATATTTTCTTATTGATCATAAAACTCTATTTCTTTTCGATGTGTTATTGTAAATTCGACTCAGTCATTACTAAGCTAATGATGACATTATCCAACCACAATGCAGAGATTAAGGGCTGTTAACATAGTAATTACAATAAGTAATTAGATTAAGCAAGTACTGGTAATCTTTACTTAAGGACTCATTAACGCTTTTGTTGTATGGCAACAGAAGCGTTCATAAGTCATTAAAGTAATCGCAAATGCACCTGTTATTTAAGGAACTACTTAGGGATGACTTATTCTCAGTAATGAATATACTTAATGTACCTCCATTTCATCAGTTATACAATAAAAAGTATAGTTACTAAAAGCAAAATATCTCGGAAGGGGGTCGCTGGGGGCACCATGTGTCCTTGAAGAAAATGTGGCATAAAATGGGTAAATAACAGTAGTGAAAACCGCAAATCGAAACAAGGAGGGAATCATGAGATACAGACATTTTTGTGACCATTTCCATAGAAAAATAACAGTTTTCATCGAATTGCTCATAAAGTACTGGTCAAATAAAAAAATTGTAGTAACATTTTTTGTAGTTCCATAATAGAGTAATGCAACTGTATATTTCATTTTTTTCAATTAAATACTTTTTCAGTTTTTAATTCTATGTCCGACCTCTTGTATGGGGACGATCCACTGTGCGCGGGGAATACACCGCGCCACGTGACCCGACCGGTCGCAAGCGCGACCCCTCCCTCACCCCAGTCAGTCAGCTGTCTCGCTAGCGAGCGCATGTAACGCCGCGTCGTCGTAGCGCCGCTCATTTCTCGCGCGTAAATAATTGTAGTTTGGTCTTACACGAATGAACAGTGAGTGAACCGAAATGGTACGGCTTTACACTATCGCGGGTGATAACCTGAACGAGGGTTACTTTTTTTTCAATTTCTTTGTTGTCGAATCAAATTTACATTTGGACTCGTCATATCGTCAAGTCATGCGACACCCAAGGTAGGTATTTTTGCCTGTCCTAAGCCAGGAAAAGCATGAAGGGAAAGTTGCATCACAGGTTTTGTGTATTGTGTATTTATTCATGTGTTGTGTCGGTAGGTAAGTTGGACGGGCGGCGACCGGCGATTGTTACAATAACTACCTACTTCAGTCGGGCGCATATCCATGAATTTGTGGACGGTGTCGGATAAAAATCTTTTTAAATATTTTTGTGAAAATAACGTTTTTTTTTTTTTACTCATTCATTTATTTTTATATTAAGTAAACTAACTATGGTTTGAGTGACAACGGTGTTTACCCTTACATCCTGTATAATAGAGAGAAATATTTTCAGGGTTCATATTTACAAGACTGCCTGGTTTATAAAGCAAAACATCTATATATACAGATAAATAAAATTGTTATTGCTGTCGAGGGACCGCTGTGTCGTCATGCTCCCTTAGACGTCACTGCGTGCGGAAGCGTCGGGGGTCGGGTTGCCTCCTTCCCTCAAATATGGCGAGGGGGGTAATGGCTAGTGTTGCCAGGTACGATTAATTTTAAATCGGGGCAGAAGGTAAAACAAATCGGGATTTAGGGCTACAACCCTAAATCCCGATTTGTTTCGGGACACTAAAAAAACAAGGTTTTTTAAATTATTAAGGTTTAATTTGTTGCGTTTCATAATAATCATAATCATAATCATAATCATTTATTCATTTGTAAACATAGGTTTAACATAGATGGTATTAAAAAATCTCAATTAATATTACTAGTAAATCTGAATTTAGTCTTATAATAATAGTCAGACTTGCTGGACTAGTAGAAATACGAAATATTACAATTAAATCGTAGTTTAGGTATTAATTATTGACGCTGTTTGTAAGTTTAAACAATGAATTTAAAAAAAAAAGTTAGATTTTGCTGTATGATTTTGTAGGATTGGCTTATTTTTATAACGTAGTTATAAAATTCACTGGAAGTCATGTTTAAGGTTGTTTTAATTTGAATTTCTGCTTTGACATGCTAGAGTGTCAAACGGGTTCGCCTCAGACCAAACCTCGCTTTCACCTCTTAGCCTGGGAAAATACCCTTTCCGTTGATACCGGTATTGAAGCCTTAAAATAAGACTTCTGAAGATTTGCAAAGTTTTGATTGTCTATAAAAATATTGTGCCATTTTTGGAGCGGCGTCAAGTTATTGATTTGCACTGCTGTCTTCACGACTAGCGCTTTATCACACTCGACATAGTGATGTTATTTATTTATTTTTGCTATTAATTATGGTTTTTAATCAATTTATTGATTTATCGGGACATTTGCTGTCCCAATCATATGGAAATCGGGACGCGTCCCCAAACCCCTGAAAATCGGGACGTTCCGCGCAAATCGCGACACCTGGCAACGCTAGTAATGGCTGATCTTTGCGTAATGCTCGAGGACGGGTACTGCTTGTGGTAACTGGTCGTCTTGCTGATCATGGTTTTGTTATTAGTAATTCACTGTTTATTTATTTTACCTCGATGGTCCTAGTTTATCATTTATAACTTTCAGTTACAGCTGTATAAATCTATATGTAAGCGGGGGTTCCATATTTGAAATCGAATGACGTAAGATCGAATAATAATTGCTCGAAAACGTTAACTCGATAGTACTTGAAATCGATAAATTATAAGCGCGACAGTTCACTTCCTCGATGCATCAAAATCTGGATTAACTATATGCTCGAATGATCGGCAGCGCGAAGCCCATTATCTTGAAACATCATTTCTACAACGACCATCTAATCGATTTACAGAATAGTTTTAAGGATTTTTATTTGAGTACAATTTATTGAAACAATTTATGCGTAGAAATATAAATCAACTTTAATCATGAAAAATAATGTTGGTATAAAATAACGTTACAAATACCTAGATATTTTACCAAATAGGTAGGAAGTAAACTTGTCTACGAAATATGGAATAAGTGTATTATTTTTTTATATCTGAAGTATGGTTAAGAGGGTTTATCCGAAAAGTTGGCAACGTCGCAAATAAATTGAACTAACGATATGAGTCTGACGGCCCGTCTAGAGGTTTTACAACGCTAAACTTACGAGTTGATTTTTGAACGATTTTGACAGCTTGACGTAACCCCGAGTGCTAAGAAGAAAGTACTCTGTGCTAAGCATAGACATATAAAATATATGGACTGGAAATACCTACAACAAAAGGGTGCATACCTACAACTCGAAGTGGAACATAAAATGGCTGCCATTTCTAGGGCTGTGTCAATCAAGGAGTATAGGTGTTACTATAACGAGTATCGATACTATATACGAGTATTAGTAGTTAGTAACACGAAAATACTGTGGGTACAGAGTTTTCATGTACTCTCATTACATCAAGCGTTATACTAAAACAGCTTTCTTCAAAGTAAAGTGAACAGAGGTACCATTCTTTATGTCGGCGATTAATATTTTCTTCACCAATAGCCTCTAACCACTTTTTCTTCCTTCATTTTAAGGAAACCTATAAAAAAGCAAATATTTTTATCAATAAATCATTTTGGTTAGAGCTGCTAATATGTAACTAAAACAAATAACAAAATGCTGACGTCTTATTTTAGGATCACTTAAAACTTGGTGCGACTGGAACTTGGTGCTGTGAACCACGGGCCGGAACTAGCAAAGTCACTTGGACCAATTAGGACACGCAGAATGATTTATGTTAACATCGCAGATTATACCGATATCGTTTCTAACATGCACGTCTTTCTACATTGCTCTCACATGTTTAATTTCAACATGAATGATGTAACCAATACTTTGTAACAATTTATTTAAAACAGTGTCCGTGGAGTTTCTTGCCCGTTCTTGTCCATAGGTACCTACTACGCTTTGGAATGGGCAACTAGCTTCATATTTCTGACTGACCGATTTCTCTACAGTTCAAAAGTGCCTGTAAATGGTTTAATTGAAATAAATGCTTTGAGTTTGAGTTTGAGTTGAGTTTCAGCAGAGGAACAAGTATCGGAAACTGTTACGGCCATTTACGGAAACGGTACGACACTATTCCACTGTGACATAATATTGTAAATAAACGAATGAATTAATAGAAAGGTCTGCTATACGGAAATTAACCCAAACAACAATAAATCCATATCATATTATCCATAAATTCATGATCGTGTAACAATATTTCCATCGAATGTGTATTATTTTAAGTACTATTGCATGAAAACCGGCTACTAACCTGTACAAAGACAATTTAGGTCGATTTTCATTCTTTCTTGTACCACACTTCACAATACAACGCACAGGGAAGTTGAATTGCTGTTTTCCAACATTTCCATGTAGTTTGAGAGGTAAATTAGACGTAATGTTGTCGCAAATCACAATAACACAAAAAATAAACAAACTTTTGACAGCAAAACTACCCCGAATTCCACGAAACAGAGAACATAAAATGGCTGCTATGGCACTTACCTACAACTGTCACTACGTCACGACAAAATGTTGCCATAATGAGCAACAACAAAAATATTGTTGTCTCTTTTATCAAATACGATTATTGTATTAGAAAGAATGAGACAAAATGATATTTCACATTCTGTATCGTATTTCACTCATATTTGTATAAGCAAATGTATGTATAGATTATAGCGGCGTCTCCATATATTTTCTATCTCAATGGTGCTAAAAAGGCAGCCCGTTTACATTATTGTTTTTAATTTCATTTCTCATCTTTGTTAAATCTTTAAGCAGTTTTGTCACGTCTACGTGATCAAATAGTACGGGTGGTAATTTGTGCAAATCTTTTGCAACAAAAACAGGCCGGTCATTAGGATGGGTTACTTGTAATAAGCTAATGATATCCTCGATCCCACGCACCTTTTTCCCATCTTTCTTCCTTGTAATTTTACGCTTGGAAGTTGTTGTAATCGCATCAAATAGTAAGTTTTTTGCTTCTACAATATCACAATCCGAGAAAGCACTAATACATATCCGACTTAGGCTTTCCTCGTCCATTATGTCCAGTTTATTACACACGAAAGCTAACACTTCGTTAATAACGACATTGCAACTCGCACATTTCACTACGTTGGAGGAACTCATCCTGCACTTAATTAGACTCGCATGTCACGTCCGATCGGTAATGCGCGCGACACGGGTGTTAAACACTACGGACTAATGAAATAATTTGGGCTAATGATTAATGATATAATAAAGTGGCTTATGGTCCCCGATTAGACTCATTAACGATGTACCCAATATATTATAGGATATTAATAATTTCTTATTCTTTACCCTTTCTCCCCACAGCCGGTCGTCAGAACCCAGCCAGTATCTTCACGATGGGCAACGGTGAGCAATGTCTGGGTAACGACAGGTCAAACGGCGGTGTTTGCCTGTCTAGGAACCAGTGCAACACGCAAGGAGGCAAGGCTATTGGCTTCTGTGGGGTCTTCGCTACTTGTTGTTCTTGTAAGTACAAACTAGGGATGTAACGGAGGTAGTTTTATCGGAACCGAAATCGGAATCGGAGTTTTCAAATTTGATTTATCGGAATCGGAATCGAAATCGGAATCGAAATCGGAGGCAGGGTCAGTTTGTTTAAGGACAAATAAAACATGATTTATAGTCAATTCTTTTCATTTTTATTTTTTATTATAAAATAAAAAACAACTGTGAAAAAAAATTGGCATAATTCCAAATAAACAAAAGATAAAATTAATGAATTTAAAGTTTAATTAAAATTAAAACTTAAAACCCAAAGTAGCGTGTTACATTTGGTTACATTACAATAAATGAACAAAAGCTAAAACAAATTAAATCAAAATGGACTCCAAAAGTAATGTATTGTACTTTATGAACAAAAGCTTTGATGCTTTGTCCCCATCCAATCTATTTCTTAAAGATTCGTAAATTAGGCCAGCACCACTAAAAAGTTGTTCGCTAGCTACCGAGCCCGGTGGACATGACAAATATTGCCGGGCAATTGATTGTAGGGGCTGGAATTTTGTATTTCCATTTACTTTCCACCACAATAACGGATCATCACTAATACTTATACGTTTTTCTTTATTGTACTCATTTAGCATACTTTTCATTACAACAAATTTGTCAAAAACTGCATATCTTCCAGATGTTGTATCATCATCATCATCGTCTTCATCACTACTTAACAAAGGGACCTAACCTAGAGTGCACGTAGTGGGGGTCGGGGGATTCCCCGCGCGACATGTATGAACCTGTTCGGCACAGGCCGTCGCGCGCCGCCCGCTTTGTTTCGTTCGACCTCCGATTAACATCCGATACAAAAGTATCGGAACCGAAGTCGGAACCGAAAGTGTAATAATAATCGGAAGTTCCGACTTAACGGAACCGGAATCGAAGCTCCGTTACATCTCTGGTACAAACCTAACTTTAGTATAGCATAGTCTGCATAATCATCCCATAATCTTTCTTCTGCTGGGACTCCGACCCTCACACACTCAATATTTGTAAATGTGACCACCATGTATCCATCGACATAAATTTATCTGTCATTGGTGCCGATTCTCTTGTCACAAATGCCTCTTAAACTAGACAAAAAATCACCAAAATTTAGTTTATTCCTGTCAAACGACGATTTCCCATTCTGAAATAGACTAAAGTGACACAACTTAACTATATTTTAGTTTGACAGCACTAAGACAGTACTGACTTTTTAGTTTAGTGAAAATGGCAATTTTGCTATTCTGAATTTGACATTTTTCACCTAAAATTTTGATTGTAAAATACCAAACCAGTCTAAATCTGACAATTTTTAATCGCGATTAAAAAGGTGTGGGGTAAAATAAGTTGTCATGATATGATATTCACACCAACATCTCAACTTCACGTGCAAAAACAGTACTGTATTTATTTTTTCTTTTGCTTATATCTCGAAAATTGTGCGTCCTATCGCAAAAATAATGAAAATTTCGACTCCCTATATAAAGCTCTTAAACCCATAAACCTGAACATGTAGGTAATATTTTTTCATGTTTTCCATACAAAAAGTGAAAAATCCCATTTAAAACACGTTGAGGAGGCACACCTTGCGCGCCTCCGGCTCAAAAAAAAAACACGGGTTAGGGTAAACCACGGGTACCACGTGGATTCGCGATTGTCAATGTGATTTTCTTCTCAGAGTAGTCGGATAGGAAACGCCGAACTCATCTAGCAAAATTTAATATATTTTTAATATGACGTGTAAAAGTGATTCCTATATCCTATTTACAGAATAAACAATTTCATTTCATTTCATTTCATTTCAAATTCTATTTTAGTTGTGTCAAAATTATTTTTTAGTTTAGAGAATTTTATTTGCAGAATAGCTCTAAGATTCTCATAGCCAAAAGTAAGGAATTTTAGTGATAGTTTAGTTCGGTGTACAAGAGAATCGGCACCGTTGTTTCCTTTTTAACCGACTTCAAAAAATGAGGAGGTGGTTGTATGTTCGTCTGTATGTTTATTATTTTTATGTATGTTCATCGGTATTTAAAATATAAATACGAGTATTCTAGGTATCTACATCGTCTTTACATAAAAATGAATATACACAAAATATTGTAAAACAATTTAAAAGAGTAACGGTGGAGTTTCTTGCCCATTCTTCTCCATACGAAAACTACCTTTTGGAAGGGGCGACTAGAATCAATTCTATTTATTTACTTGTTTCAGTAGTGCCTTTTACTAGCTTTTAACTAATGGCATAAATGATTTTACTTTGACTTTGACTTTCAGGCTTGTTCTCTGTGAGAGAGTCCTGGGCTTGAGTCCACCACCATCGTAACTATTGTGCGCGGGCATTACTATCACTCAAAAAACTTTAGAGGCACTACAAAGCAGATCTTTTTATAAAACAAAACAAAAAATTGTTTTCCTATTGAAATTGCCTCGTTGCAAGCGACTGTTGAGCATAAGGTCTTGGGTTAGATCCGGGGTCGAGTAAAGTGTTATTGGGTTTATCCCTGAGGAAATTCTCAGTAACAAGCCGGAGCATGAATTTTTTGCTCAGTCAAAATCAATCACAATAGACTTGGCACTTCAAACATAACTGGAGAGATGTGTCAGCACTATGTATGGTGCCGTCATAGGGATTTTTTTCTTCAATCGGTCCCTCATTACTGAGGATCGTGGTCACTGGACCCCCATCAACTCTGGTCCGAAGTTGCCATCGTGGCGGCATCTACATCGCCACATGCAAACCACGCATCAAAGACCTGACGTCACACAAAATCCTGACGTCACACAAATCCTGAATCGCGCAATTAGAGTTTACCGCGCGAACGACATATGTAAGACTACCCGACATCAACCATTGGGCAGTTGCCCGCCAGACAGGACACCCGTCTGGCCCGAGGATATCCTCCCTTTTCTATGGGGGATTAGTGAACTTTACACCCTGTTCCTCATACCTCTAAACCATCACCGCCTGCTGAAATTTGCTTGAGGACATAGCTTTCGTGTTGGTGACCAGCCTCGTGCTCTCTTCCTTCGGTATTGCCGACAATGAACAGCTTTTCAAGGCCGCTATCTCCAAGTCATAGGGGTAGGTAGAGGTCTTCTTCTTTTCGTGTGGTTAGTGACTAACCTGGTGTCAGAGTTTTAAAGCCGCCCATGGGCTGCCGCATGGCATGCCGTCAAGACATATCTCTCAGGCATGCCGGTTTCCTCACGATGTTTTCCTTCACCGAGCAAGTGATATTTATACAAAACGCACATGAATACGAAAAGTCAGAGGTGCGTGTCTTGGGTTCGAACTCGAGACCTCTAACTGGGCAGTCCGACGGTCACACCACTAGACTATCACTGCATATATTGAGGAATACAAACGTGATATTATGGATGAGCAACAATGGATAGTTTAGATTAGAAATCCTTTCCTTTCCAGTAAATGCCTGTGACGTCCGCACCGACACGAAGGTAGCAGTCTTCATCAACCCGCCGCTGAGCAGAGAATCATCAGGCCTTGAGTGCTCCTACAACGTCGAGATCAACAACAATAACGTCTGCCAAATGAGGATTGACTTCGAAACCTTCAACCTAGCTCCACCTACCACTGTAAGTTTAATTAGCCTTTAATAGCCTATTGGTAGAACTTTGACAGTAGTTACGGATAGTCAGAAGTCCGAAAGTCTGACAACCCGTCTTACCAAGGGCTATCGTCTTATTCAGTTACTGTGTTGTGGAGGTCAGATAGGCAGTCACTCCATGTAAAATACTGGTATTCAGCTGCATCCAGTTAGACTGGAAGCCAACCCCAACATAATCGAGAAAAGTATAAGCAAATGAGTAATTTCCCACCCACTGCTGTGTGAAGCTCAGAGAGGACCTGTGGGAGCGGGCTGTCATCCATGCAGGCACAGTGCGGTTTAGCGAATATCCCATGTCAGCGAATTTTTGGTTGTAGTTATGATGTTTTTAGGCTTTATGTTGGGAGTATATCACCAGGGAGAGGTGCTAAAAATAATAGACTGACCTAGGCAGGCAGCTTGGTACCACCTTGCTCACCACCTAATATAGTAATACTAACCACAATATGAGTTACATATTATAGCCGAAATTGTTGCCAGAACACTTAAACGGGCAGACTCCTAAAATGGCACTAGCCCTGCACCCCCTTTTTAACCGACTGCAAAAAATGAACGACCACATAAGTGTACTATTTTAAATATTTTAACTTATTCAATGGCGTTTGCAGGTTGAACCAGTAGAGAACGTGACTCAGCGTCCAGGCTACACCTGCAGGAATGACATCTTCCAAATCACCAACCTCCAAGCTAACTCCGACTTCTTGCCGCCTCTCTGTGGAGACAATAATGGACAGCATTGTGAGTGCTAATTATACTTATTTTATTTATTTTAATGGTTCCGTACGTCTGAATTAAATCATAATTATACCTTTAATCTATTTTTCAAACTCCACAATAACTTCAATCTTTCCTTTGCAGGGTACGTCAGAGTTAACGCATCGACGAACAGCCGCGCCATCCGCATCAACTTCAAGATCGCTGATCGTAGCTCACAGCCCAACCTGCCTCAAGCGACCTGGAAGATCAAGGTCACCCAGCTGGAGTGCTTCAATACTTTGGGGTAAGTTACTGTGGTGCAGCGACGAGGTGCCAATTTTTATGAGAGGGAAGCCGAAACGGAGCCGGTCTTAACTTACTTATGAATAAAGTAAACATTAATTATTTATTCAATTAAAAATAACAGTCTTTACTTGTCTGAATTTAACACCATTTTTCGTCAAGTAGCAGAACCAAAAACACGCATAATATTACTTTCATTTTCTTACAGAAATAAAATCAACTATATTAGGTACTACAATTTTTTTTTTTTTAAAGAAATACAAAGAATTGATAAAATATACTTGAACAGGTGAAAAGTAAATAAAATGTCCAATATTCCTCCATCTCGTTCTCGCTGAAACATTTTTTCTATTATCTGACTCTACCGTAACCTGCTATCAAATTACGCAACACATTTTCGATTTGCAATTGAGTCACATTGGTTTCGTTTGACTAGAATTGCTTTCAATTTACAACTTTTGAAAGCAATTCTAGTCAAACGAAACTAATTTGACTCAATTGCAAATCGAAAATGTGTTGCGTAATTAGCAGTGATCGGAGTAGGTAGATTGATTTTTAGTACTTGTATCATAAATGCACACAGAAAGAATAACATGGATAAGCCATTTTTCCGGAAAGTAATTCCGGTATTTCCGAATTCAATTAAATATTGTTAATGTTGGTAGTGATATTATTACTACTCAATTCAAAATTTAAAGGAAGGTATCAAAACTAAATTAATTCATTACTTATCTGTTGAATAATAAAAAAAAATAAAGAATAAAATTGCTCATTTTATTACAATTCCTACCTTTTTTTTGAGGATGGCAAATCATCAAATGACTCCTTCCACTCTGGCAGAATACAATTCCTACATAAGTTCCGGTTTCTTTTTAATAATCCACCAATTCCGGAGGAATGTCCATAGTAATATATACGTTTCGGATCAATGACCCCAGTTCAATCTACCTACTCCGATCACTGGTAATTAGATAGCCGTTGTACACCGGCTTGCTCTCGTCCTTAACAAGCGGTGCCACGTGACCTAAAGTGACGTCATGGCGGGATCGCTAGTGTATGAATTTTTTGTTCCCGATTATAACGTTTTGGTATTTTAGGTTCTTTTTTTGTTGTTGTAATCTGAGGGCTAACTCTAGCACCACACGCGCTCATTGCTGTTACACACTTCCGTCCCTTTTACAGAAGCTTAAGTCGAAAGCGTCAAGGTCATCATGTTGTATGTTGATCTAAATATGATTTGCGGCCGTATCAAATGTTTATTTATAATATATTATTATTTATTTATATAATCATAAAAATTATCAATACAACTCTCTAAGTTTATATAATCGCATTGAATGACTATTTCATGAAATCATGACATTTGGCGATTGTGCTTACTTATGGAGTTGTATTGCTGATTGTAATGATTATAATTGTGTAAAGCCACATTGGTTACGGTCGCGAATCATATTTTAATCAACATAAAACCTCACACTAACCTGCAAAATGTAAAAAACTAAAGAAAATTTGAATTTCGCGAGCTACCTTAGCGCATGCCTCTTAATAACATCAACACCGTTCATTTGTTGTTAGTAAATAATTATTTGGCCGAACACTATCTCTTAGAATACAGTCTATCCTAGTCTAAGAGACCGGGTTATATACTTTTTGTGCAGACCTTGCAATTTTTAATAAATTGTAATGTACGTTATAAATTTTGTTCTTCTGTATGTCTTTCTGTATTTTTTTGTGAACAAACCTTTATATTTATTTTCACGATCAGTCCTACACATTGTAGGAAAGCAAGAGGAAAGATGTTACACATCAAAAATCTCCACAACGCTGCCTGTTAGAAATTGATAGCAATTCTGATTCCTTGCCCGAATCTTCTATAATCTTTGGTCCAGCTTTTTTCGTTATTTATCTTTTGAAACAGTGTTTTGTTTTGTCCGCAGTAAATACCGCGACGGTATTCTAGAAGCCATCACAGGGAGTCTGCCATCAACGCCAATCAGTTCTTCAGCTGACAGGGACGAGTACCTAATTGGTGAGTTTACTTTCTTAAAAACTTTTTACCAAAAAAAAAAAAACCACCAACTTCCAAAAAAAAACACTAGAAAGTGAACAATGACTTTAATTTTGGAAGTCGGTCTTTGGTTTTGAATTTTTATAATATTTGCGAAGTCGGTTGTTTTTTTTTGTTGTAAAATGTAATCATTTTTCACTTTTTTGCTGTCCTACCTACCCCATAAATATTCGAATACCACTACCTGCTATGTAAATAACAGTGACAGGAATTTATCATCAATCATCCACATAGGCTAAGTCGGAAAAATACCTATTATTGAAGGTAACTCAAAAACTACCCAATCAAAGTTAATAATATTTATAAGGAACCACCTCTGAAGTATGAGCTACCAAACAAAAAAAGAATCATCCAAATCAATTTATACGCGGCGGAGTAATCGCTTATTTTTTTATTTTTTTTTAAACAGTATGCAGTCGAATTGAGATTATCCTCCTTTTTGAAGTCGGTTAAAATTACTAATCATAACTTTCATAAAAACTGTGTATACTAGCAAGTGTTTTCGTTATAAATCTATCATCAACAAAAAATTATAAAAATAACCTGGTCCACAAGAAATACATAAACAGAGCACAGAGACGACTCGGCAGCTGCTGCTAGATACGGCATTGATACGAGTAGTACGTTTTCCATACAAACCAAGCGTGTCACCGTTTATCGAACTGTTGTCGTAGTGCGACGCAAATGAAGTATCATAGAGAGAAACTGACGGCGTTGAAGGCAGTCCGTGACAAAAGTAGTGCGATTAACGCTCTTCCGACGCGACGAATATTCTTAGTATAGTTTGACCGGGACCGCTGTTCCGAGCATTAGGTATGTGCGCGGCGAGACGCCCCGGGCGGCAGTGCAGGCCGCTCATTCATAAAAACTCGGGGCGCGCGGCGTCCCGCCCGTTTCTCATTCATCAACGCTGCCCTCCGCTTTGCTGCGCATTCCTAAGGCGTGGATCAGCGGTCCCGGTCAAACCATAGACCATACATGATACCGCTCGTAATTTACCGGGGCAAATAAAAAGGTTCGGGGAAAAAGTTAAATTAAATTTTATTAGTAATTAATTAATAAAATTCAGTGAAAATAAAATTTAATAAATTTTTATATTTTTTTTTTTTTTAAATGGGTTCAGGAAACATCACGATAATCACGTGTTTTTTTTTGTGCGACAAAATTTTTAATATAAATGCATAAATACATTATTAAATTCCTTAATACGATTTGGGATGGGCAGTTCTTTCCCCAATATTTTTTTTCATTCATGACTTCAAAACACACGGAATACTCAAACAGAGTAAATGATTTATCTTTGTTCCCTATAGCACCGCCCGGTTGCCTACAATACTACCCGGATCGCTCAGGAACCTTCGAATCGTTCAACTACAACAGAGGAGCTGGCCCATACATAGCCAACCTGCAGTATGCCACTTGCTTCAAAAAGAGTTCTGATGTCTGCGGTATCAAGTAAGTTCAATAATTCAGTTTAGAAACTGCAAGACAGGCGTGATGGTAGTTATGTTTTGTATTTAGTTTAATTTTCCTATTCTTTCTATTATAGTGAATACTAAACCATACTTACCTATCCATCTATCTTTTTTATTTAATTTCTATCTGCCCTTAGAGCGATGCCACACGGTCGTTGCCAATACTTTGCGTCGTCGCAGCACAACGATTTCGACGCAGTGAGTACCACACGAGTGTTGCGGTGTTGCAACGCAACACAGGTTACCCCGACGTCGTAGTAGCGTCGGTGTAGGCTGAATTTTTTTGTTCTAAGTTTGCGTGCCGTGAACATTGCGCGGCACTCCGTTGTCGCTCCGCCGTCTGACCGCAACACCCCTCCCCGTTTCGTCTCCCTAGCCGATCCGCACGCGTTCTTTCGCGACACATCATTTTAGCGCACCGTGTGGCTGACGCTCAAATTTTTAAGAAGAACTACGGAGCGTCACCGCTCAGGCGTCGCAGCGGTGACGCAATTCATTGGCAACGCCCGTGTGGCATCGCTCTTAGTATCCGTACCAGGCCTTAAACTTTTAAATAATTTTTATTCGGATTTCATATTCCTCTTCTTTCTCAGGTTCTCATCAGCGAGTTTCAACCTAGCTTACGGTAATGACGACAACTTCCACGTCGACACTGACTGTCAAGGCAACCCCATCACCAGAGGAGTTTCCCAGTCGGAAGACTACTTATTTATTCCAGAAGCGGTGACAGAGGAAGGATTGAGAGGAGCCAAGTTCTGTGGAAGCAGTGCGACTGATCAGATTATTGCATGTATGTGTTTGATGTTTATAATTTGTCAATCTTGTAGTGGTTACACAAGCAGTCGCTCTATGTCAAATACTGTTATTCAGCTGCAGCAGGTCGGCTTGAAAGCCAAAGACCCAAATCTGATTAATAAAAATCTTTACAACGTCGTGACGAATCGTGACAATGCACAACCTAAACCACTGGGTCTTAGAAGCATGAAATTTTGCATTCCATAAAGCGTGTGAAAGAAGGTGAAAAGAATTTATGAAAAGATAGGTGAGGTCAAAAGGTAAAAAAAAGATAGGTGAGGTCAAAAGGTAAAAAAAAAGATAGGTGAGGTCAAAAGGTAAAAAAATATCGGTCGTCCCATACATTTGGGTCGAGTTGGTATTGAAGTTTTGTATAGGACAGTTGATAATTATTAATGTTTCGCGAATACGATGTTAGTCTCATGAAGAAATTTTTTCAGTTTAATGGTTTTTACCACACTCGGTCGGCTTCCAGTCTAACCAGATGCAGCTGAATACCAGTATTTTACATGGAGCGACTGCCTATCTGACCTCCACAACCCAGTTACTGGGTAATACCATACCCGTTGGTAAGACTGGTTGTCAGACTTTCGGGTTTCTGACTACCCCGTAACGACTGTCAAAGATCTACGAATGACAGCCGGGACCGTGCTCTCCGAGGCACAGGCAACTTGGGACAACATCCTTTCATACAAAAAAAGAATTTTCAAAATTTTACGGAGAAATCGGTGGAGATACATTTAAAAAAAATCGTCTGCTTATCAACAGTTAAAATGAAATGCGTTGTCATTGGTAGTGCGTTGATGTTACGTAATGGAATGATAATGATACTAATGAAGACTTTTCTTTACAGCAACGCCACCTGGACCCCTCTACGTACATTTCCACAGTGACAACTTAGTAACTGATGATGTTCCGGAATATGGCTACAGATTAAACTATAACGTACTGAATAACTGTCATTATAAGTAGGGATGTTATATTTCTGTCAGTAAGAATTAAACATTTTGCGGTATTCAAAAACTGTAATTTATACTTTATATCGAAAAAAGGCAAGCAGTTTATTTATTTGAGATTTTTTAATTAGTTTTTTTCTTATTTTCTCAATAATTTACGTTTAAAATTGTGTTTTAAGAAAATGCATAAGATTTGACTTTTAATATTCGATTGTAAGAAAAATATGTTTTCAAACATCTTTTTGATGTTTTAAAATTTCTTAAAAGTTAATAATTTAATGTCTTTCTTATAAAACTACTAGAGATCTTTGATAAAAACAAATTCATTGCTGTAGGCACAGGCTGTAGGTACTCGTATTTTGACAGCTGTCAAATAATTCAAAATGGTCGATAAATTGGGATAAAAATGTATGTAGTTCCAAAATAACTCGGTAGAGGCGCTAGTGTTCATGTTAACCAGCAGTGTGTATTTTTTAAATATTTATCGTAATAATAACTTGTGGTGCTTTTAACTATTATATTTATGTAATTTTAAGCGAGGAAATGCATTTATTAATTTATGAATCGAGGGCATTTAATTTGCATTTATAGTTTTAATAAATTTTGATATAAAATGTGTATTTTTCATTTTGAAACCAACAGAAATTCTTTGTTTTTGGGAATTTTATGTTTATTCTTACTGTGGTAGCATCCAAGTACATCGCCACATGCGAACTACGCAGCACACTGACGGCACGCAAAATTCTGTATCGCGTAAGCAGAGTTTACCGCGCTACTAACGTACACAATATGTAAACAAAACCCTGTCTGATCCGAAAGGGGCTCATAGGTACTGCATTAAAATTACCTAAATATTTAAAATAACATTTTTAGTACCTTAATTACCCCAAAATCATTAAAAATTAGCAAATTTTCAACAGGGGTCACAAGAAGTTATGACTTGTAATAAGAGAAAGGAAAGTCGCTCGCGCCCACTAAAATTCCCCATTGAAAAAAAGAGAGGGCTTTTTTTTCTTTCTATAAAATTGCCACATAAATATACTCTCAGTACGATACCAAGCAACACCCTCACGAATCGGACAGGGTTTTTTTACATGTTGTATACAACTTCCCGACATCAATGCATCAGACACGACACCCATCTAGTCGGACGATCCTCCCTTTTCTATGAAGGATGAGTGAACTTTACGACCCTGTACCTCATACCTCTTCAGTACTTTCACAGTAAATGAAAATTTTAACTAGCGCCATCTACTAGGCAATAGTAAAACTAGAAAGCAAGCGCTACCTATGAGGCGATAGCAAAATAATTACCACGCGTTGCTTGCTAAGAAGCGCCTCGTAGCTTGCAAGTTTCGAAAGAATTTCAAAGCTACGACCGTAGATGGCGCTATTTTCAAGTTTGGTAATATCATGTTCATTTTACTATGGCTAGGCAGATGAGAGGTTAGATACAATATAGATAGACACTCAAACTACGGTCAACGTTTTCCTAGAGCGTTGAAGCAGTAGCGACCGTTTTGTTAACCGATTTCCAAAAAGGATGAGGTTCTATGTTCGTTTTTTTTTTTTATATATCTCCACCGATTTCTCCGTCAATTTGTGGACCGATTTTGAAAATCCTTTTTTTGGGTTGATAATATGGTCTCATGGTCTCAATTTATTTTTTCCCACTTAGTATGTGGATGTTAAGATAAGTTCCTGTCACTGTTATTTACATAGCAGGTACCATCGAAGAAGTTCACATCTATGCACCGTAAGGACTATTTCTGCTTGCAGTGCTCCGCCGCCATAGAACCGGGGTGGTAACAGATGTGGTCATCGCGTTCACGGGATTTTGTTTTCAAATTGCTTAGATATAAAATTCTTCGATGGTACCTAGTGGTATTCGAATTTGTGTGGGTAGGACCACAAGTAAAAAGTGAAAAATAAAAACTTTTTACAAAAAAAAACTACCGACTTCCATAAAAAAAGGTTCGGTAAATTCGGTGTCCTTGATTTAGAATTTTAGATTTTTGCCACCGACGTCCGAAATTAAAGTTATTTTTCACTTTGTAGTGTTTTTTTGGAAGGCGAGAGTTTTTTTTTGTATAAAGTTTTTTTCTGTTCATTAACAGAAAAAACATTTTTGGTTCAAATTCAAATTCAAATTCTTTATTGCTAACTATGTGTACATAAATAAAGTTCTTAACAGAGGATATCAGTTCTTAGAACATAGTGGCCCTGTTAGGGCATTGCAATTTCATCATGCATATATGCTTATAATTGTAACAGTAACAGTTGAACATGCATTATTTACATTCATTAATTAAAAAGAAAAAAGTTATAAATATTAAATTTTATATAGGACATCGTTTTAATTACATTATATAATTTTATCATTTACATCATATTAATTATAAATTATTAAAGTCATACCTAAATAAAAATACACATGTCATGAGTTACCTGATTTAAAAAATTATCATTATTCATTAATTCAATTATGTCACAGTATTGTAATCATTTAATATTAATTATCATAATCCTTTTAAAAATATTTTACTGAATTATATTCACTTTAGTGATAGGTACTTTATTGAACAAAATTATTTTTCCTCAAGAAATTCTGCTATTGAGTAATAGGCCTTTTTAATTAAGAACATTTTCAGCATTCTTTTAAAAATAATAATTGAATTTATAATCTTATTGTCCATAGGTAGCTTGTTATAAATCTTTGTGCTCATACAGAAAACACTATTACTGTACGCTCTAGTGTGGGACGTTTTATCTCTTAAGGTATGTTTAAGTCTTCTGCTTTTTAACGTATCATAGCTTGTAATGTTTGATTTAACTAAAATTGAGGCCAGGTAGATAAATAGAGCAGGGAGTGTTAAAATCTTGAGATTTACGAAATGTGGTTTACATGAATCCGTTTGGCGTAACCCACATATAGACCTAATACACTTTTTTTGGGCTTTGATCGCAATTTCTTTATCAGTCGAGTTTCCCCAATATAGTAACCCATACGACAGAGTGGATCCCACATACGCATGGTAAGCAGTAAGAAGCGCGGTCTGGTTGGATACTTTTTTAAGCATGTATATTTGAGCGTAAGAAAATTGATTCAATTTGGTACATACACTATTTACATGTGTTTTCCATGACATATTCGAATCTATATGGATTCCTAAAAATTTTGTATTTGCCACTTCAGCTACTGTTTCATTATTGTATGCAATACTTAAAGGAATAGATGTCGCGTTTTTATTTTTAAAGTTCATGTAATGTGTTTTTGTGAGATTAATTTGATTAATTAATTTGGTTGTCGACCTTTTCAGCCTGATCTTGTAACTAGATTGTCTGGGGAAGTACCACTACCACCAAATACGCATTTCTTTCACCACGTAGCGTTCATGTGTTCCTGTAAGACCAGGCACTCTAAAGACAATTTCCACGCACTTGTGACGCACTCCACTATGTGCTAAACGCTAACACATCAGTAATAAAGTTGAAATCGGCTTAATAATAAAATTATGACATTTAAACATGAATAATAGCATAATTGTTATAATGTACCTAATGTTCAAGATCATAAGTGTAACCTTATTGTGCTACTATTTGTTTTTCCTTAAATAAATAAATAAATAATAATTTGTACGCTTACTTGCAGGCAGAATACAATGATTTTAAGGCCAGGACTCTCAGAATCGACCTATTTTCGATTCAACATTAAACAATCAAATATTCTTTGTTTTTATCTGATAAAAATACATGTTGTAGTTTAATAAACATTCTTGATTATTCTTTGGTTCAAAACACGATATTTACAATTTCACTCGATCATAAAAACTGCGAAAACAGGGAAGTTTTTGATCGTTTTTTAAGTCGTACTTGAAGTTGACCAAACTTTTATTCCCGAAAAGCATATCAAAAAATAGGCAATGACATTTAGAAGAATATTCTATGGTTAATTTTTCTCAAAACAGTTTTTTATTGTTTTAACAAGATATTATTTCGTTTTAAATATTACAGTTTACAGAAATAACACTAGCACAAGTACAACAAAGATTAGTTTTGCAAATATTTTTGTTATCTTTGCAGTTTATCGATAAATATATGTATGTGATATTTTTTTTTATTATTAGAAGAAGAATTTAATATTATTAGAATCTTAGTGATATTTTTTTTTATTATTAGAAGAAGAATTTAATATTATTAGAATCTTAGTGATATTTTTTTTTTTTTTTTTTAAAAGTATGCATATATGTATGTATGCAAGTAAGTTTATTCTCATATTATTTGTTTCATTTTATTGCGTGAATTGTTTTGATTTTATGTATTTTACTTTCTCTCTACTCTTATACACGGTGTCTACATCTCTTTTTATCCTCTGTCCTATCGCAGGTATGCTGGAAGAGATTGCTTTAGAAATAAGCATCACCTTTGTACGTATTTTTCTGTTCTTTCTTCTTGTCTGTATATATGTGTGTACATAAATGGTTAAATAAATTAAATAAATAGATATAAATATTATAATGGGGTATTTACAAAAAAGTGCACAGGCGAACAGTAAATACCTAACCTACAACTCGATTTTTAGGGTTCCGTAGTAAACAAGGAACACTTATAGTTTCGCCATGTCCGTCTGTCTGTCTGTCTGACTGTCTGTCCGTGGCTTAGCTCATAGACGGTGAATCACGCCGACAAAGTGGTAAAATAAAATCAAGAAAAATATTTTTTTTAGGTACACGTAAGTACTTTCCCTACACGTAAAGTCGGGATTTTTTTTTCTCGTCTATCCCATAGTGTGGGGTATCGTTCAAAAATATTGTGAGTTTGTGAAAACCATTTTTGGATTCACGGATCCGTTCGCGAAATATTAAGCTTTAAAGTGCTAATTTTTTTTAGAGTCAAGTGTCCCCTCAGGTGTCAGCTAAATGGCTAGTTACGGATTTGAGAAAAAATTCACGGGTAGTATACATAACGAAATGAAAAGGGAAACTATCACAGCTAAGTAGGCTTTACAAGTTAACGAGTAATAATCGACTAACTTAAATTTGCGGTTGGAAAAACATTTTCTCCCATACGGAATGTATGGGAGAAGATGTTTTTCAACTACAAAGTTAAGTTTGTTCTTGCGATAGCTAATCGATGTTTCACATCTGCGAGGCGTCCCGCGATGGCTCAATTTTTAAGTTTTGTTTTTTATAATAATATACTACTTATGTACAGTATAAAACTTAGCAACAGGGATAACCCAGCGAATGCGGCTACAGTCGTTTTTTTTTGCATTGATCTATTTTCCGACACTCTGAAGCACTGGAAAATACCAGTGGAGATGGAACTGGAGAACGTGATACCGCTTCTATTACACTAGTAGATCCTGTTGATCCTGTTGTTGTTGTTGCAAATATCTGGGTCTAATGACGCTACCTAGTAAGTTTAGTGTACTATTGGTAAATATGTCTTCTTGGAATCTAGGCAGGTGAAAATGAGCCTTTGTACACAAAAAGCATAGAAAGAGATGACAATTTCTGGCTAGCAAGTATGGAGCCAAAGCTGGTACAGTTTTACCTCAAATGCTTACTGGCAGAAATCGTAGAATATTTGTGATTTTTGATTATTTTTTGTATAGCATTTGCTTTTAATTGCCGTGAGTAAATGATTATATCTATTTTTATATATTTTAGTATTTCTTATAAAGAATTTATTGTGTATTATATTGTAATTAGATTTATCCAATTTTATTTAGTCCAAAGTATACTATAGAGGTTGAGATCACCGCTACACGGAGAGAATGCGACATGAAAGGCTGTAGCACACAGAGAGATGAGCTGAAGCTAGCTTGAAGCTGAGAATTTGGCTGTCTTGACCACTGCAAATGCTCAAAGAGCGAGAGAGACTATATCGTCGCCTTAGAGTGAAACCTCGGAAATGCAAATTTGACTTTTTATTTTATTAATTTTTTTGAAAAAAAAACCTCGCAACGCACGCAGTTTTGTGGCGGCATCTATATCGCCACATGCGACCTACGTATCATAGTGACGTCACGCAAAATCCTGCATCACGTAAGCAGATTTTACCGCGCGATCGGCATATAATATACCTTCCCAGTTGGCCACCAGTTTTTCGCATTTAAGAAGTTTTCACTCCAAGACGACGATATACCTACATGTCGCCCATTGGCATGTGACCGCCCGTATTTTTCTGAACATTCATGAAAAGTAATATATTTCCTATCATCGTTGAAAGATGATGTTTCGTTGTAATTCTTGAGATGCAGGTGAGTGCTAGAAAGTTGTCATGTTAATCGTTTAGATTTTGAGGTAGCACAATGCTATTGCACTCAAAATAATTAGTTTTAAGAACTTATTAAGAGGAGAGCTCACAAAAGGAAAAAAAATTCGCTGCTCCACTGCTTAGAACAAATCAAATCATTTAATTTTTGCCAACATGGGTTATTAGGATGCTATACATGTTTTGATAATGTTCTCCACGTTCTGCCATTACTTGGACATGCAAAATTTTATACATAAATTAAAATCTACTATCAATATACCATGCTGAATAACAACAAATATCACAATATTATTAAATTGGAAAATTATTTTAACCTTTTTATTTTCAATGTCAAGGAGTATAGTAGTCAATAATTAAATAAATGTCATAGTAAATAGTGTTTATGTAAATAAAAGTCCTAGATACATAGCAACAGCACGCTAATTGCGTAACACACGATCAATAACAATCTGTTTCATTTTGACAGTTCAACAACATTCTATTTTATCACTTTGTCGGCGTGATTAATATGTATTACCAATGCCAAATTACAGCTTTCTAGTACTAACCGTCTCTAAGCTAAGCCGCGGGCAGACAGACAGACAGACGAAACTATAAAGGTTCCTTGTTTACTACGGAACCTCTTAAAACGAAATAAATAAATAATTAGACTAATATTAGCATGCATATTAGTCACACCCACCAACGAGTTCGAGCCGTCGATTAGTGCAAATATTAATAAAAGGAGGATAAAATTTCCATACCGGGGGGGTATGGAAATTTTATGAGGAGTAAAAATACAAGCGTAATACTTGTTTTATTCGTTAATAACACGGGTTAAAATTTTGAAAAAAAAAAACATTACAAGCGACAATAACGAATGTGAGATGCGCGAGAATTGCCTTCCGACGTGATTTAAAAAAATACAGTTTGAAAACGATGTGACACACTGTCGGTCACTAACTGCGTCCCGCGTCATTCGCGTCATTTTATACTATCCTACCTGCTCTTATTATTGTTTATAAACCGTGTTTAGTTATAGTGACTTCATCATTAAATTCATTATGTTATATTGAATGATCATTTAGTTTTATCAAACTATATTACCTCTACCACATCCTACCAAAAACACTTCAATTCTAGTTTACAGCAGAGAGGTTGGGTTTAAAGATCTGTATTTATTCTAAAAGAATATACGAGTACATTGTTCACTTAGCGAATAAATACATAACTATGCAAGGTAAGTGTAGTCCAGTAGCAAATAGTTTTTTTAAATTTGTTTTTTATGAATGCAGGTAGGTATGGTGTCGTGTTTAATGGGCAAGACTGGTTTATGTTGTTAACTTAATAGTTTTGTGTTGTTAGTGGTAGGTTCAGTATACAATCTTCCAGTAACTGGAAGACCACGCTCTGGTCGAAGAGCAGACAATATACATCGAGTGCAGGCGAGTGTAGAGGAGAACCCGGAAACATTAACGCGTAGGCGTTCGACTCAGCTGGGAATCCATAGGAGATCACTTCAAAGAATAGGATTTGATTTTTTTCCCTATGAGCTGCAATTAGTCCAGGAATTGAAACCAGCAGATCACCAGCAGCGTCTTCATTATGCGATTCAGATTCAAGACTGGGTCGAGAAAATAATGATTTCATTGATCATTTGAATCTAAGCGATGAGGCTCATTTCTTAAAAATTTGGACGGCTTCAATAATAAACAAAATTGCAAGAGAAGTTCACCAGCATGAATTACAACCCCATCAAGTGTAGTCTGGTGCGCAGGAATACCACAAAGGATTATTGGGTCCTATTTTTCTAAAGACGACGACGGCAATGCTGTATCTGTGCATGGCTTTAGATATCGGAATTTGGTTGTTTTTTTTTGTAATGCCAGCTCTTGTCGACAATCCTGAGATGTGGTTCCAACAAGATGGAGCCACAGCGCATGTGACTCGAGCCACAATGACTGTCTTAAAGCAGACTTTCGGCGAGCGTATAATCTCTAGACTTTCACATTTCACTGGCCCGCACTGTCACCGGATTTAGCAGCGCCAGATTATTTTCTTTGAGGTTATTTAAAACACACGTGTACATTAATAATTCCAGGACAATCGAGCAGTTGAAGGAGAACATCTTAGCTGAAGTACGCTCCGTATTATAGTGTATTACTATGAATACGGTTGCTAACACCAGCTTTCAGTACATTTGCGCAAACCACAATAAACATATACGCTCCTCACATAATCGTCTTCTACATTGTCCCACTCACCGCACTGACTTCATTTACTCTTCCTTCTTTGTTCAATCTATCTCTCTGTCGAATACGCTTCCCCTGGAAATCAGGATGGCAACCAACCGATTATCCTTTAAAGTTAAAGTTCGCGAGCACATTCGTAAGAAGCTGGCAGTATCATCACAACGGTAATGTTTTCCCATTGTTTGTCTTATTTATTTTAGTATATTTATGTGTATTTATTTTTACTTATATTTATATACAATTAGGTATATAATTCTATTATATTCATAGTTTTATATAGAGATATGTTTTATTTTATATAAATACGGATTACATCCTTATATTGAAATAAATATTTATTCCACAATTTCGTTATTGCACCTAGCACTGTTTGTCTCTGCATCCTCCAAACGTTTACTGGTAGAAAATGCCTATGGCATTAAATGTAATGTAATGAAATTGTTTTGTAAATAGGATATCGGAATCACTTTTACACGTCATATTAAAAATAAGCTAGATGAGGTCGGCGTTTCCTATCAGACTACTCTGAGAAGAAAGGCCGAAACAAACTCAGAGGCCGCAGCTCTTTTAAAGTCCAGACATAATATTCGTCAGGCCATATGAGAACCATGTTAGATTAGTGTCTGAAATGGTCTATTGAGGAAATAACCACATAGATTTGTGTGGACCTGTCCAGTCAGTGCAAGCATTTGTCAGTAATCGTGGAGCTCAACTCAGAACTTAAGGAGCTCAACTCGACGAACAATACTAAAGAAAGAACATTTGGCTAGGCGTCATCAACTACACAAACTGTCAGACCATCATTAAAACTAACTGAGAATAATTAAAAAATTAAAGTGAAAAAAATAATATCCTATAACATGTTCTCACATTCACAATCATTAAAATAATATAATACTTTACAAAGTAATCATGTAATTTTCAACAATGTCAATGTGTATATAAAACTGGTTTATTTCGATGATTTTACATAATAATTTAAATGTCAAGTTTTATCACAAGGCTTAGCAGAGCGAGCAGCTCAATCCCAAGCTTTTTCATCTTCTAAATAATCAGAAATTTTATAGTACCATTTTTTGGGTTCCGTAGCCAAATAGCAAAAAACGGAACCCTTATAGATTCGTCATGTCTGTCTGTCTGTCTGTCCGTCCGTATGTCACAGCCACTTTTTTCCGAAACTATAAGAACTATATACGAGTATACTGTTGAAACTTGGTAAGTAGATGTATTCTGTGAACCGCATTAAGATTTTCACACAAAAATAGAAAAAAAACAACAAATTTTGGGGGTTCCCCATACTTAGAACTGAATCTCAAAAAAAATTGTTTCATCAAATCCATACGTGTGGGGTATCTATGGATAGGTCTTCAAAAATGATATTGAGGAATATAATTTTTTTCTAAACTGAATAGTTTGCGCAAGAGACACTTCCAAAGTGGTAAAATGTGTGCCCCCCCCCGGTAACTTCTAAAATAAGAGAATGATAAAACTAAAAAAAATATATGATGTACATTACCATGTAAACTTCCACCGAAAATTGGTTTGAACGAGATCTAGTAAGTAGTTTTTTTTTAATACGTCATATTTGCTAAATATTGTACGGTGGTACGGAACCCTTCTTGTGCGAGTCCAACTCACACTTGGCCGGATTTTTACAAAGTCCGCCTCTGTACATTTGTGTGCTTAACGTATTAAATAAATAAATAAAGTTATAAGTAGGTGCGTCCCCTTCCTGACTTATTTGCTATCCTATAAAAGGGTCACATTAAATTAGTTAGCGAAACTACGCAGGCGTGATGTGTTGATTGATATCAGAACAGGACATAACGACAAAAAAAATTGTTCTACGACCTCAGTGTAGTTAAACACCAAGTAAAAAAAAAAAAATCTTCACAGATATTGGTATATCTAAATAGGAAAAGCAAAAAAAAAAATGATTTTCTTAACTCATACTCAATGTACCGCGGTCGTTTACCCCAAAAAAAAACATCAAACCTTTTTATCGTGTCTAGAATATCGATTCCCAACAGGTCTATAAATACTGTTAAAAATATTTAAATAAAGAACTAGGCAGAACCGTTATAGAATTTGGATATGGTATTTTTGCTATGATTTTAACAGCTCAAACATGGGAAAAATTAAGAAACAACAACCAACTGAATAAATGATTTAAATAACTACACTCATAACGGAAAATTCGAATTATAAACTTAAAAAGAGTATAAACTGACATACTTACTTTATAAACATAATACCGAAATTTAAAAATACAATCATAATAAAACACTTTTTCTGTAACAAAATAATGTTAAAATAGTAGTTTATGTAACTCTGTTGCGTAATGATGGTTACACGGCGTGTTGCCCGTAATAACATTGACCATTTCATTATTTTCATTTAATTTCAAGTCTTCAACTACAACTCTAGGAAAACGGTGATTGTATTCGACTGTCTATGATTTAACTAACCTCTCATCTGCCTGCAGTGCCTGCCCAATCACTGACCATACTAAAATGAGCGTGAAATTACCAAACTTGAAAATAACGCCATCTATGATAATTTCTTTGAACTTCTATCAAAGCTTGCATGCTACGGTAATCTCCTTTTGAGTAAGTAACGCATATTCATTGTTCTGCTATTGCCTCATAGATGGCGTTGGTTTTGTTGTTTTACTAGTGCCCCATAGATGGTGCTAAACACATTTTGTTATTTAATTTTCAAATAATGTGAGTTGATCAGACTTGTTCAACCGCCATCAAATCAAATCAAAATCAAAAATCTTAGCACTAAAACAGAAGAACCATATGTATCTGAGTCTAGAATAGTTGAATTCGGTGTTCCTCAAGGGACTATTGTCGGCCCTCTGTTCTTTCTTATCTATATAAATGACATGCCTTCGGTAACAACTCATGACATTACACTGTTTGCTGATGATAGCACCGTTTTATTTACTAATGACAATCCAGCTGATTTAGAATCTGACATTAACCAAACAATATTATTGATTATAGACTGGCTTAGAATAAATAATTTAATGATTAATATTGATAAAACTAAAATAATGGATTTTAAAATACGAACCCGACGTACAGGTGCTTTAAAAATTCATTACCTAGATAGTGACATTGAGGAAACAGAAGTAACGAAATTTCTAGGACTACATATTGACCACAAACTTAACTGGAAATTTCATATTGAGCACGTTTGCAAAAAGCTGGGACAATTTTCATATGCATTATATAGATTAGGGAAAATAGCGAATCGGAGTACTTTGCTAACAGCTTACCATGGTTACGTTGGTTCTATTCTCCGATACGGCGTAATATTTTGGGGCAACAGTACGGAAAAACAGCGCGCTTTCATTGCTCAAAAACGCTGCATTAGGGCTATATTTAATTTGTGTGAAACTGACTCCTGCAAGCATTTCTTTAAAAACAATAAATTATTAACTCTACCATGTATATATATACTTGAGGCAGCAGTATTTGTTAAAAACAATATCCACATGTTCAGCTTCTACACGCGTATACGGCGCAAGGACAAATTACGTACACCAGCCAGTAAAACTCATCTAATGCATGAGAGCATCTTTTGTTCAGCTTCTCGCATTTTTAATAATATACCGGGGCCTATTAGAACGATTGTCAAAAATGAAAACTTTAAAAGGGCTCTCCATGATCTGTTGGTAAACAAAAGTTACTACTCTGTAAAAGAATTTCTGTCCGACAAGTCTCTACTTAAATGTAGTACCCAGTCATGATGCGTTCGATGACCTAAAATTTTACCGTAAAATCTATTTTTATTTATGTTTAATTTTATGTATGATTTTTGCAATTTGACATTTTAATTTGTTACGATTCTTTTTATTTTATTTTTTTAATTTTATTTGTATAATTTGACATGTACCTACCTATGTTAATTTGTTATGTTTGACTCTGTTTTAATTTTTTTGAATCATATATGTAAATTAATTTTATATTCTACAAATTGAATTTGACATTTCCCTTAATGTTCCCTTTTGGTGTTTTTAATCTTTTTATTTATTGTGCTAGAAGGAAAGTGAAAATAATTAGTAATAATGTTAATTTTATTAGTCGCTAATTTATGTTTAATTATTGTATGCCCTACGGGCGGGACATAGCTGAACGAGATTTCTCAAATATTTAAGAACTGTACTGTACCTACCTATGATCCACAATAAATATATTTGATTTGATTTGAAAAACAAGGATTTTCTGTGATTTGATTTGAAAATAAAGAGTACACGTTTTGTATCAATATTTATTAAATCTATAAATGCAAATTAAATGCCCTCGATTAATTAATTAATAAATGCATTTTCAGGCTTAAAATTACATAAATAAAACAGTTAAAAGCACCACAGTTTCCTATTACGATAAATAAAAATAAAAATTACACTTTCACCGCTGTCTTAGATGAAAACTAGCGCCTCAATCGAGTTGTTTTGAAAATAGACATATTTTGGCGCCATATTTAGTGGCCATTTTGAATTATTTGACAGCTATGAATTTGTTAAAACAAAGATTCTCAAGTTGTTTTAAAACAACATGGAGATGTTTGGAAACATTCTTTACTTACAATCGAGTATTTAAAGTCAGAGCATTTTCTTAAAACACCATTTACACAAAACTTATTGACAAAACAACAAAAAAAAAACAATTAAAAACCGCAAATATATAAACTGCTTACCCTTTTTCGATTAAAAGTAAAAATTACAGTTTTTCAATATTTCAAAATGTTTAATTCTTACTGGCAATCTTTCTACTGATAAAAAAATAACATCTTGCGTTCTTATAAATAGCTGCTACTTTTAAATAACGGTTATAAAACCTACATCCTATTGAAACAGTTATTCAGTACATTATAGTTAAATCTGTAGCCGCTCTCCGGAACATCATCAGTTACTAAGTTGTCACTGTGGAAATGTACGTAGAGGGGTCCAGGTGGCGTTGCTGTAAAGAAAACTCTTCATTAGTATGTATACATATATAATTATTTACAGCGGGAATCGGTGGCCGAGAGGGGCGATGGAATTGGTACAAAATTATTTCGTCGCCACCCTCTGGGCCACCGCTCCTTGCCGTTGATTTCATATCCGCAGCCTAAGTCTCATGTCCCCCCACCGACAAATCCAGACTCTGGACTCCAACTGAGAAATTCTTGATGAATAAACCCAAAAAAGCTAACCATTCGCCTTTAAAGTTTCCACTGCTGGGACCCAGGCCTCCTCTCTGTGAGAGGGAGTTGGCTATAATCCACCACGCGGGCCCAGTGCGGGTTGGTGGATGTCACATGTCTTCGAATGAGAGCAGTGGTGATGAAATATACAAAGTCAAGTGCCACTGCTTATCTGACCTCCACAATACAGTAAGATTGGGAAACTATAAACATAAAAAACATACAAGCAATAATCTGATTGTCAGCACTGCTTCCACAGTATTTGGATCCTCTCAATCCATCAGCTGTCTCCGCTTCTGGTATAAAGAAGTAGTCTTCTGACTGGGCAAACCCTCTAGTGACGGGGTTGATTTGGCAGTCAACGTCGAGGAAAAGGTTGCTGTCATCACGGTAAGCTAGGTTGAAACTAGCTGCTGTGAACCTGAGAAAAATAAAAATGAAATGTGAAATTAATTAAAAGTGTAGGGTTGGTTCGGTTTGATACTAAAGGGAGAAAGCCTATATATTTTTGAAGTTGCATCGTTTGTAAAGTGTAACTCCCAACTCTTTCCACGACAATCTGACACTTTTCCACGCAACAGACGTGACAATAGCCAACTTTGCTTGCACTCGGCAAAAACTGTCCTCGTGGGGAAAAGCTATTTTGTATGGCCCCGAAAATATGCAACAAAATACCAACAGTCATTTAGAGCTATGACAGCAAATTAATTTAAAAACAAGATTCGAAATATAATAACAGACAAGTGCTATTACAATATAAATAACTTTTTGACAGATACCTTCTAACATGCTTGAACTTTATATTATTGTTTCTATATGATTATTATTCTCATAAAATTTAATAATGAATGTTAGTGTTTTGTATGTTTAGTCTCTGGTTTATTGAATTAATTATTAGCATGTTATATAAAAAAATTGTACGCCTCGTCAGGCAAAACATATACGTACTTGTATTTGAGACCTTGGATGCTCGATAAATTATCTTTTTCTTTAAAGAAATGAAATAAAAGAAAGATACACGTATAGGTAAGTATGCTTTAGTTTACCCCATAATAGAAAAACTAAGAAAACAATATGAGTAGGTACTGAGGAAGTTTTGAGTATGAATGGCTATAAGAGTAAGGGAAGACCAAAGAAACGATGTATGGAAATGTGAAAGATGTGTGATAGAATTCTAAAATTTTTGAAAAGTATATTTATAAGGAACTTTATAAATTCGCAGATAAAAATGACATTCTGTGTGAGGAACAGAAAGGATTTCGTATAAATATGACTATTAATATGGTTATACATATATGATTTTATATACAATGTCATTAAAAATGTTGATCACCGGAATCCTGTATGTGGCATATTTTGCGACATGACCCAGGCATTCGACTATGTACATCATGCTACTCTTTAAAAAAAACTGGAAGCCTACGAGATTAGAGGCAATGTCCTTCATTTTTGCTTAATTCGTACCTACAAGATAGAAAACAAATAACTGAAGTCAATAAAATGAATATAGCTAGTAAACATGAAGAGAGATTTCGGTCTTCAGAGCGTAGAGTATTATTTGGGGATTTGGGGTACCGCAAGGGAGCGTTCTGGGTCCCTTTTTATTTATTTTATACATAAATGACCTACCGAAATCTATTGAACTACCTATAACACTATTTGCGGATGATAGTACGATTACAATAGCATGTAAAGCTATAGATACGTCATTCCTGCTGGGGTTGCGGGTTTGTCTAAAAGGGATATCGCGGCCCCGTCACACAGGCAACGGAAGGAACACGGATGGGTTTTAGTCAGTAAAAGTCTGACACACCCTCTCGCTCTGCCCAGAGCGGGAGAAGTCATTTGATGATTTCCCATCCAAAAAAAAAAAAAAAAAAGCTATAGATACGTATGTGATTGAAATTAATAATAGTTTAAAACAGACCGTAAACTGGCTAGATCCAAACAATTTAAAAATAAATTTGGGTAAAACTAAAGTTATCCATTTTATACAACAGCCCTCTAGTAATAACTTAAATATACACCATAATAATGATACCATAGAAGAAGTTGAAACTACAAAATTGTCTGTTGCCTGGGTCTCGAAATAGATAAAAAAACTAAATTGGAAATCACATGTTGATACTTTATGTAAGAAAACGAGTAAGTCTGCATACGCTCTACACACATTATCACCTATAATAAGCTTGGATTCCCTTCTTACTGCTTATAATGGGATAGTAGAATCACGTTTACGGTATGGGATCATATTTTGGGGAAACTCTACGGAAAGAGAAACCGCCTTCAAGGTACAAAAAAGATGCATTCGAGCGATGTTTAAACTTAAACCCAGTGATAGTTATGAACCGTATGTACTTAAAAAAATACAAAATATTAACATTACCTTGTCTGTACATATTAGAAATAGCTGTGTTTGTAAAGACAAATCCGAGTCGTTTTAGACGTCTATCAGATGTACCCCGCAATAGACGCGATAATAGCGTGCTATGTCTGGAGTCAACTTAGGCGCAAAAGTGTTTACTGCATGGCTCCAGTCATTTATAACAAATTGCCAAAGACTTGGAAAGAGCTTCCACTTTCATTATTTAAAAAGAGACTCCGAAGCTTTTTAGTGGCGAAAGCATATTTCAATATTAAGGAGTTCCTAATTGAGAAATATTTTTTAAGCTAGTGTCTATATATTATTTTTTGTACTTAGTTCATTGTGTAATATTTTAGAATTGTATTGAATTATTGTAATGAAATAATGTTTTGCATGCCTATGTGGTAAAATATGGTTGAACTTTATTTTGTTTGTCATCATTTGCTGTTACCCATATTTGCAAAATAAAATTATCTTTATCTTTATCTACGTATAGAAGATATGGCTAGAAAGGGGTTGACTTCGGAGATGACAACTAATAGAGAAGTATGGAAGGAAAAGACATGTCGCGCCAAATCCAAATATATTTGGTTTAAGGGCATTAGAATTATGATGACGAAAACGAAACTAAAAGCGGTGGTAATAAAGGAAGAAGGAAAAGAAAGTAAAAAAAAAAGATAGGAAAAAAGAAAAGTCACTGAATGCTTTTGAAAACTGAAACAGTGAACTTACTTGATACCGCAGACATCAGAACTCTTCTTGAAGCAAGTGGCATATTTCAAGTTAGCTATGTACGGGCCAGCTCCTCTGTTGTAGTTGAACGATTCGAAGGCTCCGCTGCGGTCCGGGTAGAATTGTAGACAACCGGGCGGTGCTGGCGGGAACAAAGATAAATCATTTACTCTGTTTGAGCATTCATGCCGCCACCGCCGCAAGCCGTTAGCGGCGCCGTAATAAAGACGGGAGTACGGTGTACTAAGAAAATTCGTGCTACTGAAAGAGCGTAAATCGCACAACTTCTGTCACGGTCCACCTTCAAACCCGTCAGTTTGACACTTGGTTTGTATCGAAAACGTACTAACAATGCCGTATCTAACAGCAACTGCTGAGACGTCTCCGTGCTCTGTATAAGTAATTCTTTTGGAGATAAATAATCTTGCTAATATACACAAAAGATGTGGTTAGAGGTTTTAAGAAAGTAAACTCACCAATGAGATACTCGTCCCTGTCAGCTGAAGAACTGAATGGCGTTGATGGCAGACTCCCTGTGATGGCTTCTAGAATACCGTCACGGTATTTACTGGGGACAAAAGAAAACACTGTTTCAAATTTGATTAAATGACGAAAAAGCTGGACCTATCATACATTACACTACACTACATTTTATTCTAATTAGCTATATGGTGTAGTTACGCACGACGATTTATCAAACTATTCAATTCCAGTATAAGCTGACCTTTCATTGTTCGTAAGGCGAGGTCAGAATAAACTGGAAATAAATAGTACCTATTGCTTGATAAATCGTCGTGTTCAGCGCTTAAAAACCATTTCTTAGTGCACTGTGGTTCTTCAGTGGCTAGCCATGTTAGGCAGTCACGTAAATGTTTTATATGTAAAGCTTCGGTTTCCCAGGACAGCGGTTCCGTCATAATTATTATAACGGCCGTCATGAAAATCTGTAATTTTCATCAGTAAACCAAAAACAAAATGGCGCTACAGTGACTTACCCCAGAGTATTGAAGCACTCCAGCTGGGTGACCTTGATCTTCCAGGTCGCTTGAGGCAGGTTCGGCTGTGAGCTACGATCAGCAATCTTGAAGTTGATGCGGATGGCGCGGCTGTTCGTCGATGCGTTAACTCTGACGTACACTGCAAGGGAAAGATTAAAGTTATTGTGGAGTTTGAGACATACTCGTAGATATAAAGGACAATATACTACTGGAGAGCGGTGGTGCCACAGTGGTAACGCCCGCGATATACGAGTTGTAGGTCGTAGGTTGGAACCCTGACAGGCGCTTTACTCTGTGTATATTATTTTATCACCACTACTCTCAAGAAGGTGAAGGAAAACAGCGTGAGGAAGCGGTCATGACGTAGAACCGAAAATAAGAAGATATGTGACACCCACCAACCCGCACTGGGCCCGCGTGGTGGATCACGGCCTCTCACCGAGAGGAGGCCTGTGGCCCTAGAGTTGGAAGAGTAGAGGCTGATTATGATGCCCTCTTGAAAGTTGTACTGGTTTCTAAATAGGCAACTGCCGCTGGTTACCCTGTCGATGCCGATTCCTTCCCGATCAACAACGTAGTAGCAAATTGTGTGCAAAGTCAAACAATTTATTTCAATTAGGCACATAAAAAGCACTTTTGAACGTCAATTTTACAAAAAAATTAATAGATTCTAGTCGACCCTTCCAAAAGGTAGTTTTCGTATGAAGAAGAATGGGTAAGAAACTCCACCGTTACTCTTTTAAAATGTTTTTACAATATTTTGTATAAGTACAGTAATTATATAATTATATATGTGAAGACGACGATAGGTAAAAAGAACGAAAAATGAAGCAATGACAGATAAATTAATTATATGATAGATAATGGTGCTCACATACTTACTAACATTGTAAAATTATACGATATTCCTAACATTTTAACACGTAATACTAATAAGTCAGTGTGTGAGTTCAAGTAATCACAGAATGTAAAATCAGTGTTATAAGAAAATAACAAATTATATAATTAAATTAGCAACCACTTTGATTTTGTCTAGACTCTAAATTGTCCTATGGAGCATGACCAGCATGTTTCCAATCATTCTTATCTTGGATATAATCCTCTAATTTGTAATATGCTTGTTTACAAAGTGTACTTTTAATATGAGTTTTAAATTTTCTGTCATTTAATTGTGCTTTTTAGTCTGTGTTAAATAAATGTATTTTCTTTCTTTTTTTAGAGTAATTGGATAAAGTCTTTATCTAATTACTCTGACTGACAAGGTAAGTAGTTTAATCATTACTCTGAGACACCGAGTTTCATTGTTTTAGTTAGTCACCACTGTCCATTCTAGCTTTCCAGAGTTGCAGTGGGTGGGAATAGTGTGCCAGGCTTTTCACCATACAAAAGACCCGTCTTTTACTTTATTTGATACTCTATGGAATACCTACTGAAATTACGGCAAATAAAAAATAGAAATAAATGTACTTATAGTAGAAGAAGTAGTTAATTGACTCGGGCATGACTTTGCGGAAATCCATGACGGCGTATATTTAGTAACCTAATCCGCTTAACTGTTCTGAAAAGGTCCTAAAGAACCCTGTAAGAAATCGACACGTGTTAACCTCTCAACGAGGCAGTGAACTGCGTTCGGCGCTAGACGTGGCAACACGTTGAGTCCGGGTCCGCAACAAGTCAATCGTCATCCTGAGGATGCCTCGTTGAGAGGTGAAACACGTGTCGATTTCTTACAGGGTTCTTTATGACTCTTTAAGAACAGTTAAGCGGATTAGGTTACTATATCTACGTCGTCTTTTGTATTTTAGACGAATAAATATAAGTTCAAAATATTTATATAATGTACTCACAATGCTGTCCATTATTGTCTCCACAGAGAGGCGGCATGAAGTCGGAGTTAGCTTGCAGGTTGGTGACTTGGAAGATGTCATTCCTGCAGGTGTAGCCTGGACGCTGAGTCACGTTCTCTACTGGTTCAACCTGCAAACGCCATTTGATTAAGTAATAATATTGAAAATAGTACACGTAGATGGTCCCTCTCTTTTTTTGCCGATTAAAAAGGATATTCAGGGCCCTTTTAAGTGTTCTTGCAACAATTTCGGCTATAATATGTAACTCATATTGTGGTTAGTATTACTATATTAGGTGGTCAGCAAGGTGGTGGGTGGCTGCCTAGGTCAGTCGTGGAGGCTATTTTATAGCACCTCTCCCTGGTGATATACTCCCAGAATAAAGCCCCTTCTAAACTAGAAAGATAATAACTACAACCAAAAATTCGTTCATATGGGAGGGATCATCGCCAAACTGCACTGTGCCTGCATGGATGACAGCCCGCTCCCACAGGTCCTCTTTGAGCTTCACACAGCAGTGGGTGGGACATTACGGATCTGCTTATCCTTTTCTCAACTATATTGGGGTTGGCTTCCAGTCTAACCGGATGCAGCTAAACCAGTAATTTACATAGGGCAACTGCCTATCTGATCTTCACAACTAAGAAACTGGATAAGACAATAGCCCTTGGTAAGACTGGTTGTAAGACTTTCGAGACAACCCGTAACTACTGTCAAAGTTCTACTAATGGGAATAGACTATTAAAGGCTGATCAAACTTACAGTGGTAGGTGGAGCTAGGTTGAAGGTTTCGAAGTCAATCCTCATTTGGCAGACGTTATTGTTGTTGATCTCGACATTGTAGGAGCATTCAAGGCCTGATGATTCTCTGCTCAGCGGCGGGTTGATGAAGACTGCTACCTTCGTGTTGGTGCGGACGTCACAGGCATTTACTGGAAAGGAAAGGATTTGTAGTAAGTCTCATACATAAGCCTATCCCTCGTTTGTCATCTATAATATCGTGCTTGTATTTCTCGAAAGAATAAAAGAGTGCACAATAGGTAGAGGATTACCTCTGCCTGTCTCTATGACTTTGAGATATCAGCCTACAAAAGCTGGTCATTGTTGGCAATACCGAAGGAAGAGAGGACGACGCCGGTCATCAACACGATGGTCCAACCAAGTAAAAGAAGCTACGTCCTCAAGCAAATTTCAGCAGGCGGTGATGACAACTTCGGACCGAAGTTGATGGAGGCAGATTGTCCGCTTAAAGGAGTCCAGTGACGACGAAAAATCGATCTAGCTAGGTCTCATATCTGGGAAAAATCGTTTTCTCTATTTTCACAGCCTCGGGAATGTGATACAACGTTGGTATACCTGGACGATATGTTTATCTATTTTCACCCTACCAGAGCTCGGTTGACCAGTTACTTATAATTGTATGTGAAGACAATGTACCTGGAATAAAATTACTATACCTACTCAATAAGTACAAAGTAACCAGCCAAGTGCTTGTTCGACTTGCACACGAATGGTTCCGTACTACCGTGCAATATTTACAAAAAAATACGTTTCCTGTAGGTTTCCTTAATTTTTTTACTTTAGTTTGTTTTTAATATTTATTGTTATAGCATAAATACACAATCTGTGAAAATTTCAACTGTCTCCCTACACTGACGAGCTATATAAAAAAGCCACTTGCAAATTTAAGTGCCGAAATATCTCCTAAACCACACACACAAGTTAGCATGGAAGTAAAAAAATCTTGAAAATGGTTTTATGGGTTTTCGAGATTTTTTTACTTCATGTAGCTATTGCTCGTCAGTGTAAGATGCCCACTGACAGACAGACGGACAGCGGAGGCGTAGTAATAGGGTTCCGTTTGGCACCTTTCGGGCTCAGAACCCCAAAAATTAGAGATAAATTATTTATGTTGATAGATGCTGCTCACGTACAATTATTGCAACAGTAGACGATTTTTCCTAACATTTTAACAAATAATAAATCAGGATCATTGGAGTCCCAGCAGTGAGAAGATAATGCAGACTATGCTAAACTATAGTTAGGTTTGTACTTACAAGAACAACAAGTAGCGAAGACCCCACAGAAGCCAATAGCCTTGCCTCCTTGCGTGTTGCACTGGTTCCTAGACAGGCAAACGCCGCCGGTTGACCTGTCGTTGCCCTGACATTGCTCACCGTTGCCCACCGTGAAAATACTGGCTGGGTTCTGACGACCGGCTGTTGGGAAAAAAAGTATAATAAGAAATTAATAATATTCTATTTTTCAAACATACTTAGAAAATCCGAGCATTATGTTGACAACCTTCTTCGAGATAAAACGAAAATGCTGTACTGGTCACATGCGAGCAGGCGGTCGGTAATATTTGTATGAAAATCCATATCTATCTGTCGTGGTTAGCAGCCGAATAAATTAAATAACTATGCAGTCGTGTTAAAAATGGAATGAACTTCTTACTTCAACACATGGCAACCAAGGAGGTAACCTATCAAATAGTGTATTTAAATTTCGATTTGGCTTGCAAATAGAGTGGTAAAGAAGAAACAAATGAGCGTAGTGGCGCGTGAACTTTATCGTTGTTTGTCATTGATTTTGGAATTTATAATTGAATTACTTAGTTTGAATTTCCGCGCATTATTTGAGAAAATTACTATACAAGCTTTTGGCGGGAACCCGGCATGGATTCATATATGTGTGCCTCAGTTTCGCCTCGGCTCACATTTTCACGATCGTCCCACGAATGGGGCTTTTGAAGGCTGCGGAAGTAATATAGGCACAGGATGGATTTTTGGGATGGGCCAGTATGGACAGGTACCTAAACCGTTGTCGCTAACAAAAAACGTTCAAGAGACTATCAAGAGACGGTCAGCAAGAAATGGGAATTTTCACGAAAACTTTTTTTTTGATCCCCATCGATCCTGTTTCATGATGAAATGATGATGATTTCAACTGAGGTTTGAGTACTTTAAAAGTCAAAAAACTCAAAAAAAAAGCACGTTGTTGTTATTAAAACATTACGCTTTTTTTAATTTGTATTTTTTGTTTCACGATGAGTTGCCAAATAAATTTTAAGTAAGTATTTACTCTTTCCTTTAAAAGTTTGAAAGTGGACGTTGACAGTCGGAAGTATGAAACAGAATGTTTAGAATTAGACGTTTTTAGGGCTGATGATGCCATGTTTTCATTCATTTCTTTTTTAGTACAGTACGTTAACGCCCACATCACAAAAAATCAAATGAGGAGCTTTTGTAAACACTGATCCAATTTCAAAAGCCCATCATCATCATCAAATCATCCATGGACGTTAACGTCCCAACACTGATGCCTCTCAAAACCCACCGTCCAGCATTGGACATCAAAGTTCCAACAAAAGTAACAGTGGACGTGTACGGCCACACTTGTGGACGTAACAGTTACTTACTTCTATAATTAGTCCCATCATCCACTACAGAGGCGCTGCTGTAACTGACAGCGCATATTAGTAGCACGCGAACTACTCTGTGTAACGCCATCTTGGATTTTCTGAAACAAAGGAAACGCTTTTAAAAATTAATTCAAAACCATGATATTTTAATTCACATATACCCACATTGGGCAATGAAACGTCAGAAGCTAGGTGCACGGATACAATTGGTCGTTTCCTACGGAGAAGATCCGGCAAGAACAAACAAACTTTTTTAAAAGAGTAACACCACAGTTACTCTTTTAAAAATAAGTGGCTTTTACAACGTTCTCACATTCACAAAATTTAAAAGAATCAATTTATAAGATGAATAAAAATAAAAACCAATTTAAAAAACAAATGAAATGGTTTCCACGATTGCACATGATTTGGTTCACAAATGAGCGACCATCCATTACATATAGAGACCCCTCCGTGCATCGGAAACCACGTTAAGCCATTGGTCCCGGCTGTAATTCGTAGATCTGTGACAGTCGCTACCGGTAGTCAGAAGCCATAAAGTCTGACAACAAGGGGTATCGTGTTACCCAGTAACTGGGTTGTGGAGGTCAGATAGGCAGTCGCTCCATGTAAAATACTAGTTTTCAACTGCATCCGATTTGACTGGAAGCCGACCCCAACAAACTTGGGGAAAGGCGAGGCAGGAGGTATGTACCTACCTACCTACCTGTGTGTAACCTATACATACTGCGAAAAGACGTAGGTATACCTAATACCGGCGTAAACCTACATTTTGCCAGTAATTTTTATGTTCCATGTACATAATTATCACGGATCAAATCTATTCCGTGCATGGAATAGGCGCAAGCTCATTGCAAATCGAAAACAAATTAAAACTCCAGGCTACTGAGAATTTCCTTAAGGCGACGATAACCGACTTTTAATGATTTTATACTGAAGATCACGTCTAAACGAGTAGTGTTAATGATTTGGAAAACATTTATGTTAAATTAGAGCATATATGAATATTTTAGATTATGTTTATATTACATAGTGAAATTTATTAGTAAAGTTATGTTTAACACGGATAAAAAACTGATAATCACGCAGAATCTATCAAGCGTATTTTTCTGAAACCTTCACCCTTTTAATGATCATTTAATTACTGATCTTTATGTATACGTGTTTTATTAAAATACCTTTTGTTTTATGTATAATAAATTAATAATGCGCCTAATTTGGGACAGCGCTCCTTGATGGGCGAGTCCTATTACTGGTTGGATGTACGACGCGTTGCGTGAGGTCAGTACAGAACACATAAGCTAACCACTCAAGGTCACTGGCATATATCGACGTCTTAAGTAAAAACCTAATTACACTTTGCTTGACCAGGGTTTTGCACCCAGGACCTCACACTCTGCATTCGTGGTAGCGAACTTGCGACCACTAAGCCAACCAATGACGCATCAGCGGAACTAAATTCAATCCATATTCCATTCCAAATTCAAATTCAACAGTCATTTACTCAAACTAGGCTGCACGTCAGCACTTTTCGAACGTCAAAATCACTTATGACAGTCCCCCAAAAACGCCCACCCTTCACCACTTCCTAGTGCATTAGCTGGGAAGAAGAAGTGGCGCAACAAACTCCCCATCAGCACAGCTGTCTGTTCAGTTGGAAAACAAAACTTGATTCTATACAATAGTAGGTTTGCAAAATAATTTACATTACTCAACCCACAACATTAAATAAAACTATTTGGCATAATGTCAGCTAGCACACGCCAATATACCAACTACTTAAAACATCGAAATCTTTACTAAAGCAAAAAAAGAAAACTAAAAACGTAAACAAAACTTAATACCCGAATAAAAGCCTCCAGGCATAAAGGGCGTTCCGTACCTAATTCCAAAAATAACTGTATCAAATTCTTTACTCAAAAAAACTCCAAAACATGGTCTCAATTTCATCCGATCACAATTAAATCAGAATTTAAGCTGCACTAAAATCAAATAAAATGCATAAAAAGCAAGACCATTTCAAAAGAACCGTTTTAATGTACATTTTGGGCAGTGTTGTATGTAATGTTATGGGAATCAATAAAATGCGTTAATTTTATGTTGAATAATTTAAAAAAAATTGTTAACTGCGGTTCCGTAATCAAATCTGCTTTTTAAGGTTTACAGATATTCGATATCAACAAGAACAAAATGCATTTCCTACAAATGTACAATAAAATATCCTTGCGTAAATGTCTCAGTGTTGTCAGGAGGCCGTTGTAGGTAAACATTTGTGAAATTGTCACAGAAATTGTTTTGTCAAAACAAGATGGCGGCGTTAGTTCCGATTTTGAGCACGCGTCATAATTTCCAATATCCTTGTAGCGTTGCATACCGTCATTAAAATAATTTCGTGTCTCACTGTGGCTGACGGACCGACAGTCTATGTAGGTAATTAAAAGTTCAAAAGACTCAAGATTGAAAAATGGAATTAGTACAAACATGTTCCTGAGAGTATTACACAGCAGACTGAAGAAAAACTATTTTTTCAACGCATCCACAATAAAGAAGAGGACAAGTTTAAAAAAGAACTAATTTATTTAACAAAATATCTTCATTTTTACGGAACCACACAAACGAATCCAACAACAAACTACCTAATTTGACTGCCAAAGGGTTTTAAATACCAATGTATAAACTACAGTTACTAAACCAATAACTAATAAGTTCAATAACCTATCGACCGGTTTGCTTCAAGATTCTAATCATAGGAGGTACTTACTCCTCAAGGTGGAAAATTTATGTCAACTGGAAATAACCCCAACAAACACTATAATAACACATATTGCAGTGCACAGTATAGTTATTATGAGCATGGGTATATTTTCTGTGACAGTTTTGAAGATCACAAGCATCCTGGCAAAAGGATTGAGGAAACGAGAAGCATTTGACAAGAAAATTGTTATATATATAACATAAAACATGACAAGAAAAGTGGATAACTATAATACAAAAAACGATGAAGTATAACATCGAGAAACCAGAATGTCCTAGAACCAAAAAATCTAAGAAATGGGATATCCAACCCCCAGGCTGTGCCCGCGTGGTGAATTATGGCCCACTCCCGCGAGCAGAGAGGAGGCCTGAGTCCCAGCAGTGAGAACATGATGCTATTAAGAAAAGAAGCAGTGTGAGCAGACTAAATTTAAGATGGATGGCTTGTGTGAATGATGATCATGATATGGCTAGTAGTAGTGAACTTTTATGATGCTGGCAGATAGGAATGTATGGAAACATAAGGCGTACTGCGCTGACTTCAAATAATTTGGGATAAGGTCAGGTAAGGAGGATGTAAAGGTTTAGCTCCGAACATGTCTTTATCATAGTCATAGACCGTTTATTCTGAAGGTGGGCAACGTCGCAAATAGATGTCAAATATTTCACTGTTTTGATTAATTTAGCAATATTACTGTGTGGAAATAAAAAATGTGGCTAACTAGCGAACTAGAATATTAATAATGAGTTGCAATTATAACATTGAATATGCGTATTAGGTATACGCCTTTTCGGAGTACTTTTTTTAATAAACAGTTATAATAAAAGATCAATAATTAAATTATCTTTAAAATGATGAAGACTATAGATGAAGCTGGCTATAGATGAAGGCGATATATTTTGCGTGATTCTCAGTTTTTTACCCGCGTAATAGCTACTGCCCTGCCGCACAAAGGATCGCAAAGGAAATGAAAAAAAAATTTTTTTTCTTTGTCCTCACCTTGGAACTTTTTCTAAAATGTCATGCTTTTAGACCCAGCCGTTTAGGCTGTGCATTGCCGGACATAGAATTAATGAAATAAAAAATTGTATTAATTAGAGGAAAAATAACGGTCAATAAGTTATACGTCCTACAATTCGTTAATCTATTATGCGTGACGTCCAATCTAATCATCCAGTTGTATTAGCTGGTTTTTTGCTTCCATACCAACTAATACCACAAACAGGTTCTCAAAACGGTAAAGTTACAAGTGTCGAGTTATTCTGACAGCCTATACTCAAATACTGTTAATCTGTCGCAACGCTCAACGAACGACCGTTATGTTTAAAAGGTATTTTTTAATTTCTTCTCGAACTACCAAATTGAGGAAATGATAATATGTTAATATTTGTAGGTTTAGAATTGACGCAATGCAGGGCAAAGACCTCTTTTTTATAGAGAGGGACGAGTATATGTATATCAGCACGTTTATTTAATACGTGTTGGTGATTTCAGACATTTTTTCCGTCATGAATCGATAAATTTAAATTTTTTATCAATTTATTTAATTTTAGTATTATAAATTAATATTGTTTTTAATATAAGAAATAACAATAATAATTTAACTTTAAAATTGAAAATGATAAGTAAATTTAAAAACTATATTTTTATTTTTATTAATTTTAATATTAATGACTCAATTTATATTTTTTAATAACATAACTTGAATAAATCTTTCAATAAATTCAGACATAATAATTTTTTACGTTTTATTATTATTTTTTGTAAGTATAATGAAAATAAAATTAATTTAAGAAAATTATATACCTAATAATCAAATATTCATTCGTTCAGAGTCTATAAAGAAATAAACATTAAGAAATAGAAATCATTTATTTGCTTATGGTGTAGATACAGCTAAGGGCCGATTTTTAGAGGAATAATTTGAATTTCTGACAGTTTTTTCCTACAAAAACTGTCAGAAGTCAATTTTATTCCACGAATAAAAGATATCTGACGTTGGAAAAATCAGCCCTAAGAGGGATTAATTCATCAATATAGTCCCGAAACATTTTACCTTACGGCCATGCTTTTCAAAATGTTAATATTAAATTATAATTTATTTATTTATTTAGGATCTGCAACAAATAATGATTAATAGAGCTGAACTAATTTTATTATAACAATACCTGATATTAGAGTGAGGACATTGAAAAACTCACATTAGTAGGAATACGATTTAGGGACAAAACCTTTTGAACAAACAGTTGCGCTTGCGCACCCTGCACAGTCAGCCTTGCCCCATTTTTACCCAATATTATAGCAGTGATAGCCTAGTGGTGTCGACTGCCAAGTCTCGGTCTCGAGTTCGAACCCAAGACTCCTCCATACCACAGAAAGCACGTTAAGCCGTTGGTCAGCTATTGTGGATGTTTGACAGTCGTTACGGGTCGTCAGAAGCCCGGAACTCTGACAACCAGTCTTACCAAGGGGTATCGTATTACTCAGCTACTGGATTGTGGAGGTCAGATAGGCAGTCGCTCCATGTAAAATACTGGTATCCAGCTGCATCCGGTTAGACTGGAAGCCTATCCCGGCTAGGCAGATTGAGTGCAGGAATAGGTACCATTGAAACTCGAGGACTACGGCATTGAATGAATTTGAAGATTAGTCACTATATTAATGTCTTGAGGAAACTCCTTGTTACTAACTGGTTCAACAACAAAACAGTAATACGAGACGCTCATTTAAATATCTATCTATAAATACCTAAATAAGATAAAAATATCTATGTCAGAATAAACAGGATTCCATGTGGTTAAGTAAACAAACAGCTTATTAAAATAAATCGCAAAGTAGGAACAGCCATCAATCAGTATCAATAGTAAATAAACCAGCCAACTGCATGTCGGACCACGCACAAAGACGGGTTCCGTAATTGGGATGAATTTATCCCAAGAACAAACTTAACATTGTAGTTGAAAAACATGTTCTCAGATGCGGAATGTATGTGAGAACATGTTTTTCAAACTGCAAATTTAATTTGGTCGATTATTACTCGTTAACTCGTACTATTGCTGTGATTTTTTTCGTAAATTCAAATACAAACATTTAGCTGGCAGGGGGGAGACACATGACTCTAACAAATATTAGCACTTTAATGTTTAATATTTCGCAAACGGATCCATGAATTGAAAAATGGTTTTTTGAACGATCTTTTCAACGACATTCCGCACCAAGGGAAATCGAGAAAAAAAAAGAACATCCCCAGTTTATGTGTAGGGGAGTTACCCTAAAAAAAAAACAGCTGCTCCCTACATTTATGTTCGCATAACTCGACAAAATGTAGGGAACAGCTGTTTTTTTTTTCCACGATTGGTTTTGGTCCCGTAGTAAAAGTTGTTCATAATGATGACGATTTTGAAAATTCTTTTTTCATTCGGTAGAAGAAGCTTGCGCAGTGGTCACATATACGAAATTTGATTACCTTAGCTTGGGTAGTTTTTGAATTATCTTCGATAATACGTGTTTAATCCACTTTGTGTTTTGATGATGTTATAATACTTCCTGTATGTAGTATGCGAATAGGTGTGGAATAAAAATACAAAAACAAATAATAACTTTAATTTTAGAAGTCAGTGGCAAAAAAGTAAGATACAGATCCAAAGATACCGACTTCCGAAATTCAAATTATTTTTCACTTTGTAAGTTGTTGTTTTTGGAAGCCGGTTTTTTTTTTGTCAAAAGTTTTTTTTTTCAAACCGTCATTTTATCTTTCGTTTCTTCCTTTTCTACAGTGCTTATGCAACGCGTGCAGACATGATGTTATGTTAAAAATAAATTCTAAGAAAATCTTTCAGTTTAATTTAAAAAACAAAAAATTGAAAAAAATATAAAAATTGAAATTTTATTTTGGGTTTTTAACTTTTTAGAATTTAAAATAGTTTATAATTTAAAATGTATGAGTGTAAATCTATGGACTGGAATTATATCTGAAATAAATTAAATTTTATCTACCTTTACGGTGTACCTATGCCTAGAATTCTACCTAGGCCGAAAGTTTACCACCACATGTCACCTAACAGTTATCCAGACCCACAGTCAGACAAAGCCAAAAACACGCACGCTCAGGCACGTTTCCAGACAATAGCACATAGAATATAGAAATCTATAAAGTTTTATATCTTCAGAACTAAAGCCTAGCGGGATTTGTAATAGAAGATGACAGTTACGTTAGAGGTTAAAACTAAACTCAGTTTGAGCTTCGGTTAAGGATAGAATGAACTGTAAAACCGTTTATGTCTGATTCCTAATGTGTTATTTACTGTTTTTAGTTAGAAGAAACCTTATGCATCTTCCGTTTTCCTTTAGAATATTTTCACAAGAATTTATGGCTATCTGGAAGCTGACGTCAACATAGTTGGGAAAAGGCTAGGCAATGATGACGATCGACTAATTTATTTATTTATTTATGTATAATAAATAAAAAAGTATATAATTTTTTTATTTTATTTTTTTATTTACAAGGCAACTACAGGTAACAGTCAAAGTAAGTATATCATTAGGTTCAATCAATCAATCATTTATTTGCAACGAATGTAGGTTACATTAGAGTACAGGTGGAGTAGATAGGAGTGAGCCATGTACATTCTGCCTGGAAATAGGCACGCAAAAAATTATAAAAATTATTAGGAAGCTAGTAAGGTTCACATTATAGGTTTCGACCTGATTATCACTCAAAGCGTAATTGCAAAACACTTCTTAAATTAGCTTTTGACGTTTCATAAGTGCTCATGTAAGTTTAGGGATATAAAATATTTAATAAAACAATGTTTAACTGACTTCAAAAAGGAGGAGGTTCTCAATTCGACGAACAGTTTTTTTTTGTTAAATTGGGCTCTTAAAAAAAAAAAACTTTGCTTGGGTAGTTGTTGAGTTAGCTTCAAAAATACGTATTAAAAAAAAAAATAGAATGTGCATGTGGAACAGCACCAGCAAATAACTAGAACAGGATATTATAAAAACGAGTTTTAAGGCAATGTCCGCTTTTAAAATAATAACGTGACTATTATCGTGGACGCCCACGTCCACGTTCATAAAATGTATGGATATACGTGCACGTTACAACGTTATTGTGGAAGTAAATTTTAAAGCGTTTACATACACTTTGCTTCCCTGTGATATCATGATGTCGCGACGTGGACGTGTACGTCCACGTGAATATCGTGCGTTAGATATGAAAAAAGCGCACATTTTCGTTAGATCAACAAAAAAAATTGGTTCCTAGGACCATTTGACTCATGGGTTGATATGTCAGACAGAAACGTCACATGCAAAATACAAAATGCATTTTATAGGTCTACGTCACCGTATGATTATAAAAACCGGCCAAGTGCGTGTCGGACCACGCACAATGAAGGGTTCCGTAGTTGGGATGAATTTATCGCAACAACAAACTTAACTTTGTACTTTGTGGTTGTTTTTGCAACCGCAAATTTAAGTTGGTCAATTATTACTGGTTAACCTGTAAAGCCTACTTAGCTGTGATAGTTTTCCTTTTAATTGCGTCATGTATACTACTACGGTGAATTTTTTCACATACCCAAAACCAACCATTTAGCTGACAGGCGGCCCCACACTTGAATCTAACAAAAATTTGCACTTTAAAACTTAATATGTCGCGAACGGATCCCAGAATCCAAAAATGGTTTTAACAAATTCTGAAATTCACAATATTTTTGAACGACTTTTCCAACCCCACCCCATGGGATAGACGAAAACAAAAATAAACATCGCCACTTTACGTGCCCAGGTACAATTTTTGTTTTGAAATTGTTATGACCAAGATTTGCTAATTATTATGTGCTAACATTAGTGTTTAAGATGTGTATGTAATTATTAACAAATTGGATTGTAAGATCGAGAAATAAAATTATTTGATTTGATTTCATTTGCCGTCAACTGAGCACAAATTCAGACTCCGGGCTGCTACTAAGAAATTCCAAATGGAAAAACCCAATAACACGTTGCCCCACCTGCGGATCAAACCCAGGACCTCATGCTCAGAAGTAGCGCTTGCGGCTACTAGACCATCGAAGCATTGACAGCTAGATGTATAAGGTTATTTGTGAGTTAACAATGGAATAAATTGAATGGTTGTTGCATTAAAAATTATCATGTCTTGCTCTAGTTATGTTTTTAATTACAAAAAGCAAAATGTTGGAATACCTAATAAGTAATTTAGATTAAAAACTCTTCATTCAGACTTCCAAAAAAAACACTACAAAGAAAAAAAAACTTTAATTTTGGAATTCGGTGGTAAAAAATGAAAATTCTGAACCAAAGACACCGGCTTCCGAAATTAAAGTTATTTTTGACTGTGTAGTGTTTCTTTTGGCAGTCGATTGTTTTTACAAATTCGAATACCTGCTATGTAAATAACAGTGACAGGAACTTATCATATCATCCACATAGACTAAGTGGGAAAAATACGTATTAACGAAGCTTACTCAAAAAATAGTCAAAAAATTTAATTTTTTTTTTAATTCGTATGAGACCACTGTGAGAGATTTCAAAATCGGTCCACAATTGACGGAGAAATCGGTGGACATACATAAAAAAAAAAATACACACACTTCCTCCTTTTTGGAAATCAGTTAAAAATTAAATGGATTGATTGCTTCCTATCTCCCGTTGCTTAACTGTCGCTATCTTGTAAAGTTGTTTTTTTTTTTTTTTGTTTTTTTTTATTTGATTTTAATTTTTTTATCTGCTGTGTAATTATATTGTGTGTGTTTTAGTCTAAAGGTATTTTCTTTCTTTCTTTTTCAAGTAAAAACTTAATCACATACCTATTTTAATATAAATATTATAAATGCGAAAGTTTGTCAGGATGGATGGATGGATGGATGGATGGATGTTTCTTATTTTTTTACGCAAAAACGACTAAACGGATTGATATGAAATTTGACACACAGATAGTTTATAACCTGGATTAACACACAGGATACTTTTTATCCCGATATTCCCACGGGATAGAAACTTATGCGGGTGAAGCCACGGGGCGCTATTAGTTTTAAAATATATTTATTTCGTAGAAAACAATTGAGCACAAACGTAAACACCCTAACAATCACAATAAAAAACAAGTAATATCGAAAAAATAAAACTTAAACTTTCCACATGTGTCTATTTAGGTATTGAAAATCTTAATGGTACATACGTGTGAGGTCCAGCGGCGTATTTGCGGAAGTGTTAGAGTTATGCAACGCAGCATCTTATATAGAGGTTGAGATCACCGCTACACGGAGAGATTGCGACATGAAGGGCTATGGCATAGCGAAAGATATGCCAATATAAAGTTAAACTTCCACGGAGATACTGGTGGTAGCGCAGAGGACACTTTGACAGCATGTTTTGTGACACAGAGGGCAGGATAGGAGGTGGGAGCATAGTTTTGGACACAGTTCCACATCCATACGATAATGCCGTGGAAGTGGTGTAGTATTGGGCTAACAAAAACTGAATAACTGTCGTGCTAGCAACAACAAGAAGAAGAATAAGCTATACTTGTCTTTAGGTCTCAGGTGGGATGAAGGTAGCAAATAGGTTGCACGTTTCAGTCCCGTACTAAGCCAACAAGATCTACATTGTATTCAACTGTATCAATCGAAGATTTTTTTCTTGTTTTTCTTTTTTTAATCATGCACACGTGTTTTTCCAATGAAAAAGAAAATAATGTATTTTCTTTATTTCTAAAGAAAATACATTCATGCACAGACTAAAAAGCATACAATATAATTCAATGCATTTTAGGCATTGGCACAATAGTCAACATCGGCTTTGCTTGCCATTTAATAAAAATGGAATACCCGTTCTCCATAGGTTTAGGTAGTTATATAAAGGTGAACAAAATATATACCTTTTTCTTACCATTTTTAAATACCTAAACCTATGAAGTATAAAATAGAATTAAAAATTCAAAAGTAATTTATTCAAACTAGGCTGAAAATCAGCACTTTTCGAACGTCAAAATTACATAAGACAGTCCCCGAAAACGCCCACACTTCACCATTTCCTACTGCGTTAGCTGGGAAGAAGAAGGGGTGCAACAAACTCCCCAGCAGCACAGCTGTCTGTTCAGTTGAAAAAAAAAAAAATAGATCGTACGCACGATACCTTTAACTCCAAGAGGTTTTCCGATGCGTTTTGTGGTAAGCCTCTTCTTACTTCCTCCTCTCTTCCATCTCAGACCACAGCAATAGCCACAGCAAACCATAAAAAACAACAACAGCAATAAAAAATGACTTAGATCATACGCATTAAAGTTGGGCCAGTGGGGGCTCGCTACCTCACAACTCAGTATAATCTACCAATGCGTGTCGCCATGACAAATTTTAACTCAATGTATCGCCGTAATCTTTTAATTACGTAAAAAAAGAAAAAATACTTGTCCAATATTTTTTAATTATCTACCTAATGGACATTTTTAGGGTTCCGTAGTAAACAAGGAACCCTTATAGTTTCACCATGTCCGTCTGTCTGTCCGCTTAAATATTTTTTTGTCATTATCCCTATTAGACCTCCAAGAGGCTTTCCGATGCGTTTTACGGAAAGGCTCTCCTTACTTCTTCTTCCAGTCAGATCCCAGCAATTCAATACTCAGTACTAAATATTATTATTGCTTTCCATCTGAACTTAGGTAATAGTAGCTTTTACAAAGATATGATCATTGTGAACCCTGTCGCGCACAGCAAAGAAGGAATAAAAGTTTATAATCTTGTATCCTGGCAGTACTTCTTCAGATACTCTGTGTCGCAATTAGGAGCTCTGTTACTGCGAAAATACAGTGCATTAGATTCGGAGCAAATTAGCTGTGACAGACGGACAAACAGACAGACAGAAACACAAGTGGTCCTATAAGGGTTCCGTTTTTTTCCTCTTGAGGTACGGAACCCTAAAAAGACATGCATATTTTTATACGTGGTTGAAATGTTTATTTAAAAAAAATCATGATAAAATAATACTTAGTTTATTGGTTTCTAGACTCCGATCATGATAGCCAAACTAAACTTTTATGGCTTCGCTGGCACTGAACGCTCACCCTAAACTGTCTCCAATACACCTATGTATGCGTTTAAACACAAATTCATAGTCTCGGATGGAAAGAAAAACAAAATTCCTGTAGCTCATCCCACACAAGATTACATTTTCTCTCATCTTTCAAAGATGCTGTTTTGTTTTGATTCTTGAGATGCAAGAAAATTGTCATGTAAATGTGAGGTAACTCAAGCGATCAAGTCAGGCTATTACATAGCAGTTAGTGGTATTCGAATTTGTGTGGGGTAGGTACCAGAACAAAAAGGAAAAACTAAAAACTTTTAACAAAAAAACAACCGCCTTCCAAAAAAAAACACTACTAACTGAAAAATTACTTTAATTTCGGAAGTCGGTGGCAAAAAACAAAAATTCAAAACCAAAGACACCGACTTTATAAAATTCAAAATTCAAATTCAAAATTCAAAAGTCATTAATTCAAACTAGGCTGAGAATCAGCACTTTACGAACGTCAAAATTACATAAGACAGTCCCTCAATACGCCCACCCTTCACCACTTCCTAGTGCATTAGCTGGGAAGAAGAAGTGGCGCAACAAACTCCCCAGCATCCATGCATATGTGTGTAAAACGTATCGACGAACGGCAACACTTGCGAACGGTACCCATTGAAAAATCCATTCATCGATCAGACAGCATAAACACACATGCGCAATAGATAAATAGGTACACAAATAAAAATACGAAAAGCGAATTCAGACTTTATTTCTTAACCGTAAACGGTAACAAATAGGAATTTCACCAAACTAGGTACAAGGTAAGTAGGTACGCAGTTTACTAAAAAAAATCTGAGAAGTGTCCGACCGGACTTCACAAGGATGCACAACCGAATTCAGGTTTGTGCAGACTAGTGCGACTTGTCGCGCGACGCGACACGAACAATACAATTTCTTAGAGAACTTCACAGTATAACAATAACCGGTGTCGCGTCGCGCGACAAGTCGCGCTGGTCTGCACAAGCCTTTCCACGGTTAAGAATATAAAAATAAGGTCTTAATTCGGTCCAATATTTTCATAGAAAAGGGCCACCACCATCTTATAATGAACTCTATTCGACAGATAAAACGATTCATTTTTTCTGTTTACATTACCTGCCTTTGTATAAGCCGCCGCGCCGCGGCCGCAAGTAAGCATTGTCGCATCAAAATTGGTTTACTCAAAATTTTAGGCGAAAAATGTCAAATTCAGAATAGCAAAATTGCCATTTTCACTAAACTAAAAACTCAGTACTATCTTAGTGCTGTCAAACTAAAATATAGTTAAGTTGTGTCACTTTAGTTTATTTCAGAATGGGAAATCGTCGTTTGGCAGGAATAAACTACATTTTAGTGATTTTTAGTCTAGTTTAGAGGCATTTGTGACAAGAGAATCGGCACCAATACGATACAACTGGTAACAATGGAAAGAATGGTCGTCAGACTTTCGGGCTTCTGACGACCCGTAACGACTGTCAAAGATCCATGAATGACAGCCGGGACCAACGGCTTAACGTGCTTTCCGAGGCACGGAGGAGTCTCGGTATGTAAAGATGGTCACCCATCCACAGACCAACCCCGGCAAGCGTATATTAACCTGATGGATCGACCCGTGCGGCAGTTATTTCTTAGCCACGAGCTTCTCCGGAGCTTCCTCCAGTGTTAAAATAAAATACTTAACTATAAACTTTTTTATGGCTAATCTAATTACATTTTAAATACAGCCATTAATCAATAAATAAATAAAAATGTATTCAAGTATAAAGTAAAATTATGATTTAGATTAATTACAATCGAGGAAAATTTAATTCTAAATGTAATGTAGACCTGCCTGATCTAGGTTTATGAAAAACCTGTGTTTCAGGCGATCAATTTACATCAAACATTTAAAAAGAAGACAACAATAGGTTTATTACTAAGTTAAATTAAAAAGAAGACATCATAATTTCAATGATTTAAAGAGTAACTATCCTGCTGGGGTTGCGGGTTTGTCTGAAAGGGATATCGCGGCCCCGGCACACAGGCAACGGAAGGAACACGGGTGGGTTTTAGTCAGTAAAAGTCTGACACACCCTCTCGCTCTGCCCAGAGCGGGAGAAGTCATTTTTCATCCTGAAAAAAAAAAAAAAAAAAGAGTAACTATTTGGGTATATTATTTTAAAACTATTATCTAAAAACTTCATATTAATGAAGACGCTATCGCAAAAGTTCAATGAATTTACAAGGTTAAGCAGCACTACTGCGGTCAAAACTAGATGGTTAACCTTTAATTAAACAACAAGAGATCAAGGATCTTTTTAGCGCCACCTAAACGTTTTTTTTATTTACTTTACCGAGTGCTATCGATAAAAAATACCACTCGTCTATTTTTACACTCAGACTAAATAAAAAACCAAGACAGAGCGCTGCGAACAATACAGCGAAGCATGCCAAAACTACACCACCACTCTGTCCATACACGCTAACACACACATTTACAATCAAACTACACCTCACTAAGTGCACACATGTTTACGAAACCAGCCTCACGTCACTGTTGACAACGCTCTGCCTTGGTTATTTATTTGGTCTGAGTTCTTACACTACTGCCTCTTCAGTGTACTGGTCGGAAGCGCTACTGCTGAGCATGAGGTCCTGGGCTCAATCCCCAGGTTGAGAAAAGTGTTATTGGGTTTTTCCATTTTCAGTACCAGCCGAGAGTCTGGATTTGTGCCCAGTTGATGGCAATAGGATCGCCCCCTATTACACGAGACTTAAACATACCTGACGAAATTAATGTACCTACCATACACCTGTGTGAAACTAGTTTTTTATATTCATCTGCTGTTCTCCTCCCTATTCCTCGAGTGGCGTGGCCATCTGCCCAGCATTTTCCCAACTATGTTGTGGTCGATTTCCAGTTTAACCAGATGCAGCGGAGTACCAGTATTTTACTTGGATCGAATGTTTATCAGACCTCCACAACCCAGTTACTGAGTGCCACGATACCCTTTGGTAAGACTGGTTGCCAGACATTCGGCGTTCTGACCTTCTTCTTCTTTTCGTGTGTTTAGAGACTAACCTGGTGTCAGAGTTAAGCCACCCATAGGCCTCTGACTTGGCTTCACATGCCGTTGAGAAATATGTCTCAGGCATGCCGGTTTCCTCACGATGTTTTCCTTCACCGTTTTTGAAGCAAGTGGTAATTATACAATACGCACATGAATCCGAAAAGTCAGGGGTGCGTTTTTTTTGCGTTTAACCTTTTCAAAAAATGTCGTGAGGTTTTGTGCTTGCGTTTTGAGGGCATTTCAGACTCTCACTGACTAAAACCCACCTGTGTTCCTTCAGTTGCCTGTGTGTTGCCGGGGGCCACGGTATCCCTTACGGATTTTCCCGCGACCCCGACAGGCATCGGCCCTAGAGGACCCCGTCAGTTGCGCTGGCATCTCGTTGAGGCGCGCGTGGAACACAACGTGCCGTCGACCCGGGCCTGGTCCTTATCGGACGGCAAGCTACCAATTGCTCACCGTCCGTTAGCCCGCGCCTACGGTAGCCGGGAATCGGCCTGCGATTCCCGACGCGACTAGGTACGTGAAGGCGCGAAGTTAAACTCTCCCTCACGCGTTCCGTCTCCTCCTTCGTTCCTTTATTAAGGAACATAAAAACATTTAAAGCGCATAAAAAAATCCGTCCGTAGCGCTGTCAGCGGGAAAAGTCTGCGTTTGTGTTCTTTCTCTGGCATTTTTTTCATAGTTGCTACATAATTTATCTAAAATAATCGACTTTGAACTTGATCTTAACTACTTAAGTGAAAATACACACTGATACACACCAAGCTATAAATTTCCAGCATAAGCTGACCTGGCATTGTACGGAAATCCTACACAATGCGAGTTCAGCATAAACTGGAAATGTATATAGCTTGATGCGTAGCCGTGTGTACAAAACGAGTCACGATTCACATACATTTTTTATAGAGTTAATTGATATCTGTTTAGATAATATTGATGACACCGGTTTGAGTTAACGGTTTTCGAATATCGTAAACTTGACTGTTACGTCATAGGCGTAGGGTCAGCAGAGAATGAGGTTAATTGGTATAGCCGCTATATTTGTCTGGAGACGTCTTTTTATCCGACTTTTTGCTAAGAACAGGGAGCTTAAAACGGCCGCTTTGGCAGAATCATAATATGATAATATTATGAATCACACAAACTGTCACAAACTGACAATTCATAATATTATCTGCGTTCAATTCATACAATTCATCTGTTTGACAGTTTAATGGCTCCTACACACTATGCCGGCGGCATGGCCTTTTGCCGCGCGGCCCTTATGCCCGGCTTTTGCGCCTTCATTTCCTTTGCGATCCTTTGTGCGAATTGGCCGGGCGCGCCGCGGCTTGCCCGGTGGCATAGTGTGTAGGAGCTATTATATTATAATGAAATAAAATTTAAACTGCAAAAAATAAAAAATCGCATTTGATTAATAAAAAAACTGTAAAGAAAAATTATCCGGTAAAGTCACGGTCTTAATTTTTTTCATGTGGCAATTACACCAAATATGATTTTGATATGAATTGAATATGATTCAGCTAAAATATGTGTACCATATAGGAATTGAGAAAATGAATAATTGCTTTCAGAGGAATTGCTTAAAGTGGCTGTTTCAGGCCCCCTGATATCTCACATGTATTTTTCGAAGGGCAGTCTGTTATGTTTAAGTGTCATGTGATACAGTTGAAGGAGGTGAGAAGGACTCCAAGATGCTGCTGAGAAATCCTAAAACACAATACCAATATAATTAGTACTTTTTTTCTTAATAAACTTCCAGAACACTTGCCAACGTTATACAAAACGAGTTCGAAAAGTTAAATTTCTCCTAATGTATTATTTTAGTAGTAATATTCAAATAAAAAAATAAAAAACCTTTTATTTCTTGTGGATTATACATATTATTCTACATATTATTCTGTTTGTGATGTGTTGTCTACGTATGTTTGATGCTTTATCCGCTTCATCTTCATCCGAACTCCATACGCCAGGATTTTCTAACTCGTATAGCCTCATCGCCTTCTCCAAAATAGTCAGCTGATGTTCATCTCTCCCCTTTCTTTTTTCCTTAGTCGAAATTACTTTGGCAGTCGAATTTTCCTTATCAGTCGAATTTTGCTTATCAGTTGCATTTTCTTTATTAGTCACATTTTTTGGACCAGTCACATTATCTTTATCAGTCATATTTTCGGTACCAGTCACATTACCTTTATCAGTCGCATTTTCCTTTCCTTCAGCATCTCCCTTATCAGTCGCATTTTCTGTATCAGTCGCATTTTCTTTACCAGTCGTATTTTCTTTACCAGACGCATTTTTGTTATCAGTCGCATTTTCGTTATCAGTATTATTATTATTACATATTATTCTACTTAATATAAATCTCTATTGTCTATCTAATCTAATATAATAGTAGCAGTATCCTATTTGAAGTAACAATTTTTAATAAACAGTTTCTATTTCTAGTATTAGTATTCTTATTTTAGTTTTGTTAGTTTTACATTGCATATATTTAAGTATTAGTACTAGTTTTTGTAAGTCATTTTTAATATTAATTATAATAATTTTGCACAATCTACAAGAACCCCGGGATGGGTGAAGGCCTCCTCCAAAGATCTCCATTTATCTCTGTCCTGTGCTACTTGTATCCAGAGTGGGCCGGCTGTTCTTTTAATTTCATCCTCTCTTTATTCCTTTTGCCTTGAGGACCGTGCCACTCAGTCGTTCTCACGGTCCACCTCTGGCCTATGAGTCTCGCAATATGGCCCCCCTCAGAGCATTTGTTGCTTTGGTTATTTTTCTTATTATGGTGTGTCGTATTTTATCTATTTTCTTTACTTTGAGCATACTTCGCCCTATTCCTCGTTGGCAGGTATTAATTTAATTTTTAGCTTTGGAGGCAAATTTCCATGTCTGGCAGCCATATGTCAAGCACGGGAATAGACTTGCGTTCATTATTTTTGTTTTTATAGCTATTGGCATATTACTTTTGAATATTTCTTTCAGACTCCAGTATTTATTCCATGTATTTTGTACCCTTCTTTCTATTTCTAATTCATTGTGTTTTCTATCAAAAATAATTTTCTTCCCTAGATAGATGTACTCTTCGGCATACTCCAGTAGTTTGTCATTAAGTAATATTGGCATTTTTAAGTTATTAGTAATTGTCATCGTCTTAGTGAGATTCATTTCCAGGCCCAGTTTTATAATAGCTGCATTTAAAGCTTCAATCATGAACTGCAGCTGGGAGCTTGTCTCTGCTTTGAGCACCAGGTCGTCTGCAAATCTCAGATGGCTTAGGTACGCGCCTTGTATGTTAAGTCCAGATTTGCTCCAATCAAGCCTGCTAATGATGCCTCAAGGACGGCTATAAATATTTTTGGAGATAGCGGGTCGCCCTGCCTTACTCCCCTTTCTATGGGAAAACTTCGACCTTGGTTTCTAGTTTAATTCTTCCCCTGTTATTATGGTATATACTTTTGATAACTTCTATGTATGTTTCTTCTACCCCTTGTTCTTGTAGGCTTTCCCATATACTTGTATGTGATACTGTATCAAATGCTTTTTGGTAGTCAATTAAAGCAATATACAGGGTGTCTCTGTTTCTCTTGGTACTTTTCTATAATTAGTTCTTAGGTATGGATATGGTCCTGCTGGGGTTGCGGATTTGTCCTACCAGATTGTATCCTATGATATATTTATGCATAATATTGGCTATTAGAAGACATCTTAAGAAAAAAACCGACACTTTAAAATATAAGCTCCTCTTCGAGAGCCTTTCTTCGATCCACAGTGCGTCGCGTCCGTGGTAATTTGTTGCTGAAATTAAATCAAATTGCGTCGTGTGTTCGCCTGTATACACATTATATTATTATAGCTAATACTTAGTAATTACGCATGCAACACTATGATGAAGGCGAATTAAACTGATTCGCAACTTAATTTCGGAGATTAACTCGCTGACCGATGTTATTTCTAAATTAGGTACTAGCTGACCGAGACGCGGTTGTCCTGTCCAAATTTTAATATGTAATTCATAAAAAAATCACATATGAAATGCACTTTCAGTTTTCCCGAATTTTCCAATGTTTGTTTCTGTTAAATCTTGATTTCGACTATTACGATCCAAAAGCTTAATCGGGCCAACCGTTCTGGAGTTATGCGCTTACCAACAAACAACATCAAAGATGTAGATCATAGATTGTGTTATAATGTGTTGTGTACTAAAAAGGTACACTTCTGCCCAACTCATCGAGGAATACAAGCGTGGTATTGTTTCGTGTGTTATTTAATTTTTTGTTGGGGTCGGCTTCCAGTCTAACCGGATGCAACTGAATACCAGTATTTTACATGGAGCGACTGCCTATCGGGGTAACACGATACCTCTTGGTAAGACTAATTGTCAGACTTTCGGGCTTCTGACGACCCGTAACCACTGTCAAAGATCCACGAATGACAGCCGGGACCAACGGCTTCTAAAATTGAAATTGTCCTTGACCTCAGAGCTTGTTACAAGGTAACATTCCAAGATTTGAGCATATTTTGATTTGAGCTTGACTTTTGCGGTGTTTGACCTTGACTTTTGAGTCGTTGACCTTGACCTTGAAAATGTCATTGACCGCATTATTGCTTGGAAACTGATTTAGACCCGCCACGTGAACTTCCCCACGCTTACTCCCACTATCCCTCCAATCCCGAAATAAACTTCGGCAATTTTTTTCTCGGCACCTGAGTATTTGGTAGATTTGGGGTTTTCATAAATACACTAAAAAAATATATTCTACCAAAAAACAATTGCTACTATAAAAATTCGCCGGTCCATAAAGTACAGTGCTTCCTTATACTCTGTGCCTATACCATGCGAATTACCATACAGGGTCAATTTCAATTAGCTAGAGAAACTCCGCAGACATGAAGGGTATATCTAAACATGATAAAACAAAAAAGAAATTAATCTCATAATTTTTTTTTTTAGAATCATCAACGGTAGTGTATCTTGTTTCTCTCTTGTTTCTTAAAATATCAGTTCAAAAATCAGTTTTTTTTTTGGTGTAAACTTCACAGACGTGACGTGTAACAACTCTACCAACGGCACAGACCCCAAAAAAATCATGAAATAGTTTTTATTTTGTCGTGTTTAGATACCAATAACTTCTGTGGGGTTTCGCTAGCTAATTTAAATTGACCTTGAATAAGGTCCTTACGAACTCAAAGCCTCAAAGTCTTCTACTTCAATGATGGTAGGTAGGTAAATATCAATAATCTATTTACCTCCTCAGGACTCTGACCCCTAATAATATTTACTGTTACCTAATAAAAAACGCAGTCATTAGTTTCGGGGATTACAACAAACAGACATACCAACATATTATAAAAAATATGAGAGGTATAATTTATCAAAAATACATTGAAACTTGCTTATGACGAATACATAAAAGCATTTTGGTGATGTGCCTGCTACAGTCAACCGCAGATTCACAGACAGTTTGACTCTAACAGCGAGTAGGTACAGGCGCATCCAAAAGCAGAGTCACATTCAGCGATCTTCTTTGCATGTCAGAAGACTGAATAAAAATGTGACACTGACAGATAAGACATTTGTCATCCACCAACCCCCACTGTGACCGCGTGGTGAACTACTCCCTCTCACCGAGAGGAGGCCAGTGGGAAAATTGTAGACTGATTGTGCTAACTTAAATGAATTTATATAAATCCATCTAAGACTGAAGAACTCGACTTTTCAAAACATAAGCAATTTTGTTAAAATTTGTTTTCTCTTTCTTACAAAATAGTGTTTTATTTTTTCATAATGAACCTATTTTGTGCTTGACCTCTTAACCAAACCCCCAGACCAGTCTTACTAAGGGGTATTGTGTTAAGCCTCGTGCAGACTGGCGCGACGTGGCACCGGTAATTATTCTACCGTAAGGTTTTCTTAGAAATTGTTTTGTTAGAGACGCGTCGTGCCAATCTGCACGAGACTCCACCCAGTAACTGAGTTGTGGAGGCCAGATAGGCAGTCGCTCCATGTAAAATACTGGTATTCAACTGCATCCGGTTAGACTGGAAGCCAACCCCAACGTAGGTGGGAAAAAGTTAGGCAGATTGATTGCATTGGCAAAAATCCTAATATAGGACCTCATAGTGACAGCCCCCATACCGTAGGTTCGGACTTCGGACCTCTTATAATCGGGTTCAATACCCGAGCCAAACATCAGAACAAATAAAACTACTTTTTTTATAAAAAAAACGCAATTTATTTAAATATTCTAAAAGCGTTTCGTCCGCGGTATTTATAAAGCATTGTCGTCTAAATACAGATTTAACCGACTGTGCACGTAAAAGAAGAGTTATGCGTTTGGTTACTGGCTTAGTAGAGCATTAGGTGTAATAAAAGTGTCTAAAAAAGGACCTGTTTTTGTGTCTCTGAAGTTTACCTAACTGTAGAATAACAGGCAAATGAGACTTTTCGTCTTTCGTAGGTACCTGACATAGTTGAGCATAGTTACGAGCGAGTCTTTCATTTTTAACCGACATCCAAAAAGGAGGAGGTTCTATGTTCGTAGAGTATGTTTTAACTTTGCTTTAGTTTTTGAATTAGCATCAATAATACGTATTTTTCCCAGTTAGCCTGTACCGACGATGTAATAAGTTCATGTCACTTTTATTTACATCTAGCAGGTCGTGGTATTAGACTTTGTGTGGGGTAGGTAGCACAACCAAAAAGTGAAAAATAAAAACTTTTAACAAAAATAAAAAACAAACACTCCACCTCACTACTCACTCTGCCTAGCCTTTCCCCAACTTTGTTGGGGTCGGCTTCCAGTCTAACCGGATGCAGCTGAATACCAGTATTTTACATGGAGCGACTGCCTATCTGACCTCCACAACCTAGTTTCTAAGTAACACGATACACCTTGGTAAGACTGGTTGGCAGACTTTTGAGCTTCTAATTATCCGTAACGACTGTCAAAGATCTACAAATGACAGCCGGGACCAACGGCTTAACGTGCTTTCCGAGGCACGGAGGGGTCTCGGTATGAAAATATGGTCACCCATCCACAAACCAACCCCGGTAAGCGTAGCTTAACCTGTTTGATCGACCCGTGCGGCTATTATTACTAAGCCACAAGCTCCTAAAAAAAAACACTACAAAGTGTGAAAAATAACTTTAATTTCGGCAGTCGGTCGCAAAAAACGAAATTCAAAACCAAAGACGACTTCTTTCACTTTCAAGTGTTTTTTTTTTTAAGTTGGTGGGTTTTTTTTTAAGTTCTTATATTTTTTAACTAGCTTTTGCCCGCGGCTCCGCCCGCGTTTATAAGTCGGTAAATATCCCACGGCAACGTTTTATCGCGATAAAAAATATCCTATGATGTGTTAAGTAATCCAGGTTATAAACTATCCGCAGTGTGCCAAATTTCATCCATTTTCCGTTCAGCCGTGATTGCCTCGTTGGTCTAGTCGCAAGCGCTACTGCTGAGCATGAGGTCCTGGGTTCGATTCCCGGGTCGGGCACTAGGTTTTGGGTTTTTCCATCTAGAATTTCTCAGTAGCAACCCGGAGTCTGGATTTGTGCCCGGTTGATGGCCATAGGCTCGCCCCCTATTATATGGGACTTAAACAGATTTGGGGATATGTATAGGTATACCTAACTCGAAAATTATCAAGAATCGGAATATGCATGGGGTATTTTCGGATAGGTACCCCTGGGAATAAGGTTTTTTTTATGTAGTTACTATTTAACCTATATGTATAATAAATATTAATATTAGAAAATGTTATAAAACTGTATTATAAACATGTATGTACTACAAATCTTTTGTTTTGAATAAATAATAAAAAGTAAAACAATCATTCCGCGGCTGCGTCATGGGCCGCGGCTAGGTTTGTGGGCTTGGTTCAGAAAGCAGTACTCCTGGACAAGGCACGCATAGTGCGGAGGTTCCTCTCTCAGGAGCCCTGACCACCGGCAGCTGTGACCCTGTACCCTAATTGCGTAATACACGATCAATCAGAATCTGAATCGTTTTAAAACAGATTGCTAATCCATTACTTCATAAGTTCGAAAAATGTTTCTGCTCAACAATGTAAATAACGCAATGAATGTTGTTGAACTGTCAATATGAAACAGTTTAGTCGTAATCGTTTACGAAAATATGTTGCGTAATTATATAGCTGTTCCTGATGGCGCTGGATCTTATATTTTAAATATTTTTTTATAAAAATATTAAATTTATTTTCCCGCGGCTTAGCTCGCATGGAAGTCGGAAATTATCCTGTAGAATCGTACTACTGGGATAAAAAGTAGCCTATCCAGGTCATACACTATCTGTCTGCCTCATCCAAATCCTATTAGTAGCATAACGTAATGATTGAATACTATCGTGAATTCATGCAAGCCTAGTACTTTCTGTTGGGTTACTGCTCAGATATTGTGAACCACGTCTAATGATTGAATACTATCTTGAATTCATGCAAGCCTAGTCCTTGTTGTGGCAAGTTTCAAGTTTATTAACTCAAGGAATAAGATTTTTCATACAAACGAAACCCCCCTTTTCACCCCCTTAAAAGTGGAATTTTCAAAAACCGCTTTTTTGTGCTCTCCTACATTATAAAAGGAAGCTGTGTGCAAAATTTTACATACCTAGTCCCAGTAGTTTCGGCTCTGCGGTGGTATGTCAGTCAGTCAGTCAGTTTCTCCTTTTATATAGGAGAAATTAATATGTCTGTAAATGTAATAAAGGAGTTAACAATAATTCTAAACCTTCCGTGTTACTTTTATAATTTCCCAGAACAACTCAAAATTCGCAACGCAAACTTTTGGTACATAACTGCAGAGTGGAACAGTGTCGAATGTTGACAAAAGTTTTTGACACTTTTGCTCCCTCATTTACAATCAAACACATACCTACAACTCTGCTTATCCCACATGCCGAGATATAGCATAGAACATAGAAGTCAATGAATCCTCAAGTATGAAGCCAAACATTTCCTCAATGTTAGTCAAACACAAATATTACGCAAAAGGCCAATGCACCGCGCAGTCGAAAAATTAACGAATAACGTTCTATTTGTATGTAAGTCTGTTTGTATATTAAAATTACTGGATGTGTAGGTTTTTTTCGTGTAATAGGTTGGTAAATAGACTGATGGGCTTGGAAAGTAGTAATTTGTACTAGACGCCTCTTAATAGCCGCCAACTACGGTGTTTGTCGTACCGTTGGGCAAAATTGAAGCCTCATGTCACCAAAATACCTTTGACAATTTTTTTGTTTACAACCAAAACGTTTCGTACCTATACTATTTATTTTACAAACAACTTATTCCGCAAATATTTTATTTTATAAACACTCGTTTTACAAAAATGTATTCAGCAAAAGCTTCTCTTTACAAATGTTTCGCATGTTATTTAATCATTTATACATTTTTCATTTAATATTTTGATTCTTTTGGAAACATCACGTTTATAATAATAATAATAATACCAGCCTGTTACTGTCCCACTGCAGGGCAAAGGCTTCTTCTCATACAGAGAAGGCACGAGCATTGATCACCACGCTTGCTCAAGACGGGTTGGTGATTTCGATTTTTTTACTAAATATTTATTTTATAATAAATTTTCTAAACCAGTCCACAAAGGGTTTGATTGAAATTTCCATTTGGCTCTGAAGTTCTTCAGACGTACAAAAAAAAAAATATACAGATTCTAGTCGTTTTTGGCACTCGCCGGCCGCTGCCGCGGCACGCGGCGCGGCTCGCTACGCTCGCTCGGCTCGTGCTTATGGGTCGCAGTTTTATAAATATTTAACCTAATCTAACTAGTCGTACTACTACGAGTCGTTTCTGGCATTTTTTTTAATGGTTTGTATATTAAAATTACCCTTTTGCTAAGACCGTTTTTTTATTAACAAGTGGTAGTAATAAATTATTTACAAACTATTAACACTAGGTACGAAATACAATAACTAACTACACAATGAATTCTCTTTGTAACTACACGAATAGATACAAAAAACAAAAGGACACTTAGGCGTCGAAGTATTCGTCCGCATCGCTGTCATCCGGAAACGTGCCCAGAAGACTGGCAGCATTGCCACGTTGAATGGCAATGCTAATTCTTTGGCCAAAGAACAAGCCAGCCCTCTGGTCGCGTGAAGTGTCGATCAGTCGGCGAGAAATTTCCTTAAAAAGGACACGCGCACTCGGACCCCATGACCCGAGCGTTTCGACCCCAAACCCTTTTGCTTATTTAATGAGTTTGATTTTTAGGAAATTGCGTAATGCAATATGTAAAACGTTTTTATTCCAAACGTTGTTTTATGAGATAACATGAATAAAAAATAAATATTTTGTCAAATAATACGTTATTAAAAAAAAGTTTATCGGATAATGATTTTCTTAATTGAATTATTTGGCAAAGTTGTTGTTGTATAATGATGAAATAACAAATCATATTTTTGTCAATACTTTTTCAGGATGGGAACTTATCAAATAACTTCTCGCGCTCTGGCCGGAGCAGGAGGGCGTATCAGACTTTTACTGACTAAAACCCACCCGTGTTCCTTCCGTTGCCTGTGTGCCGGGGCCGCGATATCCCTAGTCGGTCATTCTTCCATACAAACGTAGTATGGTAATTAGTCGTCTGTTTGACGGTGCACGTTAAAAACCAAAAATTATATCGATTTGTCTTGTTTGTCATTATCTAGCTCTGTATGAAAGCAGAATTGGAAAAGAAAATTGTTTGGAGGTTTTGAGCGTCGAAACTTCCATATAATAATCTAATCATGTTTGGGCGTAAATACATAACTTATCAATCTACCTAGCCTTTTCCCAACTATGTTGGGGTCGGCTTCCAGTCTAACCGGATGCAGCTGAATACCAGTATTTTACATGGAGCGACCGCCTATCTGACCTCCACAACCCAGTAACTGGGTATTACGATACCCCTTGGTATGACTGGTGTCAGACTTTCGGGCTTCTGACGACTCGTAACGACTGTCAAAGATCCACGAATAACAGCCGGGACCAACGGCTTAACGTGCTTTCCGAGGCACGGCGGATTCTCGGTATGTAAAGATGGTCACCCATCCACTGACCAACCCCGGCAAGCGTAGCTTAACCTGATGGATCGACCCGTGCGGCTGTTGTTACTTAGCCACGAGCTCCTCCTAAATACATAATACATATACGTAAATACATAACTTATGTAGTAAGAAAATGGAATAATCGAAACAGGGACAAATAATTATTCAATAGTTCAAATACATAATGTTATTTTGAGCAAATATATATTCAGTAGTTTTTTCATAATATCTATACGCCCTTGGGTCTGTCCATGAAATTTTACGCGCTCGTTTTCGTTATAAATCATTGTATATTTCACTAAATAAATAAAAAATTGATAAATAAATAGTGAATTAAAAAAAACGAAATAAATAAATAATTAGACTAAATATCATGCATATTAGTTACGCCAACGAGTTCGAGCCGTCGACTAGTGTATCCTTAATGGTTTACATTTATACTAGACTCGGACCAAATAAAAAACCAAGACAGACCGCTGTCAACAGTGATGTGAGGCCGGTTTCGTAAACCTGTGTGCATTTGTGTGGTGTAGTTTGATTGTAGATTCATTGTAAAAGGTTGTGCGTGTGAGCGTATGCACAGAGCAGCGGTGTAGTTTCGGCATGGTTCACTGTATTGTTCGCAGCGCTGTCTTGGTTTTTATTTGGTCTGTGCTAAAACAATTTTTTTTTTCTATTACGATACAGGGCAAATCCAAGAAATTAATGGAACGTTAGCGGGCAGCACCGCTCTAGCGCATGCGCGGTGATGTGCTGGGTGCAGACGCCATTCATACGTTTTGTTGAACTCAATTACGTGGGATTGTTTTATTCTTGATCTTTAAGGGGCATGCGCTAAGGTAGCCCGCGAAATTAAAATTTTCTTCCGTTTTCACATTTTGCAGGTCAGTGTGAGGTGTTATCTTGTTTAATTAAAATATGATTCGCGATTTAATCATAACAATCAGCAATACAACTTCATAAGTAAGCACAATCGTCAAATGTCATGATTTCATGAAATAGTCATTCAATGCGATTATATGAACTTAGAGAGTTGTATTGATCATTTTTATGATTATAATTCTATAAAAAAACATTTGATACGGCCGCGAATCATATTTAGATCAACATACAACATGATACTGACCTGCAAATTGCAAAAAAACGTAAGAAAATTTGAATTTCGCGGGCTACCTTGACGCTTTCGACTTAACTTTGAGTTTTTATTTTATAGGTTCAATCCCAATGTATGAGAGTAGATAAAGTAGTGTATGGTATTAAAACACTCGTATGTAAACACACACTCGTATTTTAATACCCCTCTTTATGCAACAGTTTCATAAAATTACTATTTATCAATACTTCTGGCGCAGGTTTAAAAACCGGCCAAGTGCATGTCGGACCACGCACAATGAAGTGTTAGTTGGGAAGAATTTATCCCAAAAACAAACTTACCATTGTAGATGAAAAACATATTCTCCGGTATACTTCACGGTCAATTCTCTAACAGCAAATGTAAGGTTGTAATCGCAAAAAAAAGTGTGATAAAACTACACATGAACAATTTTCGGACTTTTTCCTTTACATGTACCTTGTTTTATTCTAGGTCAACGGGAAGTACCTACCCTGTTGGTTTTCATTTATTTGCGAATATCAAAGTATGTCGCATAAATGGCCCTATTTTTTAATTGCGTTGACTTAGAAGTTTGTTTTTTTAGAGCTTCAAGGGACCATAGACTTACGTATTTGATTTTAATTAGAAAAAGCGTCTTGACAGACTGACATACAGGCACACGGACGGCCAACGAAGTGATCCAATAAGGGTTCCGTTTTTTCTTCTTTTGAGGTACGGAACGCTAAAAAATAACGCATCACCACAGAATATTGTACAGTTAGTTCATGATTGCAACATGTTGTTAACAGTAATGAATACACGTCATATTAAACCATAAAAAGTGTCAATAACTACCAACCATTATAAGTGATAATTGGATAAAAACAAGCTTTATTTGGTACTTTGATTTTACACTGTTTTTGTGTTGTCTATTTCGGTTTATTGTCTATTGCATGTTTATTTTTTAATTGGCCGACTTTTCGTTAATGATTCATGCTAGAAGAGAAAACTAAATGGTACCACACGTAACAAAGAGTAGGGACACAATATCGTCACCTCGATTGCCAACTTTATTTAGAAGAAATAAAGTATTTCTGATTTCAGAGAGGGTAATTATAGAGTACAGACTTATAAGAAAGAGTACAACTTAAACATGGTCTAATAAAACAAGGTCTGGCATTCCGGGACTAACACATGCTTACGTCACTATCCAGTTGCCACTCTATTGCAACAAAACACGATTAAGGAAAGATTTTCACCAACCATTCTGTTAAAAAATATGTACAAAACTTTTAAATTGTCGTTTCGTGTGTCTAATCAAACGAAACAATTAAATTTAAACGCAAACCAACGTAATTAAAACCTCATTGTTTTATCGGATTCGCACAGGTAATAAAGGTGGTTGGGGAGTTATTATTACAAACTTCTGGTAACACAGATATGAAGACGTACCCTGCATTCCGAGTTACGATGTAATCGATTTGAGCGTGCTAACGGCCGTACCGAATAAGCCTGAGCGCGGTAACGATGTATTGTCAATCGTCATAGATGACGTCATGACATGCGCCATCTTGCGATAACGCCGACCATGCCTTTTACTAATATCACCGTGAGCGCTGTCAAAGATGACAGTAATTGTGCTGTTTCGTTTTGAGTCGCATCTTATCTTTAGACAAACGTGGCATCTTCAAAATTGTGCTTCTGGCTACCGTGGCCACCTAATTAACGAAAAAGAGGAAATGTGTAGTTTAAACACAAAGAAATATGATATGCAAGTTTTGACGTTGAATGAGCACCGTGAGAACGTTCACGAGCGTTCCGAATTGTTGACAGCCCTCAGCTGTCATAATCGTGATATCTAACTCGGAACGCCAATTATTGATGTCAGTGCTGTGAGCGATTACGTTCTTGATCGGAAAGCGGCCTTAGACTTGTGTTGCCCACGTGACCACTGTTTCGGAATGCCATACCGAAGTATATTATTATATCATGAACTTAATGTTATTTTTAAAACAGCATTTTTTTGTACTTTTTGCAGGCAGTAACACCGCTTTTTGTGTGTTTTTTTTTAAATAATTGTAAATAAGTAATTTTCGTAGTCATCTTAGTTCAAATTAATGACGTAGGTACTCAGTTGTTATCAATTTCAACGAACTCCTGTTACACGACCGTCTAAACCTATCGCCACCCGCCTCGAATAGTTTAGGTTTTCTTTTGGCAGCCCCTTGCTACAACGCTGGCAGGAACTAGGGGGCCACCGAGCCACACGGATCGCGGGGCCCTCGGGTACTTGTCCAGTGGCCAATGGAAAAGACGGCCGTAACCGAAAAGACTCGGTCGTTTTTTTATTTTTTTTCATCAAATTATTTATCATATTCCAATTTGGAGTTCAAGTTGCGAAAATGACATCTACGCTTTGAATGATAAAGTCTGAGTTTGGCATAAGGACGGAATGTACTTACTCACCGCAAGCATTTTATTCAATAAAACTTTTGAAAAGAAAACAAAAAATATTTGCCCTAACTTTATTTTTAGCGACTGGGCAACTAGAGGTATTAGGATAAGTAGAGAAAGACTGTTCGAGCTGTATGGCCTTAAGCCTTACATTAACACTGAAACTTTCAACAAGTATGTTGCTACATATTCCAAAATTTTTAGAAATACCTGCAAGATAGCTAAAGCTATGCATATTAGCAACAAGATCAAATCAGCAGAAAATAAAATAAAAACAGTTTGGAAAGTTATAAATAATGAAACTAATAGGAAAAAAATACGAAACACTGAGTTCACGTTGGAGACTCCACGTGGTGTCTTAAGCTCGAATTTAGAAGTAGCTCAAGAATTTGTAAATTTCTTTACTAATATACCATATAAAACGACGGAAGCTTTAAATTCCTCACCCGATGTCTCAATAGATTTATTAAAAGCGAATGTTCCAAGCTGCCCGGTTGAATTTCAATTTAAACATATAAACCCTATGATAGTTATAAAAGCTTTTCGGCAAATTAAAATCAAATTGACCGAAGATCTATGGGGATTATCTATCAAAGTTTGTACATCCATAATCGAGACTATAGCACCATACTTAGCTTTAATATTTAATTTGTGCGTGGATCAAGGAGTCTTCCCTGATTTAATGAAATACAGTAAGGTTATACCCCTTTTTAAATCTGGGGACAGTAAAGACACTAACAATTATAGACCAGTATCCGTGCTGCCGGTATTCAGCAAGGTGTTCGAAAAGGTAATGCTCAATCAAATGCTTAATCATTTTAACACCAACCAAATCTTACACGGTCAGCAATATGGGTTCACCAAAGGACGTTGTACGACTGACGCCGGTGTAACCTTATTAAAACACATATTTACAGCGTGGGAGGGGGCCCAAGACGCCATAGGAATTTTTTGTGACCTCTCAAAAGCATTTGACTGCGTAAATCATGAAACCTTACTCTTGAAACTTGAGCATTACGGTCTAGGTAAACTTGCGCTCAGTTTGCTAAAATCTTATTTAAATGATAGACAACAGCAAGTCCAAATTAATGGGGTCAATTCACTCGGTCTAAAAGTAAAAATGGGTGTACCACAAGGCTCGATATTGGGTCCTTTCCTCTTTTTAGTATATGTAAATGACCTACCCCATTTATTAAAAAACCAACCACAAATGGTGTTATTTGCTGACGATACTTCTCTAATTTTTAAGATAAATAGACGTGCATCAAATCTTGACGACGTAAATAACGCCCTACTGCAGGTCCAAAATTGGTTCACTGCTAATAATTTAGTATTAAATGGGAAAAAAACTAAATGCATTAGATTTGCTTTACCGAATGTTAAAAGTAGTGATTGTGACATAGTATTGAATGGGGAGAAATTAGAATTCATCGATAAAACTGTTTTCTTGGGGATCACGCTCGACTCCAAGCTGCAATGGGGTCCTCATTTAACATCTCTTGCAGGACGCCTAAGTTCAGCAGCATATGCTGTGAGAAAAATCCGTCAATTTACTGATGTAGATACCGCGAGGCTGGTCTATTTCAGTTATTTTCATAGTATTATGTCTTACGGTATTTTACTATGGGGACGGGCTGCAGATATCGACTCTATTTTTATTCTGCAGAAAAGAGCCATCAGAGCAATATATGGCCTCCGCAGACGCGATTCTCTAAGGGAACTGTTTAAAGATATTAATATCATGACGGTACCTTGTCAATATATCTATGAAAACATCATGTACGTTAGGAAAAATCTAAGTCTTTTCAGTAAAAGAGGTGATAGACACAATTATAGGACTAGAAATAGGGACCAATTGATTCAACCGGGTTTCAGACTGGCTAAAGTAGACTCATCCTTCATGGGGTACTGTTTGAAATGTTACAATAAAATACCTCCCCACATACTCCAATTGAACGAAACGAAATTTAAATCTTGTATAAAACGCACACTATGCTGCCAAGCATATTATAAGTTGGGGGATTACATCGACGACAAAAATGCTTGGCTCAGCGCTGGTCCAGCTCCACAAGGGCGCATAAACTAATTGATTAGCATTCAAAATATTGTTGCAGCTGCTGAAGATTGTAAAACTATCTTTAGATTGTATAAATTCAATCTCTTAGTATTATATAATTGCATAGCACATGTGTGAGCACTATGTCCCTACTTTACAGTTACCATTTACTGGGTACGTCTTTCATTGACTTGAGTTTGCCCTGGCGGTTGTGATATGTGTATTTGTGTGGTATGTCATGCTCACTCAAATGTCTCGCTGGTGGTGGCGTGTGTGTTGGATCGTTAAGTTCCCTTCAAAATGGTTGAGCTAAATGGTGCTGATGCATGCGTCATGTTCGTGAACGGGCGCCGTCAGTGGGGACTGGTCATCTCTTAGCTGCCACGGCTTATTTGAATTTATTTTATTTTTTAATTGTTTTTGATTTTATTTTTATTACTGACGCTTTTAACGTGCACGTCTTTTTACATTGTTCTCACATGTATAATTACAAAAATAGATGATGTAACCAATATTTTGTGAAAATATTCTGATTGAAAAGAGTGTCCGTGGAGTTTCTTGCCCGTTCTTCTCCATAGGAACCTACTACGCGTTGGAATGGGCAACTAGCTTCATATTTCTGACTGACCGACCCCTTGACAATTCAAAAGTACCTGTAATTGGTTTATTTGAAATAAATGCTTTGAGTTGAGTTGAGTTGAGTTGATTCGCTTCGTGAATCTGTTTTGCAAACATGCGATGCCCGTGCTTTTTTCAAAATTAAAAAATAAAAACAAAAGTCATATATTCAAACTAGGCTGAGAATCAGTGCTTTTCGGATATGAAAATTTCATAAGACAGTCCCCCAAAACGCCCACCCTTCACCACTTCCTACTGCGTTAGCTGGGAAGAAGAAGTGGCGCAACAAACTCCCCAGCAGCACAGCTGTCTGTTCAGTTAGAGAAAAAAAAAGCTTGATTCTATACAATAGTACCTATGCAAATTAATTTTGTTACGCTTAAGTAACAAACATTCATTTTCGATAGTGAGTACCTACCTAAATATATTAAAACCATGGATGTAAGCATTATATTTTTTAGTTCTTTGATCATAACATGAAAAACAAATTCTCTAAGCTGTTAGGAAACAAATGTTCGTGTCGCGAATGAACGAAGGGTACTTTTGACTGTTTATTAACATTGTTGAGGGCAGAGGACTAACTGGTGGGAATGAAGCACAATATGAACACTACTATCAGATTTATTATCGATATCCACAGGTTTTACTAGAATAATTACCTATATACACTGATTTAACAAAAATTCAATAGACGTCGTATATTTAGTAACCTAATCAACTCAAGTGCGGTTTTCGGGCGGTGTGGTTCACACTGCGTTCGGCGCTTGACGCGGCAACACGTCGTGTCCTGGTTCGCAACAAGTCAATCGTCATCCTGAGGATGCCTCGTCGACAGGTGAAACACGTGTCGATTTCTTACAGGGTTCTTTCTGACTCTTTAAGAGGTTACTAAATATACGTCGCCTATTTTATTTTATAATGGATTTCCACAAAGTCACGTTTGAATAAATTTATTACACTGATTAAGGCAAGTATGGCTTCAGTTAAAGATACCGCGTCTTCTTATTACTAGACTAATTAACACTCTTATTTCTTAAAGCGAACTGAATACCTATGAAAGTGGGTGAAAAGAACTTACGGCTTACATCAACTTTCGGCTTCTAGAAAGAACGAGAATATTCCAGCATGTTCTACAATCGTTCCTTTTTTGTCAAGAAGCGATGACTACAACAGTCATTTATAACTTTACAAACTCATTGATAAAAGCGTCCCTCTGGTGTCGAGAGGCGTAAGCAGTTATCCAATGTTACATTCATGATACGAGTCATTCGTTAATGCTGGCGCCCTCTAGCAGAGAGTGGCAAAAACAGGACACACTCTTACATTTTTTATCCGCCGCTCAACAATAGATGGCGTTACTATGTTAATAATTCTGCACAATAATTGTACAACTCTATTCCCTACGTTTACGTAGTTAAGGGGCATGCTATGTTAGCCCGCGAAATTCAAATTTTCTTTAGTTTTTTACATTTTGCAGCTCAGTGTGAGGTTTTATGTTGATTAAAATATGATTTGCGACCGTAATAAATATGGCTTTATACAATTATAATCATTACAATCAGCAATACAACTCCATATGTAAGCACAATGGTCAAATGTCATGATTTCATGAAATAGTCATTCAATGTGATTATATGAACTTAGAGAGTTGTATTGACCATTTTTATGATTATAATTCTATAAATAAACATTTGATACGGCCGCAAATCATATTAAGATCAACATACAACATGATACTGACCTGCTATCTAATTACGCAACACATTTTCGATTTACAATTGAGTCAAATTGCTTTCGTATTGACTAGAATTGCTTTAAATTTACAACTTTCGAATAACGTAACTCTAAAATCTGTGATATCAACTGCACTCTGTTTCAGACGCTAAAGAGTGAACGTTATTCGTCTAAAAAGGCTATAATTCGAATTACGTAACGATTTTGACAGCTGAAAATTTGTTTCAAACAATGAGAAATTGCCAACGAGGTATCATTTTAAAGAGAAGGCACCTTACTCATTGCATTCGATTTTCTTTGCAATATTTTTGGCATTTACTCGTATATTCTCCTTAATTATTACAAAATTATGTAAGCAATCGTCGTTTTCATAAATTGTGAATGTGTTTTTGTGTAAAACCTCAATGATAAATCAATATTAGTGGTCTGTAAAATATCGAAGCAGCCAGGTCGATTTTTAATAATAATTGTGAAAGTTTTCTTCTGTTACAATTGCTTACAGCCTAAACTAAAGATTTATGATATGATATTTCAGAAACGTGGTAGGTATTTTGGTGGCATTTCAAGGAAAGACTAATTCGTACCTCGTACCGTATCAAACTTATAAGCCACAAGCTTATCAACCCAGTCGAGCTTGTACTTCATTGGAAAAGCAAATAAAATAGAGGAAGAACAAATAATAAAATACACCTAGTTTGAAGCATTTTATGTCAATGGATTCTGTAAGGAGGACATTGATGAACATATTCACCCAATAAGGTAACCTACTTAATATCAATATTATTTTCTTTCTTAGTGTTGGACATTGAATGTGTGTTTAGCACAGCAACAATGTTACACACAATCATATTGTTTGTTGGTAAATACGAAATGCACCACCAAATGTATACTTACCATATTAAGTTAATTATTGATTACATTTAAATAAAGTCAATTGTAGGCACGTAATTGTTGTTTATAGCAGAATATTGCTGTTCTTTAAAGTAGATTGTGCATTGAAGTGTTGAAGGGAGAGGCCTATTAGAATTTGTGGATGGATGTAATGTGTCATGGAATATATTGAGGATTTACTTAAATTCTTTTTTTATCTTATTTCAGGTGTCAGGCTCAACTACATTATTCAGGAAAAATTTAAACTCTCTCATGCACTTACAGCAAGAATTAGCAAGCAGTACATACATAATCCATGATGACGTCCACAGAAAGACATTGGATCACAAATTCCACTAATACTTACGGTACATTTTTTCCAATTTATTTTTGCCCCATGTACAAATATTTCATAATAATGTTAATAAATGCTATTAAAGATATAATAAAAGTCGTTTTTGTTTACCATAATTTATTTCTCTCTATCTACTGTTACCAAATGAATGACAGTAAATTTAGGTAAATAGGTACCTATAAATAGTATCATTATAATAATCAATTGGTTGTGTTTATAAAAAGCATACTATTCATTTCTTAAATATTTCATTACTTACAAGCTATTTTTATTTGCACCTATAGAGGTACAAATAAAAATTACAAGTACAAGTTCAAAATAAAAACACTTTATTAAAGTTAGTATTTTGTTAATTGATAACAGTGGACTGTTATCAATTAACAAAATAGGAACACACATTTATATCGCTGTCGTACAAGACTGAACTGGTAAAAAAATAAAAGATTATCTTTCATTAACAATCTTCTGTTTCTACTTTAGTTCTTGAGAAGCTTGAAAACTGAAGTAGCAGAGCAACGGGGCAACGCAGCATGGGCGACAACCTTCATGCTGCCTTCATGGCCAGTATGGCTTTAGGTCTGGTGTCTCGACGGAAGATGCTGTTTTGGACCTTACGCAATTCATAGCAAAGAAGCTGGATGGTGGAACAAAGTGCATGGGCATCTTTCTTGACCTGTCTAAAGCTATTGACACAGTCTCTGTTCCTAAACTTATTTCAAAGATTGAAAAACTGGGTGTACGTGGCAAAACTCTGGAAATATTCAAGGATTATCTCAGGAATCGGTATCAGCAGGTCAAAATAGATACGTACATTAGCCAAGAGGAGACCCTTACTTACGGTGTGCCCCAAGGGAGTATTTTAGGCCCCACATTGTTCCAAATCTATATTAATGACCTCTGTAAGATGATCCTTTCGAATTGCAAGATTTTTACATATGCCGACGACACCGCGATTCTAGTGCACGGACCAACTTGGGACGTGGTCAAAGATAGGGCGGAAGCTGCCTTGAAAAGTCTTATGAACTGGTTCAACAAGAATTTACTTACACTGAATCTCGATAAATCCAGTTACATTCCTTTCGCAATTAAGCGCAATACAAGGCCGTCGTCTAATTTTGCAATATCCGCTCATTCCTGTCGGAACCCAACCTCGTGCTCCTGTCCCTCGTTAACAAGAGCCGACTGTGTGAAATACCTGGGTCTTCAAATTGATAGTGGGTTACGGTGGGACAGGCAACTCGAAGCAGTAACAAGCCGAACAATGCGTCTCGTCTACATCTTCAAATCCTTAAGAGATTCTGCTGACGTCAATATATTAAAAATGGTCTACTATGCGCTATGCCAGTCGATCATCGGCTACTGTATAACTGCTTGGGGTGGTGCGACGAAAACTAATTTCTTGAAGGTAGAGAGAGCTCAAAGAGCAGTCCTCAAAACAATGACTCGTAAACCATATAGATTTCCCACAGTGCATTTATATGAGGAATGCAAGGTCTTAACGGTTAGGCAGCTCTTTATCCTGCAAGCGGTCCTCAGAACCCATAGAACCATGCCCAAGTCCAACCCAGAAAAGCGCAAAAACATCCCCTCCGGGGTAGGACATAAAACATCCTTTGCAAGGCACCAACACTACGTTATAGGTACACATTTATACAAACAACTACACCGTAAACTTAACTTACTGGATTCTAACAGATACGCGCTAAAACACAAGATCACACAGTGGCTACTTCAACAGGACTACATCACAACTGAAAATCTACTGACATACATCTCTTAAACTCAAACATACCTAACATCTCCCCTACCATCACATCATACTACACACATACACTACCCTCAACACCACACAATCATCTACCCAAATATACGCAACCGATTCATACCTTCATACCTTATTATTTTATTTTTTTTGGTTTATTATTGTTTTTATTTTTATTCTTTTCATTAATGCACATTTTTAGGTACCACATCGTCACTGGTTTAACTGTTGTTGTCTTTTAATAAATATAATAACTTAGTCCACATAATGGCTGAACCCTATCTCTTAAGATACAGGCCTGACCTAGTTTAAGGGATAGAGTTGAAATTTACTGTACTCCTACGCTAAAGTTGTATTGAATAGCGTCAACCGAATGTATGCAGTGCAATGTGATTTTGTTTTATGCAATAAATTCTTATTATTATTATTATTATTTGGTCTTTAACATTTCTCGGGACCCTGGGGTCCCGGACCTTTGGAAGGCGTACAAGGGGCCGAAGCCAACTCGCAGAGGCCCGTTTGGCGTTTTAATCAAATGAGGCACCAACCGACGATTATCCCTGTGTGAACTATCCAAGTGCACCCACGGACAACCCCCGGTTGGTGTAGGACTATTGCAGGTTATGGAAACAAAGATATTGGACTATGGGTTTGGGTGGCTTAAGTTGACTGGTGACCTGGAACTATGGAAGGACTATGGCCCCTGCCTGATCAATGTTTTATATATACACGGATAAAATGGCAGGGGGTGACTTACACACTCAATAATGGGCCTCCGTAAACTGTCGCTAGCACATAGTGACGTAACAACAAAGGGGCAACATGTCCCGAGGTGCTTGAGGAGTGGAGAGGTATTCCACGGCTTTCAGAACAATCCCAGAGCCCGGAAGATGGTCAAGATCCCTACGAGCACTTACTGGAATACTTCCTTCCTCCGAGCACGTTTGCTCTTGCGAATCTCCACTCAAGCCGGCCAATTAAGGCAAGAATGAGGTGGGAGCTCTGTTCCTCGTCAGTGTTCACTCCAGCCGGCCAATAAAGGCAAGCCAGAGATGAAGAACAAGATTTCTCCCGGGAGATAGGGTCCGTGGGGTACGCTACTGCCCAACAGCTCGCCACATGCTGCCCTGCGGGTTTCTGTATCTCTCTTGGTCTGGCTCCTCATCCTAGACCCGTACCGGCAAAGTAAACTCTACCGGCACAGACCTAGAGTTCGGAGCGCGCAAGCCCCACCACGACGTCAACGTAGAGATACGGCGGTGGGGTTATTATTATTATTATTATGTCTTCATGGGTGAAACGCCCCAGGAACTCTATTAAAACAAAAACTAATTATTTTCTGCTCAAATAAAGTACTTAAACATTATGTGGCAAAGTAAAGTAGGCATAATCAACTAGGTTTTCACTAGCCCATGGCTGGACAAAAACCGTGGTTGTATAATTTCATCTTTATTTAGGGCTGATATTTCAGTCTCCAGATATTTTATAATACTGAATTATAATATTAAACATTAGTTAGGTATACACAAAATATATGTTGTGTCTATGTACTAAGTTCAGCCAAGGAAATATATTCATAATTTTATAATTATGTGACTTGCTACACTTGATTCTTAACTATGTGTCAAAAACCTTACCTTCAATGATTAATACAGAAGATTCGTTATTCAATTCATGTTTGAACAACAAGATTGATGTTGGTTAGCGTTCCCTTCTTGTATTTTCAGCACTAGCACGGTCTGTGAAAATATTATAAATATGTTTTGTAGTAAGTTGCTATTTGGCTAGTGATTATAATTGTTTATTTCAACATCTACTTATGTACATAAATATCAATTAACAATTTCAGTTAGACTTTGAGGTTGACGGACATAGTAACTATACTTAATAATTATTTTAACCACATTAAATAGATAACCTCGCTTAAGATACTTGTGTCTACGCAACAAAGGAATGATTCTTCATAGGTAGATTGACCAATAATGTACCTGCAACTACAATAATGTAATGAGATACAAACGTACTCTCTCACACACGTTATTCCTATTTATATTGGCTTACTTGTAGTGATAATATCGACTTAGGTACTTTTCGCTATTGAGCAAAATAGCCTAAGTAAGTCTTAGTGCAGCCAGTAGAAAACGAAAACAGAGCACGCAGTGTATTGAACGAGAGAATTTTCCAAAGTTTTTCCGACTTCCACAAGCCACAAGAATAATGTTCCAAAACTGCTCAGCATAGGCCCACGTTTCTGTAAGAGAATAGTAAATATAATTTTGTATGTTGAAAAATATAAAACATTCAAGGCAAAACAATGCATAACAAAAACATTACCGAAATCAACAAGACTAAAATGTAAACAAAGACATCGCCATGTTTTATAGAGTATTCTCCACAGACTTCAAAGAATGATCATTCCAGCGCGGATTATTTCCGATGTTTAACATGTGATGTTATGCCTTTCCTGTTCTTTTCCCTACAAACTGATAAAGTTAGAGCAGCAAAGGTAAACTTTAGACAGGCAATATTTTGCATTAAATTCGACTCTGACACGTCACAATGAGTCGGCTGATCGTTCAAGAGGTTATTCAACTTTTACTCAGTGCTGCCAATTTTTTTCCCTGAGTCCGCTATAGAAATGCGTCAGATAGATCAAAACGAATTTAAAATCAGATTTCAGTCAGAAATCGAAACGTATCGATTATCCGAACTAGACAAACCAATTTCACAAAACCACGGCAATAGTAGCTTTGCGTAAGTACGTATTTGTTTATGTTTGAATAATTTTGAATGATGCACGTACAACCGAATAATAGTACTAAAGACGATCGAAACTGCTAGCCGGAGCCACTCCTGAAATCGATTTCTAAAGACGGATTTTGAAAGCGATTTCAAAATATTTAACCGTTTGCGTAAAAACTATACTCGATTAATAAAATAAGATTAGACATTTAAATAAACTTTTTTTATGGTCCGTTCAACCGATTTTAACTTATATTGTGTTGGTGGCATGACAAATGGCAACCGCAGTATAATTATTGAAATAAATTTAGTGAAGATGTTTATTTTCAAATGGCTTAACGGCAGATTTTTTTATCCCGTATGTTCCCGTGAGATATGTTTTTTGAAATGACGTTGTTTTTCGATCTCCTCTCGGGCGGAGCCTCTGTGTGGCTTCAATATATTCGTCATGCTGTGTCAGTCTTTCCAAATCAGCGTTCGAATCCGCAGTGGTTTCGGTTTTTGAAAGAAATAAATCGAAAAATCACTGACACAGGTTTTAAACAAACAATAAAACATGCCATTATCGTGTTATTTTAATATTTTCTGGAGTCAAAGTTTTAGTAATTGATTGTACTGTTTTCTACAAATAGAATTAAACTAACCACTAGACAAAACCACCGGCCACTGAAAGCAAAATTTATCTGCCAGTAGGGGTGTCCAAACCCCCAGGTTTAGTGGAAATCCCACTAAGTTGACAACACTGCTTTTCTACGGTTTTGTCATTGGCCACAGATATCAAAAACGTGAAAAGAAAAACGTTTTGTTACGTATTGCAAATATGGTAAGTGTTTTAAAAATTGGTTTTTAATTTTTGTACATTTTCATTTATAAGTACTAGTAGAGCATCAGCTGTAATTAAAAAATAAATAATTATAGGACAATAATTTGGAAATTAATCATTCCTATATGGTGTAACAAAACACATCGTTCAAATAAATTATAGCCAATTGATTAGAACATCCCTATCCAATTTCGGTCGACCGATAAAAAATGTTAATCATATTTCGAACTATAGATAAGATAGATAGATAAAACATTTATTCAGTGCATACAAAAGACACACAAAAGCACAATTAAAAGATAAAATATTACATGAATATACATAAAAACATGATGCCAATATACAAAAAATAAAAACATAAGTAATTCAAGAAATGAAGTGACATCACTACATACTTTGTCAACTATGGCATCCGTTTAAAATTGGACTTGCTTTCGATTCAGAATTGTAAACAGAAATAAAATGTGTTGCGTAATTAGACTGCTGCAAATTGCAAAAAAACGTAAGAAAATTTGAAATTCGCGGGCTACCTTGACGATTTCGCATATAAAGGTACAAAAATCGTACAAAAGGTTTTTATAGATGACACTTTCTTGTTTAAAAAGTACGATATAACCAAATTTAATTTATTTTAGATTTTTACAATAGTTTCCTCTTTTATTAATGTGTTTTAAAGTTAATCATTTATTCATAAACGACTCTTCGTAGATGTAACTGCTTCAGCACAATTTTTTTGTTAGATTAGTAATAACAATATAATATTTTGTAATCTGTCTATTGTAAAGAGCCTAAACTCTAAACGTAAACGACTTATAACGTTGCTAAATTGAAGAGTACAACTGTGACGTAGCATGACAACTGAAGTGACAGGTATTACGTTTAGTCGGTTATTTGACAGCTGTCTCGTCACGTGGTTTTTTTTGTACACCTTTATTTCTATCTAAACCTATGGAGTATAATAGTGACTGGTATAGACTTTACAGAGATCAAAGATAATTAACAAAATGTTATATGCATTAATTATAAATAGTTTTTTTTTTTTGCCTGTTCTAAAACTAAATAGTATTCGGTGTATCTGTTCGCCGCGGTTGGCGGCCTGTTGCGCCTTGTGAGTGCACGAATCAATCTAGTCTAGCTAATCGTTAAGAACAGGTTTTCCGTGGACAGTTCCTGTTGTTTTCATATAAAAAAAAAAAAAAAAAAAAAAAAAAAAAAAAAAAAAAAAAAAAAAAAAAAAGTATGGAAAACACATATATGTAATAAATGAAACCACATACTTGTTATTACCTTTTCTAAAGATACACAAAAAAAAACAAGTGTGCAATTCACACGTGGTAGAAGTGAAACCTTCAAAAATTTAACCCAAGCAAGTTTGCTTGGGCAAAATGCACGAGTGGAGGGGATACGAAGCAGAGCACAAAGAGAACCACGAATATAGGAAATACGGTGTCAACAATGCTTCCTATCTCATTATCTCCCACGTTAAATCTTATGAATTTATGTGTCAGTCTCTTTTTACTGGGTACACTACATAAATACGAAAAAATTTATTCCGTCAGTCACAAATACGAATTTCAAGAAAATGTCTGATATTCATAGTTTAAATACCAGGAATAAACACAACCTTGCTGTGCATCGCACTCGTCTCCACAGAGTAGGCAACTTGTTCATGGGTCAATGTATACGCTTTTACAACAAACTTCCCATTGACATTCGAAACTTACCCATTATACGATTTAAAAGCTGTATTAGAAGAATAGAATAGAAAGTGTTTATTTCAAACCGGAGTCCATAGGGTTAGTAACAATTTTACTTAAGTTCTAGTGTTAGTAGGTTACAGACATGAAAATATACAATTAAAATTCAGCATGGAGCCGCACCCACCTCCGCAACATCGGGGAGTCCCACCGATCTGCGAATACGCTGAGAATACTGTTGGTGCTGCCGCGAACACGAGTCATCAGGGATGCACATCTATTTCTAATAATGGCTGCAAAACCATCAATATTATTAAAACCAAACTTTGTAAAATAAGGTACCTACTATAAAATTCCAGATTATTTAGAAGATATAAAAGCTTGGGATTGAGCTGCTCGCTCTGCTAAGCCTTGTGGCAACCATAAAACTTGACATTTTAATTATTCATCACAATAAACCGATTTTATACATATACACATTGACATTGTTGAAAATTATATTCAAAATTATACGATTACTATGTAAAGTATTATATTATTTTAATTATTGTGAATGTGAGGACTATGTGGATTCGCGCACATTTGGGAGTGGCGCGAGGAGGTGAAACGCCGGGGCGTAACTCCGCTGCCGCGAGAAATCACGGCACAGCGGACAGAGCTCCGGCGGGATCTCATGGCGTCATGGAGAGTGCGATTGCCGCAACCCCGTTGGGCACGCCACAATTGTGGCGATAAGTCTCCTCTTTGAGGAGTGGCTAGAGAGGCACCACGGCGTCCTCACCACGGCGTCCGCCTGACGCAGGTCCTCACCGGACACGGTTGTTTCGTGAGGTTCCTGTTTCGCATAAGGCGGGAGGAAACGCCCGGGTGTTACCACTGTGTGGATCGCCCGGAGGACACGGTGGAGCATACAGTCTGCCCGGCTTGGGCGGAGCACCGCCGCACGGTAGGCTGATATGAAACCGTAGAGGACTTACGAATAAAATAAAAAAATGATCTATTTAAAAAAAAACAAATACGCAAATGAAATCTGCTAACCATTACAATATAATATTGTTCTATGACTTTACGTTTTACCCATTATTTTCAATGCTATGAACATTTGAAGATTTTTTTGTGTGAACAAAAACATAAATTCGTGATTATCTCGTAATTCTCAAATTTTCTTAAAAAATGGATTGGAGATGTGAATAGGACTAATTATTAACCTATGTTTGCATCTAATCTGGTACTGCGATATTGTGCGATATTGGAAATATCTTTTTGCAAACTGTGTTGAAAAAAAAAAGTTTAGCAAACTATACCGTTTGACATATCCAATGAAAGGGCTTACTATGAGCGTGTCAGTTTTTTATATTTTATAATTTTAACATAAATAGTTTTATAGTTATTTAAGAAAATAGATGAAAATTTACCATTTTTTTTTATTTTGTCCTTGTCTCCGAAACTACTGAGCATAAAAATTTGAAAAAAATACAGTGAGTCGTTATATTCTTATAGATTACAGGAACACCTATAAGAAGTCTATGATTTTAAAACAACATCAACATCTCTCAAAATTGTGCGTAAAAACTTACATTTCCAGTTGAAATGTATGGAAGACTATGTTTTTCAACTACAATGTTATGTTTGTACTTGGGATATATCATTCCAAATACGGAACCCTTCATTGTGTGTGGTCCTACACGCACTAGGCCAGTTTTTTTAGGAGGCCTAATCCACTACAGCAAACGTTCTCCGTCCTGTGACGAAGGCATAATTAAATTAACCAGAAGAGTTTGATTTGTCAGAATTTTTAAATATAGACCCATTATTGCACAATGAGTCCGAATCAATTTTGTATCTGTAATAATCAGCAAAGATTTTGTCTCTTCTGAGAGGAATTTGAGTTTTCGCAATAGTTTGCGACGTATTTTTGAAATATGTGGGTCAGAGCTGATTAATAAATTATTCATTATATCTTCATTATAGCAATAGTATTTTTTGTATGGGCATAAAAATATATAATAAGTTACCAATAGACATTAAGAACCTCCATCCAATTGGTATTTTTAAAAGGAAGCTAAAATATTTACTGATTAAAAAGGCATATTACTCTGTAAAAGAATTCCTTGAAGAAAAATAATTATCTAATATTAAAATGATTGTGATACTTAATTACAATGTGATGTGATTTTTATTTTTATTAATTTATAAGAATAAAATAAAATAAATAAAAATAATATGAAATGTATGAATAATGATAATTAATATAATATAATGTAAACTGTATAACTGTAATATTGAGTATAATGTAGGTATTTTTTTTTGTTATAACCATTTAAATTGCAATGCCTTAACGGGCAACTAAGTTCTAAGAACCTACCTATTGATAACATCTTCAAAATTCTGTACACTTAGTTCGAAATAAAGAATTTGAATTTGAATTTCATTCGTAGCCTTTCTACAGAATTTTCTCGAATGATGTGCACGATGTCTCCTGAAGTCTTTATTTCGAGCTTCAGCAGCTTCGGATAATTTTCCAATCAGCATTAAATCCAAATGTTCAATGATAGCTGCTCCGTGAATAAGAACTTTATGTACACTTGCAGGCATATAATACCAATTATACAAATCAATGTACATTTTCATGGTGGCTTCGGTGACGTCTTTAAACTTAATTGTATCTACAGGGTGACCTGAAGAAATTGCCTCTAATATGATTTTAAATCGTTTTATCATATCCTGATTGACTTCTGGGATCTAAGCAGCAATTTCAGAGTTTTCAAAAATCTCCTAGCAGTATTTCCATCATTAGTCGTACCATGACCCTGTTTCACGACGTCAATCAAAAGTTATGTTTGAGATTTAAACGCTTCCTGAATATTTTCCTTCCTGCTCTTCATAAAAGCCTTATTGTCACCTTTTACAATCCATGTCTTTAAATCTAATATATAAGCTATATGAAGAATGCATTCCATGAATCGTATCCAAATGTGTAACGACGATAGACCATATCTATATAAGTCAGTATCAACTTTCTTCGCAAGCAAGCAAGCAAGTCATTCATCTTCTTTGGAGTAGCTAAACATATGTCACATCTTTGGGAAGATGTTTCGCGGAACGGAATAGCTGTTGCTTTACCATCTATCATGGTTAATATTAACTTGTATGAGATTTTCCAGCTATTATCTTTAATACTACCAGCTTCTTTCAATTTCCCAAACAAATCAATGTTGTTTACTCAATTACTAAACATTTTTACAAAATCCTCGTAAATCTTACGTTCACAAAAATCAAATTCTAATAGTAGTCAATCAATAAAGGAGTAGTCCGTATGAAATGGTGGGTAACAATGAACTAAGGTCATCGTTTGACGTTTCCTACCCTCTTGGTTTTCACCTACCTGCAAATTTACTGCCCACTGATTGGCGCACGCCGCTAATAACTCACTACTGACTGCGCGTCTACTGATAAGAAAACCGGTTTGGCCGTATTTTGAACACAAACAAGTGACATCACGGAAGTGCTGTGGAATATCGTTCCACGTACTTGCAACTAAGTCTAATTTGACTATATTTCGCAATACAATTCTAATACGTGCATCAAAAAGTTTTTTTTTTCATACAATATTGAAACTACCTATAACTTTGAAAGTAATGGGTTTATGAAAAAATTCTTATATCAAAAAAGTATTGTATTAGTATGTAGATTTCAAAAATGTACATACGAATCCTTAAATCCGTACTTCGCGATTTCAGTCCACTGTGCGCCGTGTCCTCACGGAGGCGATCGGCGGCAGTGATCACTCGCGTCCGGCCCTGGTCCAAGCCATGGTACGCAGCGAGAGGGCATGGGAAGCTGTCACCTCCTTCTGCGAAGCAGTAATGCTCGCAAAGGAGGAGACGGAGCGCGTGAGGGAGAGGCGAATGTCGCGCCCTCACGCCCCTAGCCGCCGCAGGAGACGCCCTGGGCGTCGGGAAGGGCAGGCCGATTCCCGGCCACCGTAGGCGCGGGCTTGCGGACATCGAGCAATGGGTAGCTCACCGTCCGATAAGGACCAGGAACAGGTCGACGGCGCGTTGTGTTCCACGCGCGCCTCAAAGGAATGTCAACACAACGGAAGGGGTCCGCTAGGACCGATGCCTGCTGGGGTCGCAGGAAGTCAGAAAGTGATACCGTGGCCCCTGGCAACGTACAGGCAACTGAAGGAACACGGGTGGGTTTTAGTCAGTAAGAGTCTGACACGCCCTCCCGTTCCGCCCAGAGCGGGAGAAGTCATTTGATGATTTCTCTCCCTCAAAAAAAAAAGGTCTATGTCGATATTTTTTTTTATTTGTTTTTTCTCTTTCATTTATTTTTACGTTCTCAGTTAGTTTTAATGATGGTCTGGCAGTTTGAGTAGTTGATGCGGCCTACCCAAATATCCTTTCTTTGGTATTATTCGTCGAGTTGAGCTCCTTAAGTCCTGAGTTGAGCTCCACGATTACTGAAAAATGCTTGCACTGACTGGACAGGTCCACTCAAATCTGTGTTGTTCTTTCCTCAAAAGACCATTTCAGACACTAATCTAGATGGTTCTCATATGGCCTGACCAAGCTTATGTCTGGACTTTAAAAGAGACTGCAATGTCTGAGTTTGTTTCGGCCTTTCTTCTCAGAGTAGATGAGATAGGAAACACCAACCTCATCTAGCATTTTAAATATATTTTTATATGAAGTGTAAAAGCGATTCCGATATCCTATTTACAGAATAAACAATTTCATTTCATTTACCTACTCGAAATACAATTATTTGAACTTTTGAATAAATTATCTATCCGTGTACGGTTTTAGCGTTTAAGCTAAAACATATCGCATAACGGGCTAGATAATAACAAGAAGAATTAATGTAATTTTTAGTTTTGTACGAGGGGTGTTCAATAAATAGTGAGAATGCGATACATTCTCCTTGGAAAGAAAAAAAATAAATACTGGCAGGCATAGCCCAGACATTAGTTAAGATGATAATAAAAAAAGCAATTAATTCTCTTTTGTTTTTTAAAAGTCTATTGTTTGCGTCGTTTCGGAACGTGTTCTTAAAAATGGATAAAATTGAAGTTCGCGCGGTAATAAAATATCTCTGCTTGAAAATTTTTACTACGGAGCAGGTAAATCAAGACTTGAGAGCAACATTAGGGGTTCATACTCCTCCATATTCTACGGTTGCGCGTTGGTGTGCTGAGTTCAAGCGAGGAAGAACTTCCACTAACGACGACCCACGAACGGGACGCCCCATATCGGCAGTGACTGAACAAATGATTAAAAAAGTTGAAAATATTGTCTTGGCGGATCGTCGTGTTACTGTTCGTTTTATAGCTGAAGAAGTAAAGATTTCGATAGGAAGTGTCCATAATATTATAAACGACCATTTGGGTATGAAAATAGTGTCAGCGCGCTGGGTGCCCAGAATGCTTTCTGACGCGCAGAAACAAACTCGACTGAGAATTTCACAAAGCTGTTTGGATTTGTTACAACAAGATCCTGACCGATTTTTGGCTCGATTCATAACGGAGTAAAAGTAAAATGACGGAGTAGTCGCCGTCGTAAATGATTTTTAAGGGATCAGGAAGAAGATTTTTTTAGAAAGGGAATTTTAGGATTAGAGAAAAGATAAACAAAGTGTATAAACCTGAAAGGTGACTACGTCGAAAAATAAAATAACATATAATAAAAGATAATTGCGTCTTACTCATTCTCACTATTTATTGAACACCCCTCGTACACACGGCTACACATCAAGCTATACATTTCCAGTTTATGCTGATCTCGCATTGTATAGGATTTCAGTACAATGTGAGGTCAGCTTATACTGGAAATGTATAGCTTGATGTGTAGCCGTGCGTACGTACACAGTCAAACAGACGAGTAATCACCATACTACCTTTATATGGAAGAATGACCGACTAGCGTACCCTTAAACACATCTATCTAATAATGTATAATAATATTTAATTGCTTGAATTGCTACTTAGCCCTCTTCTCTCTCCTAATTTTGCTGTGCCCGATAGCCACGGCGGCCAATCTCAACAGAGACTAGACTTTGGCGCGGGAGATATTATAATGCACAAGTATGTGCGCAGACACAGCTACACTCTCTTCCCTTACTCTCATAGTCCGATGGGACAGCAATCCGACACGAAAGGAGAGAGATCAGGCGCAGGACCAACGGCTTAACGTGCTTTTCGAGGTACGGGGTATCACACCGGCAACTTCCAAACTCCGGGCTGTTACTAAGAAATTCCTAATGGAAAAACCCAATAACACTTTGCCACGAGATCAACAGGGCAGTCATTACTTAGTTAGTTCGTTCATAAGTTATTATTAGTCTAGATATATATAGATGAATAACAGGAAATGTCAAACATGTTTTGATTAAAGTGTAATTTTATAACCCATTTAATTATTTTTGGAGCGTTTGTATATAAACATAAAGATATTGTTCCATCGTCAGTTTTGAAGGCGAAACCTGTATTAAGAGCATCGCAGTGCTTAGTGGCGGCTGTTCACAAAAACTGTTAAAGTGACTTTATAGTTAATCAATCAACACTGTGCCAGTGACATTCAGCATGGAGGAATTACACGAAACTGTGGTGTTAACTGTTGGATACATTATGTATGCGCTGACAGTTGCTACGTTGATATACGGAGTAATATCATGGTGCGTGATAAAGAAATTTTGCAAGTACAGGAACTACGTGTGCCTCAACGCAATTTTGGCAAACCTTTTATACGTTAGCCTTTATTTGAACTTAGAATATTTCAAGTGGCTAATCGAGGATCTTACGCCAGATGGTGAAACTTTTTGGGTGTGGTTTTTAGTAATTAACATTACTACTGATTACTTTGCAGCCGTGAAGCACCACTGGTTAGTCGTCTTATGTCACATGTTTTACGTGGACATTGTTAAAGTTTTTAACGGACATATTCAAAGGAGATATTTAAAAAGTTGCCTCTTTGCTTGGGGTGCGTCTTTTATGATAATCGTTTTACAAGTTTCTGTTGGTTTTGGTACAATTATATTCGATGTATATTTTGATACTGATTTTCCTGTATACTTCGTTATTTTAATGTTACCCATGATACTGAACATTTTACTTTTTATTGTAATTTTATATTCACTTTTTCGTGGGTCCAACACAAGCGCGCCTACTGCTATTAACAAATGGCGTCGCTTGTATATCGCCACGTTAATATTCATATTGGGCGACGTCGCATTGTTGTCTACATATGTTACACTATATATTAAACCAGGACTACCACGAGATAGAACTACATTCACTGGGTACTATAAAGCAGTATTTCAATTTCTATTTTACTGGTCTCCTAATTTTGCAATAGAGCGCCTTGCCAGTCGCACAATAATATACAAATATCTAGAATTACTAAATCTTTTTATAAATCCAATAGCATTGTCATTTTTTTTGGTCTTTGTTAAAAGCAATCGAGAAGTGTGGTATGAGTTTTGTGCACGTAAATTAAATCAATGGTTACCAGCAAGGCATCACGATATTAATTTCCATGAGATAGTCATTCGAGAGCCTGATGACAGTCGGCCTGCGCCAGCGGTGGTTGCCATTCAACAACCTAATTGCGTAACACACTTGTAATGGCAATTCGAGGGTTTTGAAGGCTAATCGATTGCCTCTTAAGTTTGAAAAATTCTTCCGGTCAACAACGTAAATAACGACAATGAACGTGGCTGAGCTGTCAAAATGAAAAGCGTTGACATCGACTGCCATTATAAGTTTTTTTTTCGTGTTTCACAATTACTCCGCAAGTTTAATTCAAGGTCAAAGTCAAATAATTTATTTCAAGTTTCAACCTTCGAAATTTACAAAAAAAAAATTGTTTCTAGTCCCAACATGACAACATTACAAAAAGAGAACAGGCAAATGTGGTCATAATGTCCATCACTAACATCGAGACATAGGTAATTGAATAGTCTCGTAAATAAGGTGTAGGTAACTTTTATTCTGACACACTTAAAAAATATGAATTTTGTGCATGAAGAGTTTATGAAGAGCTAGGTAGTAAGAGCTGTAATTATATTTGGTTTGATTATTGGTTATATGTCGGCAATCTGTTAAGGAGATTTAGGAGATGTCATTTGCAACCAAATGACCCCCATGGATGATGCTGATGACCCCTATGCTAATGTCAAACATTTTCGAATAATTTGACATTTTAAAATGTATGAAATAAAAATGATTTAATAGTTTATAAAATAATGTCTATAGGTACCTAAATAATGTATCAGAACAGAAACGTTATGTTTTTCTTATAATGTAAATGTTTAATTTATAATTTTCGTGCAGTTTGAGTGAATTCGCAAAAGTTTTATTAAATGTAGTATGTTATGGTAAGTAAATATGACAAGACTATTTAGTTTAATTAATAAAAGAGAGAGCTCTTTATGTTTAATTGTTATGTTTAGTTGTTATGTTATTTTTTAGTTGTTAAGTTATTATGTTTGTTAGACCAATGAATCAATGCACCTATGTTTAGTAGTTAAGATAACTAATTAAGTAGGTACTTTTTTGTTTAATTTTAGTTGAGTACATTGTATGCATTGTACTTAATGGTTTTGTATTCTCCAAGTATTAAAATAACAAACGGGAAATAAAAATCAAACAAACTAATGAAGACATTAAAAAGATCATAAAATTTGGTTGCTAAAAAATTCAAGTATCACTAATTATCACAATATCGTCTGCATACATTGAACCACCATGAAAAAATGTTTATTTTCGTAAGCGGAAAAAAAGTTGATCGCCATGAAAACTAGACTGCGATGATATTACGACCGGAATGTGAATAAACTGAATTTTAATATTAGTAGAATACCAGTTTTTGGTCTATTCACAACGTCATCGCATTCCGGTCTCATGTTTTGCCCTTTGCACGGTAATTAGTACTCAATTCTCAATTCTTTATTGCATTCCAAAATAAAATTATAAATAAAATATAATAAAAAATAGTTATTTATGCTATAAGTGCGGAAGGTACTTACGGATCATCTTACGCACGTGTATCATACAACGTTTTACTATGCATTGTGCGAGGAAATAAAAAAAAAGACGAGCGAGCATTACGGCAGTCGCCTGTGATGTGTAACATCTAACATACGACGACGTACTCGTATATACTCGTAAATGATAAAAACAAAATTCATGACTTTGACTTCGACTTCTACCTCTACTTCTACTACTACTTCTTCTACTTCGACTTCGACAACGACTTCGACTTCGACTTCGACTTCGACTTCGACTTCGACTTCACTTCGACTTCGACTTCGACTTCTACTTCTACTTCTACTTCGACTTCGACTTCGACTTCTACTTCTACTTCGACTTCGACTTCGACTTCGACTTCGACTTCGACTTCGACTTTTTGATTTTGACCATCATCATAATCATCGCCATCGTCATCATCATCATCTGATTTGTAAATACAAATTTGTGAAAAAAAATCTCTAATAATAAAATCTCTGAGACGAGACGGGCTGACGACGGCCTCAAAAATTAAAAAAAAACAGAAAAGTAAAAAGCACTAGTGAAAAAAAGTGACACTTTCCGCACAAATTGACTGCTTGGAAAACGCTCTTTTCGAGCAAATGCATTGTAAAATATATATATAATTATATATAATAAAATAATGAATTATATAATTTCATTATATGTATTACATAGATGGTATAACAAAGTAAAAGATCATTGACCCTGTCGCGTGGCCGAAATACGGTCTGGAGGACTATATATACCTGTCATTTGCATGGTTACTGAAATGTTAATTGTAGATGTTATTTAATTTGAATTGTAAGTGACTGTGCTGTTGGTGTGCTTATGATAAATAAATAAAATAATAAAGCTGAAGAGTTTGTTTGTTTGTATATTTGAACGCGCTTATCTCTGCAACTACCAGTCGGATTTGAAAAAATCTTTTTGCAACTGACAGCCCAATTCCTGCGAAAGGCTAAGAGCTTGGCCTGGACTTTTGGTGGTGCGGCAAGCGGCGCGGTGCAGGTAATAAAAAGAATACCGCTCGTGTTTCCGCTGCGAGTGGCGCCTTTTGGCATGCTTCATACATTTTTCTATATTTGTTATTACCGCACGCCACCCCGCGCTAAGCTCCCGCTGATAGCGGCAAGGTCGTAGCCAAGCCGTAACGGCTTTAACATCACGCTAGGACCATTAGGAGCCGAGCAAAAAATAAAAGTCACAAACAACGCTAAGCGAAAACGAAGTAACTTACCCCGCATTCCGAGTTAGGCTGTAATCGATTTGAGCGATTTGAACGGCCGTTCCGAATAAGCCTTAGCGCGATAACGATGTATTGTGAATCGTCATAGATGACGTCATGACATGCGCCATCTTGCGATAACGCCGACCATGCCTTTTACTAATATCACCGTGAGCGCTGTCAAAGATGACAGTTGTGCTGTTTTGTTTTGAGTCGCATCGTATCTTTAGACAAACGTGGCATCTTTGAAATTGTGCTTCTGGCTACCATCGCCACCTAATCAACGAAGAAGAGGAAATGTGTAGTTTAAACACAAAGAAATATGATATGCAAGTTTTGACGTTGAGTGAGCACCGTTAGAACGTTCACGAGCGTTCCGAATTGTTGACAGCCCTCAGCTGTCATAATCGTGATATCTAACTCGGATTCGGCAATTATTGATGTCAGCGATGTGAGCGATTACGTTCTTATTCGGAAAGCGGCCAGAGCTGGCAGGCGATGCAACGCGACGGTGTGGGTCCGGGGAACAAGAAACACTATTACTAATATTTTTAATTATTGCGTGTCAGTCAAAACTTGTTTGTTTCCTGTTTTTCATATTATTATTTATGGTATTCAAAGGCACGTCTTTAGCAACTATTAGACAATGACAGCACCTTAATTGCGTAGCAGTAAAGGTGGTTTTCGTAGTTCAGTGTGCTGTACCAGTAAGTTGCTCTAGACTGTGGCATTGACTAGCTTTATAGAAACAACAACTAAATATATCCAAAAGAAAATCGGCGAATGTGTTCCAAATGTCCTCCACAAACGAGACCTATGTAACTGAATAATAACGAGTCATTTTTACTAGGAGAGTCATTATTCTCCGGCCCTTATTTCAATTTATTTGTGGTCGGGGCAAATTATAGCAATTTTTTTTTATTTCAAATGGCTCACATTGGCCCTAAACCAGGCAAGCCTGTATCTTGGGCTCCAATATGGAAGGTTTACCATTTAAACATTTATCTTAAAAACATGTTCGGTTAATAAAAGTAAAAAGGTTTTCTTTATATTGCCAAAGAATAAAGAAAAAAGCTAAGAGTTAAAATTAAAGAAAAGATAACAAACAAATCTAGAATAAAAAGAAAATAATAATAATAAAACTAGAGAAAACACTATTATGTGAATGAGTGTAATTGTAAGTATGTGATCATGTGTTGTGGTTGTGAATGAGTGTAAGTGAGTTAGACAGTGTTTTAGCGAAAGTATGTATTTGTGAGGCAGAAAGTGCGTACGAACGTATGTGTGCAGAATTTATTTGGCCACTGTAACTATGTTTTCTGCTTCGTCTTAGGACAAGTTTAACATATTTTATTCAACATGTTAGTATATTTTTTATTTGTTTGCGAGTGCAATTTCTTATATTGCACTGTGTTACTGGGGGAGTTGGAATTCTGAATCTGCGTTTGGCCTGTAAACAATTTAAATCATTCCTTTTCGAAGTTTTGATGTGGGTCTTCATTGTAACGTTCAATAAATACAATGAGAGTTTTGAGGACTGCGCGTTGTGCTCTTTCGAGGATTATTAGGTAATTTTTTGCCACTCCTCCCCATATTACAATGCAATATTGTATCAGCGACTGACATAGGGCTAAATATACGAGTTTTTTACATCCACTGATGCACGGTCCCGTATCATTTTCATTGTGTAGATTTGCTTTCGAACGCGTTTAACAAGTTCCGTAATTTGTGGTTAGAATGAAAGGTCTATAACAACTCCTTAGTATCTAATTTCATCCACTCCGTCTATGCTATTGCGTGAGCATTGAGTATCAGTGGTAATAAATGAGTTATGGCAATCTTCATCGTGAATCTTTAAATTCCATAATGGTACGTTGGAAGCCCGGGTTTTCCTGAAGATGATGTTTTTGGTCTTTTTGACATTTAGAGTAAGCAAATTCGTATTGAGCCATTTAGCGATCCTATTCATTTCGCTTCTGCTTTCTTGAATAAGTCTTCCCAATCGGTTCCGTGAAATAGTATGACAGTGTCGTCAGCGTAATAAATGAGTTCAGCGGTTGGGATGCTAATTTTGAGTATATCGTCCATATATATAGTAAATAGTGTCGGGCCAAGTATACTCCCCTGTGAGACTCCAAAGTGGATTTCCCGTTCATCGCTGACTAAATTATAAACTCTGACACATTGCTGCCTCTTGCTCAGGTAACTACGAAGCCAGTCAAGCGCTGTTCCTCTTATTCCTAATCTTTCGAATTTTCTTAGAAGGATAGGAATAGAGATGGTGTCGAACGCTTTAGCAAGGTCTAAAAATATTCCAAGACCACGTTCGACACCATCTGTATGCATCCGCGGATATGATAAAATCTGCACCCGCAACATCCCTGCACTAGACCAACGATATGATATTTAAAGCTAATAGCTATAACTTCTTAGTGACAATTTTTTATTCAATTACTCCATAAACTACTACTATTCAGTTACATTATACATTCTGGTACTCCGTGTGGTGCTCGTGGGTGTTATAAAAGGCGACAAAGGGACTCACTAGAGAATGGACAGCAGCGTTCTCTATGTATTTAACACCATACTGCGATCGCCAACCCGCCTGCCAAGCGTGGCGATTATGGTAAACCCCCCCATTTGGGGGAGGCCTATGTCCAGCAGTGGCCGTCTTTTTGGCCCTAGCCTCTTTTTGGTCTTAGACTTATATAACTGATAACTTATCTTGCCTCGTTTGTGGTGAACATTAGGACCACATTTCCCGATTGTCTTTTGGCAAACGTTTTGCTGTTATTGTTTCTAAAATGATTTTCATAGCCACGGTCTAACTACTTACACATTACATTAATGGCACGGACAGCCGTACTCCACACTAGAACTACGAGAACCGCCTCTACAGCTAGGCAATAAAGGCGCTGTTATTATCTCATAGTTGTCATGGACGAGCGGTTGAATAATTTATATAAAACAGGAAATTCCAACAAGTTTTTAATAAAGTCCAATAAAATGACAACTTGCACTTTTGTTGACACTGTTAAAGGCAACACCTGTATGTAATGGCAGTGCTTAGTGGCAAGCTGTTTACAAAAACTGTTTCGTTAACTTCAAGTGAATAATTCAAAAGTGTGCCAGTGACATTCACCATGGTAGAATATGATGATATAAACGTAACTATAGTAAACACTATACATTACATTATGCTTGCGCTGACAATAGTTTCGTTGATATACGGAGTGACGTCATGGTGTATCTTATAAAGTTTCGCAATTACAGGAACTACGTGTGTCTTAACGCAATTTTAGCAAACCTCTTATACCTTTCATATTCTCATTATAAGTATTACTTCGTCTGTAGGGTAGCAGATCTGCAGTCTAAATCTGCTACTCTACAGATGATTCTGGATAATCTTATGTTTATACTACGAATTTCGTTTATTATAACAAGTTACATAACACCAGTGAAGAACCACTGGTTGATCGTTCTCACAAATATGTTTTATGTAGACATTGTTAAAGTGTTTAATGGGCAAATCCATAGGAAATATTTGAAAAGTAGCCTATTTGGTTGGGGTATGCCATTAATATCGAGCGGTTTTCAAAATTTTGTTATTTCATTTTTCTTTTACCTCGATGAAAAATCTATTGAATTTTGTATTTTAATTTTACCCTTGTTAATAACACTTTACTTTTCATTATAATTGTATATTCACTTTTTCGTGGCTCCGACGCGAGTGCACCTACTGCTATTAACAAATGGCGTCGCTTGTATATCGCCACGTTGGTATTCTTAGTGGGCGACGTTGGATTCGTGTCTTATTATCAGTGATCGGAGTAGGTAGATTGAACTGGGGTCATTGATCCGAAACGTATATATTACTATGGACATTCCTCCGGAATTGGTGGATTATTAAAAAAAAACCGGAACTTATGTAGGAATTGTATTCTGCCAGAGTGGAAGGAGTCATTTGATGATTTGCCATCCTCAAAAAAAAGGTAGGAATTGTAATAAAATGAGCAATTTTATTCTTTATTTTTTTTTATTATTCAACAGATAAATAATGAATTAATTTAGTTTTGATACCTTCCTTTAAATTTTGAATTGAGTAGTAATAATATCACTACCAACATTAACAATATTTAATTGAATCCGGAAATACCGGAATTACTTTCCGGAAAAATGGCTTATCCACGTTATTCTTTCTGTGTGCATTTATGATACAAGTACTAAAAATCAATCTACCTACTCCGATCACTGCTTATTATATTATATATACGTGGTTTGACAACAAAGATAATAATAAGTTATTTTCGATTTTTTTAATCCAATGTTATTGTCCGTTTTTTTGGTTGTTCTCAAAAGTAATCGAGAAATGTGAGTTTTATTTAAATTAAAAAAAATCAAAGGTTATCAGCAAGGCATAGGGATCATGATAGCTATTTGCATAAAGTTATTCGAGATTCTGCTGTCAGCCGGCCGGCGCCAGCGGCGTTTGATATACAGCGGAGTTATTACGTATCACACTTATAGTAGCAATGGCTTTCATTTTAACGGTTCAACAACATTCATTGCGTTATTTACGTTGCAAGGCAGACAAATTATTCGAACTTATGTAGCAATATCCTTCAAAATCATTCAGATATGATTGAAAGTGTGTAACGCAATATAAGAGAGCAGGTTTAATAAAAAAAAAAACAAAAAGGCAATAGGCAATACTATTTACAACAAATAAAAAACAACTTCCGAAAGTAAGGAGGTCGTTTGTTTTTTTTTTATCAAGTTTTAATTCTTTGCTTTTTACTTGTGGTACCCACCCCAAACAAATTCGAATACCACTATCTGCTATGTCATCATATCATCCACATGGGCCAAGTGGAAAAAATACGTATTATTGAAGCTAACTCAAAAACTATCCAAGCAAAGTTAATAAAATTAATATGGGACCACCTTGAGAGCATACCCTTTCAAACAAAAAAAAATTTTCAAAATCAGTAAACAATTGACGGAGAAAACGGACTACATGCGCTACAAACATCTCATCTACACCTCCTCCTTTTTGGAAGTCGATTAAAAAATTATCGAAATGTCCACCAATAACAACGAGACCTATGTCATGGGCTTCGTGTACCGAGTGTATTTCTTCAGAGACCACGTCTTCTCCATGTGCCTCAAGTCAGAGCTATCTACCGACAGAACTCGTACGTGATAAGAGCTTGTCGTACTTTTAACATGGTGTGTCAGGATGTCGAGATTGATTTAGATTTATTTACTAGTAGCGTTAAGGAAGTAAATAAAAGTTTGAACAATTGTTTTTTAGCAGATTTTGTCATTTAAGCTAAAATTTAATTTTGTTACTTGAGTGTAATTTTAGACCCAATTCCTTTTTTATTGATCTTTTTGTTACTTATGTGTAATTTTAGACCTACTTCTTTATGTTTGTGCGCCGTCAACGGCAAAATATGTTGTTCTCTATACAGACTTAGTTTTTGTTTACCCTAAACCTCATGGGGTCATTGTACTCATCATTATGAACAACTTTCACTTTGGGACCAAAACACAAATCGCGAAAAAAAAATCAGCTGTTCCCTACATTTCGACGAGTATGCGAACATAAATGTAGGGAACAGCTGATTTTTTTATGCCTATTTGAACCACCTATGTTTTACAAATAAAAACTTATAACTTTGACGAGCCCAAACGCACGGGGATATCTTGATTGGTTGGACAGTTCCTCATGTCACCTTTCTGCTCCGTCTTCAGACCCTGGACTACCCTACCCCTACCCCTTGGGTTAGTGTACTTATCAAGACAAATCCAAATAGTCGAAATACAACAGGGCTATTTCGTTAATTTGAGGAGGTCCTGAGGCCATCTTCCTGTTCCATCATTAGACCCTGGACTACACCTTTGGCTGTCAAGATTCCATCTTCCTGCTCGCTCATCAGACCCTGGACTACACCTTGAGTTAATGTATTTGTCCAGACAAACTCAAATAGTCGAAACACATCGGGGCTATCCCGTTAAGTTGAAGAGTTTCTGTGGCCACCTTCTGTCTGCATCATCAGACCAGGTTCATAGTACAATATTCTTGAACTGTCACCAAAATTTCACAGCCATGCCAAGTTTCAGCTATCGGATGCCAGGAAGTGCTTGAAAAATGGATAAGTTTCACTTATTTGTAACTGGAACCCCATACGAACAAATCAAGTTAATGAAAAGCTAAAATGCGAAACCTATACCGCCACAAACGAACTGTTCAGGCTATAAAGCCTTCAAAGTGGCAACACTGACAATAATATTTATATGGCACCATTTATTATTTGGCAACACTGGTTCTTTATCTGTCAACAATCACTATCCTGCCAAAAACTAGTGTAAACACTTTCTATGTATTAAAATGTTGTAATTCTGCATTTCTTGGGCATTTTTTTTACACCATTATTTCCTTCAAAATATAACGCGTAGTCACTTACAAAAAATCTGAAGTCTCACAAATCCTACATCGCTCTGATCGCTCAAGCAAAGTTCACCGCGAAATCTTCATGTAGGTATACAACAGCCCGACATCCTACCATTGGGCAGTAGCCCGCCTGTCGTCTCATTTAAACACCTAACGAAATGTCCTATAATGTCCAATCAAAAGAAATGGCAATTTTTTAGGGTTCCGTACTCAAAGGGTGAGAACGGGACGCTGGTACCGAAATGGCAAGAACCGCTAAGTACCGATACAGAACCTGTACTTTTGGTACCGGTTCCAGGCGCTGACGTCTGTTCTCAAATAATGACGTTTGACTACATAGTCATTTTTATTTTGTTAAGCTAGGTTTCCTAGAGGAACGGTGGCCGCCACATAGCGGCCACAGTGACGGCTGTCCTGAAAATAATGGCAGCGGGAACTTTACGGTGTCAATAAACGCTCTTTAGGAAAACACATAACTTTCTTTCATATGTGGCTAGGAAATCGTAGCTTCTAGAGTGTTTATTCTGAAAGTGGGTAACTTTGCAAATAGATGTCAAATAATTCCCTGTTTTGATTGGCAATATTACTGTGTGGAAATAAGAAATGTTAGCGACATTTCTTATTTCCACACAGTAATGTTGCTAGCGAACTAGAATATTAATAATGAATTGCAATTATAACACTAAATTTGATGTTGTAATCGTTTTAGGTGTAAAAAAGGCATTTGGAAAGTTTCCAAATACTTTTTTTTACATCTAAAACTCAATATTCGGTGTTACGAAATAATAATTATTGCATTTCATAATCAATAATCTAGTTCACTAAATAACCATATTTCAAATTAATCAAAACATCAATAAGCAATATTTGACATCTATTTGCGACGTTGCCCACTTTCAGAATAAACGCTCTTAAATCGGGGTAGGAAACCATTTAGTTCTTTTTTTAAATATCTTGCAGAGTAAGTTAGCTGATGTGGCAGTGGGCTGGCCATGTTTGTCGAAGGACCGATGGCCGGTGGAGCAGACGAGTCCTGGAGTGGGCACCGCGTATCTGCAAGCGTAGTGTGGGACGCGTCCCAGGGACGATGGAACGACGACCTTAAAAAAGTGGCGCAGAGGGACAGACTGGATGCGGAAGGCGGAGGACAGGGAGTTGTGGTGCAGCCTGGGGGAGGCCTATGTCCAGCAGTGGACAGCAATAGACTGAGTTGATTGATTGTCGATTTAAGTAAAACAAGACATTTTATCGTTGTTTAAGTTACTATAATTTACATAATATTATCAAATGCTCAGTACAAAAATATAACAGGATTCTCTTCAATACATTACTTTTAAAATAGTTGGACAAATCAGTGTCAACTTCACCCAGCCGGCTAGTTTGCCCGGTTAATCTGACTTTGTCCGTAAAACATTACATCAAAAATAGGTAGACTTATGTTTTATTAAATATACAAAAAATATGACTATTCTTTAATTAATTTTAAATACAATGAAATAATATTTTTTTAAGTAACCCGCGGCTTTTCTCGAATCTCTTTCTATTTTAAATAATATTATCTACATTGTAATTTTATTGTATTTTTCAATAATATAAATACCAGATCTTATTTCTATAAACATATTTAATTATAGTTAATTGTGATTTTTCATAAATGACTATTAACAGTTTAATATTTATTTACCTAGGTTGGTTTTGTCTTTGCCAATTTTGATATTATCCGGTCAGATTACTCAGCTTATTACAAATTTCGTTGAATCTTTTAAATAATATTAACTAGGCCTAGCTAACTACAATTTTCGTTGTTGGTATCTTGTATAGTGATAATAGCCTGCATTACGTCGTGTATACAAAAAAATAACAAATATTTGGAGAACTTATTTTAATGACATGATTACAGATTTTAAACAAAAAGTTTGACAGTTTTAACTTATTTACATAAATTGTATCGATGGCCTGTAAAAAATGAAAATAAAATCAGAGATATTAATTTTGGTAATCGGTAATAAACCAATCCCGGTGTGTACCTACTTATTTATTGCAATTTCAAAGCTCCTACAACCAAATATTGACTAACGTGTTAAAATATTTTTTTAATAAAAAAAATCGAATTATTCACCTACCATAACATTATTATTTACAATAAAAAAAAACACCTGTAGACTTGAGCCAATTTAGCCATAATATTATTTTATTTATGTACTAGCTAGTATATTCTCGAGACTAATAATATGGCTAGTTTGGGTCATGTTCAGGCGCTTTAAAAATTATCTCCACTACCTAATATTTTTTGCCATATTTCAAGCAGAGTTCTTAATAAGGTTTTTGTATGCATTGCCAGTTTCATCTCGAAAATTACTGAAACTATCGATTAATGGAAACTACTGTTCGATACAATAGATTGATTATTAGTTTTTCCTTATGTTGGTCAGTTTTCAGTTGAATGTCGAAAATTGCTGGACAGAGGATGTGTGATTTGTGATTTTAAAATTCGTTGTAATTTCGTGCGTTTAGAAGTCGTACATAAACTACAATTTAATTAAAAATTGTACTAGTAGAGATTTGATAAGAATTAATAATAAATTATTTTTGTCTCTGCATATAAATTAACAAGTCTTTTTTTATAAAAGTGGAGATAATTCAATAAAATTATTTTTTATTTAAACTAAAAATAATAAACATCACAATAATTAATTGAGAAAATAATATTATGCAATAACATATTCGTTAAAAGCAGTCTTATGTACAATTCAAAATTTATTTTTAAATATTTTTCCTTTGAAATAATAAAAAAATGCTAAAGTATATTTATTTTTAAATGCTGTGGCTTCCGTTCTTTAAAAAACGTACAGTACTCATTCATATTACAATGTTATAAATGCATTTTCGTTGTTTAGCTTGCCGTACAATAGCATAAATAATTGAAATTAAGACAATAATCTCACACATTCAAATCTAAATCATTTATTTTTAAAACATGTTGTTTGTCCCCAAATTAAATAACTTTCCACATCCATATTAAAATACATATTCTTATATTATCGTTTCTATTCGCTAAAATATAAAATCTTTCATTTTATTTTTAAAGCCACAATTTTTTGCAACTTTCTTACTGTTCGAACAACAATAAACTTTTCAAGCCACTTTTAATCGTTTAAGGTACACTTAAGCGAATGATTTTAATTCACCCTATAGAGCCTTGTGTCTTATTTTTAAAGTCTACAAATTTATTGTAACTTTTCAAGCACTTAACTTTTCAAGCCACATTTTTTAAAGTTCAAGCACCATTTTTCACAGTAGTTTTGAAGTGAGGCCAACGATACTTACAAATACTATGTCCTATAGAAGGGGGGTCCCCTACTCACTGTGTAGGTAGATAGGGGAATCCCCTTTGTGCCGTAGATCGCGTCCGGCGCGTTTTCGTACTCGACGTCGTAATATATTCCGTTTTGGTTCTGAAAAATAAATGGCGTTTAAATAAGTATGTCTCTTTCTGATAAAATGTGGTGGAGGTGGATGGGTAGGGTACAGACACCAAACTGAACAAATTTCTCTATGGGACCAAACTCAAACTCAAACTCAAAGCATTTATTTCAATTAAACCATTTACAGGCACTTTTGAATTGTCAAGGAATCGGTCAGTCAGAAATATGAAGCTAGTTGCCCATTCCAAAGCGTAGTAGGTTCCTATGGAGAAGAACGGGCAAGAAACTCCACGGACACTCTTTTAAATAATATTGATTACATCATTCTTGTTGAGATTAAACATGTGAGAACAATGTAGAAAGACGTGCACGTTAGAAGCGTCCGTAATAAAAAGATAAAACAAGGAACGATTCAAAAATTTAAATCACCAACAACGTAATCGCTAATTCTTCCCAACTGAAGCACTAGGAGGTAGTGAAGGGCGGGCGTGCCCGGGGACTGTCTTATGTACATAATGTTGACGTTCAAAAAATGCTGATTTGCAACCTAATTTGAACAATTAACTTTTAACTTGATTTAACTGTATAGACTTTGTATCGTTGTTCTATAGCAATATCAGTACTCACATGCATACTCCTCGCTCTAGACTTAGGTCGGGGCACCAACAGATCAGCTCTCTCTTGAACGTGAGAAGACGCTTCAGAGCTGGTGGATTCTGTTGCCATGTGGTTGGTGTAACCTGTAAAAAAGGTGATTTAATCATTAATCATTACATCAGCTGGTAACTGCTCTGCTCTAGAACAAGGGACAAATGTATACAAGTTTTGCTAAATATTATCTTCTTGAGGAATGTCACTCTGAACCCTCTAACGAAGAGGCCTGAGCAGTGGGAACATTTTAGCTGACGATTTTCATCCTGAGATGATGCTAATCATTTGTCTTACAAACGTTATTATGCCACACAATGCCACAGTTCTCAAAGAAGCATTTGGTATCTTTTAGGCAAATAAGGATAATGCCTAGGTCAAAAAGAGAAATTCTATTTAGTCCGTCAGTCAGACAATAAAAAAATATTAGACAAGTATTTTTTGCTTTATCATATTAATAAAAAAATACTTAAATAAAACGCATTAAAGTCCCAGTGCGTTCCCTACATCACAGCTCAGTATAAAATGTACCAAAGCGTGACGTCATGGCACATTTTAACTCAAGGTATTGCCGTAATCTTTTGAAAACGGAATAAAAAGAAAAACTACGTGTCCAATTTTTTTTAATAATTTACTTGACGGACAATAAAATATTTTCATTCATCATCCCTATTACGATCACAGAACAAGTAAGTAGGCGTTCGTTATCCGTGGACGCTATTTAATTGTAGCCCAAAAAGTGATTAGTGATAATCTCATGCCTTCTTCCCATGGAGGTAAGCAGAAACTACAGAACGCCATTTGCTACGATCCTTGTATACTCCTTTTGATTCGTTTACGTTAATACATTTTATTTTTTTAAAGCAAAAATCGTTTATTTCAACATCTAAATTACATTATTGAAGTACCGTTGGTCCCAAACTACGCACAGCCTGTATCTTGGGCACCATTACTTATAAATATAAAATATTTTATATTTTTGGTTATTTTTAAATAAAAGTTGAAATTGGGCGACAGCTAAAATTACAACAATGAACTAATTTAGTTATGAAAACTAAAATAAATATTATAGATAAAACATAATTATATTAAGAGATAAAACTTGGTATAATTTCTATATTTTGCTGCTGTTCTGTATTATATGAGTGTGTTTGTGCGCGGGTGTGTGGGGGTGTGTGTGTGTGTGAGTATGAAAGAGTGTGTGTGCCTCTGCCGTGTGTAAGTTGATTTTATTTGATTATACTAAGGATTGTTTCAGTAGAGGTGTAAGATTTTTCTAAGAGCCATAATTTCACTGTGTGTTTTATCTGGGTGTAGGAGGAGTTGTGGATCTTAGTTACCGAGTTTACTTTATTGTAGATGTGAGTATGTAGGAATGATGGAAGCCGTTGGGCATACGCAGAGTTGACTGCTGGGTTCGGGATTCTAAACTTTCTCTTACTTTTAAGGGAACTTAAGTCAGTTCTCTTCGAAAGTTTTATTTGACTTTTAGAACATCTGGTCGCCGGTCACGAAGAACATCACCAATATGGTCACTATATGTCGTACTAAGTGTTCTTTTTCCACTACGTCTTGGCCTGCATCTCACCTGATAGTAAGTGATGATCAGGCTGAAGATAGAAGCGAGCTTCACCCGGTATCCTCAACAACAGAGGGATTGGCTATCTTACCTCTAACTGCCGATCACAAAAATGCTGTTAACATTGTTGTTATGGCGACAGACTTAGATAAGATGGTGGTAGCTAGCCAGGGGGACTTAGAACAAGCCCTACTACCAGCCATTTATGTTTACTTACCATATAAGTTATGATGTGATGCTGCAGTGTTTGCCCTCGATGCTACCGTGTTCAAGGTGCCGTTGTGATGGCCGCCGTGCATGCCCATCCTGTGGACAACACTATAATATAGTTTGGTATTTGTTTACAATTTAATTAGACACATAAACTATCTAATGTGATTCTAGTTGTAGTGATTAGTTGGCAGAATACAAACAGCCATTCAAATCCTTTGACATATAACTTCAATCAATCAATTTTCCTAGCCTTTTCTCAACTAGTTCGCCGGGTTCCAGTCTTACTGGATGAAGCTGAATACCAGTATTTTACATGGACTGCCTATCTGACCTACACCACCGAGTTTCTGGGTAACACGATACCCCTTGGTAAGACTGGGTGTCAGACTTTTAGGCTTCTGACTACCTGTAACGACTGTCAAAGATTTACGAATGACAGCCGGGACCAACAGCTTAACGTGTTTTCCGATGCATGGAGGGGTCTCGATATGTAATACCGCATCTAAAAGAAAAAGTGAAAAAGATTGCAAACCCAGATTAATTGCGCTCAGCTCCTGGCATTTGACTTGGACGGTTACACTGTTAAAACAGTGTCAATATAGAGGTATGAGGAAACAGGGTGTAAAGTTCTTCATCCTCTATAAAAAGGGAGGATCCTCCGAGCAGACGGGTGTTTTATCTGGTGGACTACTGCCCGAGGATTGATGTCGGGACTTTGTATATATGCTAATCCTACGGTAAACTTTGCTTGCGCGATGCAGGATTTTGCGTGACGTCAGTGTGTTGTGTAGTTCGCATGTGGCGTTGTAGATGCCGCCACAACAGCAAGTCGTCTTACTAGCGCTAAGTACAAAACTCGCTCAATTTAAAAATGTTCATGATTATTTACCTGGGTAACGGCACTGGCGGCAGTGTGGGGTATCCACCGAACATGGCTGATGATGGACGGGTTGCCATCTGCGCAGCTTCCGGCTGGATATGTAACAAAACACATTTAGATGAAAATTTAAAAAGATCGGCGGAATTCAGGATTAAATTTTGTGTTTATATGTCTAGACTAGTCTAGATTTAGTACTTATCACTAGATCTTGAATAAAACTTTTTTATAAGTAAATTGAAATATTTTTTCTGTATTTTCTATGAATAAGTAAGTATAACTATAATAAACTCACCGCATAATGACTAGCTTGTGCCATCGCCTCGGCTATCTGCGCCCACCGCATCCTCTCTTCTAGAGTCACCTAGAATTAAGACATCAGCATGAATACAACACTCAGATATTCTGTAATGGGGGGGTCATTGACTATATAAATATCGGGAAATAAACTTGGCTTTTTGTGCGAAGAGGTTACGTCAGTAATACCGACCGCTAACATGCTACAACAATGGACGTAAAGGAGCAACCTACTGCGATCCTGATACACTCCTTGTATCTTGAATCGTAGCAGTGGTGTAATATTAGCCTACCCCATGTGAAGAAGGCATGACTTTATGTATGTATGTGTACAACAATAACATGTTCTCCCAAAACTGTTTATAATCGCGAGGTACAAAACTGTGTCACAATAGGTATGATGCCTAGTTAAAAAAAAAAACGAATTAGTCCGTCAGTCAGATAATAAAAAAATATTAGACACGTATTTTTTGCTTTATCATATTAATAAAAAATTACTTAGATAAAATGCATTAAAATGCAGTTGGGGAGTGGGGGTCGATACGTCACTAGTACGTATAAAATCTACATACTCGTGACGTCATGGCACATTTTACCTCAATGTATCGCCGTAATCTTTAGATTACGTAAAAAAAGCAAAAATACGTGTCCAATATTTTTTTATAATCTCAAAGACGGACTAAAAAAAATTTTTAGTCATCATCCCTATTGTTTAGCATTTTATGTTGACGCTACTTCCAAAAGAGTGATACTGTGTCAAATTCAGCACGTTCAAAACTACCCTATGTTGGCGTTGTCCGGAAAAATGTATGGTACCTCTATTTGTGAATGTGAGGATTGTGTGGGTCATTGTTTTTTTTTTCTCAGTTAGATTTAATGATGGTCTGGAGGTTTGAGTGCTTTATGCGGCCTACCCAAACATCCGTCTAATAATATCAATATATATATATATATATATATATTAATATCCTGTCTTTTTTCTTTGGTATTGTTCGTCGAATCTAAGTTCTGAGTTGAGCTACACGATTACTTAAAAATGCGTGCACTCAAATCGACACGTCCACTCAAATCTTTGTGATAATTTCCTCAAAAGACCATTACAGACATGGTCCGCACATGACCTGAACAAGATTATGTCTGGAATTTAAGAGAGTCAGTGATGTTTGAATTTTTTTTCGGACTTGCTTCTCAGATTAGTCGGGTGACGGATGACATGTAAAAGTTTGTACAAATCTACATAATGAAATAAAAGCTTTTATCATTTCGTTGCTTTCAAGTTAGTTTAACAGTGAAACAGAGCCTAACAGTAAAAGTTTCCTTAGCTAATAATATATTTACCTGGTAGGGCGGTTGTCCGACAGGCGGCGTCTTGATTGTGTTAGCGGCCATGTAGTTGAAGATAGGAGAGCCCATGCCGGCCGCCTTCTGCTCGCGAGACCATTTGCGACTGAGGAGAGGAAATAATTTGTTAATGGTATGTACCATACATAGTTAAGAGCATTCATCCAAAAAGTTGGCAACGTCGCAAATAGCTGTCAAATATTTACCTGTTTTGATCAATTTGGCAAAATTACTGTATGGAAATAAGAAATATGCATAACTATGCAATAGTATCCTGAAAACAGTGGTGGAGAGCCCTTACTCCCCTTTTCTGAGGCACTATGTGGGGAGAATGGTCAGGTAGCATATTCCTTGCTTTATCGTTCTCTGCACATCCTGCCGCAGTCACCAGCTATTGTTATATTTTTTATGTTTTATGTACTACTAACACTAGTGATAAGGTATTTTACTAACAAATTGGACCATATTGTTGTCCGAAATAAATAACTAAATAAAATAAATAAATAACTAGCGAACTAGAATATTAATAATGAATTGCAATTGGTAATCGTTTTAGATGTAAAAAAGGCATTTGGAAAGTTTCCAAATACTTTTTTTACATCTAAAACTAAATATTCGGTGTTACAATATTAATTATTGCATTTCATAATCAATATTTTAGTTCACAAGTTAGCCATATTTCTTATTTCCATACTATAATATTGCCAATTAATCAGAACAGCGAAATATTTGACAGGTATTTGCGACGTTGCCAACTTTCAGAACACACGCTATTAACTCAGGTCAAACATGACTTTAAAACAGATCTCGTGTTTGAGAGTTTAACTATTCAGAGTGGTGGACAGGAAACACCGACCTCATCTAGTTTAAAAAATATTTGTTGATGAGTAAAAAAAGTCTTTATTAAAAATGATTTACAGAATAAGCCCACTGCGCCAGTGGTGGCCCAGTGCCGCAATTTCGGTCGTGGGTTCGAACCCAAGCAGTTACTTTACATTGTGTAAATTATTTCATCACCACTGCTCTCAAAACAGTGAAGGAAAACATCGTGAGGAAACCGGCATGTTCTAGAACCAAACATTCGAAGACATGTGACATCTACCAACCCGCACTGGGCCCGCGTGGTGGATTACGGCCCACTCACTCTTACATAGAGGAGGCCTGAGTCCCAGCAGTGGGAACGTTATAGTTTGATTATGCTTTATGCCCACGTGCTGTTTAGTGGTCACAACCACTTACGGACATCTGCAATAGCAGAGGCCACCATACTTTTTCAGTGGACATTGGTAGCACTTCCCCGGACGAGCTCCTTCATAAAAAATATCTACTACTAAAAATAATTCTTACCTCCAAGACATAAGAGCAGCGAGGGTCACAGCTATGACCAGTGCAGCCAGGAGTGAGGCTCCTACCGCCACACCCACCACCTCCCCGTCTACCTCACAGGTCGAACCGTAGTAGCCTGATGAACAGCTGTAGAGGAAGAAGTGGGGTTAAAAGTGATTGAATTATAAGTGCTTGAAAAATTTGCCGACTGGGATTACGGCTTGAAAAATAAAGTATTTGGTTTGATAATATTTTGACGTGTGACCAGATTAATGTTTTTTTTAGTTTCTGATAAATTTGGATATGGCAGAAGATATCAACAAGCACTCGTAAATGAAAATAATATAATTTTTGTTTTCTAACCTTAGTCCGTTCATCCTTCCATGTTAATAAATATTATTTGACGAATCTTGTTAATGGAACCTTTTAAGTTGGATCATGCCTCTTTTTCTTCAGAAAATTTTACTAAAAAAACTCAAAACCGGTAGGCCTAGCAAGAACGAGCGAAGTAATCCTATCTTATACCATTTCGTTTTAAAATGCGACACGCATAATTAGGGTCACTCATAGATATTAATGGGTAGGCAACCACATACCTGCAATAAGGCTGTCCATTCGCGTACTTGCAGGCCCCCCTGTCGTTACAATGTGAGGAGGCACACGAGCGACACTCTCGGCCGGCCTTCAGGGGAGACGTGGACGCGTCCAGGGTCGAGTCGGGGCACTGACATCTAGAGGAGATGATAGAGATTAGTGTTTATAGTATAGAGTGGATAACAAGCCAACGGTCTACTGCTGGTAAGCATCGTCTATGGACATCTGTAATATTGAACAAAAAATCGTAAAAGCCTGTGGCAAAAAAGCATTTTGTCAAGCATGCTTGGAAATTCGAGCATTATTTTGACAACCTTCTTCGAGATAAATCGAACTTGTTAAATACAAGCGAGTAGGCGGCCGGCAATGTTAGTATGAATCCATATCTGTCGTGTTTAGCGGCCAAATAAATTAATATGAAAACTCATGTCTGTCACGTTATTTAAAAATGGAACGAACTTTGTACTTTCAACACATGGCAACCAAGGAGGTAACTTATCAAAGATAATTCAATTTCAATTTGGAAAGAAAAACAGAGCTGTTTAAAGTACCTAAAGAAGAAACAAATAGACATATCGGCGCGTGAAAAATTTTCCTTGTTCGTCATTGATTCTGGAATTTATTATTAATTTACTTAGTTTGAATTTCCGCGCATTATTCGCCTGAGCCCACATTTTCACCTTCGTTCATCAATACCCCTGTTGCAGGCCGCGACAGTAATGTACTATTTTTTTATTTTCTGGAAGACTTCTTGATTAGTAAATAACTCATGTTCCGCATTTCGCCACTGACGATGCAGTCACCGATAGTTTATGTTTTAAGTAAATTATAATTCGAAGTTTTCGAACAAAAGTGAAGAAACTTCATATTAGAAAAGTTTTATATTAAAATAGGTAAAAGTGTCCCAGATATCGATGGTTAGGACTTCAGGGAACCTTCGCACAATCCGAGCCGTGTCCAAAGATATTGTGGGCCCATCCACCATTTATCTACACTTATCTAGGGTTACACCGTTTGTCCACCGCACCGTGAACGGGACGTCAACGAGAAACGAGATTTCGCGGCCATAGTCAATACAGGGTGGCAGGGACATCGACGCGAAGCCTGTTACCGTGGATTCAGTACATGATTCTGACCGCATTGAAATTATTCGTCGGTTATTTAAAAAAAAACAGCTGTTCTATACATTTTGACCGCGTAGGTATTGCACTTTTCTATGAAACAGCAGATTTTTTTTTAATAACCGACTAAAACTTTCAACGCATTCAACCATGTACTGAATCCATGGTAACAGGGTTTGCGTCGATGTCTTTGTCGCCCTGTATATACTGTCGCTACTTCGGCGTCGTCATCTCGTTCTCGGTAACGTCCTGTTCACGGTGCGGTGGACAAACGGCCTTATTCCTAAAATATGACTCACCTGAATCCTCCCCAAGTATTAGTGCAGCTCGCCAACTGATGACAGTCGTTCAGATCCGGTGATGAGCACTCGTCCACATCTAGGACAAAACCAAATTCAATTAAAACAAATCCGGCCAAGTGCATGTCGGACCACGCACAATAACGGATTTCGTATTTGGGATGATTTTTATTCCAAGAACAAACTTAACAATGTAGTTGAAAAACATGTTCTCCTATACATTCCAACTGCAAATGTAAGTTTGTACGCACAATATTGCGATATTTAGTATGTTATTTTAAGACTGTAGACTTCTTGTACGTTTTCTGGTTTTTATGAGTAAAGAACCATTCTCTATATGTTTTTCAAAGGCTCAGTAGTTTCGGAGATGAATCAATTTTCTTAAATATATTTAAAAATTCCAATTCGGTAGTCGGGTTTTGGGTTCAATCTGTTATTCCTTTTGAGGGACGGAGCCGTAAAAATTGAAAAAAAATCTAAATGGCGACCAATCGCTTTTCGTTTTTTCAAGTGTGTGAGCACAGTCTGAGAACCTGGCAGAGTCTTATCAGACCGTTAAAGTTCAAATCTCGGGTCAATCTTTTTTTTTTTTTTTTCAGGATGGGAAATCATCAAATGACTTCTCCCGCTCTGGGCAGAGCGAGAGGGTGTGTCAGACTTTTACTGACTAAAACCCACCCGTGTTCCTTCCGTTGCCTGTGTGCCGGGGGCGCGATATCCCTTTCGGACAAACCCGCAACCCCAGCAGGCATTGGTCTTTCGACCCCGTCGGTTGGTGCTGACATCTCTTTGAGGCGCGCGTGGAACACAACGCGCCGTCGACACGGGCCTGGTCCTTATCGGACGGCGAGCTGCCCATTGCTCACCGTCCGCAGGCATCTCGGGTCAATCTTACATTTCTCTCCGGTCTTGTCGGACTGCGGTCCCTAAGGATTATGAATGCGAGGGAAATGCATGTGTGTTTGCGCACACACTTGTGAACTATAATAAATTGTGATGTGTCGGATATCCGTATCCGTATCTGTACCCGCAGATATCCGAGGATATCCGAGAGAGGAAAATATTTGTATCCTTACTTTTCGGCGGATCTAAAACGGAACTTATATTATAAAATTTTAATGATAGGTAGCAACAAAATACTGTTAAAATGAAGTTTTAACAGTATTTTGTTGCTACCTTTCCAGACTACTCTTATTTTTTTTTATTACTTATGTGGCACATTTATAACGCAAAAATTATCGCTTCATGGTCAGGCGCACTTACATGTGACTGAGTAAGAAAGTTGAGATACGTATCCGTATACGCGGATCTAGACCCGTATGATCCGTATCCGTTTCCGCGGATAACATTTTTTAAAGATAGCACATTACTAAAAAAGGGCGTGCAGCTTGCATCTCCCTCGCGCGCCCCGCCTCCTCCTTCGCGAACATAACTGCTTCGCAGAAGGAGGTGACGGCCTCCCATGCATTGTCGCTCCGAACCATGGCCTGAACCAGGGCCGGACGCGAGAGATCGCCGCCGCCGATCGCCTCCGTGAGGACACGGCGGTGCTCCGCCCAAGCCGGGCAGACCTCCACCGTATGCTCCACCGTGTCCTCCGGGCGATCCACACAGTGGTGACACCCGGGCGTTTCCTCCCGCCTTATGCGGAACAGGAACCTCCCGAAACAGCCGTGTCCGGTGAGGACCTGCGTCAGGCGGAAGGTGAGGACGCCGTGGCGCCTCTCAAGCCACTCTCAAAGAGGGGTGCAGCTGGCATCTTGGATTTACTTTTTAACTTCAGCACTTTCGAAATCTATGAAAATGATCCACAAAGAATCACCCATAGGGGAAAAGTTTGAAATTTTCTCAGACACCATCCTGAATTTACATTTTTACCTCACTATCGTCTTTAGCACCCTCGAAAACTATGAAAACAACACCAATGACGAAAAAAAATTAAGTTATCGCAGCCGCCATCTTGAATTTTCATTTAGACCAAATTCACACTTTCTTTCTCTCTTTCTCTGGCATGCAGTGTACTTGGGCCGATGTGTACAATTTTATCCCATGACGCTGTCATCACTTTCCTCTCTTTTTTTCTTTTTTTTCTATCGGTGTTGTCTCTCTCTCTATATTTTTGTTTGAATTAGAAGAAGACGGTCGCAAGTATTAAAGTTTTTAGCGTGACGATTTCTGAAAGTTTGCAAGCCGCGTTAAAGAACTTCGCTAATTGCTAGTCTTCGTTGAGATAGGTCACCGTGACCGGAATGCGGTAGGAGGATTATTGGTGTTTTTTTTTTTAATGAATTGAATGGGTATGCTTCTTTCTGTATGGTCTTGGAGCCTAATGGAACCTTACCCCTTGGCGCCAGCACACTGCCGGCCGGCGTGTCCACGAACAGCGCGGACGCCCCCACGTTGTTGGAGCGCCTGCGGATGACCCCCAGCAGCTGCTTCTGTATGTCCGCGCCTACTTGCGGCCGGAGCGTCTCCGCTGTCTCTTGCATCTGGAGAGGGAGGCAATTGTGAGATATTACAGTAACATGGACCCTAAAAGAATCCTATAAGGCACTTATTTATTATTTATTTATATACACTTTATTGTACACTAGATTATAATTACATAAAGAAAAAGTAATACACTACAAAATATACAATTGGCGGCCTAAAAATCAATTAATCAATAGGAAATCACTTGTATACTGTGCTTTGATACAAAATACACATCTATTAACTGGACCAAGATTCATAAAAAAATTAACTGGGCGCCATCCTGCGCCTAAAACTTTACAAAATTAAGTTAGTTCATTCATCAATCTTGGTCAATGTCTTGTCAAAGAAATAATGTGTGTAATATTTGTTTTATTAATTTAATTTATTTCTTGACCAAAAATTTTGATTGTAAAATACCAAACCAGATAAAATAACTAAGCAATAAATGATGGTGGCACATAGATCCGAGTCGTAAACTAGCTGCGAGTGCTTTCTGAGGACTGTGTGCAGATAGGGCCTTTTGGCCCTATCTCAGCATTAATTTTTAAGTATACTTTGTTTTTTTATTATTTTTTATGTATGTTTAGTGTGTTTTAGTTTAATTTGTGATTTCCTGTGCGAGTCTCAATAAATACTTTTTCTTTCTTTCTTTCTTTATTACCTGTGAGAATCCGATAAAACAATGAGGTTTTAATCGACAATTACGTTGGTTTATGTTTAAATTGAATTGTTTCGTTTGATTAGATACACGAAACGACAATTTAAAAGCTTAGTTTTCTGAAAATCTTTCCATAATCGTGTTTTGTTGCAATAGAGTGGCAACTGGATAGTGACGTAAGCATGTGTTAGTCCCGGAATGCCAGACCTTGTTTTATTAGACCATAGTGAAAACTAGCGTGGAGTGAGCTGTCAGTGTCATCTCACTAGGCAATCCCTAGCATCAGTGAGATGACACTGACAGCTAGAGATGGATTAATTAGCATTCGCATTCATTGTTAGCATGCGAATGCTCATTTAGCATTTAGCAAATGAAATGTAGTTGCGAAATTCTGTGAAGTGCTAAGTGAATTTATCGCGTCGTAATTTGTTATACTATCATACGTCAGAGCGTCGACGCACGCAGCGGTAGCGTGCGCTCTCCGTCGTACCCACGGGAAGTCGGGAATACTAAATCTATCGGTCTCACGTAACCGTAACCTCGTTCGCGAGTGAAATTTATTAGCAGTGCTGCGAACTTGCGAAGAATGGGTTAAGCAATTGTTATCTTATTTTCTTTGATTTGCGCGTACTTAGGGTTGTATATTGAATGAATGCGAGATTGTTAATAATAATTTAATTCGCACATTAACAAAATTCACATACTTCATTATTAGCAATTAGCATAGCAATAGCAATTAGCATGCTACGACTCATGAATTCACATGCTAATGAAATTTATGCGAAATCGCATTAATTGACATTACTACTGACAGCTCACTGGTCAATACCAAGCATTACATTTACAATCATAATCCAGATTTTAATTATATTTTTTATGCTAATTGTATTGATCATTTTATGTTAAGTATTCTAAAGCTATTTTACTCTATAGAATTTTGGTATATTGGTATCGCAGGGACAAACAAAACATACACCATATTTCTTTCATAGTCAATTCCAATAAAAAAACCAAGAATTGTATTGACTATGAAAGAAATAAAATAAATAAATAAACAATATTGATATCAAATAAAAGCCAGTAATGTCATGAATAGTAAACGAACGTCACACCATATTTCTTTCATAGTAAATTTTTTGTTTGACGTTTCCCATACAAGTCTGAAAGTTTAAAATTATTTGAAAAATCAAAAGCAACTACAGTGTAAACTCCATGTAACGTCACTCTATTTAACGACAAACTCCCTTAAGCGTCGAAATCAATTGGCTTTGGTTGGTTTAGCTTGTCTTTCATACAATGTTTCACTCTACATAGCATTACACCCACTCTCAATAACGACAACAATTGAGTAATAAAAAGTACCTTTTAAGTTGCTAAAATTAGTAAAAACTGCGCAGCTGTGTACGATCTATTGTCGCTTTATTATCCTAGCCCGCAATAAACTCGACTGTCGGCATCATGCATACCGAACTTTCTAAGAAATTCGTTCTTTTGTTTACAATTTGGGATTGCTTGTACGTGTAGACTGTTGTTGACCATGACTCATAAGTAGGAGTCATGGATTATCTATACCTTATCATATTCTTAGTTGCTCACAAACTTTCAAACTGTAAACATGGCTAATAAAAGAAAATCACTGTGTATTGACAAAAAAGTTTTACTGATACGCGCAATAGACACGGGAGAGAAGATAAGTGATGTTGGCAAACGCTTTGGATTTAGTCGCTCTACCGTGTCCACAATATGGAAAAGCAAAGAAAAAATCCTCCACGCTGAAGGCGAGGGAAAATCTTCCAAAAAATTAAAGAAACCTATATACGAAGATTTGGATCAAGCTGTACTATCATGGTTTCACCGACAGCGCCAGAATAATATGCCTATCTCGGGACCGCTCGTGAAAGCTAAGGCGGAGAATTTTGCTGAAGAACTTGTTTTAACTTCTTTCAAAGCATCAGAAGGATAAGGATAAATAACAGACTATACGCAATAGCGTTCATATAACATTCTTTTTTATGCACATAACTACTAACAATAGTCGGAAATAAACTTTTTCTTTTTCTAATTCTGATGTTTCTTCTCTCCATTTAACGACAACTCTCTATAACGCCATAAAATGCACAGTCCCTTCAGTGTCGCTATATAGAGTTTACACTGTATTTTGTTTTCAAAGCAAAAAAAAATTAACACAGATTCGTTCAATATTTTTTTTTGTTTATTTTGTTTATTTTCAGCAAGTCTATCATGGAGTAAAGATAGTTTGTTTGAATAATTTCTTACGCCTCTGTATTTGGGTCACAGAAATTCATATTTATACCAAATTTCAACATAATCGGTCTTTTAGATTCGGAGCAACTTAGCTGTGACAGGCGAACAGACACGTATAAAGGTTCCGTTTTCTCATTAAAATATTATTATTCTCATAAAAATATTTTTTATTTAAATTTTAACTACCAAAACACTACTTTATTAATATAAGTTAGCCTCTTACCAATATAGTAAGGTTTACATAAACCCCGCGGTTATCCTCGTCTCCTTTGTGGACCGAGTTCACCGATCCGCTCACGAAGTCATCCGAGAATGGTGTCATTGAGAATGCTGAGTCAATCTGTAAAAGGAAGATAAAAATGTAAGAAAAAACGTGTGCGGTCGGGGGACTCGCGTCAGGAACGAAGTTGTGTTCTCACTTATGATTTAAAACAAAAACAAAATGTTTGCATGTTGGCTTTACATTTTGACCCTCGAAAACTATGAAAACGATACCCATGACGAAAAAATTTAAATTGTTCGGAGCCACAATCATTTTTTTTTTTTTAGGATGGGAAGTCATCAAATGACTTCTCCCGCTCTGGGCGGAGCGAGAGGGCGTGTCAGACTTTTACTGACTAAAACCCACCCGTGTTCCTTCCGTTGCCCGTGTGCCGGGGCCGCGATATCCCTTTCGGACAAACCCGCAACCCCAGCAGGAGCCACCATCTTGGATTTTCATTTTGACCAAATTTACAATTTCTCTCTCTCTTTCACCGGCATGCAGTGTACTCGGGCCAATGTGTACAATTTTATCCGACGACACTGTAATCACTTTACTCTTTTCTTTTGTATTTTCTGCCGGCGTTCTCTTTCTCTTTGAATTAGAATAAGACAGTCGCAAGTATTTACAGTTGTTAGCGTACAGATTTCTGAAAGATTACAATCAGCGTTAGAAAAAAAAAAGTCGTTCTAGAAATTAAGTAACAACACCACGCCGCATAGTAAACCTTCATTCCACGAGTTATGTTTAAATCCCGATTCCGGGCTACCGACGAATTCCCAAAATAATGGAAATATCCATTAACGACTTGGCGATTGAAACCAGCCGTTCGATTCTGTAAAAATATCACCGTGAAGCTTAGGTGAAGTGAGCGTGAAGTGAGCTGTCACTGCCACAGAATCGACCGGCAGAATGCTAGGGATTAACACTATTGACAGCTCACTTCACGCTCACTTCACCTAAGTTTTTTTACAGAATCGACCGACAGTACCTTAATTGCGTAATACACGATCATAAAGAATCGAATCGTTTTGAAACAGATTGCTAATGCATTGCTTCATAAGTTCGAAACAAAAAATTCTGCTCAACAACATAAATAACGTAATGGATGTTGTTAAACTGTCAAAATGAAACAGATTAGAAATAAAAGAAAAAAAAGAAAAGAGAATTAAAAAAATAAAACAAATTTCAAGTTCAATGCGATATCACCGAAACACTACCTATTTGACGGAGAAAATGTACTCAGCATGCGCACTCAATAGGGATGATGCTTGGGTAAAAAAAATGAAATTCTAATTAGTCCGTCAGTCAGATAATAATAAAATATTAGACACGTATTTTTTGCTTTATCATATTAATAAAAAAATACTTAGATACAACGCATTTTAAGTTGGGGAGTGGGGGTCGATACGTCACTAGTACGTATAAAATCTACATACTCGTGACGTCATGGCACATTTTACCTCAATGTATCGCCGTAATCTTTAGATTACGTAAAAAAAGAAAAAATACGTGTCCAATATTTTTTTATAATCTCAAAAATGGACAAAAAAAAATGTTTAGTCATCATCCCTATTCTACGACCACGATCATACTTTTACAAAAGATACAAATTCGTGTCCAAAGTACGCGTGGCCTAAGCCTCTCTTAGTTTGATCTCCATGCTTCTGTGCCTATTAAATCCAGGTTCCACCCGCGATTGAACAATGTCAACGTGACATATGATTTAATTTGACAGCTAAGTATACTTACAGCTCTCACAGCTTCATAGCTCAGTTGTTGATAAGGATCCGAGTCCTTATCAGCTAGTTTCGCGTCCCATGCCACCTGCAAATAAACGTTATTCGTGATAACAAAGTTTATAAGAAGCTGTGGTTTGTCGTCACTGGATATGTGATAGCAAATAATTATAATTGATAGGTCAAAATCTTGGTTAGGTATTCAACCACAGTACTTAAACTTCACTAGTGCTAATATTTTATTCATCTGGTAACTTTATATAATATTGATTAAGAAATGCAATAATTAATATCTTAACACCGAATATTTAGTTTTAGGTGTAAAAAAAGTATTTGTAAACTTTCCAAATGCCTTTTTTATACCTAAAACGGTTACAACATCAAATTCAGTATTTTAATTGCAATTCGTTATTAATATTCTAGTTCACTAGTTAGCCATATTTCATATTTCCCTACAGTAATATTGCCAAATTAAAAAAAAAACAATGTGTGCAATTCACACGTGGTAGAACCTTCAAAAATTTAGGCCCAAGCAAACTCCCACTATGCCTTGGTGAACACTAGTGGAAGGGGTACGAAGCAGAGCACAAAGAGAACCACGAATATAAGAAACACTGTATAATGCTTCCTATCTCATTTTCTCCCATATTAAATCAGTGTCTGTCTCTTTTTACTGTCGCTTTTTCGTTTCATCGACTTTCAAATCACAACGATGCTAAAGAAGTTTTCACTTCAAAATAAAATATTTGACAGCTATTTGCGACGTTGCCAACTTTTTGGATGAAAGCTCTCAATACATTTTAGGGCGATTCGATATTATTATCGGCATAAAAGCTTTCAAATCGTATACGAAATCCGACGATCCACCTGATGGTAAGTGTTCATCGCAACCTATGAACATATGCAATACTAGACATCGCAGATGCGGTGCCTCTTAGTTACAGAGCTGAATTAATGTCAGATGTGTCTGTAAGTACACCGACTCACACACCAGCGCCTGTCGGAGGACATATGGTGGTAGTACTTCTTCGGACGAGCTCCTTTACAAAGAGTTTATAAAAGTATGAGGAACTGGCTGTAAAGTTCCCCATCCTCCATAGAGGGAGGAGGATCCTCCGACCAGACGGGAGTCGTGTCTGGTGGGCTACTGCCCCACGATTGTACGTAGTTTTGGTTTCTTTATTTTCGTGTGGTTAGTGACTAACCTAGTGTCAGAGTTTTAAAGCCGCCTCTGACTTGGCTTCACATCAATTTGCCTAGCCTTTTCCCAACTATGTTGGGATCGGCTTCCAGTCGAACCGGATGCAGCTGAATACCAGTATTTTACATGGAGCGACTGCCTATTTACCCTCCACAATCCAGTTGCTGGGTAACACGATACCTCTTGGTAAGACTTGTTGTCAGACTTTCGGGCTTCTGACGCCATGTAACAACTGTCAAAGATCCACGAATGACAGCCGGGACCAACGGCTTAACGTGCTTTCCGAGGCACGGTGGAGTCTCGGTATGTAAAGATGGTCACCCATCCACTGACCAACCCCGGCAAGCGTGAGTTAACCTGATGGATCGACCCGTGAAGCCATTATAACTTAGCCATGAGCTCCTCATGGTGTCATGAGTTCCTCTGACTTGGCTTCATATGCCGTCGAGAAATATCACTCAAGCATGTCGGTTTCCTCACGATGTTTTCCTTCATCGTTTTTTAAGCAAGTGATAAATACATTACGCACATGTATCCAAAAAGTCAAAGATGCGTGCCTTGGGTTTGAGCTCGAGACCTATGACTTGGCATTCTGACGGTCACACCACTAGGCTATCACTGCTTAATTTTGCTAACCGCGCGGATAACTCTGCTTGCGTGTTGCAGGATATGCGTGACGTCGGGTGTGATGCGTAGTTCGCATGTGGAGATATAGATGACGCCACAATCTCTACTTTAAAACCACGAACCTTACCTTTCTCTCATAGAGTCTGTCAACCCTCAAGTTGAGGAGTAGTGACACCACCCTTCTGCAAGGGTCGCGGTGGGTGCGACGAGCGTAGCCCGGGCGGCATTGACAGCTTGAGATACCTGGGAACCACAGGAAAATTTAAGGAATAGATATAATCAGGCAAAATAGTGGTCCACACAAAAAAACGACTCATCACAACTAACTTAAATTGACAACTTAGATTCGGTGGTCAGTTTTTAACCGACCTCCAAAAAGGAGGAGGTTATATGTTCGTCGCGAATGTATGTTTTTTTGATTTTTTTAAATGTATGTCCGCCGATTTCTCCGTCAATTGTGGACCGATTTTGAAAATTCATATGAAATTTTATGTGAAAGGGTATGCTCCCAAGTTGGTCCCATATGAATTTTATTAACTCTGCTTGGATAGTTTTTAGAGTAAGCTTCAATAATACGTATTTTTCTCACTTAGTATATGTGGATGATATGATGATAACTTCCTGTCACTGTTATTTACATAGCAGGTAGGGGTATTCGAATTTGTGTGGGGTAGGTACCACAACTAAAAAGTGAAAAATAAAAACATTAAAAAAAAAAAAAAAAATTACAAAACCAAAGACCTCCGAAATTAAAGTTATTTTTCACTTTGTAGTGTTTTTTTTTCAAAGTCGTTTTTTTTTTGTTAAAAAGTTTTTTTGTATGTAGCTGTACAAGAATCATGAGGATGCGTTTCTGCTCCGTTCGTCTCCGCTTCAGAAGAAACGCACTCTAGCGCGTGGCCAAAATCGCAACTAAAGCCGCCATCTTATTTTCACCCGACCGCGGCGAATCCAAAAAAGGAGGATTATTTTACATACATTTCACAAAACAATTGAACAAATTCATAGCAACAGCACCCCCGGTCAACGTCAGTCGCGCGCCTAAGAATCCTTGTAGCAGGTAATTATGAACTTAACTTTACTTCAATGGGAATAAAGTCCAAAAAACAAAAACTGGCTCGAAGATTTAAGCTTAGAATAAGATTAGAATAGGGATGATGCCTGGGTAAAAAAAAAAAAAAAAAAACTGTCCGTCAGTCAGATAATAAAAAAATATTAGACACGTATGTTTCGCTTTATCATATTAATAAAAAAATACTTAAATAAAACGAATTTTAAGTTGGGGAGTGAGGGTCGCTACGTCACTAGTACGTATAAAATCTACATACTCGTGACGTCATGGCACATTTTACCTCAATGTATCGCCGTAATCTTTAGATTACGTAAAAAAAGAAAAAATACGTGTCCAATGTTCTTTTATAATCTCAAAGACGGACTAAAAAAACATTTTTAGTCATTATCCCTATTCGTTTTGTAATGAGACGGTATAAGCTTTGCTTACCGGCTTCAGTCCTACACTTCTCGTTCTGCGCTTGATCACAAGTGGAGTCATCACCTACGATGCAAGTGTCGATCCTGGAACCAACACAAGATTATGAAGTTCTTTCATTGTAAGGAAGTCTTCGTCTGCATAGATGCTGTATAATAATGTGGGGTTAAATGATAAATGATTTTATTTCAATAATTAGGTTTGTACCAACACTTTTACACATCAAACATATTTTTTAAATCTAGATGAGGTTGGTGTTTCCTATCTGACTACTGTGAGAAGAAAGGTCGAAACAAACTCAGAGGTCACTTTTAAATTCCAGACATAATCTTGGTCAGATCATGTAAATTGGTGTCCGAATTGATATTTTGAGGGAAGAACCACGCAGATTTGAGTGAATCTGTCCAGTCAGTGCAAGCATTTGTCAGTAATCGTGCAGCTCAACTCGAAACTTATAGGCCGGGGAAATTAGGTTTGAACCCTGCACTAAATCCTAACAGCGATTTTTTTCCTGAATCGTGTTTTTGAACTTAGCTCTTCAAATAATATAAAAAAAATTAAAAAATTCCAGGACCGCATCAAGGTATAAAAAAACAAAAACGCATTTTTTGTGAATAAAAATTGAGGCAAAATAGTTAACAGGAAACTTTTGGTTATATTATGTAAAAAATTCGTAAAACTAATATATTATTTCAGAATTAAACATTTTCGTCCACGGAAATTTCCATAAAAATAAAATTACGAATTTTTTCAACTGTACTTCAAGCAAAAATATTAACAGCAGTTTTTTTGCATTAAATAACTGAATTCAATATTTTAATACGATATTCAACAAAATTAAACATATTGTACTAGCGCAAGATATTAATAAAAGTTTTTTTTCAATAGCGGTTCAGGCAAAAATGTAACAGAGCTAAATTTAGTGTAACTTTTATTCAAAGGCTCTATCTCACTTAATTACAAGAAAATTAAACAAATTAAAGCAATTTTTTTTAATAGATTGGTATACATATAACATTTTGCTTTAATGTGTTTAATTTTCTTGTAATTAAGTGAGATAGAGCCTATAAATAAAAGTTAGTGTTCATTAAGATTGCAAATATTCTCAGCCTCATACCTGACAGTAGGCTGCGGCCTCCTAAGTCCTTGCTGCGGTCGATGCAACTGAGGATGTCCCCCTGGATGAGTTGGATGTTGCGGATGGTGAGCTGGTCTCCTCGGTGGTGGCTGCGGCAGTGGGATGTCATCTGCTGGTATCGCTTCACCGGTCCCTAGTGTTGGGGCTAGCGGTGGTGCTGGTAGTGGTGGTACTGTAATTGAAGATGAGAAGTTGTCAAAAGAGTTATTTGTGAAAGAGTTTTTTGGGGAAGAGTGCTGCCTATTGTGCAGTTGCGAAACTTACATCTTGAAAATGTTTGATTAAAATGCTTATCTCTCGTTTCCCTCACTCTTAAAGTGAGGGCAACGACAAGGTTGTCTTTAAAAGATCGCCCCTTGTGCCCATACCACATACAGTGCGAATATGGATATCCTTCATAAGATATGTTACATCTTCCCTGCCTATCATGCACAACTATTATGCACCTTCCAGTATTTAAATGAAGCAGCTGAATACAGTATTTTACATGGAGCGACTGCTTATCTGACCTCCACAACCCAGTTACTGGGTAATACGATACCCCTTGGTAAGACTGGTTGTCAAACTTTCGGGCTTCTGACGACCCGTAACGACTGTCAGAGATCCACGAATGACAGCCGGGACCAACGGCTTAACGTGCTTTCCGAGGCACGGAGGAGTCTCGGTATGTAAAGATGGTCACGCATCCAAGGACTAACCCTGGCAAGCGTAGCTTAATCTGTTGTATCGACAAATAGTCAAATCAAATAGCGCGCGCTTCAGGGCTTCCTGTGACACACTTCCGTCTCTTTTCACAAAATCATTCCCACAGATTTGATTATTTAGATTTTTTTAGATTTTGATTTTGATTGCAGGAAAGTGAGAGAAAAGATGTTAGAAAAAAAGAAAAGAAAGAAAGAAAAATTGTTTATTCTGCACAAACAAAACGCACATATAAAGATAAAGACACATAAAATACACATTTACAAAAGTAGCCAAAAGCCTCGTGTTCATACAATAAATAAAAATATAAAAAGTACAACAATGTTTTTCATTGGTTGGTTGTTGGTTTGTTACTCATCAAAAATAGCCCATTGGCAATTACAATGGTATTTTTTTTTATAGTGGACCATCCCTGGGAACCTTCTGGTAACACAGAAACGTTGATCTATTTCGGAAGCACAAGGACTTAAATACACTCACCAGATTGCGGCAAACTCTGCACCCTAGTAGGTCTGATGCTGGGCCCAGGAGTGGAGGTATCGAACAGGTTCAGGTACGTCCTCTTGCCGTCGATGGAGACGAACCCTTCCGCCCCTGAGGGGGACACGATGATGTCGTCGTGTTCGTGGCCTGAGAGGTGCACGTTCTCGATGTGCACTGAAATGTGGTATTGGAAATTATGATAAATACAATTCTGAATCAAAAGGCGTTGGTGTGTTTGTCTGAAATAGCCATTAACCGGGCAAATCAAATCTTCAGGGCCTCACGTTCAAATGTCGCGGTTATCGTCATAATCTATACTAATAATACAATATAAATAATAATATGTTTTTTTTTTTTTTTTTTTTGTTTTTATGTAGGGGGTAATCTCCGGAACTACCAATCGGATTTGAAAAATTATTTTTGCATTAGAAAGCCCAGTTTTTGAGGAAGGTTAAAGGCTATGTAACATCACACTACAACCCTTAGGACCCGAGCAAAAAAAAGTCTGAAAAAACGCTAAGCGAAAATGAAGTAATATGAAGCGCGGGCAGGCGATGTGATGCGTCGCGGTGGGTCGGGGGTCGGAATTTCACGGGGACGAAGTCAGATAATTTACATTCCAACGTCCACTTACTTTAGCGTTGTGCATTCTAATAATCTAATCTAACTTGATTTATAAGTAACCTTAGAAAAATGGTCATTTTTTTCGTTAACGTATAACATTCAATTTGTCTTGATAATTATTTCAGATTCTAATTTCAAATATAGACCATGAGTCAGTCAAAAAATACACACACGTAAAGTCTGTTCTAAAAGTATCTGACGAAAATGTAAACAAATAGATCAGAAAACGTACCTGTGGATGCCCATTTGCAGTACCACTTATAAATTAAGAGCTTTGATTTGATTATTTGAACAATTAAACCTGAAATTCTAATTTTAAATCCCCTTATGATGTTTTTCATTGGCAATTACATTTATAACCTCAATATTCGTTGATGATGTTTCTATTGCCATAATGTTATTCATACAATAATAATTGTTGGAAAGAGTGATAATAGTCCATTTGCGTTAAGAAAATAGTGAGTCATCGGCCTAGCACCGCCCCTCGACCAATCGGGTCGAGGGGCGGGGATAGGCCGATGTTTTAGTTTTATAGTAATAAAACTAAAACCTTCTAAATTATACAGATGAAAGATATTACTCTTAATTCCCTTTAGTGAGTGATTACTTATGAATTTAACCTAAACAGGGTTTGTTTACACCTTTATCAGATACTTTTAGAACAGACTTTATGTCTGCGTATTTTTTCTAAAATAATATCTTTAAAAAAAACAAGAAACTCACCTGAAGCAGCACCCCCCTTCTCCCCCAACCCCTGTATAGCAGACACAGTCACGTCAAATATCTCCCCGTACCCCGGCGGGCGTGGTTCCGGCGCTGTAATCACGGACGCCTCAGCGACGGGCCGGTAACGGGACCCGTGCGGCTTAAAGTCCGTGTCATCGAGGACTATTCCGGGCCGGGGCCGGTACGGATGGTAGGGGATTGTGCCTTGAGATGCTGAAAGGAGAAGAGGATTATTTCGTGTTTTATGAGATAAATATACAGTATGTTAATTAACAGGCGTTCTCGTTAACTGGCAAAAGTATAGCGTCAATACATGGAAAAAAAAATACCATTATTGAAAAAAAAAATACCTATATATATTTAAAAAAAAAAACACTGTACACACGCAACGCACGCACGCTCTTTCAACGTGGAAAGACAAGTGCGACCAGTGCGCGTGTACAGGCTGTTTCTTTTACGTATCAATTTAATATTTTTTGTGAATATTCTATATTATAAATATTATATTTTTTTTAAATCATATAATAATGAAATAAAAATCACATTTAGTTTTTGAATAGTAACCCTGGGGAAGGAAATAGGCTTTATAACGACATAACACGCGGGTGAAGCCGCCAGCAGAAGGTAGTCACAAATATATAGCAAAAATTAAATTAAATCAAACATAACTTACTTGGTAACGGCTCAGTATTAATAGAAGATGTCTCTATAACTTCCACAGAAGACGATGAAGATGATGTCGCCTCCAGCCTGCCTGACGGGGCATTATTAATCAGTCCCTCAGTAGGAGTCGGAATATCAGTAGACATAGTACTACTAGGCTTGATACCTAGCAAAGATGGCTCAATAATCTGAATCACTTGATCAAGAAAATCATCTTTCGCTACATTTGTTTTGTTGTAAGGCTTATCATCAATTTTGATTCTATCTTTCGATTTCTCTTTTTCGCTAAAGACTGTGTCTTTTTTCTTGTCTTGCTTCGGCTTTTCGATTTTTTTCTCTGTTGTTGTAGTCGGTTTTTCTGTTGTTGTTGTTGTTTTTTCTGTGGTTGTCGGTTTTTCTGTTGTTGTCGGTTTCTCTGTTGTTGTGGGTTTCTCTGTTGTTGTTGTTGTCGTTGTTGTAGTTGTTGTGGTGGTAGTAGTAGTGGTGGATGAAGTTGTTGTGTCAGCAACTGTTGTTGTTTCTTCATTCTCTTCATCTTTAGTTGTATCAGGTTCTGTAGTATTAACTTCTACAGTAACTGCTGGAACTTCAGCTTCCTCATGGAGATGATTACTTTCTGAATGTGTTGTCTCATTCTCGCTATCTGTTTCCTCTGGTTTCGATTGTAAATCTGGAATGTCTGGCATATTTGGTAGAGGTGGAAGGTTTGGTTTATACATGGGTAAACCTGGGTTAGGTCTCCTATTTGGAGGTCTAGGTCTCGGCCTTTGCCAGGGTGGCATTGGCCGATGGAAACCTGGCCTGTTCAGCGGAGGAACTATTTGTTCAGGCAGGTTGACATAGACTGGTGGCCTATCGAATGGGTATGGTGGAGGCGTCTTAGTAGGATGGTAATGGTGAGGTGGTGGAGTTATAGGTTTATCATAATCTGGTAGCGGTGGAACATCAGATATTTTCGGAGGACCTCTGTTATTGATTCTCGAAGCCATTGGCCGTCCTGGCCTTAAAAGCTGAGAATTGGCTTGTTGGACATTGACGTTACCATTCAATAGCTTCACGAGACCTGTAATAATGTTTTGGATCTCAGTATTCTGTCTCCCTTCGTCTCTCCTAGGGGTAGCTGTCGCAAAGATCGGCTGCACTGCAGTAGGCCGTATTCTGGGTCCCATAGGCGCCAGCGCGCGCGCTTTTGGAACCCTCTTCCCTTCCCCCGGAAACTTGAACTCAAGCCGGTCTCCAAACCCTTCGGAAGACAGTATAACGTCATCATCACTCCTCAAATAACTCATTGTTTTCGTTGGATGTATGTCATAGTACTTCCTCTTGTTATGTAACTCTAAATGATTATCGATTTCGTTATTCGATGTCGGGATTTCATCAATATTTATTGATCTTGATTCTCTAACAGGATCTGCTGACCTTGCTATCATTATATGCTCGTCTAAGTGTTCATGAGTGATCACAGGCGGTTCCTCTGCCTCATATTTAACGCTAGGTTCTATCCTTAGTCCTACGTTGTCTGGTAGACTGGTCTGCATCACCGCATCTTGGGGGAACTGGTCGGCAATCGCTGATTTTGGTGATAGCTGCGATATGGTGAAAGTTTCTTCGTAACCTGGAAAAAGAAAAAGACAATAAGTTTTTCGTGACAACAGAGATCTAGCAACTCATACGTGACTAATAGTGAGTTAGGCTTGCAATAAAAAAAACTATATATCGATTTCTTATCGAAATCGATATTTTTAGGCTTTATTTATTATTTTGATAAAACGATATAACATATCATGTATCGAAAATGTATCAAATACGATATATGTATTTCCTATAACAACACCGTTGTCGGCTATGACTGAAACCGCTTGGATTCAAAGCTGTAAAAAGTAGACTTTTTTATTGGCTATGACTTTGATTACGTTACGTATCGAGATTTCCCTCCGTATCTCGGAAAGCACGTTAAGCCTCGTACAGATCGGCGTGATGAGACTGTAACAAAACAATTTCTAAGGAAATTTCACGGTAGAGCAATTATCGGTGTCGCTCTAGTCTGCACGAGCCTTTAAGCCGTTGGTCCTGCTGGCATTCGTAGATCTTTTACAGTCAATATACGGGTAGTTAGAAGCCCCAAAGTCTGACAACCAGTGTTACCAAGGGGTATCGTGTTACCCTTTTTTTTTTTTTTTTTTTGTTCCGGGGTGGAAAATCCTCATGGATGTCCCCCACCCTGGGGCGGGCGGAGGGGTCTGTCAGACTCTTACTGATCAAAAACCACCCCGGTGTTCCAACTCACACCTACGCCGGGGGTCGCGGGAACTTGAAATCTTCCGCAACCCCCGGCTGGTGCCGGCCCGCCACCGCGGGCCTCCTCGGGTCAGGGGGGGGGTGAGGTGTTTGACTCCCTCCGCGACGTCTAAGAGGGGCGCGCGTGGAACACTACGCGCCGCCACCTCGGGTCCTGATGTGTGGGGGGCGACGGACCTCCCCGAGTCCGTCGCCCCTGGACCCATTTAGGGGGGCTGGAAGAGGGCGTTGTCCGCCCTCCGCCGACGCCCGGTGCGCCTGCTGCGGGCCGGGTGAGTGGACGAGATCTCTCTCTCCCTTTCCGCAGCCTCCTTCTGCGAGACGACTGTCTCGCAGTAGGAAACCACCGCGTCCCTGGACTCGCCGCTGCCGACCATCGCATTCACTAGGGCCGGCAGCGACAAGTCACTGCCTACTACTGAGATGAGGGCACGGCGTGGCTCCTCCCAAGCGGCACACTCTGCCAGCGTATGCCGCGCCGTGTCCTCCCGGCAGTCGACGCAGTGGTGACACCGGGCGTCCGGCTCCCTGTTTATACGACACAGGTACTTCCCGAAGCAACCATGCCCCGAGAGCACCTGCGTCACCCGAAACGACAGGGAGCCGTGCCTCCTCCCGAGCCAGCGCTCGAGATCGTGTTACCCTACAGTAACTGGGTTGTAGAGGTCAGATAGCCAGTTGCTCCATGCACCCGGTTAGACTGGAAGCAGACCCCAACATAGCTTTTCGGGTCTGTCTGAGTAACATACATTAATATAATACTTACTTAACTATATTAAAGAAATCTCGATGTTTTTTCGCGTCGTAAAAAAGGGGTCGAATGCTTTAAATAATAATGAAGGCCATTACAAAAAACTACTGATGATATCATTACCACCACCAAACAACAAGAACCATATCTACAGCGAGTGTTATTTTGTAGCGATAGTTATAAATTCACGGTACGTTTCCCTACGTCTCGCAGTGAAAGTTCTGTCAGTCTGTCTGTTCTCCCATTGTGTGGACTATTGTTATGTCATGCATTGCACAAGTCAGTGACACGGAGTGACTCTTTAAATTGTATAAATGTTTTTAGGAATTTGTCATTTCTAAGAATGCTAGTTAGTAAATCAGTGTTTATTGTTAGATCCTTCTCTGTCGTCACCATCATCATTATTCTCTTGCCCTTATTCCAATGTACGTGGGGTTGGCGCATTATGTCCTTTTTCTTCCATACTTCTCTATTAGTCATAATCTCGGTAGTCATCCCCCTTCTAGCTATATCATCTTCCACACATGATGATGTTAGTCTTCCCCTACTCTTATAGCCATCCACATTCATACTCAAAACCCCGTTTTTCGGGCTTTTAACGTTTTGCATCGTTCTCACATGTATATCTTCAACATGAATGATGTAACCAATATTTTGTAACCATATCATGATTTAAAAGAGTGGAGTTTCTTGCCCGTTCTTCTCCATAGGGACCTACTACGCTTTGGAATGGGCAACTAGCTTCATCATTCTGACTGACCGACCCCTTGACAATTCAAAAGTGCCTGTAATTGGTTTATTTGAAAGAAATGCTTTGAGTTGAGTTGAGTTCTCTCTCATCCCCTCCTTCTTTCTCTGAATGAGAAGAATTATCTGATCTGCTGGAAATTATCTAAGTCGTTTTTATTTCATAATCGGTACCTTCAAGTGTTTTTCTTTGTCGCTTTCTATCATCAAACCAATAACAAATATTAAATAACTGTTTTTTTTTCCCATTGGCTACTCTACTACATTTTTTAAATGAAGTTTTACCATCTCACGATATGACTATTGACTGCCCCAACTGATCTTTTCTTTATGCCTGGAGGCTTTTATTTAGTTAAGTTCTGTTTACGTTTAATTTTTTATTTCTGCCTGAGTATAGTTCTCGATGATTTTGGTTGGTACATTGGCGTGTGCTACCTGACATATGGCTAATAATTTAAATTATGTTTTGTGTTGCATAATGTAAATTATTTTGCATAAAGATTTTTTTCTTTCTAACTGAACAAACAGCTGTGCTGCTGGGGAGTTTGTTGCGCCACTTCTTCTTCCCAACTAATAAACTAGAAAGTGGTGAAGGCGTTTTGAGGGACTGTGTTATGTAATTTTGACGTTCGAAAAGTGCTGATTCTCAGCCCAGTTTGAACAAATGACTTTTAAATTTAGAATTTTGATCTCTCTCCGGACGTGTCGGATTGCCATCCTATCAGACTATGAGAGTGAGGGATGAGTGAGTCTGCGCACACACTTGTGCACTATAATATCTCTCGCGCCAAGGCTAGTCTTCGTTGAGATTGGCCGCCATGGCCCAAATACGGTCTATTTACTTCAACTTAATAAAAATCGAAAATAAACTAAGAGCCAACACAGCCTAAACCGCAATGCAATAATTACTATCGTAACACCGAATATTTAGTTTAAGATCTAAAAAAAAGTATTTGGAAACTTTCCAATTTATGCCTTTTTTACACCTAAAACATTAAATTCAATGTTATAATTGCAATTCGTTATTAATATTCTAGTTCGCCAGTAAGCCACATTTCTTATTTCTATACAGTATTATTGCCAAATTAATCAAAACAACTAATCTAGTTCCCTTTTTTTTTACGCAGTCAAAATTTTTACTTTTTTTTTCTAAATTTGAAATATTACGATGTATTTTTAGTTTTAGCTTTAATGTGAGCTTTTTCTTTTGTTGGCAGCGCTGTAAACAACAAACTGTTTTGTTTTTTAACCAACTTCAAAAAACGAGGATTTTTAAATGTATTTTCATCGATGTTTTCGTCAATTGAGGACCGATTTTAAAACTTTTTTACTTGTAATTGGCTGGAAGTTACAGTTACTATTTTTACCTTGTTTTGTTTAGCTGTAAGTTTTCCAAAGAATTTGAATAAATAAATAAACACTATCATCCTCTTCTTTTGAAATGTCTTATCTACACTACTGCTTACTGCACCTCCCCATGGTATAATAATATACTTCGCCAGGTATGGCATTCCGAAACACAGTGGTCACGTGGGCAACACAAGTACATCACATCTGTGTTACCAGAAGTTTGTAATAATAACTCCCCAACCACCTTTATAACCTGTGCGAATCCGATAAAACAATGAGGTTTTAATTGACAATTACGTTGGTTTATGTTTAAATTGAATTGTTTCGTTTGATTAGATACACGAAACGATAATTTAAAAGCTTAGGTTTCTGAAAATCTTTCCATAATCGTGTTTTGTTGCAATAGAGTGGCAACTGGATAGTGACGTAAGCATGTGTTAGTCCCGTAATGCCAACCTTGTTTTATTAGACCATGCACCTCCCTACCTCAGAATAAAATAACAAGATATTTCTCAAGCTGTGTTGCATCGCGTCTCGTTAGGCGCGAGTCGGTCACGATACGTGCTGACGATACGCTTCAACTAACCGTGGAAGTGGGTACGACTGGACGTAGTAAAAAATATTGATGGTTTTAGATCTGAAGAGCGTTCTTTCTAAAAGTTTGCAACATCGCAAATAGCTGTCAAATATTTAGCTGTTTTGATTAATTTGGCAATATTCAATCAATCTGCCTAGCCTTTTCCCAACTATGTTGGGGTCGGCTTCCAGTCTAACCGGATGCAGCTGAATACCAGTATTTTACATGAAGCGACTGCCTATCTGCTCTCCGCAACCCAGTAACTGGGTAATACGCTGTCCCTTGGTAAGACTCGTTGTCAGACTTTCGGGATTCTGACGACCCGTAACAACCTTCAAATATCCACGAATGACAGTCGGGATCAACGGCTTAACGTACTTTCCGAGGCACGGAGGAGTCTCGGTATGTTAAGATGACCATCTTAACATACCGAGACTAAAGATGGTCACCCATCCACGGACCAACCCCGGCAAGCGTAGCTTAACCTGATAGATCGACCCGTGCGGCTGTTATTTCTTAGCCACGAGCCCATAATTTGGCAATATTACTGTATGGAAATAAGAAATATCGCTAACCAGTGAACTAGAATATTAATAATAAATTGCAATATTACGAGTGTAACCGTGAATTTGATGTTGTAGTTTTAAGTGTAAAAAAGGCATTGAGAAACTTTCAAAATACTTTTTTTACATCTAAAACTAAATATTTGGTGTTACGATATTAATTATTGCATTTCATAATCAATATTTTAGTTCACTAGTTAGCCATATTTCATATTTCTATACAGTATTATGGCCAAATGAATCAAAACAGGTAAATATTTGACAGCTTTTTCCGACGTTGCCAACTTTTAGGATAGTGTTATAATTGCAATTCATTTTTAGGGTTCCGTAGTAAACAAGGAACCCTTATAGTTTCGCCCTGTCCGTCTGTCTGTCGGTCTGTCTGCCCGTCTGTCTGTCCGCGGCTTAGCTCAGAGACGGTTAGTACTAGAAAGCTGTAATTTGGCATATGTATACATATTAATCATGCCAACAAAGTGGTAAAATAAAATCAAGAAAAATTTTTTTTTTAGGGTACCTCCCCTGCACGAAAAGTGGGGATGTTTTTTTTTTCCTCATCTACCAGAAAGGTCTTTCAAAAATATTGTGAGTTTGTAAAAACCATTTTTGGATTCAAGGATCCGTTTGCGAAATATTAAGCTTTTAACTGATTTTTTTGTTAGAGTCAAGTGTGTGTCCCCCCACTTCTAGCTAAATGGTTGTACTTGGACTTATGAAAAAAATTACAGCAGTAGTATATACAACGAAATTAAAAGGAAAATTATGAGAGCTAAGTAGGCTGTACCGGTTAACGAGAAATAATCAACCAACTTAAAATTGCAGTTCATACATTCCGTATGGGAGAACACGTTTTTCAACTACAATGTTAAGTTTGTTCTTGGGATAAATTCATCCCAACTACGGAACCCTTCATTGTGCGTGTTCCGACACTCACTTGGCCGGTTTTTTAATATTCTAGTTCACTAGTTAGCGATCGTTCTTATTTACGATATGAAACAATTAGGTCAATCATTAATTCAGCCGAAAGACGTCCACTGCTGGACATATGCCTCCCCAAGCACCGTCACTTCAACCAGTTCTGTGCTTCCCGCATCCAGCGGATTCCTGCGGCCTTCACCAGGTCATCGATCCACCTTGCCTACCAACGCTACGTCTTCCGATTCGCGGTCGCCACTCCAGAACCTTTATACGAAATGATTAGGTATTGATAACATTCCAACACGCTTCTATTACACTAAGAGCAAGGCAGAGCGATTCGTCAGTTACCTATGTTTAAGTCCCATGCAATAGGAGCGAGCCTATTGCCTTCTTTGCCAAAACACTACCCAATCCATTCCACACACTCAGAAACAATTCCAAACACCTCCTAACCGTACTTTTGACCGCCAGCTTCACTGATGCGCTACCTAACTGCATTGATAGCAGTTACCACGGTATTGAGTGGATATCTGTTACAGCATAGCTTTTAAACGTGTGTAATTATCGTCATGGGGTTTAGCTTAGTAATTAGAGGTTCCATTGTTTGATAATGATACTTTATGGATTTTCTTGATAGCTCTTAAGAATATTAGTACATATTTCTAGGGTTCCGTACCCGAAGGGTGCCAAACAGAACCCTATTACTAAACCTCTGGTGTCCGTCTGTCTGTCAGCAGGTTGTATCTCATGAACCGTAATGACAGTAATTTTTTTTCCTATTTTGTGTGTTTCTATTGCCACTTTAAAAACAAATAATACATGATTATTATGACATCTACATATTGACATTACATAAATAATATCGAAACATTTTCATTATTCTTGCTATTTTTTATTGACATGACATCATTATTATTGATCGTTATTTTAATATAAATTATTGTTTTAAATTAATAGAATTGTATTTAATTTTAATTGTATTACTTGCATTGTAATGTAAATTTATTTATTTATTTATTTATTATTAGGAAAGCTTACAGTCTAATATCTATTTAGTTTGTACAATAGCGCTTACAATTGCCATTTATAGGCTTCCACAAATTAAAAACAATGTACCTAAAACTAAAAAATTAAAAAAAAAAAAAAAAAGTAAGAAAAGAAACATTCAAAAATTTAAATTAAAAATAAAATCTTTTCAAATATAACATAACTTAACAAAACAAAATAAATAAATTCTCTTTTTTAACAAAACATAAAAGGACATTGATATTATGAATCATAATAATTTGGTTAGTATATTACAATCGTATCGTCTTTATTTATTGTGCTAAAAACAGAAAAAAAGAAAATATACCCATTTGTTACATGATATTTAATTATGAACAATGTTACTCGTTGGGGACAAAGTATTCATCATTCAGAGTTTAAATTATTATTAGTATTTTTTATGTTATTGCAAATTACTAAATGTGTACTGCATGCTATATGTATATCCAAGATGTAAAATCTGAATATTTGCGCGGCTGAAATGCCGAATATAGTGAAACTCATAGATCTTAAGAACTTATGTTAGCTACCTATATTCTTGCAAATAAATATATAATTTATTAATTCATTCATTCAAATAATAAATACATATAAACTAAGATATTTAATAAATTACTAAATGGAATTAACGACTTAAATATTATTCAATTTAAAAACAAATTAAGGCATCTATTATTGGAAAATTCTTATCATACTATAGAGGAATTCTTTAATGATAAATTGTAGGTTATTTGACATTGATATTTATTTAATTTTGACAGGTTTTGCTTGTTTTTTTTTCTGTCTTAAATTATGTTGTGTTTCGTTGTAATTATTTTATTTTAATAAGTCGATTATTCTTTTTTTATAATAAACTAATTATGTGAAAGACTGTTCACCTTTATGGTAATTTTTTGAGGAACTAATTATTTATTTTTAAGATCTCATGTAAAAATGTAGCAAAAATCACACCAATAAATGAATTTGAAACAAAGTGAAAAATTAAAGGGACAAGAAACATGCTTTTTTTTCAGCGTTTTTTGCGGAATATTGTACGTTGGTACGGAAAACTTCGTGAGCAAGTTCGACTCGCACTTGGCCGGCTTTTTCCAGTCCAGGGCAAAGATCTTCTTCACATAGAGACGGAACGAGTATTGATCATCCCGCCGAACTATTCTGTACAAAACACCGTGAATACATAAGTCTTAAGCTGTCATTCCATCTGATGCTAGGGATTGACACTATTGACAGCTCCCTACATGCTCCTGTCATCTAAGTTTTTACAATTTTTTTTTCAGTTTTTCATTTATATTTTTTCATAATTTTGTAATGAATACTTTTAAAGACATTAAAACAAAATTATTATTAATATTTACATCAACAAGAAACAATTTAAAAACTAACAGACTTAAAATAATAATAATAATATGTAGAAGTATATAAGAAAGGGGTGGGGGGGGACAATCATAGGGCATCAAAAAATTCGTCCGCATCGCTGTCAAAAGAAAAAGTGCCCAAAAGTCACATTTTAAAATTAAATTGACTTCTTTTATAGTATAGAGGTATGAGAAACAGGGTGTAAAGTTCACTCATCCGCCATAGAAAAGGGAGGATCCTCCGATCAGACGGGTGTCGTGTCTGGTCGATAGCCGACTCCAACATAGTTGGCAAAAGGATAGTCAGATAATGATGACGAGAGACAAATAAGTAGCAATAGTGGAAAATGTATAAACCTACGCGTAAAGACGTTAAAGGCTTGGCAAGTATGTAGGTTACATTACCGTTGGATGTCTACGCGTGTGTGATACTGGCGACCGTGATGAACTTACTAATAGATGGTAGAACAACACCATCTATTAATAATCCTTTCTAAATAAGAGGGCACGAATCTAGGACATGAATGCTTGAAAGAAATTAAATCATCATAATCTCTGCAAGCATTTTCCAAACTTTGGGTTGAGTTGACTCGGGCCGAGCTCTCACTGTCCCACTTCCACGCTTCCAGTCAAACTGGATGCAGCTGAATACCAGTATTTTACATAGAGCGATTGCTTGTGTGACCTCCACAACCCAGTTACTGGGTAATACAATACCCCTTGGTACCTGCTGGGGTTGCGGGTTTGTCTGAAAGGGATATCGCGGCCCCGGCACACAGGCAACGGAAGGAACACGGGTGGGTTTTAGTCAGTAAAAGTCTGACACACCCTCTCGCTCTGCCCAGAGCGGGAGAAGTCATTTGATGATTTCCCATCCAAAAAAAAAAAAAAAAAAAAAAAACCCCTTGGTAAGACTGGTTGTCAGACGTTCGGACTTCTGACGGCCCGTAACGACTGTCAAAGATCTGCAACGAAAGAAGTGGGGGTATGATTTTTCATTTTTAGCTACAACTTTAGTCTGCTCGATGGCATTCCCATCGGCAAAAATTACGAACTTCCATAATATAATCGTATGTACGAGTATGATAAATACCTAGTACTTCCATCCTCTGTTTAAAGCTTTTAGCGAACCAGTGGTTTAGGATGTTCGTTATCATTCAGTGAGAATTTGATTAAGAGCGTTTATACTGAAAGTGGGCACAGGGCCAAACCGCAAATAGCTGTCAAATATTTCGCTGTTTTGATTAATTTGGCAATATTGTATGGAAATAAGAAATATGGTGAACTAGACTAAATAATATTGTAACACCGAATATTTAGTTTTAGATGTAAAAAAGGCATTTGGAAACTTTCCAAATGCCTTTTTTAGACCTAAAACGGTTACAACATCAAAACCAGTGTTATAATATTTGACTGCTATTTGCGACGTTGTGAACTTTTTGGATGAACGCTAAGGTAGCCCGCCAAAAGTCAAATTTTCTTCAGTTTTTTTGCAATTTGCAGGTCAGTGTTAGTTATAAGTTGATTAAAATATGATTCGTGACCGTAACAAATATGGCTTCATAGAAATATAGTCATAAGAATCAGCAATACAACTCCTTAAGTCAGCATAATCCTCAAATGTCATGATTTCATGAAATAGTCATTCAATAGGATTACATGATTGATGATTTTTATTATAATAAACAAACATTTGATACAACTGCGGAGCTTCTGCATCGATTTGGATATCTGCATCCGCATTCGTATCCGCAATAATTTTGGGTCCGTTCACACGGACCGGCTCGGAGAGCATCGGCCAGCGCTCTTCTTCTCACACAGACAGACGCGATACGCTTGGAACCGGCGGAGCCGACGGCCGTTCCACATTAGACGTTATTATATATGCGGCTAAACTCAGGGATTTGGCAACCCTCAACTCAACACGCAGCGAAAGAAACAGGAATCGGAACTCGGAAATAAATATAATAAGCTACAAAATATTTGGTATTTCCTTAAAATAGATCTATCAAACGGGATCTAGACACGCGATGCTAAATTGATAACTGCTTACACGAATTTCTTTTAAGAGCTAAATGTTCAAGTTTTGCTAATATCTAATATTTTAGACGCCTTTATTACCATCTTAGGTAATACTCTGACACTGTAGAATATATGAAAAAAATATACCAATCCTTCATATTGACACTATCACATTTATAAAACTAACTTGGTTGTTTTGTAGTGATCAATCTCCCGCAGACAGTTTACTACAAAATCATCGCAGAGTCAATATCAGACTCCTACAGACATATTATTAATTATCACTTGCTTCAAAAACGGTGAAGAAAAACATCGTGAGGATCATTGGCATGACTGAGAAATATTTCTTGACGGCATGTGAAGCCAAGTCAGAGGCCCATGGACGGCTTTAAAGCTCTGACACCAGGTTAGTCACTAACTACACGAAAAGAAGAAGACAGACATATTTAATGTTGTTGATACCACATACGTAATGTACCATCGGCGACCCGCTCCCTCCCACAGAGAGTCACAAAACATCAGTGGGACATTATAAACTGATTATATTATCCTATACACGTGCAATATTTGTATATTATCACCATTCATCATCATTTCAGCCCAAAGACGTCCACTGCTGGACATAGGCCTCCCCCAAATGGGGGGGTTTGCCATAATCGCCACGCTTGGCAGGCGGGTTGGCGATCGCAGTATGGTGTTAAAATGCATAGAGAACGCTGCTGCCCATTCTCTAGTGACTCCCTTAGTCGCCTTTTACGACACCCACGGGGAGAAATGAGATGGTACTATTTTTTACATGCGACACCACACGGAACTTATTTGTTTATATATATTTGTAATGACGTTCTCGAAAACGGCTCTAAAGATTTCGATGAAAGTTGCAATGTAGGTTTACGGGGGCGAAAAATCGATCTAGCTAGGTCTCATATCTGGGAAGATTCGTTTTCACCGTATTTTCACCCAAGCAGAGGTCAGTCGCCCAAAGTTTAGAACAAGATGGCTACTTTAGAATAATGACATGGCAGCATGGAATAAATAAGTACCACAGTACCACAGTACCAGTAGTAATAAGTACTATCATGTCAGCATGGAATTAATATGAATTACTATCCTATATTATTAAATGAACATTCTCTATTTTCACCAAAGCAGAGCTCGGTCGACCAGGTATTATGTTATTATTACTTTATGGTATTCATTTACAATCTGATTATGGCCATCGTTCTGTTTCTACAAATTAATTTCTTAATATGTAAATAACTTTCCATCGTTACGATACGATGGAAAGTTATTTCCATATTAAGAAATTAATTAGGAGCGATTTTATACAAATTTTATTTATGTATAATATTTTCGTATAATAAACTTTATGTGTATCAGTAATCTTACTTACATAAATAAATGAAAACAGTAATGTGGTAAAGGTTTCAGAAAAATACACTTAATAGTTTTTGCGTGATTCTCAGTCTCTATGTACTTAATATAAACGTAATCCAAAATATTCACAGATTGAGTTACTAAGAAAATGCTCTAATTGAACATATATTTTTTCCAAATCATTAACACTACTCGTTTAGACGTGATCTTCAGTATAAAATCGTTAAAAGTCGGTTATCGACGCCTGTACCGAGTTATACGCCAGATATGCAGTCGCTGCATGTAAAATATTGGAATTCAGCTGCATCCGGTTGGACTGGAAGCTGACCTCAACATGGTTCGGAAGAGGTTCGGCAGATAATGAGTTAATATATAACATCCCAACGATATTCCCCGAAGAGCTAGGCAGAGGTGCATCTATATATATAGTACACCCACATTTCGCCAGTTATGTTAGATGGTGACTTGATGAGTTACGATGGTTAAATCCTATTTAATAAATCTAGTACATAATAATATCCATCTAGAATTTCTAAGTAGTATCCCGGGGTCTGGATTTGTGCCCAGTTGATGGTTAATAGGGTCGCCACGTTAAAACCCACCCGTATTCCTTCAGTTGCCTGTACAGTGCCAGGCGCCACGGTATATTTCGGACTTTCCCGCGACCCCGGTAGGCATCGATCCTAGCAGACCCCGTCAGTTGCTGCTGACATCTCTTTGAGGCGCGCGTGGAACACAACGCGCCGTCGACCCGGGCCTGGTCCTAATCGGACGGCGAGCTACCCATTGCTCACCGTCCGCAAGCCCGCGCCTACGGTGGCCGGAAGTCGGCTCGCGACTCCCGACGCCCGGGGCGTCTCCTGCGGTGACTACGGGTGCGAGGGCGCGAATCTTGCCTCTCCCTCGCGCGCTCCGCCTCCTCCTTCGCGAGCATTACTGCTTCGCAGAAGGAAGTGACGGCCTCCCATACACTCTCGCTCCGGACCATAGCCTGAACCAGGGCCGGACGCGAGAGATCGCCGCCGCCGATCGCCCCCGTGAGGACACGGCGGTGCTCTGCCCAAGCAGGGCAGCCCTCCACCGTATGTTCCACCGTGTCCTCCGGGCGATCCACACAGTGGTGACACCCGGGCGTTTCCTCCCGCCTTATGCGGAACAGGAACCTCCCGAAACAGCCGTGTCCGGTGAGAACCTGAGTCAGGCGGAAGGTGAGGACGCCGTGGCGCCTCTTTAGCCACTCCTCAAAGAGGGGACTTATTGCCACAATTGTGGCGTGCCCATACATACACCCCTACGGTATGTTAACTGTTATGTAAGTACATAATCAATGCAGTACATACTAACATTAATCTAAAAATAACTCGCGACTCTCATTAAAATAGCGAAATGGACGTAAAAAAACGAAAGTGTTCTTCTTTGGTAGCGAAAGTAAATAAATTCCAATTTGTTAGTGCTGCTGCACTTGTACGTAGTTGAGGCATTTCTTTGTTAACATTCATCACGCTTGTATTACTTGAAGGGGAGGGCAGAGATGTGTAGAACACCCACGTTTCAGCAGTTTGAGTTCCAGACTCCGGGCTGCTACCGATAATTTTCTAAAGAAAAACCCAATACCACTTTCCGACTCGGGGACCAAACACAGGACCACATACACGTATTAGAACAGTTGAAATACTTTCAGGCTTCAGTCAACAATCAAAAGAAACTCGCAACTGTTAATTTCAAAAATAGCTTCTGCAAATGCTAACCAAAAGAAAGTCGTCTCAAAAACAATCAAACACAGGGTACATAACTGTCTAACCATATGAAAAACTAAACTCCATCGTCTTGCTGTCGAGAGCAATCATCTATACAGATATTGAGGCGAATGACCGCAAGGCCTTGACTGCACGAGGCTTCGTGGTACAGCCTTGATCGAAACAAGGTTTAAAAAGAGGTTGAATAACTAAGATATTACTTACTAGCGACTCTCTCTACGAACGTTATTACGACTTGATAAAACATCAAGATTTCAATATTTTAACTCTATCAATTTTGTTATAAGGTTTTTTTTTTTTTTTTTATTACAAAAACAAAAAAAACGTCTTCCACATAGAATTTTCGTTTTTTGCCACCGACTTCCGAAAATAAAGTTATTTTTCACTTTGTACTGTTTTTTTTTTGGAAGCCGGTTGGGTTTTTTTTTGTAGAAAGTTTTTATTTTTCACTTTTTAGTTGTGGTACCTACCCCATACAAATTCGAAAACCACTACCTGCCATATATACGTAAATAACAGTGACAGGAAGTCACTGTTATTTCATATCATCATATCATCGACATATTATATTAAGTGGGGAAAATACGTATTATTGAAGCTTACTCAAAAACTATCCAAGCAAAGTTAATAAAATTTATGTGAGACCAACTTGGGAGCATAAGATTCTTTTTTTGTATAAAAGGGATACAAAAAAAGAATTTTCAAAATCGGTCCACAATTGACGGAGAAATCGGAGGACATACAAAAAAAGACATTCTTAAGTAGGTTTTTTTGGAAGTCGGTTAAAAATTGCAGAATAAAAGCCGTCACACTAGAGGAGGCATAATGCGACTTTAATGTTCCCACTGCTGAAACAGGCCTCCTCTCTGTGAGAGGGAGTGGGCCGTAATCCACCACGCGGTCCCAGTGCGGGTTGGTAGATGTCACATGTCTTAGAATTTTTGGTTCTAGGACACGCCGGTTTCCTCACCATGTTTTCCTTCACCGTTTTGAGAGCAGTGGTGATGAAATAATTTACACCTCGTATGTCGCGATTGTTACCACTGGGCCACCCTGCTTTTGCTCTCTAACCCAATAAGCAATTGTTTAGAATCAAAGACTACATGATACTATAAGAGCTCATATAATTGTTTGGATTATTTTATGTGACTGTAAGTCAATTTATTTTAATTTTGTTTTTATTTATTGTTGACATAATCTACTCTTTAAAATGTTTTTATTTTATGAGTTGTATTGCAATTTGTGGTAATGTAAATTATTTTTGCATAGGTACTATTATATAGAATCAAGTTTTTCCAACTGAACAGACAGCTGTGCTGCTGGGGAGTTTGTTGCGCCGTTTCTTCCCAGCGGGAGTTTTCGGGGGACTGTCTTATGTAATTTTGTCGTTCCCCATGATGCTTAATGGGGATTTACTCGAGCGTCGTGGGGACAAATTGTATTTTGAAGATGGTAGAAAGAAAAAAAGGTCATGAGACCCTTTCAATGGTGGGGGAAGCGTGTACAGGCTTTCAAAAATGTAAAAAAAAACAGTAATATGGAAATACTCGAACGCGTCAGATATTGATAGTGTACACCTATGCCCCACGTGTCTCTGATGACGGAGGTATGTTAATCTGCCGGTTGGGATTGTGGGGGTGGCCGTATGGAAGGGTAAAAAATGATTTTTTTTCGAACGCGTCTGTTTTTCAGAGGGGATGCTCAAAAGACTGACGATGTGGACGTGACGCAAGCTCGTGGCGGCGTTTTTAAAAAGCAAAGTAATATCGCTATTTTAAAATACTCGAGCGCGTCAGATTATTATACAGATGGTTCAGCTTGATTTCCTAGTCGTGCTGACTCATAATCTGACGATTACTTGGAGAGAATTTCTTAATTTGACTGTTTATAAAAAGAATTGCGTCTGTTTTTCAGAAGGAATGTTAAGTGAACCCGTAAGTGAACCCGTTGAGTGAATGGGAGCTTCTTTCGCTCCCATTCAAAAGACTGAGGATTCGGACATGACGCAAGCTCGTGGCGGCGTTTTAAATATGCAAAAAATATTGCTTTTTTTAAATATTCGAGCGCGTCGAGATTTTTATACAGACGGTTCAGCTTGATAAACTCAATAACGCCCAAGAGTAATCAAAATTACCTTTATTAAAATACCAGTGCAATAAAATACCGTTTTTTTTTGTGTTTATCATAAAAAAACATTATGCACATCTATATGACATCGTGACCTAATAGAATTTGTGACGTGACAAACAACAGGACATTAGCTGACAGTGTCATGAACGTGAAAGTGTGTCTGTGGCTTAACAACTCGGAAACTGCTGAACTAGCGTCACCAAATTAGTCGAAGACTATTTTACTGCGTAACTAAGTGTGAGTCAGAGACCTTATTAACAAGTGAAATTATATTAAAATTTAAAAACCCCCAGCACAAGCATTTCCTCATTTCTTACTCCATCACCAGACCCTGTTCATTATCTATCTAGTGAGCCCAATCACGATACCTAAGTTGGTGAGGGATTTGGGTATCCTGCCAATTCCAGGTGATATATAACAACCCTCTTTTAGCATTGGGGGTTAAAATTCCTTGTTTAAAGTGTAACTCAAATACCACTCTATTTTTAGGAATTTTTGATTATAAATCTGTCAATAAAAACTATATGTGAGGAATAAACAAAGCAGGTCTTGTCTATGTATGTTTTTTTTATTAAAACGGAAAAGAAAAAAAATATTGCTTCTTTTTTTTTTCTTCTCGGCCACTTATCAGTTGATCGTAAATGTTAACAGCGCTACACTATCCTCCCATACGTAAGTATTAACACTGTAATTTGACGACATTTAAAAAGCCAATTATTATTTTAAAAGAGTTACCGTGGAATTTCTTGCCGGCTCTTTTCCATAGGAAACGACCAATTGGAACCGTGCACCTAGCTTCTGACGTTTCATAACTGCCCATGTAGGTTTATGTGAAATAAAATGTTTTGAATTCGAATTTTGATCTGAAATAGCTAACATGTAGTGAGGAAATTGAGCAAGTATGTACAAAAATGCCGATACTTTTTTGTATGAGAACTAGGAGCCTTTGCCCCGCAGTGGGACAGTTAAAAACAGACTGATATTATGACGAAGTAGATAGACTCCGCTATTAAAGTCCTGACTCCTGCTCACCCAAGATAAGAAGTTTCTTCTGCGATCAGTCCCCTGGACTATGAGAAGATTCGTTGTTGGTTTTGACAGTGCAGAGTGGTTTCTCCAGCGAGATATCCCTCTTTATATTTTTTGGAAGCATGTCCTTGTTGACATTGGCAAGGTCCATTACAACTTTATAAAAGGTAATTTTAAAAAAACTCACCATTTACTACTTGTATAATTATCAGAAGCATCATAGCAGTGATGCTCCGCGACCGCCATTTTATGACGGCAGCCATCTTGTTTTGGCGCGAAACTATACGTTGTCCATTCCAATTCACATTATTGTTGCACTACACACACACTCGCACTTTGTTGCAGTTGTTTTTCAGTTGTTGATCACATATATTTGGTGTAGGACCTGTAACAAGAAAATTATTGGGTTAATCAATGGTATTTTCAAATACGTATTATAAATGCGAAATTAAGTACCTAGCCCGGGGAAATAAAGCCGGGTCATACTGCTTAGCCTTTTTCCAACTATATTGCCGTATATTGCTGCCTATCTGACCTCCACATCCCAGTAACTTGATAACACGATACCCCTTGGTAAGACTGGTTGTCAAATTTTCGGGCTTCTGACGACCCATAATGACTGTCAAAGATCCACGAATGACAGCCGGGACCAACGGCTTAACGTGCCTTCCGAGGCACGGAGGGGTCTTTTTTTTTTTTTGATGTTGGGAAATTATCGAATAACTTCTCCCGCTCTGGGAGGAGCGGTAGGGCGTGTCAGACTTTTACTGACTAAAACCCACCCGTGTTCCTTCCGTTGCATGTGTGCCGGGGCCGCGATATCCCTTTCGGCCAATCTCGCATCCCTGGTCATTGGCCCTTACGGACCCCGTCAGTTGGAGCTGACATCTCTTTGAGGCACGCGTGGAACACAATGCGCCGTCGACCCGGGCCTGGTCCTTATCGGACGGCGAGCTACCCATTGCTCACCGTCCGCAAGCCCGCGCCTACGGTGGCCGGAAGTCGGCTCGCGACTCCCGACGACGGAGGGGTCTTGGTATGTAAAGATGGTCATTCATCCACGGACCACCCGTAGCAAGCGTAGCTTGACCTGATCGATCGACCCGTGCGGCTGTTATTACTTAGCCACAAGCCCCTAGGCTGTACGTTGTCTGCCAGTAAATTAATGAAGTAACAAATTTTAAATTTAAAGTGCGACGTCTCTTCGGTTCCCAGTCTTGAAAACCTCAATTGGAAAGCTCAAGAATTTTTAAATTCTGCAGTCATTGTAAAAGACATGACTTATTATGGTTTGTGGAGATGTTAGTAAGTAAGTTTGTTACTCAATTCCGCGTAAATAGCTGAACCTATTTGGATTACATTTTTTAAACAGGTAAGTATCTTCTAGAACATTATGACCACCCAAATTCCGTCACACACTTCACAAACCGACAGATTTTGAAAAAAAAAAAAAATCGACATCCTTATTATCTAGGCTACCTTTTATCGAGTAAATTCATTCAAATTCAAAATTCAAAATTCAAAAGTCATTTATTCAAACTAGGCTGAGAATCAGCACTTTTCGAACGTCAAAATTACATAAGACAGTCCCCCAAAACGCCCACCCTTCACCACTTCCTAGTGCATTAGCTGGGAAGAAGAAGTGGCGCAACAAACTCCCCAGCAGCACAGCTGTCTGTTCAGTTAGAAGAACAAAAAAATAAGATTCTATATAATAGTATTCAAAATAATTTAGATAATTTAGATTACGCAACACAAAACATAATTTAAATTATTAGCCATATGTTAGCTAGCACACGCCAATATACCACACAACATCATCGAGAACTATACTCAGGCAGAAATAAAAACTAAACGTAAACAGAACTTATCTAAATAAAAGCCACCAGGCATAAAGGGCGTGCCCGCTTACATATAGTTGTAACTGGAAGTTATAAATGATAAACTAGGACCATCGAGATAAAATAAATAAAACAAACAGTTAATTACTAATAACAATAACTAATATGATCAATTGTCGAGGTCACTAGCTAACCACATATTGCAATACAACTCATTAGAAAAAACATTGTAATGAGTAGATTATGTCAACAATAAATTGAAATAAAATTAAAAATAGCTTGACTTATAAAGTCAAATAAAAAAATACAATTATATAAACTCATATAACTTGTCAGTAGGTAATCTGGAGAAAGAACATAAACATTGTCTTGAGTTAATCACAGCGACCAACTATTCTTATCATTCGTTCCCCTAGCAGTGATAGCGTAGTGGTATGACCGCCGGACTGCCAAATCAAATGTCTCGAGTTCGAACCTAAGGCATGCACTTCTGACTTTTCAGTTTCATGTGCGTTTTGTATAATTATCACTTTCTTCAAAAACGGTGAAGGAAAACATCGTAAGAAAAACATGCATGTCTGACAGATATTTCTCGACGGTATGTGAAATGAAGTCAGAGGCCCATGAGTGGCATAAAATCTCTGACACCAAGTTAGTCACTAACCACACGAAATAAAAGAATTCCCCTAAGATGCGAGTGAAACCGCAAGCAACAGCTGGTACGACAGAAGTTATGCCATAGACAAAAACATTTGAGTGTCAGGCACACAATAGCCAGTTACCTAATTAAACCAAACTTTATGTAGTATGTAGGACATGTTGTCTGTTGAATATTAAAGACATAACAGCTTACTTCGCGTGTGGTTAAGAGTGGGTGATCAGCTGTGGTCGCCGTAGTGGTTGTAAGTTAGGTGGAGCAGGCTAATGGGTTGGTCTGCTAGTCTTATTTATTACTGACTGCGCGACAGCAAAAACAGGGTTTTGTTGTTATTTCACGCGTATCTACACGTATGTATCTTTGTATGTGGGATTATTTATACCCTCGAACCATCCTACCAGCTGGATGGATTTTAATACATGAGGTGTCTATCGACACGTCTAGGTCGAACGATGGTTAAAGACTAGTTTTTTTATGTGTAACATTTTTTCTCTCAATTTCCTTCAATCTGTGCACAACATTTAAGAGCGTTTATTCTGAAGGTGGGCAACGTCGCAAAAAGATGTCAAATATTTCACTGTTTTGATTAATTTGGCAATATTACTGTGTGAAAATAAAAAATGCGGCTATCTAGCGAACTAGAATATTGATTATGAAATGCAATAATTAATATCGTAACACCGAATATAAAAAATCAAATTAAATGTTATAATTGCAATTCATTATTAATATTCTAGTTCGCTAGTTAGCCACATTTCTTATTTATATTCAGTAATATTGCTTTAGGAATCAAAACAGGTAAATATTTGACAGTTATTTGCGACGTTGCCAACTTTTAGGATAAACCCTCTTAATGTAGGCACCCTAAAAATCTGTGGCTTCGTGAAAATGGACGGAAGTGTGTAACAGGAAGCCGGGTAATAGCGCGCTATTTGATTTCACCGATGAGCGCACGCGGTACTAGAGTTGGCCGCCAGAAACTACCTTGACAAGGGAGGCCCTTTAATGTAGTTTATTACCAAGGTGTGATGTCAGATGTTACATTATCTTAAGGGACTACTGTAAGGCTCGCTCATTTTTTTAAATAAAATCAAAATGGCGGATTTTAGACCTGTCTTGAAGAAATAAATGGATTACAGCCCACTCCCTCTCACCGAAATTATAGGCTGATTATCCCATCTTTGTCACATTTTCGCGATAGTCCGTGCTTTGACAGGATACTCTTCGACAGTCTTCCATAAACGAAAAGAGAAAGGCTGCATCAATCGTTTACTGACAACTACGATAGCCGTCGTATCAGGCTCATGCAGTCATCGCTCTTCAGAAATCTAGACTAAAACAGCTTAGTCCTCCATCCACGTACAGCATAAGAATCTAGGTACAGGTGTTCAACCTAGGTCTAACACTAAGACCTGAATACTTGAATCGATATTCACCACAACACATGAAATTGATTGTTGATTCAATCCGCGGAGTGTAGCGGATCGGTTTGCCAAACATTGGCGTATTGTGGGTCAATGTTTGCCGGGCTACTTCACGTATGCAAGTATGCGGACAACGGCCATACATACATACATACAGGAACTCTTACCATGGGGTAAGCAGAGACTACAGAACATCATCTGCTTCGTTTACATCCATACATCTGTGGGTTTAAAACGGCCGCTTTGGCAGAATCATAATAAGATAATTATTATGAATCACACAAACAGACAATTCATAATATTATCTGCGTTCAATTCATATTTATTTATTTAAACTTTTCACACTCAAAAAAGTACAAAGGCGGACTTAATGCCTTAGGCATTCTCTACCAGTCAACCAAGGGTGGTGAAGAGATTAGATGGCAGGTGCTCTATATGAGAGGAACAAAGATAAATTAAAAAAAAGTATTCTAATGCATTATAACTAAAATAGGTACAACAGTACAAACATAATCATATTAATCGCAATGCATCTTTTGACAGTTTTATTTTATAATGAAAATAACATTTAAGAGGGTTTGTCCTAAAAGTTGGAAACGTCGCAAATAACTGTCAAATATTTACTTGTTTTGATTCTTATAGCAATATTACTGAATAGAAATAAGAAATGTGGCTAACTAGCGAACTAGAATATTAATAATGAATTGCAATTATAACATTGAATTTGATGCTGTACCCATTTTAGGTGTAAAAAACGCATTTGGAAAGTTTCCAAATAGTTTTTTTACATCTAAAACTAAACATTCGGTGTTTCGATATTAATTATTGCATTTCATAATCAATATTCTAGTTCGCTAGTTAGCCACATTTTTTATTTCCACACAGTAATATTGCTAAATTAATAAAAACAGTGAAATATTTGACATCTATTTGCGACGTTGCCCACCTTCAGAATAAACGCTCTTAAAACTATAGAAGTAAAAAATAAAAATCTCATTTCTTTAATTAAAACTGTAGAGAAAAATTATCCGGTAACATGACGGTCTTAATTTATTTCATGCGGCAATAATTATACCAAATATGATTCTGATATGAATTGAATTGAATATGATTCAGCTAATGTGTGTCACCATAGAGGAATTGCTGGAAATTCAGAAAATGAATTGCTTTTAGAGGAATTGCTTAATGTGGCCGTTGTAGGCCCCCTGGTCATACACGCGTCACGAGTACCTCGCTGATTACCAGTGATCGGAGTAGGTAGATTGAACTGGGGTCATTGATCCGAAACGTATATATTACTATGGACATTCCTCCGGAATTGGTGGATTATTAAAAAAAAAACGGAACTTATGTAGGAATTGTATTCCGCCAGAGTGGAAGGAGTCATTTGATGATTTGCCATCCTCAAAAAAAAGGTAGGAATTGTAATAAAATGAGCAATTTTATTCTTTATTATTCTTTCTATTTTTTTTTTTTGTCACGATTTGACAAAACCCAACGACCAATCAGAACAAAGGATCATGGGTGGTACAATAACCGGTTAGGTAGTAATAATATCACTACCAACATTAACAATATTTAATTGAATCCGGAAATACCGGAATTACTTTCCGGAAAAATGGCTTATCCATGTTATTCTTTCTGTGTGCATTTATGATACAAGTACTAAAAATCAATCTACCTACTCCGATCACTGCTGATTACGTAGCTGACCTTTCTGAAGAACATCGACAAGGGCCACCTGATGTTAAATTGTCACCGTAGAACATCTCAATAACAGCCGCACAGGTCAAATGATCAGGTTAAGCTACGCGGTCCGTAGATGGGTGATCTTTACATACCGAAATCTGTCCGTGTCTCGGAAAGAACGATATGCCGGTGTTCCTGGCTGTCATTGGTGGATCTTTGACAGTCCGACATTCGACAATGAATATAAAATATATGATGGCCTTCATCATTCAGTCACGACTAAAGAAAATATAGGCACTTTGACACTTTTGACAGGTGCCCGGACCTCACAGTGCTGCCACGTAGTGAGTGTCATTTCAGAAAACCATCATTTTTCTAATCAGAACAGCGTCAGAAATAAGAGCCTTCAATACATGGGAACACTGGCGAAATGTATCTACTATAAAGGGTCAGATTAGATTATCTAGCGAAACGCCACATACGTAATGGGTTGATATCTTAACATGTCATAACGACAAAAAAAAAATTATGAATGTTTTTTGGGTCAATGACCGTAGTATATAGTTACTTGACATATCAGTTTAAAAAATTATATTTTTTTGCATAAACTTCACAGACGTCATACTATATCTAAATACGACATAACAAAAAAAAATGTGATATTCTCAACTCATACTTCAAGTAAAGACAGGAGTCATTGACCCCAAAAAAAAAACTTATCGTGTTTATATAATAGGGATGATGACTAAAAATTTTTTTTTAGTCCGTCTTTGAGATTATAAAAGAACATTGGACACGTATTTTTTCTTTTTTTTCGTAATCTAAAGATTACGGCGATACATTGAGGTAAAATGTGCCATGACGTCACGAGTATGTAGATTTTATACATACTAGTGACGTAGCGACCCCCACTCCCCAACTTAAAATGCGTTTAATCTAAGTATTTTTTTATTATTATGATGAAGCAATAAATACGTGTCTAATATTTTTTTATTATCTGACTGACGGACTAACTAGAATTTCATTTTTTTTACCCAGGCATCATCCCTATTATCAACTCTTATCAGATCTAGGGAGTTTCGCTGGCTAATTTAACTCGACTTTGTGTATATACATCACTACCTACCCTTACGGGAAATATTGGCGTTAGTTCTGTTATGTATATTTACTAAATAAACTAAGCTTTTAAAATATTATGTGCCGTCGGCTATAAATACTGTTAAAAATATTTAAATAAACAACGAGATAGAACCGTTATAGAATTTCGCTATGGTATTTTTATCTATGTGTGCTTTGATTTTAGCAGCTCAAACATGAGGAAATGTAAGAAATAACAACCAACTGAATAAATGATTTTATTTATCTTTAGAGGGTACTACTGCAGCTCGGAATGTGATGTTATTAGAAAAAAAACGAGCGATCAAAGTCAAAGTCAAATCATTTATTTCAACTTACTTAGGGCCGATTTTTCAATCCTCAGATAGAGAATTGAATAGCGTTTATTCCATAGATAGCGTGGTTCTGGATTGTTCAACAGTCTGTTATTTAGTATCGGACGGTTAAAGCCCGTAACTGAGCAATAAAGTTAACTGTCCCTTCAAGCCTCAGTTAGTACGTTATTCTAGGGACTAAATAATGTTTTGGCGTTTGTTTTGTTTGAGGTTTCAAATGTGCTTTGCTGACTCGTGTTTTCGTGCTCTTGTGTTGATGTTTTTGATTCAATTAACGATAGTTTTTTTCAATATTTTTAAATATCACTTTACGTACATTATTCTAACAATTTAAAACCACTAGGCTCAACTTTTAGTACCAATTCGAAAACACACAGAAAATTTGTTTGTAACTGATACTTTTTAATTAAACACATACCCACTTCTATCAAGATAGGTACAAAAAAATAACAAAAAAGAATAAGGTCACCTTTATTGCTGACCATCTGTGGATCTAAACAAAAGATAAGAAATCTCGTCAAAATGTCCAACATACGTTTTGTTTATATTCTTGTCTAACACGGTGAATACTGTATCTGTGCACCTCGCTTGCACATGATAGTGTGAAGTTGGTTAAGAAAGACCACGGATAACTATTCTTCAGTTATTATACGATTGGAAATTGAAAATATTTATTCGCCTGATAAACAGTCAGATAATTTTATACGCTAGATAACTATTCAACGATTTAACTGAGGTTTGAAAAACCGGCCCTTAGTAAAATAGGCCCTTGTAATGCACTTTTGAAAGTCAAAATTTACAAAGTACTCGCATATTTACAAACATTGCAAAAGTAGACGGTTTTCCTAAAATTGTACAAGTGTGTGAGGAAGTAATCACAGAATGTAAAAAAAAATGAAATGACTGATGATGAATGAATGAATGTATGAAATTATAATTATGTCGTATCTGTATGTATTTTACTGTGTGTACATAAATAATAAAATAAATAAATAATGTAAATTCAATATGATATAATAAAAAAAAAATACAATTAAATTACCAACCAGTTTGATTTATTCTAGATTATCCTATGGAGCAGGACCAGCATATTTCCAAGCATTATTACCTTGAATATAATCCTCTAATTTGTAATAAGCTTGTTTACAAAGTGTACTTTTAAAATGACTTTTAAATATTTATTTAATTTAATTGCAATACTCGTATATCACAAGGTATTTTATTCTAACATTTAACACAGTACCCCAAAATGTATGTACTTAAGATAATCTAATAATGTTGATTTTTTCTTACATACATAATATTTTCATAAATTCAAGGTGCCGTCATAATATTAATCCTTTTAAATAGTTCCCTGAGAGATTCGCGGCGACGTAGATTATAAATAGTACTGACAGCTCTCTTTTGAAAAATAAAGATGGATTCAATGTCAGCAGTCCAACCCCACAGTAAAATGCCATATGACATAATTCTGTGGATGTAGCTAAAATAGATCAAACGTTGTGATGTTATATGAGGTCCCCATTGTAATTTCTCGTCCAGTGTAATTCCTAGGAAAACCGTTTGATTAATAAATTCCAGTTTTTCTTCATTCAATATGATGTCACATTCGCTACTTCTAACATTAGGTCATTTAAATCTAATGCATTTGATTTTTTTTATTTAGTACCAAATTATTAACCGTAAATCAATCTTGGACATGAAGAATAGAGCTATTCACGTTTTCAAGATTTTGTGACTGTCGGTTGATTTTATCAATAATGTTTCATCTGCAAATAACACCATCTTCGGTTGATTTTGAAATAATTGGGGTAAATCATTAATGTAAACTAAAAAGAGAAATGGACCCAATGTCGAACCTTGAGGAACGCCCATTGCCATTTCAGACCCTAATGAGTTTATGCTGTTTACTTGAACTTTAACCTTTCTATCTTTCAGGTAAGATCTTAGTAAATCAAGAGCTGTATTCCTAATCCCATAGTACTCCAGTTTCAGCAGAAGTGTCTCATGGTCTACGCAATCAAACGCCTTCGAGAGGTCGCAAAAGATTCCAATGCCAACTTGTGCTTCTTCCTAAGTATTAAAAATGTTCTTTATTAGGGTGACATCGGCGTCAGTGTACAACGCCCTTTGGTGAAACCATAATGTTGTTCATGAAAGATTAAGAGAGTCATAGATAATTTTTATTAAAGATACGTAACATTTGATTGAGCATCAACTTTTCAAACACCTTACTGAGAACTGGTAGAATTAAGCCTTACAGTAGTCGCTTTAAGATGTGTAACATCTGACATCTCACCGTGGTATTAAGCAACGGCCTCGTCAAGGTCGTTTCTGCCGGACAACTCTAGCACCACGCGGGGTCCTTGTTCAAACCAAATAGCGCGCGCTTCCTCGGCTTCCTGTTAGACACTTCCGTCCCTTTTTCATGAAATTACTCCTACAGATTTTAGAGTATATTTATGTTCTGGGCGCATATTGCAGGACAGCAAGAGGAAAGATATTACATATCAACAAGCAGTGTGCTCGATAGGATCTCCTATTTGCAAAAATTACGATCTTCCATACAAACTTTAATGAAAGTTCGTTGTAATCCCCGAAAGTTTAGGCAGAGATGTACCTGTACTAATACCCACACTTCGCCAGTTAAAGTCTCATGTAATAAGAGACGAGCCTATTGCTATAACCTTCGGGTTGCTTCTGACAAATTCCAGATTAAAAAACTCAATAACTTTTTGCCATCTTGGGAATCGAACCCAGCTATCTAATTACGCAACACATTTTCGATTTGCAATTGAGTCAAATTGGTTTCGTTTGACTAAAATAGCTTTCAAAAGTTGTAAATTGAAAGCAATTCTAGTCAAACGAAACCAATTTGACTCAATTGCAAATCGAAAATGTGTTGCGTAATTAGATAGCAGGACCTCTAGCTCAGCAGCAGTCTGACGAGGCAATTAATAGGATATTAAGCTTATATGTATAATTGAATAAATAATAATATTAATTTAGTTATAACTTCATCGTTACAGATTCAACGGTCTCCTTAAAAAAAAAACAAGACATAGTGCTGCGAACAATACAGTGAAGCATGCCAAAACTACACCTACGCTCTGTGCATACACGCTTACACGCACACATGTACAACCATTTACAATCGAACTACACCTCACTAAGTGCACACATGTTTAGAAACCGGCTTCACGTCACTGTTGACATCGTTGTCTGTTGATGTGTTGATTTTTTATTTGGTCTGAGCTTATTTACAGACTATTCAGTTGCATAGGTCTCGTTTGTGGTGGACATTTGCACCTCATTCCCTGATTGTCTTTTAGCAAAATTTCCTGTTATTGTTTTTAAAATGCTTTTCGTGGCAGCGGTCTAGCTAGATAATAACACGGACAGCCGCACGTCACATTGGAACTACGAAAACCGCCTCTACTGCTACGCGATAAAGGCGCTGTCATTGTCTAATAGTTGCCATGGACGAGCGGTTGACCTTATAAAACAGGAAAGTTCAAATAACAAGTTTTGAATAAAGTGCAATAATAAAACTCATTCCGCATTCGTTTCGGATCATCTTTAACATATTGTTCCATCGGCAGCACCTGTATTGTGGCAGTGCTTAGTGGCAAACTATTCGCAAAAACTGTTTCGTTAATTTAAAGTGAATAATTCAAAACTGTGCCAGTGACATTCATCATGGTAGAATATGATACAAAAATAACTATAATATTTACTTTAAGATACATTACGTTGGCGCTGACATTAACAACGTTCATATACGGAGTGACGTCATGGTGGATAATGAAGAAATTTCGCAATTACAGAAACTACGTATGCCTTAACGCAATTGCAGCAAACGTCATAGACCTGTTACATTTTCATTGTAATTACTACATCTTCTTGAGAATCATATATTCGACATCCGAAGAAGATTTTCTCTTGTTTTTTAAATTTTTTATCACTGTAAGTACTTACTCAAAATCAGTGAAGAACCACTGGTTGATCATTTTAAGTCATATGTTTTAATTAGAGATAGTTAAAGTGTTTAATGGTCATATCCAAAGGAGATATTTGAAAACTAACCTATTTGGTTGGGTTATGCCTTTAATAACAACTGTTATACTAGTTTCTGTTATTTTTGTTTCAATTGATTTACAAATTACAGCATCTCGTTATGACGAGAAACATGACAAAATTATCGAAACTGTATCACTTGTTATTTTATTTTTACCCTTGTTACTAAACAGTTTAGTTTACATTGTAATTGTATATTCACTTTTTCGTGGCTCGAGCGCACCTACTGCTATTAGCAAATGGCGTCGCTTGTACATCGCCACGTTGATATTCTTTTTGAGCGACGTCGGATTATTGTCTTATTATATTTTTGATACGTGGATTAACAATGAAACTTTCAATATTATTTTCGAATTATTAAATCCAATACTCATGTCAGTTTTTTTGGTTGTTCTGAAAAGTAATCGAGAAATTTGGTATGAGTTTTACGTAAATATATTAAATCAAAGGTTATCAGCAAGGCATAGGGATTACGATATCAATATGCATGGGAGAGTAATTCGAGAGTCTGCTGACAGCCGAACGGCGGCGGCGCAAGCGGCGTTTGATATACAGCGGGGTAATTGCGTAACACACTTATAGTAGCAATGGCTTAATATTTGACAGTTCAACAATATTCATTGCGTTATTTTCGCTGTTGAGAAGACAAATTTTCGAACATTAAGAAGCAATGGATTAGCAATATATTTCAAAATCATTCAGATTGCGTTTGATAGTAAGTTACGCAATTAGGGTGCAGGTTTAATTGATAAAATCTCAGCAAAAATTATCGAAATATCCACCAGAGATCTATAATGTAATTGAATAGTCTAGTAATAAGGAGTAACTTTTCTTCTGACACACATAAAAAATGGATAAATATGTGCATGAAGAGTTAGGTATTAAGAGCTGTAATTATATTTGTCTTGCTCTAAATATATATTATTTAATAGCATAATGTAAATATGTCGTAGGATGATTTGATAATTCGAATTTTCGCGAAAACCCTTGGTTTATTGCGAAAACACGGAAAATTAGAAAATGGTGAAAACATTTCTGAGAGCAACTTGGAAGAAGCGGTTAGTCACAGTTCTAACCTAACCTATTTCAACCAAGTTGCTCGCAGAAATGTAAGAGATGGTATATGAGGTCCCTATTGTAATTTCTCGTCTAGCGTGATTCCTATTTCTCGTCTAGGAAAACCGTTTGATTAATAAATTCCAGGTTTTCTCCATTCAATATGATGTCACATTCACTACTTCTAACATAAGGTCATTGAAATCTAATGCATTTGGTTTTTTTATATTTAGTACCAAATTATTTACCGTAAACCAATCTTGGACCTGAAGAATAGAGCTATTCACATCGTCAAGATTTTGTGACCGTCGGATGATTTTAAAGATCAATGATGTGTCATCTGTAAATAATAACATCTTCGGTTGATTTTTAAGTAATTGGGGTAAATCATAAATGTAAACTAAAAAGAAGAATGGACCCAATATCGAACCTTGAGGAACACCCATTGCCATTTCAGACCCTTATGAGTTTATGCCGTTTACTTGAACTTTAACCATTCTATCTTTCAGGTATAATCTTAGTAAATCAAGAGCTGTATTCCTAATCCCATAGTGCTCTAGTTTCAGCAGAAGTGTTTCATGGTCTACGCAATTGAACGCCTACGAGAGGTCGCAAAAGATTCCAATGGCATCTTGTGCTTCTTCCCAGGCATTTTCTTTATTAGGGTGACTCCGGCGTCAGTGGTACGCCCTTTGGTGAAATCGTACCGTTGTTTAAGAAAGATGGAACTTTTATTAAAATGACGTAACATTTGATTGAGCATCAACTTTTCAAACACCTTACTGAGAACTGGCAGAATTGAGACAGGCCTATAATTGCTGGGTTCTTTACTATCACCGGATTTGAACAATGGAACTTCTTTACTGTGTTTCATGAGATCCGGAAAGACTCCTTAGTCTACAGTGGTGTTAAATATGAAAGCTAAATAGGGCGCACTGGTTTCGATAATAGATGTACAGAAGAAGTTTGTTCTCAGTTAAAATAGATTTTCCCTGCTTTTACGAATACCTGCAGTCGCCCAATCACTAAATAAGAAATTTGTATCTTTAGTGGAAAAATGTAATTAAATTGCGTGTTTAATAGTGAAAAGAACTCGGCGTGGAACTCATTTGGGTCACCTATATTATTCAAATTCTGAACACATAATTTACTGGCCAAAGAATTATTTAATTTCTCTAAACTTTTACATGTAATTGGCCTAAACCTAATTGATTTTTTTTGTAAAGGTATGTAAAATGTTATTTTTTGTCCACTGTGATTTCCACTGATCGGTAGGTATGTAAGTATGTAGGTAGGTAGGTAGGTAGGTATGTAGGTAGGTAGGTAGGTAGGGTAAGTAGGTAGGGCAGGTTAGGTAGATAGGTAGGTAGGTAGGGTAGGGTAGGTTAAGTAGGTGCATCTTAGATAAGTATTTAGAGCTGCCCGTGCCAAGCCGGGACGTGCAGCAGAGTAGTCAATAAAAATGTCATAGTGTACAGTTCGAACATTTGAAACTAGAATTTTAAATAATAATGTAGCATTACAGCTGAAGTGGAAAAATGTCAACTAACTTTTGGAGGCCACTGTAAGTAAGTACATAATATATCAGAAACATTATGTTTTTCTAATAATTTTAATGTATGTTTAAATGAATTCAGTAAAAATACGCAATAACGTTAACTTTGTTTTAGAATAATTGGTGTTAGTAATAAAACGTTAATTAACAGATTTTAAGTTAATTTAAGTTAATTTTTGAGGCCGTCGTCAGCCCGTCTCGTCTCAGAGATTTTATTAGTTGAGATTTTTTTTTCACAAGTTTTACAATTTACAAATCAGATGATGATGATGACGATGGCGATGATAATGACGATGGTCAAAATCAAAAAGTCGAAGTCGAAGTCGAAGTGAAAGTCAAAGTCAAAGTCGAAGTCGAAGTCGAAGTAGAAGTAGAAGTCGAAGTCAAAGTCATGAATTTTGTTTTTATGATTTATACGTATATTCGTCGTTGTATGTTACATGTTACACATTACAGGCGACTGCCGTAAGGCTCGCTCGTTTTTTTTTTTAATTTCCTCGCTCAATGCATAGTAAAACGTTGTATGATACACGTGCGTAAGATGATTTCCGACTCGTGTCGACTTATACACTCGCTCGCTTCTCTCGCTCGTGAATAAAATTGCCACTCGTCGGAAATCACCTACCTTCCGCACTTATAGCATAAATAACTATTGTCATTTAATTTTAACTAAAATTTTATTTAGTAAATAAGTGTAATTTTTAATGTCGTGATCGCCCAGTGGTTCAGGCCTCGCCTCTAATGCACGAGGTTGTGGGTTCAAATCCGGGCAAGTACCAATGTGAATTTTTCAATTCATATGTACTTTCTGAGTTTATCTTGGACATAACTGACATCGGTGAAAGATAACATCGTGAGGAAACCTGGACTTATAGTTAATATAAGTCTGAAATCGCCAACCCGTCTTGAGCAAGCGTGGTGATCAATGCTCGTGCCTTCTGTGTATGAGAGGCCTTTGCCCTGCAGTGGGACAGTAACAGGCTGGTATTATTATTATTTTTTAAGTGTAATTTTTAGACCTAGTTCCTTTTTTATTCATGTTTTTGTTACTTAAGTGTAATTTTAGACCAACTTCTTTGATATTATTTTGTGCGCCGTCAACGGAAAAACATATTGATCTCCATAAATACGTATTTTATTTACAACACCTATTTTAACCGCCTATGTTTTACAAATAAACTTGTAACTTGACGAGCCCAAACGCATGGGACTATCTTTATTAGTTGGAGAGTTCCTGTGGACACCTTCCTGCTCGGCCATTAGACCCTGGACTACACCTTGAGCTAATATAATTGTCGAGATAAATCCCAATAGTCGAAACACAACGAGGCTATCTTTGTTGAAGAGTTCCAGTGGCCACTTTCCTGCTCCATCACCAGACCATGGACTACACCTTGGGTTAATTTACTGATCAAGACAAATCCAAATAGTCGAAACATACCGGGGCTATCTCGTTAAGTGGAAGAGTTCCTGTGGCCACCTTCCTGCTCCATCACCAGACCATGGACTACACCTTGGGTTAATGTATTGATGTACTGATCAAAACAAATCCAAATAGTGGAAACACAACGGAGCTATCTCGTTAAGTTTAAGAGTTAAGAAAAGAAAGAAAATACGTTTATTTGCGGTACACATGACGCAAGGTAAGAACAAAACACGAAAATAAACAGTTTGGGGGAAAACATGCGTCACATCCACGCAAACGCAAAACGGCCATCGCTCAGCATAAAGCTGCGACCCTATGCGAGACAGAGCACCAGCGCTGGTTTTCAGCGACAGCCGGCGTTGACGTTATGACGTCAACCGGTGCAGCATAATATAGAGAAATAACAAAAAATAAAATGGATAAATACAATACTTAGTCCTAAATATTTATATAAAATATAATATTTAAAATGGTAACATTTCATACTGTCGGCGACTCACGCGCCTTAGACAGTCTGTGCGCGCAGCTGTCAATAAAAACTGTTTGACGTTTTGACATAAGGATAAAGGCATGTGTAGACCAGCGCGACTTGTCGCGCGACGCGACACCGGCTATTGTTACACCGTGAAGTTTTCTGAGAAATTGTATTGTTCGAGCCGCGTCGCGCTGGTCTGCACGAGGCTTAATATTGGTTACGCTAGCTTGGTTACGTAATAAACTTAACACGTCTCTGCTGCATCATCAGACCCTGGTCTAAACTTGAGCTAATGTACTTATCAAGAAAATTCTATGGCTATAACGCCTGCAAAGTGGCAACACAGACAATAATATTTATATGGCACAATTTAATAATTGGCAACACTGGTTTTGTTCTGTTAACAATCACTATCCCGCCAAAAGCTATTTAATTGTAATAAACTTTATCTGCATAATTTTTTTGTAATTGTAATTCTTGAGCATTTCTTTTTTAAACCATTATTTCCCTAAAGATATAACACGTACTACACGACACATCTGATTTTACACAAATCCTACATTGCTCAATATCTATATTATATTTTTTTTATTTGTTATTTGTTATATTTTATATTTATTATTTGTAAAAAAAAAATCACAAGAAAAAATATATAACCCTGTCTTTGCTGTCGCTCAATCGAGTAAAACATCTGTTTGTACCCGACTGCGCAACAGCAAAGACAGGATCCCCGTCAGTCTTTCAGACACCGGATATATAACTTAAAGAACTCAAGCAGGCCGAACACGTCATATTTCTGTAACAGCTGACGTCACGCGCTTGACCCCCTTTCGGGCCTACCCATTGACCCATAGCGAAATAGTAAGACAATGCCTTGTAACAGAATTTATTCTTCATTTATCCGCCTGTAAACTTTTAGGGCTGAACTTAAGCGTCCGGTACATTGAACTGCCATTAGTCTTAGTATTGATAGATTACTTCACTAAGACTTCAGATATATGCCCGTGACCTTGAGTGGTTAGCTTGCGTGTTCTGTACTGAGCTCACGCAACGCGTCGTACGTCCAGCCAGTAATAGGACTCGCCCATCAAGGAGCGCTTTCCCAAATTAGATGCATTATTAATTTATTATACATAAAACCAAAGGTACTTTAATAAAACACTTATATTAAAAGATCAATAATTCAATTATGATAAAAATGGTGGAGGTTTCAGCAAATACACTTGATAGATTTTGCGTGATTTCCGTTATATAGCTTTACAAATTAATTTCACTATGTAATACAAACATAATCTAATATATTCCAATATGAAGTTATAAGGAAATGCTGTTTTTTAACATATATTTTTTCTAAATCATTATCACTACTCGATTAGACGTGATCTTCAGTATAAAATCATTAAAAGTCGGTTATCGTCGATATCAGACGCACGGACGTGCATTCCTGGATGGAAGAAAACACAATCAACACAATTCTTGGAATACAGGGTTAATTTAAATTGGCTAGCGAAACTCCGCAGACGTGATGGATGTCGATATGTAAACATGATAAAACATTTTTTTTTTTCAATTAACGCAATGTAAAGATTCGGTAATTTATGTCACATATTTGGATGATTATCCCGTTTTTAAAAGCCGATATGGTACTTTTCGGCTTCTGGTTGATCCAACATCATAAAACGATATCTTCGCGGACTAAAAATGATGTGTCAATCAATCTGCCTAGCCTTTTCCCAACTATGTTGGGGTCGGCTTCCAGTCTAACCGGATGCAGCTGAATACCAGTATTTTACATGGAGCGACTGCCTATCTGACCTCCACAACCCAGTTACTGGGTAATACGATACCCCTTGGTGAGACTGGTTGTCAGACATTCAAGCTTCTGACGACCCGTAATGACTGTCAAAGCTCCACGATTGACAGCCGGGACCAACGGCTTAACGTGCTTTCCGAGGCACGGACGGGACGATCGACCCGTCCGGCTGTTATTATTTAGCCACGAGCCCACTGTTGCAGGGGTGCTCAAAAGTCAGTCAGACACGGAACTCTTCCAAATATCGAAACTTAATCTATGACGTCAAAACTGACCCCCTTACCAACTTGACCTTACAACAACTTCCCAAATGACATAAACAAAAATACCCAAGCGGATGGGCTTTAAGTAGACCAACATGATTACTTATGAGTCAGAGGAGGATGTCGTGCAACCAAACAGCGGTTGTGCAACCAACGTTAACAATGTGTCATGGCAGCGGCGCAGACGCAGGCAGCGTTGCAAAATACGGAATGCCCCGAAGATGTTTTGTTTTTTTTCAAGGTTTAGTGTCCACTTTCTTGGTGATTAAATAGCTTTAATTTTATTTATAGGCGAAGATAAAAAACTGTCTGAAAAATGGTTCTATATCATAGATAGATGGCATTAGAAGCATCTTGGAGCTGTTCACGTTTGTTCTAAATATGCATTTCAAGATTTTCTACACAACAATAAAATAAAAACAATTGATTTTCTTTACGAGTCCCTGCACGGCGACGATAAGTAGCTTGTATTTTTGTTCACAAAAGTCAAATTATCAAAAAGAAATCAAAGGGTCCGGTATTAAGGATGAATTTATCGGATATTCCAAAACCGTAACGTTACGATGGGAATGGAAACATTATGTACCTAGGTGCATATGTCCATGGTCCAGCGTGAAAAATAAAATAAATTTTCCGCAGTTTCTTTTTTCGGTACCTAGATAGATTGGTCATTGTAGTTTGTTGTTATTCTTATTAGCAGGAGAGGGCTGACCAAGTGACCAATGCCCAGGATGGGCGACGTAAGTACCTACTTGATCCACCTGACACCAGCTGATAACTGCGTAACACACTTACAATTTTTAATGCCTTTAATTTTGACATTTCAACAACATTCATTGCGTTATTTAAGTTGTCGGGCAGACAATTTTTTTCAATGTCCGATCATTTCGTTCTTTCGTGCTCATTCATTTTGTTCACTAAATTTACAGTACTTTTTCTAGAAAATGTTATATTTGAAGCATCTAAGGATTGCCAAACTACTTCTAAGGATTGGCAATGGGCAGGGCACATTGCTCGTAGAACAGATGGCCGATGGAGTCGAAAGGTTCTGGAGTGGCAACTGCGTACCGGAAGACGAAGCGTTGGTAGGCCTCCCACAAGGTGGACCGATGAACTTGTGAAGGCCGCAGGAATCCGCTGGATGCGGGAAGCACAGAACCGGTCGAAGTGGCGGTGCTTGGGGGAGGCCTATGTCCAGCAGTCGACGTCTTTTGGATGAAACGATGATGATGTCAATGATCTATGGATCGTGGTAGGTAGCGTTCTGTAGTGTCTACCTACCTCTATGAGGAAAAACCCGTGAGTTTATGTATGTTTCGTGGTCAGATCTTAGAATTGGCCATTTCATGAAATAGCCAGCTAAAATTGGCCATATCGTTTAAACTTCAACGTTTAATGATATGTCAGTCGAGTCGACGTTTGACCATATCATTAATGTAGGGTATCCATGGTTTAAGATGTAGTTAAAATAGCCAAGTAACTGCAACCAACTTGGAAGTAGTGCTGCCGCGGCATCGCTCGCTGCGCTCGCTCGGCTCGCGCGGTTGGTCACAGTTCTAAACAAACAAAACCCATTTTTTGGTCGGGTTGACACGTATGCGGCGTAAATTTATAACTTATTTTAACAGCTATGTTGCATTTCGTGCCTCGGCAGCGGCCGGCGAGCACTACTTCTAAGTTGATCGCTTTCCATAATATCATATTTAGAAACCCAATAAAAGTCCATCGACTTTTTTTGCGTGGTCATCCAATTCATACTTTAGTTTGATTTGTTGTATGCCGCCGCCATGATGCACAACAAAAACAAAAAATACATCAACGCCTCTACCGGTGGATGATCTAACTATTTTATGATATGATCACTAATGTTTGGCCACATCAAGTGTCGTGTGAAGTAGTCGTGCATTTAACTGGTCATAATATCGTCAATAGTTGAGTATTCAATGATCTTGCCAGCGACAAGATTCAATTCGAATTAATTCAATTGATCATATTATTTATTGTTATTAGTAATTAACTGTTTGTTATATTTATTTTACCTCGATGATCCTAGTTTCTCATTTATAACTTCCAGTTACAACTATATGTAAGCGGGCACGCCCTTTATGCCTGGGGGGTTTTATTTAGATATTAAGTTCTGTTTACGTTTAGTTTTTATTTCTGCCTGAGTAGTTCTCGATGAATTTGTCTGGTATATTGGCGTGTGCTAGCTAACATATGGCTAATAATTTAAATTATGTTCTGTGTTGCGTAATGTAAATTATTTTGAATACTATTATATAGAATCTTTTTTTTTCTTCTAACTGAACAGACAGCTGTGCTGCTGGGGAGTTTGTTGCGCCACTTCTTCTTCCCAGCTAACGCACTAGGAAGTGGTGAGGGGCGGGCGTTTTTGGGGGACTGTCTTATGTAATTTTGACGTTCGCAAAGTGCTGATTCTCAGCCTAGTTTGAATAAATGACTTTTGAATTTGAATTTTGACATCATGATGTGACCAGCGGTCGATGTTCATTTCATGAAATGATCATCTCTAAGATCTGGCTACGACATATGTAACTTATTTTGCACCATAAAAGAATCACTTTATCATGAAGACGCTCGAACCTCCATAACGTAAAACAATCTTACTACAGAACACACGCTTAACCCTCACAGTTATTACACACACAAACAAATACACCATTGAATGGCGCATGCGCATGCGCATGGCGGTAGGTACGGTAAACTCAGCTACTTATGTAGGTCACCGCAACACCTGTTCGTCCGTTAGATGGAGACGCGGATACGATGTAACGCGAAAGAGGCAAGGCAGAGGTGTAGGTCTTCGCAATATTGGGAAAAATATCTTGAAGGCATCTCAAAATCGAATTCAAAATATTTTGTTTCACATACTTTGTGAGTTTGTATACTGCTATCTAATTACGCAACACATTTTCGATTTGCAATTGAGTCAAATTGGTTTCGTTTGACTAGAATTGCTTTCAAAAGTTGTAAATTGAAAGCAATTCTAGTCAAACGAAACCAATTTGACTCAATTGCAAATCGAAAATGTGTTGCGTAATTAGATAGCTGGGCTATCTTCGGAATAGGAATGACGACAAAAAAATAAATTAATCCCTCTTTGAGATTATAAAAAAATATTGGACACGTATTTTTTCTTTTTTTACGTGATCTAAAGATTACGGCGATACATTGAGGTAAAATGTGCCATGACGTCACGAGTATGTAGATTTTATACGTACTAGTGACGTAGCGACCCCCACTCCCCAACTTAAAATGCGTTTTATCTAAGTAATTTTTTTTTAATATGATAAAGCAAAAAATACGTGTCTAATATTTTTTTATTAGGGTTCCGTACTAAACAAGGAACCCTTATAGTTTCGCCATGTCCGTCTGTCTGTTTGTCTGGCTGTCTGTCTGTCTGTCCGTCTGTGTGTCCGCGGCTTAGCTCACAGACGGTAAGTACTAGAAAACTGTAATTTGGCATATGTATACATATTAATTATGCCGACAAAGTGGTAAAATAAAATTAAGAAAAATATAATTTTTTAGGGTACCTCTAGTACACGTAAAGTGGGGATGTTTTTTTATTTCTCGCCTATCCCATGTTGTGGGGTATCGTTAGAAAGGTCGTTCAAAAATATTATGAGTTTGTGAAAACCATTTTTGGATTCAGAAATCAGTTTAACTGATTTTTTTTGTTAGAGTCAAGTGTGTCCCCCCCCCCCCCTGCCAGCTAAATGGATGTACTTGGATTTGTGAAAAAATTCACAGCAGTAGTATATATAACGAAATTAAAAGAAAAACTATCAGAGCTAAGTAGGCTGTACAGGTTGACGATTAATAATCAACCAAATTAAATTTGCGGTTTGAAAAACATGATCTCCCATACATTCCGTATGGGAAAACATGTTTTTCAACTACAATGTTAAGTTTGTTCTTGGGATAAATTCATCCCAACTACGGAACCTTTCATTGTGCGTGGTCCGACACACACTTAGCCGGTTTTTATCTGACTGATGGACTAATTAGACTTTCATTTTTTTTTACCCAGGCATCATCCCTATTACATACTGATTCGATTCCGAAAATTCTTCACTAATGGGAAGCTGCAGTATTGCTGAGTGTCATAGGATATGGTTTATATTAAGAGTGTTCATACAAAAAGTTGGCAACGTCGCAAATAGCTGTCAAATATTTACCTGTTTTAATAATTTGGCAATAATAATATGGCTAACTAGTGAACTAGAATATTAACAACTAACTTCTGTCCGTGACTTTGTCCGCGAGTCAATAACCTTCCTCAAGAATTGGGCTATCCAATGCAAAAATATTTTTTCAAATACGACTGGTAAGTAGTTCAGAAGATTATCCCCTACATATAATATTAGAATGAATTTGATGTTGTAGCCGTTTTAGGTATAAAAAAAAACATTTGGAAACTTTCCAAATACTTTTTTTTACATCTAACACTAAATATTCGGGGTTGTATTACAAGGCTGTCTTTTAAATAAACACTTTAGGGACAAGTGACATCCTGCTGGGGTTGCGGGTTTGTCCGAAAGTGATATCGCGGCCCCGGCACACAGGCAACGGAAGGAACACGGGTGGGTTTTAGTCAGTAAAAGCCTGGCACACCCTCTCGCTCTGCCCAGAGCGGGAGAAGTCATTTGAAGATTTCCCATCCTGAAAAAAAAAAAAAAAAGGGACAAGTGACATCATATACACGGTTAATTTTAGCTCGTTCTGGAACGAAAAGCCATAAACTCGATCATCGAACTCGAAACGATTGGGACTATTATTTTCAATAAATTACAATTTAAAAAAAACACGAAAAATCTAATTTATTGTTTTTTTTGTGAAATAATGAGAACTCGAAGTAACTGCGATCAATGCATATGTGTGTAAAACGTATCGACGAACGACAACACTTGCGAACGGTACCCATTGAAAAATCCATTCATCGATCAGACAGCATAAAAACACATACGCAATAGATAAATAGGTACACAAATAAAAATACGAAAAGCGAATTCAGACTTTATTTCTAAACCGTAAACGGTAACAAATAGAAAATTCACCAAACTAGGTACAAGGTAAGTAGGTACGCAGTTTACTAAAATTATTCTGAGAAGTGTCCGACCGGACTTCAAAAGGATGCACAACCGAATTCCGCGGTTAAGTGTATAAAAATAAGGTCTTAATTCGGTCCAATATTTTCATAGAAAAGGGCACCACCATCTTATAATGAACTCTATTCGACAGATTAAACGATTCATTTTTTCTGTTTACATTGCCTGCCTTTGTAGAAGCCGCGTAGCTACTCGCAAGCGGGTGAATCCACGCACTATTATTTTTCCTATTTTTTTTAATACCTTTTTGTAAAATAGTTGATAGGTCAAATTTATGTAGAGTATTTGATCAAGTTACACTAAATATACTATAATCAATTAAGAGCATGGATTTTTTATGATTATTTTAGGGTTTAATTGCAGTTAAAGTTAAACGTCACAGAATGGAATGACTAATGTATACAGGTAATGACAATTGGAGTGAAGGGAATGACAATAGTAGCATGGAATGATTTTTCTATTAATAAAACAACTAATAATCAGCCTCACAAATTTTATTATTATAAATTAAATAATCACAATAAATTCTGTTGATTAATTTCTTAATACCCAAAATTCTCATTCATTTATTTCTTATTTTAAGACATTAATAACACTTAACTTATTCAGTCGAAAAAATTAACAAATATAATCACAATTCTTAGTCTTTACTTATTGATTGTTCTTTGGTTCTAATCACAGTATTTGTATATATACTAGGTATGTATACTTTTTATCTATTCTTATTTTTATTCTATATTTTATAATCTTAACATTTTAAAAATAACTAGCTTGTCGTAATAATCCTTTAGTCTTCTTGATTTGATCTTTTTCTTTAACTCTAATCACTACATAGTATATATATATTTTTGAAAGAGCGGAGCCTTCTAATACAGGCATTGTTTGCCTAAAAGGAGGCTCCAAATACGTTCAAATGTAATGTAATTTTCTATTTGGCACAATAAACTATTTTGTATTTGTATTTTTTTGTATATATAAGTAAAAAAGAAATAAAAAATATGTGTTCATTCATTGATTATTCACGGCCGTTTCTTAAAAATTACGTTTGCTGCTTGCTTCCCTTTAAACGTTATTACTCGAGAGGTTGGTTGATGGTTGGTTGGTTGGTTGGTTGAGGTTGGTTGGTTGGTTGGAGTGTTTGTGATATTATAGAGAACTTGTTCAGGTCTTGTAGAGACTAGAGTAATAACACCAGCCCCATCGTCTAATCGATGTTGAGATTCTCTTAAATCATCTGACATGGGGATTTTTTGGAAGCCTAAGTGTTTTCCATGTACACATACATTTCCTAAATCACACTCAAAACAACTTGTCTTCCTAAAAGTTAAATGGTTTGAATATCTCTCCCACATCACTTGGTGCACAGAAAGGGTGCCACTAAACGGTTTCAAATTACTCTTTAACTGCCTTTCTCTATCTTTGATATTTTCTTCAGTTACCTGTAAGATTTTAATATTTTTAACGTGTTCTTGAATACATCTCAAAAGCTGTTCAAATGTCCCGACGTCATGTCCACACTTAACAAGAGACAAAGTCAAATCATTTATTTCAAATAGGCCCTTGCAAGGCACTTTTGAACGTCAAAAATTACAAAAAAAATAATTGATTCTAGTCGCCCCTTCTAAAAGTTAGTTTTCGTAACGGACGCGACTTACGAGTAGGTCGTGGGTTCGAACCCAGACAAGCGCTTTACTCGTACGTTGTGTAAATTATTTCATCACTTCTGCTCTCAAAACGGAACATCGTGAGGAAACATCATGTCGTAGAAACAAAAATTCGAAGACATGTGTCAAGATCTACCAACCCGCAATGGGCCCGCGTGGGTAAACGGCCCACTCCCTCTCACCGAGAGGAGGCCTGTGTCCCAGCTGTGGGAACATCATAGGGTGATAATGCATTGGCTTTCTTTTGAAATTAAAAAATCTTTATGCTTATTTCACTTGCTTGCAAGCATTGTCGTATAAAAATTGGTTTAGGCAGTATTCTTTTTAGTTATCATAAATATGGTAGGTAGGTATGCTTATTAAGTACCTATTAGCTCGATTGGTCGACACTCGATTCAAGGCCTTAAATACAACTCCCAAGCGTACTCGTCGTGTCTAGTTGAAAAGGTACGAGTACTAGTGATTTCATGATGCGAGAGTAGTGAATGAAATTTCAATTAGTTTCTCTCGTTTACGAGGAGATGTGATAGTGGTAAACACCGTGCCGTGCTTCCGATACAAACGAGAGATAACGAGGTGAATGAACTTACACCAACCTATCGTACCAGAAATGAAATACCTACTTGCAGGTACTTACTTGCAGCCGGACTCGCACACGCACAGCTGTGCCGCGCTACGTCATCACCGAGCGGATCGCGTACGATCTTGCGTTTATGAATGAAATAGTGTAAGCGCTACTAAGATTTAACTCGAATGACAGAATAAAAGTGATAAATTTCTAACTTCTATATTAGATGTCTTAAAAAAACAATAACAATGCTAATAGTACCTATTAATCGTCTGGAGTCACTGTGTTTTGGCTCCAGAACGATTTAAAAATAATCGTGTATACATATATATGCTATGCCTACTGCACTACCTATGCATTGAGACCATTCCAACGAGGCCAAACACGACACCTGTGCGATAAGTTGGTAAGGGAGTTGGGCATCCTGCAAATTCCATGTGATGCTGCAGCATCAGTTGAAGGTGTTCTTCTAATATCATTGAAGTAACAAAATACCAAATTTCAAATCGATCAAATCTGTGGAAGACGCTCACCATTCATAAACTAGAAAAGAGCTGATAATGTCCAACCGATAAAACATGTCTAAGAACCATCGCTAGAAAACCTGCTGTCAAATAAAAAAAACGCATTCAAATCGGTTCACCCGTTTACGAGCTATGATGCCACAGACAGACTCAGTCTGTACATATAGCTGTCAAACTTGTAACACCCCTCTTTTTGCGTCGGGGTTTAAAAATAATCATTCGTGAAGTTGGTAACCTAAATAATGGCGGAAGTGGTCAGCTTTGTCAAAAGGTAGTACCAAAGCACGCACCACGCTACCAAAAACCCATCTTGAATTTTATTGCATAAAACACACTGAATCACAATGGTTTTCATTCTGACAGTAGACCTACTTACCTACTTATTTACTTGACAAATTGCTTCGTGATTTTTGAGAATCCTCAAACTTTGCACTGTAGGACGAGGAGCTCTCGCGCGCCAGGGATTGTTAGATATAGGGTCGCATTATAAATAATTTGTATTTACTATTAATTTCTTAATTAAGGTATGGAAAAAAATTAATAATCCAATAATGCACCCGATTAAAATGCAACATGCAGATTTAAAAAGCTATCAAATATCACGATGGTAAAAAGTCGTGGGGAAACCTAAACTTGACTCCAACTGAACAGACGGCTATGCTGTTGGGGAGTTTGCTGCGCCACTTCTTCTTCCCAGCTTAATCACTAGGAAGTGGTGAATGGGGGGCGTTTTTGGGGGACTGTCTTATGTAATTTTAACTTTCGAAAAGTGCTTCTCATTGTGATTCTCAGCCTAGTTTGAATAAATGACATTTGAATTTTAATTTGACGGTCTGAAATCAGCCGGGGAAATTGCGTAACACATTATCAGTAGCAATGGTTTTCATTTTGACAGATCAACAACATTCATTGCGTTATTTACGTTGTCAAGCTGACGATTTTTTCAAACATATGAAGCAATGGGTTAGCAATATCCTACTAAACTCTCGGATTGTGCTTGAAAATCTGTTACGCAATTACGGTGCTGAACTTGACGGTCTTCAAATCAAATCAAAATCGCAATCACATAATTTATTTGCTAGAATGCAGGTATGGCTGCATCTACACTCGCCACATGCGAACTACGCATCAAAGACCTGACGTCACACAACATCCTGACGTCCACAAATCCTGCATCGCGCAATTAGAGTTTACCGCGCGATGGACATATGTACAATCTCCCAACTTCAACCTCTGGGCAGTTGCCCGCCAGACACGACACCCGCCTGGTCGGAGGATCCTCCCTTTTCTATGGTGGATGACTGAAATTTACACCCTGTTTCTCATACCACTAAACAGGTATACAAATAAGGTCGTGAAGAATTAAAGTCGAGCCATACATTCTGCCCAAGATTCGACATGCAAAATTTAATCGAAGGAATACGGTGCTATGATAAAAATAAAATAAAACATTAAACACAAAGATAAAAAATTTATAGGTTTATCAACACTAAACATGGTAAGTAATAAAGGTATTTATTTTTGAAGCGGCATCTTTTCTTCTCTTCAAAAACACTAGTACCTGCGTCAACCAGTGGGTTTGGTTTTTAAACTAGTTATTTTAACTTCGTGATAACCCATTTACAACCGGCCTCATATATTATATTAGCATATTTCATACATATTTCACTAAAATAGATAAAATATACCGTTTGGTTTCGAGTCATTGAACTGCTCACGTTTTCGTGATGTTAGTTGTCGTAAAAGTGAACATATAACTTTCTGTTAGTTTACCATTTCATTTCTGTTTGTCTTTGTAAGGTCAGCGGTATTTCTAGATTCAATGGTTTAGAGAAATTGTTTTTGAAGAAGCTAAGTATCTTATCGAAACTTAACATTGAATATTTTTCAAAAAAAGAAGTACCTATATGCTATGAGGTGTGCGAACGAGTTTGATGCCGAAAATATAGTTTTTTTTTACAGAATTCTACGAGGTGTCCGAACGAGTATAGTTGTTTTACATCAATTTTGTCCGCTTATCTGGATGTATGTTCCGGATTGGCGCAAAAGCAGCGGAACAGATTTGGATAATATTTGGCACACAGATAGTTTATGACCTAGATTAACACATAGAGGGTACTTTCAATCCCGGTAGTACGTTTCTGTAGGTAAAGATTAGACCACGAAAAAAGGAGTTGCATTGAGGATTCTTCATTTTGAAGACAAACTCAGACCACCACGCCAATAGCGAAAAACACTATCGAACATAAAATCACAATTTAAATGGTTTTGAAGGATATTGCTAATCCATTGCTTCATATATTCGAAAAAAATATCTCCTGAACAACGTAAATAACGCAATGAATGTAGTTGAACTGTCAAAATAAAAGCCATCACTGCTGTTTTAATAACTTACGCAATAACCCCGCAGTTACTTGATGTTTCGATGTCGAGAAATAGCATTTCAGAATTTTATCCGTTTTTCTATGCAACATCTGTCAAATATCATTTTTATTTTTCGGAAATTATACCTTGACAATACAGAAATATCTGTAGGAACCATATACCTACTGACACTTTCTTATTTAAAAATACCATAAAAAAAACTAAATTGATTATTACAATCGTTTCCTCTTTTATTAATGTATTTAAACTTTATCATTTATTCATAAACTTCGTAGATGTAACTGCTTGAGCACAATTTTTTTGTTAGATTTATAATATTAATATTTTGTAATCTGTCTATTGTAAAGAGCCCAAACTCAAAACGTCAACGAATTATAACGTTGCTAAATTGAAGAGTACAACTGTGACCTAGCATGTTATCTGAACTGACAGTTATTACACTTAGTCGGTTACTGGACAGCCATGATAACTGAAGTGACAGCTATTACGGTAAGTCGATTACTGGACTGCTGTCACGTCACATGGTTTTTTTGTTTACCTTTATTTGACTACCTAAACATATGGACTATAATAATTATCATAGAGTGTATTTCTTTCTGCTCATGCTATGTTGAAGCTTTTCAATATGGTAGTGATACCTGTATCAAGTATTTGGTAAAGACTTTTTTCATCATCAGCAGCCACAGCAGCAGGCCACTGCTGGATATAGGCCTCCTCAATCGCACGCCATTCAGCTCGACTCTCAGCAACTCTCATCCAGCAGCTACCAGCCACCCTGCGAAGATCGTCGCTCCACCTAGCCTGAGGGTGTTCTACCATACGTTTGCCGATCCGCGGTCTCCACTCAAGAACATGTCTACTACGGCCGGCCCATTGCCACTTTTCTCAACTATTTTGGTGTTGGCTTCCAGTCCAAGAGACCAGTATTTAACATGAAGTGACTGCCTATCTGACAGTCCATAACCCAGTTACTGGGTGATACGATACCCATTGGCAAGTCCCACTGTCAAAGATCCACGAATGACAGCCGGGACCAACGGCTTAACGTGCTTTCCGAGGCACGGATTGGTCTATGTAAAGATGGTCACTCATCTACGGACCAACCGCAGCAAGCGTAGCTTAACGTTTGCCACTTCAGCTTGCTTATTCTGTAAACTATATCGATAGCTTTGACCATTTTACTTTCGTATAAAAACAGCTAATCTAACGGTTTCTGTCAGAACTCATAAGGATGCGCAGTAGCATCCTTGTTTTACAGTTCCTATTAAATAACAGTAACTGGACGACCGTTATTACTTAATAAAATCTAATACGAATAATAAAAAGTTATTTCTAATTTTAAGACTCTTGCATCTTTGGCAATATTAAAGCAGTGTTCGTAACTCATGTTGTAATTACAGAAAAAAAACACTACAAAGTTTAATTTCGGAAGTCGGTGACTGGTTTTGAATTTTCGTTTTTTGCCACCGACTTCCGAAATTAAAGTTATTTTTTTTAAATGTCGCAGCATTATGCTAAGATAGGAGCCTTTTGGCTTTTTTCGTACGGAACTGCATTAATTTTTAATTTTACTTTGTTTTTTTATTGTTTTTTTTTTCTTTTTTATTTATGTTTAACCTTTACCTTTATTCAAAAAACATAAACGAAACGACACGACGACAAACTATTAATATCTTAATTTTCAAACTTTTTTTTTAATCATCGGACTTTTTTTTTTCTTTAAGATTTAAACTTTAACTAGAAGTAATATACCTAAAATTGCACTTTTTCAATTTATATACATATTTCTGAGTCGGCCGTTCGCATGGTTTATACTTATCAAAAAAAAAAAAAAATCCCAACACAACTAACTTTACAGGTTACACCAAATCGTGGTCTTAAACAATTTTTTTTTCCATTACAGCTTCTCATGTGTTAAGCTGTAATGGAAAAATATTGTTTAAAGTAATTTTTGTGAACTCATTCAGAGAACTATAAATCCACCCTTTCCGCGATTTCGTTAACTGTATGCAAGTTATCCAGGGAAACCTATAATTAGCCATACAATACTGTAACACATAAACTGTAACATACTTATTTGTATATTTATATATATAAAACTACCCGCAGTTTATAATTATTTATCACTCCCGCATACAAATGGACTGTCATACGAGCTGTTTAAAAGTGAAAACGGTCATATTATGCCATGTTTCAAAATGTGTCACTTAACGTAAAGATAAAGTGTTATCTGTGAAGGTACTAAACGATACTAAAATGCAGTAGATCAGGGGTTCCAAACCTTTTTCTGTTCGCGGCGCACTTACAGGTTTAGTATTTTGTCTCGGTGGCCTGGCTAATCGAAATAGAGAACAATGATAGGCAGATTGATGATGAGTAGATAGGCACAAAAATTTAAACATCCACAACATGAAACTGAGTTTTTATTTATTGTATAATTTAGCGTAAGTTCCTATCGGTGAGTGAGCAGCGCATGCAGCGCGCGTGATTTGAATTGTTTATTTTGTACCTGCAAATCTCAGACCAAATAAAAAACTAAGACATAGCGCTGTCAACAGTGACGTGAAGCCGGTTTCTAAACATGTGTGCACTTAGTGAGGTGTAGTTCGATTGTAAATGGTTGTACATGTGTGCGTGTAAGCGTGTATGCACAGAGCGGAGGTGTAGTTTTGGCATGCTTCACTGTATTGTTCGCAGCACTATGTCTTGGTTTTTTATTTGGTCTGAGCCGTAAATACTTAAGTTTAGTTTCCGGAGAGTTCCGGTAAAGAAGAGTGCCTCATGACGCCACACCGCACACTTGGGGAACCTCTGCAGTAGGTGATACCTTACGGTTAGGCTTCGGTGTGAAATAATATGGAGAATCAGTTGGTTGGTTAGGCTCGCCTCCTATTACTGCCATAACTGGCAGAATGTGTGTTTACTACAGTACAGGTACTCCTCTGCCTAGCCCTTGGGGGATTACATTCGTAATGTTATGTTATGTATTAGTTGGTGTGATAATTAGTTAGAAACGGGGCATGTTGTTTTAAAAGCTTGAACAATCCATGATAGATGAGACTAACTTTGGAGAACATTCTGAGATGTCACATTATAATCAATATCATGGACATACAAATAATATATCTATGATCAATATTATTCAATCTGTTATTATTCAAATTACCCAATGCTTTGTTATGTATTAAAGATATCAATGTTACATATTTAAGCAGCAACTCAATAATGTACTGATAAGTAAGACATACTACACAGTTAATGAATACCTGTCACTATAGAAATTTGTGTGTATAATAATAACACCTTTATTAATGGTAATATCGAGTCCGATTTATGTCATTAAAATTATTTTATTTGTATTGTTAATTTTAAGTTGACTGTTTATGACATATAATAAATAATATAATATGTATAATAAATAAGGTAAGTATTAATAATGTTTTTATGACATTGTATAGAGTGCTAATTGTAATTAGTGATATTTTATTAGGTATTAATTGGCATTAATAACATGGTACTATTTTAATGATTTGAATATGTATTTGGTGCAACACAGTGGACTGCGCATTCTTCATTCTGCATTCTTGACATCTGGAAATGTATGTATACTAATGTACCGTGTTGAACAATAAACATTTGAATTTGAATTTGTTATGGTTTAATATTTATCTAAATTGAGTAACATAACATTTTTAAGAAGAATTCGAAAAATTAGCCTTTTATCAATTCTGGTGGTTTACTTTTTTATTTTTATTTTCGCATAGTTTTCTCTTATTAGTAGGTATGTACTTATTCAATAAAAATAATTCTTACTAATTTGACCTAAAATAAAATTAATTTCCTGTCAGCAAAATCTGAGGGGCAATTCTCATTTTTTTTTAAACGTTCACTTTCTGTTCTGTCTCAAGAACATGTCACATATATCTAACTAGCTGTTGGCCGAGACTTCGTCTGCGATCCAGGATGAAAAGTATGTCCTTCTCCAGGTCATAGTCTACCCATGTGCCAAATTTCATCCAAATCCGTTCATTCATTGTAGCGTGAAAGCGTAACAACCAACTCTTATATAAATCTTATACAATTACTAGCTGCAGCCCGCGGTTTCCCCCGCATTATTTCCCGAATCCGTCGGAATATCAATATAAAAGTATCCCATATCCTTATCCAGGTCAAAGTCTACCCTTGTGCCAAATTTCATCCAAATCCGTACAGCCGTTTTAGCGTGAAAGCGTAACAAACAAACTCACTTTCTCATTTATAATATTAGTTGGGTTAGTTAGGATTAGTTGGGATTTCCCTATTTTTAACAAATTTTTACATTGACTGCGCTGATATGAGGTCACGATTAGATTTTGAACGTAAAAACGTTCAAAATCTATACGGGAATTGGCCTACTGATCATCATACACTTCGTCACCATGGGAAAAATCCTCACCAACATCAAACATTGGCCCCAATCAAAATATTAATAAAAAATAACATAAAACTCTAATCTCCACATCTACACATTCCTTTTACTCGCGGTCAGGCGGCCAGGAACCGGTTCTGAGCTATGCAGGTCACTGGAGCCCTTGGCCAGTTTTGCTTGTTTACGTGTAGCAGGTCTGTCTGTAGCGCATAGTGAATTTTGTTGGGTCGTGTCGGTTTTGTGCTGGAGGCTTTTATTTAGGTACAAGAGGAAGGAAGGGGGGGGTAGGAGGGGGAGAGGGGGTAGGTGTAGGAGCAGAAATAAAAAATAAAAAACGTAAACATACATTTTTATTTTTTATTTCTGCTCGAGTATAGTTTTAAATGTTTTTGTTGGTATATTGGCGTGTGCTAGCTGACATGTAAAGTAAAGTTTACCTACATAAAAGTAAAAATAAAAACATAATAAGTTTATTTGCGGTAAATATGACGCAAAGAAAGAACACAAACACAAAAAAGAAGAAGTTGGGGGACAATATGCATCACATCCACGCAAAACGGCCATCGCTCACCATAATGCTGCGACCCTCTGCGAGACAGAGCCCCAGCGCTGGTTCTTAGCGACAGCCAGCGTTGACGTTATGACGTTGACCGGGCACCATAAAATGATACAATAATTCATTCTTAATGTTTATATAAATATATTATTTAAAATGGCAACATTAATTAATTAATTTTACATAAGTGCGTACCATTAACTGGATAATTTTATACTTACTTATCTAGAAAATGAAATCGTTTTCTTCAGCTGGGGTTTACATAATTCTAAAACCGACTCTCTAGGTGACTAAGCACGAAGCAGCCTTCAGCTTTCTTTAGCTCTCGTAGATATGTTATATAAATTGTACCTACAGATCTATGGATGTTATACCTACTTACGAGACTTTCTTTTTGATACGCTACAGATTACAAAATCTTATCATTGGGATTAATTAGGTAGGATTTTCGAATTCGTTGTTCCAGTGGTCGCGGCAGAATGCTCAATTCGCACGAACTTACTCACCCGAAACGGGCGAATCGTCGCTCTTAAATCATATTATTTTTCTATAGGCGATCCGCACGGAGTTAGTCGTGCAAAGCGTTATTGGGGTTTTACATCTGGAATTCCTCAATAGCAGCCCGGAGTCTGGAGTTGTGCCCGGTTGATGGCAATAGGCTCGCCCCTATTACATGGGACTTAAACATAACTGGTGAAATGTGGATGTAGGTAGATACTAGAGGTACACCTCTGCATATGCCGTATGACTGCGTGATGTCATATTAATGTAATTAGGTCGTTGGCTGCTTGAGGATGCCTATGCCTATATTTTTTTTTATCCGTCAGGTACCGGCAGGCTTATAAAAAAATATTGGACACGTAATCAAAAGATTACGGCAATACATTGAGTTAAAATGTGACATGACGTCACACCTATTTTGATTTTATAATTAGTAGTGACGTAGCGAGCCCCCACTTTAAGTCACGGATCAGACTAACGGACTAAATACAATTTATTTTTGTTATCCAGGCATCATCTCCATTAGGATGTTGTCATTTACTTCACTTTTTCAAAAACTACCCGCGCTAGCCAGCCAGTGCTAGCAAAACTGCAATCAAAATTACATTTGCTAAAAGAATTCGTGGCTTTCCGTTTTCCAGCATACGTTTACCTGCTCACCCACATACTAGGCTAGCGTGAAGCTACAGCTCCGAGCAATTAATGACGAGAAGTCGACCGTTACAGGCATTCTGCGGGTTTTTATCTTTCGTATAATTCATTCATTTGTTTTTAACCGCTTCTTAAAAAGGAGGAGGTTCTCAATTCGTCTGTACTTACAGACGAATTGAGAGCTATTATAGTACATATTTTTATATATTATGTTCATCGATATTTTCGTCAAATTGTGGACCGATTTTGAAAATTATGTTTTAATTTGGTAGAGGAAGCTTGCGCGGTGTTCCCATGTAAATTTTATTAACTTTGCTTGCGTAGTTTTTGAGTTAACTCCAAATATACACATTTTTATGAACTCTTGTTTTTTAGCGACGCGCAGAATTTTAACGGTCATTGGCTCATTGCTAAGGACCTCGGCAGTGCTTTCCAAAAAGTGTATTTCAGTAGGTATTGTGACGCATTTGTATTGCCATTGTCATATTTGGGACAATGCGAAGTCTTTTATAGGTTTTTTAATTTATGAATTTTACTTCTTCACAGTTCATTATTCATTGCTGTTATTATGGCTAGTTAGACAACAACAAATTGTTTCATATTTTGTGGGTAGGTCAATCGTAGCCAGTGTAGTCACTACCTACCCAAAAAGAATGTAGAAACATGTAGATGACTCAAACCAAAGAGGATCTAGAAATGGGAACGAGTATCAACGCGTTTTGTATGAGATTAGCACGCAATTTCTATTTAATTAGATGATATTAGCTGTTTTACTATTGTAAACTACAATAAAGTAGGTACAATCAATCTGCCTAGCTTTTTCCTAACTATGTTGGGGTCGGTTTCCAGTCTAACCAATAAAGTAGGTAAGTAGCTAACTACATATTATATCAATTAGTCAAGTAGCGTAGTCTTAAGCTTGTGCTTCTCGGCTAGTAGGTAGATGTAATAGGTTTCAATTTGCTGTATGTATAAACGAATTAAACGAATTTCCATACACCATATTCTATTTGCGGCCCCAAATTCAAAATGGTTGAGTATTCCTGTCTTGAATGCATTGAACCAATCAAATTCATTCATTCAATTAACCTTCTAATCAAAACAGGAACAACTTTCATTCAAGCTTTTCTCAAATCCATAAAGAACTTTTAAGTAAATTGTGTCATAAAACTATCATCAAAATATATAAAAAATCTAATTAATACACTTACCGATTTATAAGGAGCAAAACAGCTGTAGAAACAAAAAGTATGTAGGATACCACGTAAAAAAACGATCCACTGTTTTCTTATATGAAGGAACTTTCACATTTTGCCACACACTTCCACACGCGATTTCCGTGTCCACTTTTTCTCATTTAAAGAAGAAATACTCTAATAATATTTAAAACACTATTTTAAATCCAAGAAAAATCGTAAAGAGTATATTCAATTTAAAAAGTTACTGTGTTGTATTTTATTTACTCGAAAATACCGCCATCTTATTTAAACATGCGCGCGCAGTACTGTCTGAAGTCAACTGACGCGGCGACTCGAAATTTACTCCGATTCATACGTGTAAACGAGATAGCAAATAAGTTTTCCGAGAGGAAGAACAAGACGGCTAGAGGGAGTCATGTAGCGGTAATTTTTTTCTCCTTTCGCGCGTCGACTTTCTAAAACGCCTTGAGGTGTTCGGTCATTTTGTTTTGGTGTTAAAAATTGTTTTGATTTAAAAATTCAAGGATAATTTAAAAAAATTATATTATTTTATCATATCAGAACAGTTAAAAAAAAAAAAACTTGTAGAAAGTTATTAAATTATTGAGAAGAAAAGTGACCATGAATTGAACCAACGGATAGTTTTAGTGGTCATCCATCAGGCAGAATCAGGCTGCAATATTCACCTGAAAATTAATTTTTCAGGATCTTCGTATTAAATTAAAAAATCCGGAGTTTTCCATTGACGTCATCACTAAGAAATTGTGATCATTAAATTCGTTCAACATTAACACGGCTCGTTGGTCTAGGGGTATGATTCTCGCTTCGGGTGCGAGAGGTCCCGGGTTCAAATCCCGGACGAGCCCGTAGAAGTGCAGTCTTCTTTTTATCATTCTAAGATTCTTTTTATTTAAATAGAAAAAATATATAATTATGTACTTTTTATTATATATTTGGCTATGATCATCGGTATGGATAGCACAAAAATATAAGATATTTAACATGTAAACTAAAGTTATTCATTGTATAACGCTCATATTAAGATTTCAATCAATCTTAATTTAAAAAATCACGATTGCATTTTCCATTTAAATTCTGCAGTTGACAGGCCTGCAATGGGGTACACACGGCTACACATCAAGTTAGACACCCTATATACCCATAACTACGCTACCAGCAGTACAGAAAATTGTACGAAAGGGACTGAGTATCGTGGCATCAGCCAATCACAGCATTTGCTGCTTCGCACCTACGCACACAGATGCACTTTTTTGCCAAACATTTTCGCTAGTTTCGCTCGAGTTCAATGTTTTATCTATGCCAGTCAGTTCCCAAATATCGTCCGGGATTTACACAAATTTAAGTAACGCGGTCGGGCTATTGTTCTCACGGACAGTGTTTTTTTAATATTTTGTTTTGTTTATTATAAACATTACATAATTAGTGTGCTGCGTGGGGCACCAATATTAATGGCGCCACAAATAACTCCACAACAGCGGCAGCTGATAGTGGTGTTGCGAGTTGGTGGTTATACCATCAAAGAAATTGAAAGGAGGACGGGGATAACGGTGAGTGATATACTTTAATATAATTGTGTAAGTATTTTATAGACAATATTTAGTAATTACTCCAGAGAGTCATTGCATCCAAGACAACGGCTACCATTTTGAACATATTCTTTTACAAGGCTGCGCCGACCGGGCGGGCGCGCAACAATAGATAGGTGATTAGTTAATTGTTTCTCATTAGATAACGTTTGGAAGGTGTTTTTATTTTATATTTACGCGACAGCGCCAAAGCGCGCCGTTCGTCGACCGGTTTGCAGCACCCAAGACCGAGCAAGATAACGATAATATTAAATTATATTTATTTATTTATTTCCCACTTACATCTATCATTACAGGGTAACCTATTGCGATATCATACTTATTTAATTATTTTATCCTAACTTATTATTAACCTATTTAAAAAAAAAAAAAAACTAAAGGAGCTTTTATAAGTTATTTTACACTTACACGAGAAAATTATGGAAATAAATTAATGATGCTTACCTGCTTTTATTAATAACGATCTAGCTTTGGAATACCTGTGGCTTTCATTCTTTTAACCAATTTCCACATAATATATCGTTTTGATTTAATTTCTGGATATCGTTTAGTAACATTAATGCCATATGCCATCTTGCACACTTCTGATATTAGGTGAAGTTACTTCGCAGGCAAACTAATTAGTTTAATTGTTAAATGTTTCAATTTTTTTTGGAATAGTGTGTTTATTTTTTGTTGTGTGTTCTTATTCGAAAGGCTTACTTTGCTTACCTAAGTCTTGAGTACGGTTTGTGAATCTCGCCCTAAGTCATGATTATTATTACTTATACAAATGTGTCTCTAAATGTTGATTTTTGTTGTATTTAGGAGTTTAGATTTTAAGGTATTGCTAACTATTTTTATTGACAAGTTTTATATTTGTTACTAGTGATGTCTCCCGAAGTAACTCGAACTAGGTATGTTCATTTTGATAGTAGTCTGATAACTATAATAATATTTGATTCTTAAATGTTAAACCTAACATTTTTTAAGTTGATTCAGCTGAATGTATGTTCTTTTGCATGTCTTAAATATAATTTATATAAATATTTACATATAATTACTCTAGCATGAGGATATTTCTCATACCAATTACCTAGTAGCATACCTAAACCAATAAACCATGTCAAGTTTTATTTGCCATACTTAGTTGATTAAAGAGGGTTGTCACAGGATTTTATTTTTATTTTTTATGCCTATACTCCATTTGAAATAAGATTAAACATTTAACTAAACCTTTTTACAGTCCGTTCAACCGATTTTGACTTCTATTACGTTGGTGGCATGACAAATGGCAGCTGCAGTAAACAGTTGGTATTGTAACCACTTTTTTGCTTTTAATGCCATCCTTATGCCTACGGTATAGAAGTCAGAATCGGTTGAACGGACTGTAAACAAGGTTTGTTTAAATTTCTAATCTTATTTCAAATTGAGTATAGTGTGTTGATATAAATGCTCACATTATTTCCAACTTTGTTAATGTTATTATGTTCATTGTTGATTTAGATTTTTAACTATCGTTGGCTCCTGAGGTAACTTGGAGTTATGTTTAGATTGTGATAGTTATTTAATATAAACCTTTCAAGTGTTAAATAATTAGACAAAATATTAATTCTTTGTAGGCGTTCTTCGACTGATTTCCATACCTGTCGGGTAATTTAATTCAACACATTGATGATCAATGAGTGAAGAGTCACTCATTGCATGGATCTAAAAAAAGTGAAAAGGTAGAGAGCTTAGGCAACATCCATAAAGGCCTATTCAGAGTTTTATTTGCCAATATGAGGTAAATGTTGTAAGTATGTAATTTGTTAACTATGTGCGTATTGTCGTAATTTTATTGAAATAAAGAGTCGATTTAATAGAACGTTATTTTTTTCTCTATTTATCCTAACCATGAAAAATAAACCAAGTAGGTAAGTAATCATTTAATCAATGTTGATCCATTTGGAAAAAATCCTATGGGTTCAAGCTGCCCCTAATAGATTCAAAAGTTTTGCTGTGAAAGTGCATCAAACAGTTACAAACTAGTCAAACACTTACAGGCAAACAAACATACATTTTAATAGGTAAGGTTTTTTCCCTACGGAATGAGATATTTTCCGACCTTCCAAGTATACCTGTGCAAAATCACGTCGAAGTAGGTATCGATTACATTATTGTGTCGTTATGAAGGGGCAAACTGTTTAAAAATTTGATAAATAAATAGTTAAAGTAATATTTTTTTTGGTAAAAAATGGAGAAATACGTGTTTTATAAAATCAAATAATAAAATAAAATATAAAAGGGTATGGAAGTTTGTATAAAAATCGGACATGATGTAGATTTCCGAAATACACGCGTGTGAACCGCGGGGAAAAGCTACAAATATATAATAATTGATAATAACTAATGGATGAATTGGCGCAGGCACAGCGCAAATCGAAAAAACACCCCATATTATAATAACTGAACTCAACGAGCACAACTTGTTTACAAAATAATATACATGATACGTATCTATAGGTATAGTGGTAGCGGCAGCGGCACGTGCCACGCACTAGATGACGTGCGTGAGTGAGATGAAATAACAAAAACATATCGCGCCCTGTCGCACGATTCGCAGCGTTCAACTTCTAATAGTCCAAAGTCCAAACAGTCTAGGTTGATGTGTAGCCGTGTGTACATGATAAAACAATTAATTTTAGTTTATAACGCCATCTATCAGCTATACGAAAAACTAGTATAAACCTAACAAAACCGAGAGATGGCGTTGTACTCAGCAACAACCTAGAAGTACCTAAATAAAAACTCGACCTTTTAAAGTAGGCACAGAATGTAAACAACCGTTTTGTTTATATCGGTACTTTCTAAATTGGCCGCATAATCAGCAGGTGGCCGTGGCTGGTTTTTGGCCAATGACTTTTTCTTTTCCCTTCCCCGCTCTCCCAATAAAAAAGTTTACAGACAAAACAAGCAGTTTACAACACGTGTTTTATGATGCATAAACTCTTAATTTACGGGCTCAAAAGTGTTTAAAATTGAATGAAAATACAATAAAAGTTGTTTTAAAGTGAGAAATTGTATTAATTTGAGATAAACATGTCGGGAGCCAGTACATCGCAAAGTCCACCGCCAATGGCTTCGATCAGTGATGTTAGTGCTTTATTTCAAAATGCCAAGAAGTATGAGGAACTTAATGTAATTGGGACAGGTAGGAGAGAAAATTACTTTGTAAATAACCTAATTTCACATGTGCCGGTTGATAAGGATTTCGCGCATTTTAAGTTTGATACAAAACTTTTTTGTTTGTTTATTTATTAATTTTAATATTTTCGTGTACTGTAGGATTGTTTTTAAATCTCTCTTTTCGTATTAGCGTTAAAGTGTTAATTTGATTCAATACGGAACTCGGTTTTCAAAGAATAGTATTCCATTTTATCATTCTGAAAATTGGATTGTTCCAGATTTTTTATGTTTTGACATTGTGACTTGTGCGTGGTATTTTTAATGCTTACTAAAGCCTACCTTTTTCACAAAAATCCAGACTATGGGGATACCACTGAGCATTTATTAATAAAAACCGTTTTATAGTTTGCCAAACCAGGGGATTGAACCCAGGACCTCCTGCTCATAAAAATAAGTTTTCATATGAATTTTTCAATTTATTTCCGAAAATTGAATTATTGACCAAATTGGTTATAATGAAATTCAGTATAATATTATAATGCAGCTAGTGCCTAGGGGCTGACTTTAGTTATGTTTGGGTGGTGTGAAAAAAACGGAAAATAAAGTTTATTGATCAAAAATTACACCATATAAAAACCAAACCCCATACTAAAATTTTCTGTGTAGTAAGTACCAGGGTGAGATCTTCCTTATCAGTATATCAATCTGCCTAGCCTTTTCCCAACTATGTTGGGGTCGGCTTCCAGTCTAACCGGATGCAGTTGAATACCATATTTTACATGAAGCAACTGCCTATCGGACCTCCATAACCCAGTAACTGGGTAATACAATACCCCTTGGTCAGACTTTCGGGCTTCTGACGACCTGTAATAGCTTGCAAAGATCCACAAATGACATCTAGGACCCGTTGGTCCTGGATGTCATTTGTGGATCTTAACGTGCTTTCCGAGGCACGGGAGGAATCTCTGTATGTTAAGATGATCACCCACCCACAGACCAACTCTGGCAAGCGTAGCTTAACCTGATGGATCGAACCGTGCAGCTGTAATTACTTAGCCACAAACTCCTCTATAACATTATATGCAAAAACAATAAAACAAAAAATATAATTCCTAAATTACAGGAGCATATGGCACAGTATACAAAGCCCGTGACCTCCACAATGGAGGTAACATCGTAGCAATGAAGAAAGTGAAGGTGGCCCTCACCGAGGACGGTATCCCTCTGTCTACGTTGAGGGAAATAGCGTTGCTGAGGCAGCTAGAGGCTTATAGACATCCAAATATTGTTAGGTAAGTAAAATTCCATTTCTATGCATTTAAATTTTTCATCCTCTTACGTAGTACTCAAGTCGAGAATCAGCACTTTTCAAACGTCAACATTACATAAGACACAATTCCCAAAATGCACGCCCTTCACCACTTCCTAGTGCTTTAGCTGGGAAGAAGTGGCACAACAAACTCGCCAGCAGCACTGCTGTCTGTTCATTTAGACAATAAGTATGAAATACAGGGTAATTTTTAATTTACTGTTAACCTTTCAGGGTGTGAAAGTACTCATTATTGTGAGCAACTTTCACTGTAAGACCAATTCTGAAGTATCGAAAAATATCAGCCGCTTCATACAAAAATGAAATACTTATCTGATGAAAATGTATGAAACCAAAAAAATATGTTTTTTTTTTTGTTGCTAAAATTCGTAGTTGGTCCTTATTGTCTTTGGTAGTTCCAGAGATTACTGCATTCAAACACACTCTTCAGCTTTATTAAGTGTAGATATAGATTTTAAATCTATGACATTTTATAATTTTGTTTGATTTGTTATTAATAATTATGTTATTTGGTTGCACAGGCCTACTTATTCCTTATACTTTATTTTAATTGCATTGCCATTTTATTTGATTCTATTTTTTAAGTATTGTGAGTGTGTGAAAACCATTTTTGGACTCAGAGACGTACGTCTAATCTGCGTTCGCAATTCATTTGCCAAACTTGTAAACAAACACGATTTTTAGGCAAAACAACTGTAATACACATAAGGTTCAGTTTGCGCTACAACTTCATATTTTTTTATGACTTTTAAAAAGTACTAGTCAGTTTAAAATCAAATTTAATTACACTTGCATAAAGTTGATGTTTGTCTAAGTGGAAAATTCGTGTTTGTGATTACATGTTTTGCCATTTAGGGCGTACAAAAACGAAGACCAACCAATATAGTGTATACACTTATACACTAAAAACAGTGATTTTCACAATGTTAACACTAGAAATAAGGACAAACTACGAGCTCCCTTTCACCGGCTTCATAAGGTTCATAACTCATTTGTTGGGCTTGGTATAACCTTTTATAACAAGCTACCCTCTTCTTTGCTAGATTTGCCTTTTGATGCGTTTAAAACGAAAGTAAAATCCAAGCTTTGTTCAAAGGCATACTATTCTATAAACGACTACTTAAATGATAAGAATAGTTGGTCGCTGTGATTAACTCAAGACAATGTTTATGTTCTTTCTCCAGATTACCTACTGACAAGTTATATGAGTTTATATAATTGTATTTTTTTTTTATTTTTTTATTCGACTTTATAAGTCAAGCTATTTTTTATTTTATTTCAATTTATTGTTGACATAATCTACTCATTACAATGTTTTTTCTAATGAGTTGTGTTGCAATATGTGGTTAGCTAGTGACCTCGACAATTGATCATATTAGTTATTGTTATTAGTAATTAACTGTTTGTTTTATTTATTTTATCTCGATGGTCCTAGTTTATCATTTATAACTTCCAGTTACAACTATATGTAAGCGGGCACGCCCTTTATGCCTGGAGGCTTTTATTTAGATAAGTTCTGTTTACGTTTAGTTTTTATTTCTGCCTGAGTATAGTTCTCGATGATGTTGTGTGGTATATTGGCGTGTGCTAGCTAACATATGGCTAATAATTTAAATTATGTTTTGTGTTGCGTAATCTAAATTATCTAAATTATTTTGAATACTATTATATAGAATCTTATTTTTTTGTTCTTCTAACTGAACAGACAGCTGTGCTGCTGGGGAGTTTGTTGCGCCACTTCTTCTTCCCAGCTAATGCACTAGGAAGTGGTGAAGGGTGGGCGTTTTGGGGGACTGTCTTATGTAATTTTGACGTTCGAAAAGTGCTGATTCTCAGCCTAGTTTGAATAAATGACTTTTGAATTTTGAATTTTTGAATTTTTAATAAGTTAACTATTTGAATTTATTCATAACAAAAAATCAAAAGTTTAACCTATGGTCTATCGAAGAAGTTCATATCTAACCACCGTAAGGACTATTCTTGCTTGCAGCGCTCGGCGGCTATAGGACCGGGCCGGTAACAGATGTGGTCATCGTGTTCACGGAATTTTGTTTTGAAACTGGTTAGATATGAACTTCTTTGATGGTACATAGTATAAAACTAAGTCGCTTCCCGCTGTCTGGCCCTATGTATGCCTAGATCCTTTAAACTACGCAACGGATTTTGATGCGGTTTTTTTAAATAGATAGAGTGAGCAAGTGGAGAGTTTATATGTATAATACATACCCGTGCGAAGCCGGGCGGCTAGCTAGTAATCTATAAAAAAAACTTTAAAACTAAAAAATGTTACAGCTTTGAGATCGGAGATCGTTTTCCTATCTAAATCTAAAATCTTCTTCGACAATTATTTTTCAGACTCCTCGACGTCTGCCACGGGGGTCAGTCCATGGAGAGAGATCAACAGCTGGTACTGTTCCTAGTATTTGAGCATGTTGACCAGGATCTGGAGTCTTTTCTGAAGAGATCTCTGTCACCTTTGTCTCAAAATACCATAAGGGTGGGTTTCCTATAGTTTCTCATAGTTAATGATAACATCGCGACTAGGGAATGCAATCTCGAGACTAGATTGGCAATTCGAAATCTCGCGAGATAATAAGGTAGACATTCGCTATTCGAGATCTCGCATAACAAATCCTTCGCAGGGACATCGAAGCGAAAACTGTTACCATGGATGATTCTGAACTGCATTGCTTTATTGTCGGTTATTAAAAAAAAATCTTTTGTTTCATAGAAAAGTGCTTTACCTATGCGGTCAAAATGTATGGAACTGCAGATTTTTTTTTTATATAACCGACTATAAATTTCAACGACTTTCCTATCTAAATTTCAGAAGACATTGAATTCATGGTAAACAATTTTCGCGTCGATGTCCCTGCCACCATGTATATATTTTGTAAATAGATCAGGGACTGAAAGCGGTTGCGGTTAAAGCTTAAGATACCTCAAAAATATACGGGTATCGGTTTAAAATAAGGGTTGAGCTATACCGATACCCATTTAAACCGTTGTCAAAGTCAAACAATTTATTTCAATTAGGCACATAAAAGGCACTTATGAACGTCAAGTTTACAAAAAATAGAATTGATTCTAGTCGCCCCTTCCAAAAGGTAGTTTTCGTATGGAGAAGAATGGGCAAGAAACTCCACCGTTACTCTTTTAAAATGTTTTTTAAAATGTTTTTACAATATTTTGCATACATTAATTATATAATTATATGTGAAGACGATGCATCTAGAATAAGATTACTATACCGCGATAGGTAAAAAAGAATGAAAATAAAGCAATTACAGATAAATTAAATATGTGACAGATACATGGTGCTCACATATTTACAAACATTGTAAAATTATACGATATTCCTAACATTTTAACAAGTAATACTAATAAGTCAGTGTGTGAGTTCAAGAAATCACAGAATGTAAAATCAGTGTTATAAAAAATAACAAATACATAATTAAATAAGCAACCAGTTTGATTTTGTCTAGACTCTAAATTGTCCTATGGAGCAGGACCAGCATGTTTCCAAGCATTCTTATCTTGGATATAATCCTCTAATTTGTAATATGCTTGTTTACAGAGTGTACTTTTAATATGAGTTTTAAATTTTCTTTCATTTAATTGTAATATATCACAAGGTATTTTATTGTAACATTTAACACAGTACCCCATAAAAGATGTATGTACTTTAGATAATCTGAAAAATGGTTGATCTATTTTATCTTTATTTCTAGTATTAAAATTATGTCTATCACTTATTTTATTAAAGATATGTAGATTTTTTCTTACATACATAATATTTTCATAAATAAATTGGCAAGGTACCGTCATAATATTAATCTTTTTAAATAGTTCCCTGAGAGATTCGCGACGATGTAGATTATAAATGGCTCTGACAGCTCTCTTTTGTAAAATAAAGATGGATTCAATGTCAGCAGCCCGACCCCACAGTAAAATGCCATACGACATAATACTGTGGAAGTAGCTAAAATAGACCAGACGCGTTATTTAACCTTTACATGATTTCGGTACCGAAAAACAAGACGGCGCGGCGCGGGTGCGCGGGGGGTCGAACACGTCAGAACTTGTGTATTTTAGTACTTCTACCGAAATATACCGGTATGCATTTCCAACCTCAAAATTCCGCTAAGTACTGAAAAAAATAGCGGTTTCGAAATATTTTGGTAAGCCTTATTTAACGGTATGACGTCATACTGAAATTTAAAGGTACCTTAATTTTTGGGTAATTATTCTGTCCCTGAAATAGATACAGTATGACAACTAAGATGTAACATCGGCAAAATTCGTAAAACCGATCACCATCCGAACTGAGTGCGCCTTCAAAATCACCAATATTTATAGTTGCTTTAGGTGAAAATGATCTTACGCAAACGCAATAACTTGTGAAGTCATATAACTGTACATACATTCGTAAAATTTAAACGAATGAATGTAAATTTTCAAATGTATGCTACATTTAATTTGTGTCGTACTGTAATAGGGATGATGGCAAAAAAAAAACTTTTTAGTCCGTCTTTGAGTTTATAAAAAAATATTGGACACGTATTTTTTCTTTTTTTACGTACTCTAAAGATTACGGCGATACATTGAGGTAAAATGTGCCATGACGTCACGAGTATGTAGATTTTATACGTACTAGTGACGTATCGACCCCCACTCCCCAACTTAAAATGCGTTTTATCTAAGTAATTTTGTATTAATATGATAAAGCAAAAAATACGTGTCAAATATTTTTTTATTATCTGACTGACGGACTAATTAGAATTTCATTTTTTTTACCCAGGCATCATCCCTACTGCTTTATATTTTGCAGTAAATTACCTGCGTTATGTCATCGCGCTTCTCTTTCTTTTCTATGTCGTCCGACAGTGACCGCGCTTTAGCGGTTGTCAGCCTCTTAACACGACATTCACAGGCTTTATTTTTTTAATTTTTTTTTTGAGTGGGAAATTATCAATTAACTTCTCCCGCTCTGGGCGGAGTAGAAGGGTGTGTCAGACTTTTATTGACTAAAACCCACCCATGTTCCGTCTGTTGCCCGTGTGCCGGGGCCGCGATATCCCTTTCGGACAAACCCGCAACCCCAGCAGCGACATTCACAGTCTGGAATATTTATCATAATAATCATGGCATAAATACTTCTTTTCCAGAGCATGTCGTTCGACATACTATCAGGAATCGACTTCCTACATTCTCACCGCATCGTGCACCGAGATTTGAAACCTCACAACCTGCTGGTGACATGTGGGGGCCGCGTGAAGCTCGCTGACTTCGGGCTCGCTAAGACTTACGATACGGATATGAAGTTAACTAGTGTGGTACTGAAGTGATTTTTTATTATTTATTTGAGACAGATTCTGAAAGTGGGCAACGTCGCCAATAGCTGTCAAAATTCAAAAGTCATTTATTCAAACAAGGCTGAGAATCAGCACTTTTCGAACGTCAAAATTACATAAGACAGTCCCCCAAAACGCCCACCCTTCACCACTTCCTAGTGCGTTAGCTGGGAAGAAGAAGTGGCGCAACAAACTCCCCAGTAGCACTGCTGTCTGTTCAATTGGAAAAACTTGATTCTATACTGTCGGTGTCTCAAATTTGGTAATATTACTGAAAATAGCTTGAAATAAAGCAAATAGGGAAGATAACTAAAAATATTTTTGTTGTTCGTCAGGCAGAATATTAATAACTAATATTTTACACGTATTTTTTCTATTTTTTTGATGTTATACTTACGTCTGACGTAGCGACCCCCACTACTATTGCGGTTTCTAATATCATTTTTTTTTCTAAACTGAATAGTTTGCGCGAGAGACACTTCCAAAGTGGTAAAATGTATGTCCCCCCCTGTAACTTCTAAAATAAGAGAATGATAAAACTAAAAAAAATACGTGTAAAATATTAGAAAGTGACTCTTTTTAAGTCTTACTGCCAAACACTATACATGTGCAGCCTGTGGGTTACCTACACACTTGGGTCATACAACGCACTGCTTGTTCAATACAACAACGCGTTTAGGGTGCTGCTGGGACTACCAGGTTTCTGCAGTGCTTCAACTATGTTCGCGGAGGCGCACACTGATGTGTTTCATGCTCTTATAAGGAAGCAGTGTGCGTCACTGCTGAGTCGTGTTAGGTCCAGTAGTGACAGTTTGTTAAGCATGTTCGCCGACAGGTGGGACTCACCACTGCTGCGCCACTGGATACTTTTGCATGCAGCACTGTGAGCAGTGGTTAGTTCTTCCCGGTCCTAATGTGTGTAACTGTGTCCTTAACTGTATTTTATTTTACGTGATATTTTATTTTTAATCAGAATTAGTTTTTAAATGTGTGTAGTATGTAATTATGGATTTTTAATCTGAAATAAATGTTATTATTATAAATCGTAAACCACAATTTACCTTTCATTCAATCAACTCAAATATAAAAATAATAATACTAAACCTTAATTTGTTTTTGTGATAAATTAATCCTAACTACGGAAGACGGAACCCTTCATTGTGCGTGGTGCTACACGCACTTGGCCGGTTTTTTCAATTGTTTTTTTTTCTATGTTCCAGGTGGTCACCCTTTGGTACCGTCCCCCAGAAGTACTACTAGGCACATCGTACAACACGGCGGTAGATGTGTGGTCAGCAGGATGCGTGCTAGCACAGCTACACACCAGGTGAGGCTATTCATTTATTTAGCAGTACACCCTGATTCAAACTTAATGGCAGCTCGGAACATGAGGCGAGTCGCTGCGCAGTAACGTATTCACGTGTCAGCGGGGGTGAGGGGTGCGGTACTGCGCAGCCAGTAGCGCACTTCCGAGCCGTGTACCTGAGCGACCTCGCTCTGCTCTGGTGAAAATAGAGAATGCTCATTTAATAGTATAGAAAAGTTCATATTAATTCCATGCTGCCATGATAGTAGGTACTTACTTATTCCATGCTGCCATGATAGTAGGTACTTACTAATTCCATGCTGCCATGATAGTAGGTACTTACTAATTCCATGCTGTCATGATAGTAGGTAGGTACTTACTAATTCCATGCTGCCATGATAGTAGGTACTTACTAATTCCATGCTGTCATGATAGTAGGTAGGTACTTACTAATTCCATGCTGCCATGATAGTAGGTACTTACTAATTCCATGCTGCCAGGATAGTAGGTACTTACTAATTCCATGCTGCCATGAAAGTAGGTACTTACTAATTCCATGATGCCATGTCATTATTCCAAGGTCATCTTGTTCTAAACTTTGGGCGGCCGAGCTCTGCTCGGATGGAAAATACGGAGAAAATGAATCTTCCCAGTTCTGAGACCTAGCTAGATCGATTTTTCGCCCCCGTAAACCCCTATATAGCAACTTTCATTGAAATCGTTAGAGCTGTTTTCGAGAACGTGATTACAAATATATACACAAATATTGCTCATTTAAAAGTATAGGATTAAGGCTAAAGCGTCATGGTAGCCCGCAAAATTCAAATTTTCTTACGTTTTTTGCAATTTGCAGGTCAGTACCATGTTGTATGTTGATCTAAATATGATTTGCGGCCGTATCAAATGTTTATTTATAGAATTATAATCATAAAAATGATCAATACAACTCTCTAAGTTCATACTCGTATAATCGCATTGAATGACTATTTCATAAAATCATGATATTTGACGATTATGCTTACTTATGGAGTTGTATTGCTGATTGTAATGATTATAATTATGTAAAGCCATATTGGTTACGGTCGCAAATCATATTTTAATCAACATAAAACCTCACATTGACCTGCAAAGTGTAATAAAACTAAACAAAATGTGAATTTCGCGGGCTACCTTAGCGCATGCCCCTTAAAGGCGAAAGCGCAAAGTTTAAATTACCCTATTAAATAAGTATTTAATTAAATCATGACATTTGAGGGTAATTCTTACTAAGGCCCACTTGCGCGTTCATGTGTTAAGCTAAATAACTCTGAGTTAAGAGCGTTTATCCTAAAAGTTGACGACGTCTCAAATAGCTATCAAATATTTACCTGTTTTCATTAATTTGGCAATATTACTGTACGGAAATACGAAATGTGGCTAACTAGTGAACTAGAATATTGATTATGAAATGCAATAATGCCGTTGGTCCCGGCTGTCAGTCGTGGATCTGCGACAGTCGTTACGGGTCGTCAGAAGCACGAAAGTCTAACAACCAATCTTACCAAGTAGTATCGTATTACCCAGTAACTGGGTTGTGGAGGTCAGATAGGCAGTCGCTCAATGTAAAATACTAGTATTCAGCTGCTTAGTTAGACTGGAAGCTAACGCCAACATAGTTGGGAAAAGGCTAGGCTAGATTGATTTTGTAGAAGTAGTGAATCATGTCAGATATTTTATGTTGTAATATTCTGTTCCAGGAAACCTCTGCTGCCGGGAGCCTCCGACTCCGACCAGCTGCACGAGATATTCAGGTAAATAATATGATCAATTAGATAAATTCTTCCAACCGACTTCCAAAAAGGAGGAGGTTATATGTTCGTCGCGTATGTATGTATTTTTATTTTTGTTCGCCGATTTCTCCGTCAATTGTGAACCGATTTTGAAAACTCTTTTTTGTATGAAAGGCTATGCTCCCAAGTGGGTCCCATATAAAGTTTTTATGGGTATGAGGAACAGGGTGTAAAGTTCACTCATCCACCATAGAAAAGGGAGGATCTTCCGACCAGACAACAACGTCTCAAATAGATGTCAAATATTTTGCAGTTTTAATTAATTTGGCAATATTACTCTATGGAAATAAAAATGTGGCTAACTAGAGAACTAGAATATTGATTATGAAATGGAATGATTAATATCTTAACGCCGAATATTTAGTTGTAGATGTAAAACAAGTATTTGGTAACTTTCAAATGCCTTTTTTACACCTAAAACGGGTACAATATCAAATACATGTTATAATTGCAATTCATTATTAATACTCTAGTTCGCTAGTTAGCCACATTTCTTATTTCCATACAGTAATATAGCCAAATTAATAAAAAAAGGTAAATTTTTGCCAACTATTTGCGACGTTGCCAACTCTTAGGATAAACGCTCTTAAGATTTGTAAGAAAAGAAAGAAAGAAAATCTTAATGCCATCATCATCATCTACCTAGCCTTTCCCAACTATGTTGGGGTCAGCTTCCAGTCTAACCAGATGCAGCTGAATACCAGTATTTTACATGGACCAACTACCTATCTGACCTCCACAACCCAGTAACTGGGTAATACGATACCCCTTGGTAAGACTGGTGTCAGACTATCGGGCTTTCTGTCGACCCGTAAAAACTGTCAAAGGTACATTGCCGAATTTTAATTTAATTTAAAATCTTTTTTCATATTTTTCAGATTAATAGGCAGACCGTCTCGTCAGGAATGGCCTGAAAACGTCTCTATAATGCTGGACAGCTTTCCTGAGTACCAGGCTCAAGACCTAGAAGAGATCATACCCAGGATACACCCACATGCACTAGAACTTATCAAGGTAATGAAACCCTACAGTCCGGCCGTTGAGAGATTGCGTTCTTGACACCTGTCAGTTTCATACTAACGAGTATGTGTTTTGCGAATTTGATCCTTATTACAACAAAAAATTGTCCAACTGACAGGTGTCAGGATAGCGTTCTCTCCGTGTATTCCCGTCCGTCTCACTGCCGTTGTCCCACTAGTGGGACGTTAGAAATTACGTTTAGACTTTATATTAATAGCCTGTACATATAAACGTAATTTCTAACGTTTAATTTTTATGATGCCAACAATCGATGCAGGTCATTTCTCATATTTTATGATGCCAATAGATGCAGTTTCGTATAAGGATTCAAAGGCTCTGTTATGCTAGCCACAACAACAATTTACTTGTGCAAATTTAGGCTTGCGCAAGAGTGGCGTGACTACCATGGTTTCTTCCTCATGAATCACTCCGTCCATTGTTCGGTTCAAACCGTATCAAAATCCGTTCGGTATTTGAAACAAAAGCTATCTCCTTTTGTTCTCAAATCAAATAAAATTATTACGCGTATTCGTTCAAAATTAGAAATTCAATTCTTTTATTTTTTATTTACGGCCAGTCTATCCATCATGAAAAGTAGGATGGAGTCTCCTTTCCCACGAAATGTAAGGGAAAAGGTTTTAGCGATTTCTGACTTTTGTAGTACTCAAACCTCAGTTGGTCCGATAGAGCTTTTTGATCCATATAAGAAAAGTTTCCATTTTCTTGCTGACTGTCCGATTTTTTCAAAAGCTGTGAATGCAGATCAAAATCTCTCAAAAAGCAATTTCCTAAGACCATTTTCTTGTAGCAATAACGGTTGAGGGACCTGCCCTTACTGCCCCATCTCCAAAATCCAACCTGTATAACTCGGAACCCAAATCGTTCTCGACTATGACGACTTAGTAAAAAATAATGCGTTATACGTATATGTGTACTTTAAAAATATGCAATTAATATTAATGACAGCAAAAAAAAAAAAACCCAGAATGGGTAATCTCCTTTGCGCCTTGCAACACACATTTTGTAAATGTTCGTAGGCGGCGGTGACCACATCCCGACAATAGGGATGTTGCCTGTGTAAAAAAAAATCAGATTAAAAAAAAAAATTGTATACGTATTTAGAACACAAACAATTCAGTTTTCTTGAACAAAAAAAAAAACATGTGTGCAATTCATACGTGGTAGAAGTGAAACCTTAAAAAATTTAGGCCCAAGCAAACTCCCACTATGCCTTGGTGAACACTAGTGGAAGGGGTACGAAGCAGAGCACAAAGAGAACCACGAATATAAGAAACACTGTATAATGCTTCCTATCTCATTTTCTCCCATATTAAATCTTATGAATTTATGTGTCTGTGTCTTTTTACTGCCGCTTTTTCGTTTCAGTTTTCACTTCAAAAATATTAGACACCTTTTTTTTGCATTATCATATTAATAAAAAATTATTTAGATACAACGCATTAAACTTGTGGAGTGGGGGCTCGCTACGTCACAATTCAGTATAAAATCTGCTGGCCAGTGACTATCATGCCCCCCCCGACCCTTGCTCGAAGATGCGCCAGCCCGCGTCGATGCTGAGCCTGTAGCTTTAAATTCCCCGACTAATAATAATGAAATACTTTTGATCCAGCCTGTCCCTCTTGCTGTCCTCCCCCCAGCGAACGCCCTAAGCCGAGGTTCGTACCCCACAGGGGGTGCCCTTAGCGAGCGTTCGCCTAGTTTTAATTACCATAGTTTTGCCCCTGGCTGGAGGCTTTGAGTGTAGAAGCTTAAGGCAGCTACAGAATTGACCGGTTAAGTAGTCATGACCTCAGTGGTCAGCAACGAGATGCCCTACATAAAAATTAAAGAAAAAGACTATCATGCCACATTTTGTGGCATGATAGTCACTGGCCGGTAGACTCAATGTATTGCCGTAATCTCTTGATTACATAAAAAAAGAAAAAATACGTGTCCAATATTTGTAATAATCTGTCTGACGGATATATTGTTTTGTTTTGTTTTTGTTGTTTGTTTGCAAAAAATAAACACCTTTTTTCTCTATTTTCAGGGAATGCTGATCTTCGATCCTGCAAAGCGCCTGACCGCCTTAGATTGCTTAGAACATCCGTACTTTACAGACGAACCGCTCACATAAGCCCAAAGCCCACTGCTGGGCTAAACTAGACTAACCCACCAATTTTACTATAAGCCGTCGTACCCACGGGCGATTTTTAAGGCTGCGACTTTTTTTCGTGCACTTGTTTTTAACGCAATGCTAAGCGCCGAGGGTTGTAAATCCAAACGTGTATACAGAATGATACTGATACTTCTTCATTTAGGCCAAAAATAACGTAAAAAAATATATACTTATCCAGAAAAGAGTATCCTTATCAAAAATAAAACGTATTCGTATACTTACACCAAACAAAAGTTTTTTTTTTCGATTTTCTTGGCCTAAATGAAGAAGTATCGTGGTTAGGATACGTGGTTAAAATGTTGCCAGTGAATTAAATTTCAGCTTGTATTTTGGCCGCACTGAGATACACGTTAAGTTCTCAATCCGCGAGTCAACACCGAGATTTGAAAATCCAGTGCGCGATATAAAAACGCCTCTTTAAAAACTCGCCCGTTCGAACCTGAGCAAACATACAGTAACCGGCCGTAAATATGGTACACCCAGAGAAATTAATTGTCAACAAATTGACACACTACGTCAATTTGGCTTGTTATAATCATTTCAAACAACTGACACAGAATGACAGTATCATTATCGGGCAATTTAAGTTGGTAGTCAATTTGGCAAAATAGAAGAAAGAGTCAAGTTGCGCCTGCGCCGATCCCAAATAAATTAAGACATGGGCAAGATAATGATGATGAATTCAACACAAATATTATAAAGAGAAAAAAAACTCAAAAATTACTGGATCGATTTAAAAAATTATTTCAACAGAAGAATGCTATATTATCACTGAGTAACATATGCTATAATTTAAAAAAAAATATTACGGGGGAAGCCACTAGTCGAAGGTAGTAAAAAATTTGTTTTCCAAATAATTTCCCTGAGTTAATATGGAGTTTTAAAGAAAAAGTGCAGCTTTATATCGTCGTCTCTGTCACTCATACCTGTGTCTCTTTCTAAAGCTCAATGTGTAATATTAACGACAGAGACAGTCAGATACAGTCCTCTCACAGTAATTTTACCTCCGATTTCAGTCACTGTCAAAGTTACAATGATCTTTATTCTCGTTACGATAAGGTTGCTGTTGGGTTGCAGCCACTGACAAATCTGTCAAAATCACATTGATCTTTATTCTCATTGTGATAAGGTTGCTGTTGGGTTGCTGCCAGTAACAAGTCTGTCAAACTCACAATGATCTTTATTCACGTTGCTTTAAGGTCGCTATTCCTATAGTAATGTGTATGTCAATTGATGAATTTAAAATAGGAGATGAAATAAGTATGGATTGGCTAAATAAAACCTTGTTTGAGACGGGAATCGAACCCGTTAAATAAGTACAATCATACAAAAGGGTATGGAAGTGAAATTTCGGCTCATTTAAAATACAATTGTGTTATTAGATTATAGCTTCTGAGCGCATGACACGCCTCGTATTGAAAATGAAAGGATGAAATGATTTTATTTTCTGTATATAGGTTTTTACAATACGTGCCACTAAAGATGAGACAAGTTATTCCACTTTGCCCCACCTAGCCGCCCTGGTGGGGCAAAGTGGAATGCCTAAAATTTTGCAGTGGTTTCTGTCCCACTATTTTGATTTGGTGGGGCATATTCCACTAGTCTAAAACCTCGTATTTAAAGAAATGATCATAGATCATAGATATATCTAAGTAATATGTAACTAGGACTAAGTAGTAAAATGTTAGGAGTCCTAGTTACATTTTATTTAGACATACATTTCTATCTTTTCCAAACAAATATTAAATACGAGCATACCTACCTACACAAATTCAAATTCAAGTGGGGCAGAATCCATCAAGATTTTAGGTGGAATCTGCCCCACCAAATCGAACTAGTGGGGCAGATTCCTCTGCAAAATTTTAGGCATTCCACTTTGCCCCACCACTGGGGCGGCTTGGTAGGGTAAACTGGAATAATTCGATGAGATTTGACTCACCACTTGGTTTGACTTACGCAGTAGACGATTTAAAGGTGGTATGAGGCCTGAGGCAGGGCGGCGGAAAGGAGGCGCGGTCAAGCCTTATCTTTCGTGGCGCATATTATACAAAACATTTACACGTCAATAATAATTAAAAAACTAGATGAGGTCGGCGTTTCTTTTCTGACTTTTCTGAGAAGAATATATACTCTTTTGCTCGTACGAGTTCGTTTTCCTTCTTCCGTGGTTCAATATTTAGCTGAATCATCAATCGTTGTTAATAGTAATTAGTGTAATCATAATTAATATTATAAACTAGCAGCGCCCCGCGGTTTCACCCGCAAGTCTCGGTCCTGTGGGAATATCGGGATAAAGTATCCTATGTCCTAACCTAGCTCATGGTCTACCCATGTGGTTTCTTTTTACAATGCTCGAAAAGACCGTTTTGCAAGTAGCCAATTTGTGCGGAAAGTGTCACTTTTTTTCACTTGTGCTTTCACTTTTCTGTTTTTTTAATTTTTATTTTAATCTCCTTCGTCAGCCCGACGCAAAAACTTTTTACTATTTGAGAAAAAAAATACAAATTAGATCATGATGACGATGGTCAAAGTTAGTCAAAGCCCAAATAACAAAGTCAAAGCCATGCATGTTAATTATATACGTCAGCCAATATGTCAGATGTTACACGTCATCACATCCGACTACTGTAAGGGTCGCTCGTTTTTTTTTATTTCCTCGCACAATGCATAGTAAAACGAGTTTATTCCCGTTGTCCCCGTATGCCATATTCCCGTCACGGGGACAGCGGGACGTGATTTAATTTATTTCCCGTTGTCCCCATAACGTACATTTGGCTAACGGGGACAACGGGAAGTAAACCTTTTTTAAATCGAAACAGCTAGGTTAGGTTAGGTTAGAACTGTGACCACACAACGCACGAGCCGAGCGAGCGAAGCGAGCGGTGCCGCGGCAGCGGCCGGCGAGTGCCAGAAACATATTTTTGAATGTAAAACCAAACCACGGGGACAACGGGAAGTATTATTAAATATTTAATTGAAGTACCGCTGTCCCCGTAGGACGGGGACACGGCGTACGGGGACAACGGGAATAAACGGTAAAACGTTGTACACTCGCTCGTTCGCTCGCTCGTAAATAAAAATGCCACTCGTCGGAAATCACCCACTTTCCGCACTTGTAGCATAAAAACTATTGTTTGTTTGTTACGGTTTCTCGCTTAAACGGGTGAACGGATTTAGATGCAATTTGGCACATGAGTAAACCATAACCTGGGTTAGGACATAGGATACTTTTTATCCCGATATTCCCACGGGATCGAGACTTATGCGGGTGCCTCGGGGCGCGGCTAGTTAGCACATACAAATATGGTTTCATATACAAACTGATTTAAAATCAGTCTGGGTTGCTACACGCTTGGGTCGCACATTAATCACGTGATGTTTTTTATTATTATTTATTTATTCAAATCACAATTATAACACCTTTACAGGCCCATCCAAGGCGATGTTATAAGTTACAATGCCATCACAAATTAACAAAAAGAAAATATTAAATAGAATGACCTGTAAGCCAAAGAATTTCAAACATACTAAGCAATATGACAAATACTTCAAACATGGCAACCTTTATAATATCATACCTCTTTCAATTATAATTTGTGCCATTTGCATGAATTTCGGCAGGTTTTGTCCAAATAAATCCTCCGATACCGCAATAACATTAATAATACGTGCGGCTCGAGAGATAGGGGTAAACTTGAGTAGGTTAGTCCTAGCCGCTGGCGCGTCTAGTGGAGCGGGGCGGCGGCGCGCGCGGCCGCAGCGCTGCCAGCGCCTCCGGGCGGTGCCGCCGCGCAAGCAGTACGCGAGCCACGTACTTGACCAGCGCGACGTCTCTTCTTACTGCCAGCCCGGTGTTTTAGCAACTTTTTACCCCTAACGCCTCCCCCCTGCTGATACGTGGTACTGTCTAAGAATTAAACTAACCCCTCCCCCCTACCCAAATTTACGTTAAATTTTTTGGTGAAAGAATAAAAAAATTACAGAAGATTTTATCTTGAGAAAGAAATATATTTTATTTTAAATGCGCGTTAAACGAAAAAATTAATACACGTGATATCTCACTACACCCTCCCTCCCCCTTGTGATATTTCGTGTCTTTTTCCCCCTTTCGAGCCTTACGTGACTCATGGACGATCTCCTTCCAGTAATGCTATCTCACGAAAGTGAATTCTAGTATTCAATGTGGTCTAGTATTTAATGTGGATGCAGTTAATTATCAGTATAATTATGTAGCTCGAATATTAGTATTCATCAAACCCTCAGACCAGATAAAAAACCAAGACATGGCGTTGCGAACAAAACAGGGAAGCATGCCAAAACTACAACGCCGCTCTGTGCATACACGCACACATTTACAATCAAACTACACCTCACTAAGTGCACACATGTTTACGAAACCGGCCTCACGTCTGTTGACAGCGCTCTGTTTTGATTTTTATTTGGTCTGAGATCAAACCTTTCAGAAAGCGGATTTAAATCTAGGAGCGTAGAATACGTCCAGTAGACGTAGGATCAAAATTCAAAAATTCAAAATTCAAAAGTCATTTATTCAAACTAGGCTGAGAATCAGCACTTTTCGAACGTCAAAATTACATAAGACAGTCCCCCAAAACGCCCACCCTTCACCACTTCCTAGTGCATTAGCTGGGAAGAAGAAGTGGCGCAACAAACTCCCCAGCAGCACAGCTGTCTGTTCAGTTAGAAGAACAAAAAAATAAGATTCTATATAATAGTATTCAAAATAATTTAGATAATTTAGATTACGCAACACAAAACATAATTTAAATTATTAGCCATATGTTAGCTAGCACACGCCAATATACCACACAACATCATCGAGAACTATACTCAGGCAGAAATAAAAACTAAACGTAAACAGAACTTATCTAAATAAAAGCCTCCAGGCATAAAGGGCGTGCCCGCTTACATATAGTTGTAACTGGAAGTTATAAATGATAAGCTAGGACCATCGAGATAAAATAAATAAAACAAACAGTTAATTACTAATAACAATAACTAATATGATCAATTGTCGAGGTCACTAGCTAACCACATATTGCAATACAACTCATTAGAAAAAACATTGTAATGAGTAGATTATGTCAACAATAAATTGAAATAAAATTAAAAATAGCTTGACTTATAAAGTCAAATAAAAAATAAAAAAAATACAATTATATAAACTCATATAACTTGTCAGTAGGTAATCTGGAGAAAGAACATAAACATTGTCTTGAGTTAATCACAGCGACCAACTATTCTTATCATTTAAGTAGTCGTTTATAGAATAGTATGCCTTTGAACAAAGCTTGGATTTTACTTTCGTTTTAAACGCATCAAAAGGCAAATCTAGCAAAGAAGAGGGTAGCTTGTTATAAAAGGTTATACCAAGCCCAACAAATGAGTTATGAACCTTATGAAGCCGGTGAAAGGGAGCTCGTAGTTTGTCCTTATTTCTAGTGTTAACATTGTGAAAATCACTGTTTTCTCTGATCCTTCTACGTCTACTGGACGTATCCTACGGCTCCTGGATGGCAACCTACTGACAGGCTACTGGACGTAGGATAAGTCGTTACTTATCCTACGTCCAGTAGGCGTAGGGAACTTATCCTACGGCCAGTAGGCGTAGGCAACTTATCCTACGGCCAGTAGGTATAGACAACTTATCCTACGGCCAGTAGACGTAGAGAACTTATCCTACGCCCAGTAGACGTAGGGAACTTATTGTAGGATAAGTTGGACGTAAAAAGTACGTTAATTTTGAATCATTTTGTATAGGACCATTGTTCATGGTGCATTTGACAATAAAATCGTATTCAATAAGTAATTATATGGTTCTCAATCTCTCATAATAATAACAATTTATATTTTTAGATATTTTTTTTTACTATAAGTATTATTAAAATTTAAATGTAAGGCGTAATTTTTTTTACAACTATTTTTGTCGCCAAATAAAATTGTTTTTTGAAGTTTTGTATTTTTAATTTATTTTCAGATTTATCTGATCCTCTAAAAACTTATTGACCTTATGATAATGCTTTTTATATAAATGGGCCTCTTTTTAACCTTTTTTTTACGACATTTGGTCGCAGTAACTAAGCGACCAAACGGGTTAGGTTATGTTAGAACTATGACCAACCACGCGCAAGCTGAATCAGTCGCAGTAACTAACCGACCCCGACCAACAGTTAAGGTTAGAACTAATACCAACCACGCGCGAGCCGAATTGGTCGCAGTAACTCGGAAACCCACCCAAACCAAAGATTCCAACAACCAACCAACGAACCAACATAAATCCAAGTTGATCGCAATTACTTGGCTATTTACTATTTTAGGACCCCAAAATATAGGTTCACAAAAAGAGGCCCAATAATTTTATTATATATGTATAATAATTTTTTTTTCCGTGCCTCGGAAAGCACGTTAAGCCGTTAGTCCCGGCTGTCATTCGTGGATCTTTGACAGTCGTTACGAGTCGTCAGAAGCCGGAAAGTCTGACACCAGTCTTACCAAGGGGTATCATATTACCCAGTTACTGGGTTGTGGAGGTCAGATAGGCAGTCGGTCCATGTAAAATACTGCCGACCCACCATAGTTGGGAAAAGGCGAGGCAGATTGATTGTTCAATAATATTTTTAGGGAAGCAAAATTGGAATTATTGGAGGTTGGACTGTCTTTTCTTAATTCTACTAATATTATGTATTGAAGTTCTGTTTGTTTGTCTGCACGCGTTTACGGCAGAACAGATTTAGATTAAATTCACACAGGAAGACTGGACGGGACTTGCCAAGTGATATCGTGTTACCCAGTAACTGGATTGTGGAGGTCGAATAGGAATTGCTCGATGTAAAATACTGGTACTCAGCTGCATGCGGTTAGACTGGAACCCTGTAACCCAAAATAGTTATGAAAAGGCTAGAGAGATGATAATAATGAGGATACTAGATTTTTTAGGATATTTGTTCCGTAATCTGTCTGTTAGGAATCTATTCAGGAAAAAAAAATTGGGTAAAGAAATGGAAAAAAAAAACATAAAAATTACAATAATTTTTATTATACATGTGTATAAAAATCAGTCTCTTAACTCTAAAGAGAATATTTAAATTCGTTTTTACAATATCAAAAATGTTCACGCTTAAAAAAATTAAGGGAGCAGTCAGAAATGATTGAATTTTTTAATTAAATATTTGTGTTTTATGTTTTAGTTACTGTGATAATATTAATAAATGAACACAAAATAATACATATTTTAAGTAGTCATTTGAAGTCGGTCAAAAAAACAAGAAAATTATGAACATAAAGGTAAAACAAATAATTTAGGGTCAGTTATCTGCCATTTATATTTCAACCCATAAAATATAAATGGCAGATAAGTTCCTAAATTCTGTCAAATTTTTTAACTGACTTCCAAAATGTAGGAGGTTCTATGTTCGTAGCGTGTGTTTTTTTCTTTTATGTACTCATTTCTACCAATTTCTCCGTCAATTGTGGACCGATTTTGAAAATTCTTATTACGTTATAATTCTTTGTATGAAAGGGTATGCTCTCATGTTAGACCCATATACATTTTATCAACTTTATTTGGATAGTATATGAGTAAGCTTCAATAATACGTATTTTTCATACTTAGTATACGTGAAAAAAAATATCGCGATACATCATCGATAGAATCTCTAAAACGCGCGATTTTATTACTGCGATGGAACGCAGAGTCGCCGAAACGCGATGCAGCGTCGCAAAATCATCGATGTCAAAAGCAGCTAGGCTGCTGTGGCCCTAATACAGAAGTATGGAAGAAAAAGAAATGTTGCGCTGACCATAGATTAATTGGGACTAGGGTCGGAGAATGGCGATGCTCAGGTTCATATTTCCTATGTTCAATAACAAATAGATTCATCGTTTCCACGAATATAATCTGCGTTCGCAATTTATTTGGAAAACGTGTAAACAAACACGAATTTTCCACTTACACAAACATCAACTTTGTGCACGAGTGTAAATAAAGTTGATTTTAGACCGACTAGTACTGTTGAAAAAGTCATAAAAAATATGTAGTTGTAGCTCAAACTGAACCCTATGTGTAGGCATTACAGTTGTTTTTCCTAAAACTCGTGTCTGTTTACATGTTTGGCAAATGAATTGCGAACGCAGATTAGATCCGTAACATAAATCTGTGTTGGAATGTTACGTGTGGTAAATCGTAAGTAACTAGTATTACAAGTAGCTAGGTATTATCTTTACTAAACGAACAGTCTAGTTAAAGGAAATCGTAACTTATTGCATTATTAGATTAACTTGAAAATTATTGTAGGTAATTAAAATTTATAGTCATGAAAAACTACAGATAAAATTATTATTATCTAATTAGCTGCACCCCGCGGTTTTACCGCATAAGTCTCCATTCCGTGGGAATATCGGGATAAAAAGTATCCTATGTCCTAACCCAGGTCATGGTCTATCCATGTGCCAAATTTAATCCAAATCCGTTTAGCCGTTTTAGCGTGAAAACCCATCAAACAAACTCACTTTCGCATTTAAATTGTTAGTTAGGATTGATTTTGTGTATTTACTAAACATTGAAAATCGGAATATTATTTATGTAGAAATCATTAGCCGATCTATTATCTGTAAAAATCTCGAACGTCAGAACTTAAATGAAGGGAGCTGTCAATAGTTTAAATCCCTAGCAGGAATGACAGCTCGTGTGCACCGCGGCTTGGGAATGCGAGATGAGGCGGGGGGGCTGCGTTGACGAATGAGCAGCGGGGGGGGGCGTGAGCGTTAACGAATGAGCGGCCTGCACTGGGCCACGCCCGTCTCGCCGCGCACATACAACTACGACTTGGCTACGACTTTTGGCGGCTCGTGATTAATGGACGACTCCTACTGTTAGCCCACGTACGCACGGACGTAAAAATATCGCGGCGGCCTTTTAACGCGCACTAGATTTTCAACTCTCAGTGTTACGCTCAGCGTTCAGAATCCAACGCGCTGGAACGCACTCTCGTCCTAGCGCGTTTAAAAAACACGCTGTTGGGTTTCCAACTCTCGGCGCTAAGCAAAGCGTTAAAATCCAGTGCACGAAAAAAAATCTTAGCTTAGTGTGTTACGCAATTACACCCCCTGTGGGTGTACTATTTTAAGTACATCGCAATTTACACTTTTTTTTTTTTATCTGTTGTGTAAATATATTGTGTTTTATATGCTAAATAAATGCATTTTCTTTACTATAGGTACACCTGTACCTAACCCTTCCAGGAATACCGGCATGAAGTAATATTGTGTGTTATTACACAAAAAAAGGCCATTGATAAACCATTTACATAATCAGTAAGTAAGTACCTACCTATTTACATAAGCAATAATAATCTCTATTAATTATTAAAATCGATTTACAACGGTCCTATTTTAATCAGTTAGGTACGGATTTTATTACAATTTCCATCGTTTTCCAAATAAGCGTAAATAAATACCTAATTAAAATTACATTGTTGTTATGTAAAAAAAGTAATTTTGAGATAAGCAGTCCATAATATTAAACATATAAAAGTACATCCATCAAAATATTTAAAATTAAAGTATTTGTTTGTAATGTCAAAATAACAGCTTTTTACTACATGCATACGAAAGTTTAAACGGTACCTATATTTTTTTTACATTTTTATCTGTTTGTTCCGGCGTATCTCCGAAACGGCTGAATCGATTCTGACGGGGTTTTCACTGGCAGATAGCTGATGTTATAAGGAGTAACTTACTATATTTAAAATATTTGATTTAAAAAAATAGTTGGCAACCCTAATCGCAATAATAAACAGAATAAGAAATAATCGATTCTCGAAGTAAAAACGAATCGAATTTTTGTAAGATTGTGAGTTGTACAGAGTTTAATGTACCTAGGTACCGTATTAGGCGGTGTGCAGACCTGAGCTAAGTCTTTAGAAATAGCCTAAAGACTAAAGGCAAGTCAAATCAAGTGTAAAGTCGATTTGTAACGATGAGGGTGGCATAATAAAGAAAAAAAAAACTTAGTTCTCATAGAAAAAACTGACAAAAAATAAAGGTAATCAATAATCATAAACCCTGAAAGAATGAAATATAAAAAAATATGTAATTAGGTATTTTAAAGAAAATAATATCTACTGCACGCAGCGGCCTTGGGCGACGATAATCGTCAAAAAACCTCATCGAAATCAGTCTCGCAGGTTTCCGTACGTTTCTGAGGAAAATGGAATTATGAATGGGCTGGATGAATGGGCATAACCGCAAGTGAGTGTCTGACACATACAAATACCCATTTGCGGTTTTGCGGTCCGTCGTCTACCTGCATAAATATTAGTTTTATGATAAATTTGTATTTTTGTTTGTAATTAATAAGCTCAAAAACTAATGGACCGATTTGGAAAAGGTTTTTTACGTCTAAAGCTAAATATGTTGTTACGATATTAATTATTGCATTTCATAATCAATATTTTAGTTCACTAGTAAGCCATAACATTTCATAATTCCATACAGTAATATTTCCAAATTAATCAAAACAGGTAAATATTTAACAGCTATTTGCGACGTTGCCAACTTTTAGGATAACCGCTCCTAAACTCTGCTGTCTGCGTCGCACAATACTGTTTTTCTCTGGTGTGTGCACGGCCTTAGCTACTATTGCAAATTGTTTTGATTGGCAGCGTACCATAAAAATTGAGCATTGTCTTAGTTTCAACTGGCCTTATTCGGCGACAGTTAACTGATTGGCAGTTTCAATTTGAGACAATCTAGTCGGGTTATATGGTAAAAAATTCAACAGACTTCCAAAAAAGAACTTGTTGGCAAAAAACTAAAATATTAAACCAAAGACTTCCGAAATTAAACACGTTATTTTTCAACTCAAAAAGTCAAAGTCAAAAAGTCGGTCCACAATTGAAGAAAATACGGATGTAAAAAAATAAAACGTTAAAAACGAATATAAAACCTTATCCTTTTCTGAAGTCGGTTTAAAATAGGCATGGCTACCTTTGCCTATGTTATTGATTAAAAGCTACAGTTTAAAAAAACAAAAAATAGTTGAGTGAAAGCAACATATTAAATTTCCTTTTCATCAGTTACAAGTTTTCACGAAGAATGACTATGCATAATTTTGTCAGAAATTACGATTTGCTCGATTTGCTGAAGCGTTGCACTTGCGCATAGCGCTACAAGGTTCATTTGGCGCGTGGCCAAAATTGAAACTAACGCCGCCATCTTGTTTTTTCAATACATATCACTAAACAATTGCACAAATGTTTACCAACAGCGCCCCCCTGTTAACGTCATTGGAGCGCCAGTAGATCGTTGCAGGAGTGTAGTACCTATGTGTATTACATCTACATAAAAGCATATTATGTGGCTTGTGAGTGACCGGGGTTAGGACAGGGCCCGCATTCTCTAGCTAAATCATGAGTATGATCAGTTCAATGATGTTCTCCTTCACCGTTTTTACGGCAATTATAGCCTAGCGGTGTGACCGTCGGACTACCAGTGGGTTCGAACCCAAGACACGCACCTCTGACTTTTCAAATGCATGTGTGTATTGTATAATTATCACTTCCTTTAAAAACGGTGGAGGAAAACATCGTGAGGAAACTATCAATGTTTGAGAGACATTTCTCGACTGCATGTGAAGCCAAGTCAGAGGCCCATGGGCGGCATAAAAACTCTGACACCAGGTTAATCATTAACCACACGAAATAGAAAAAAATATCAGTTCAAAAGCATGTTTGAGTCAAAACTAGTATTCAACAAATCTGTCAAATTCAGTCAAAATTCATGCTTGACCATTGTCCTAGAAAACATAGGCTCGAAAACTTTCAATACTTTCGTGTAATACAAACGAAAATAGTACAAGATTATAATAACAATAGCTAAATACAATTGGCATCAATAACACAAGTAGTTCGCGTGTTAAATCACTAATTTCATTGTCAATTTCACTCACACGCACTATTCACCGTTCACAGCGCCACTTTTGTTCTGTTTCGGTTTAAATTTAAATATTTTGTCGAGATTCAAATTGTTTTGGTTGTAAACAGTATGGTCGGGAGTATCTCCCCAGCTGATTGGTGTCATTCGATCTCTACCTTCGATTATAGGCTCTTGAACGTTGACCTCTACAGTCACTCCTTCAGGAATCGAGTTCAAAGCTTCAGAATGCACACTAGATGTGTTCTCTGGGTTCGAATGTCCTTCCAAAGAAGCGCAGCGGTTCAAAAAGTTCATCATTCTTTCCTTATAGAACTCTGAGCTAGTTTCCGTGTTCTGTTTCGCTTTATTCCCTTGATTTTTCAAATAAAATCCGTTGTCAGATTGCGCTAGGAATATCCTTTTTATTTTCTTGCTGGGGTAGTGGTCTATTAAGTCGGGTTTTGGAGGTAAAAGCTTGCCGTTTCTCGGCAATTTTCGCGTGTCGTTTCCTTTGATTTTTGTAACAACTGATATGCAGTTGCCTCGTCTCTCATTGTCCTCTTTATAAGTATTTTTCATTCCTTTATAAGAGATTTTCACGCTAAGAATCGACCACAATAGTTCTAGGAAGGCAGCTATCAATATGTTTATAGATAGCACTCGTTTTGTAAACAAATTCGGCGTTTCATCTTTATCCACGGTCGTGTTTAAAGCAACAATCATATGAGATTCGTTTCTTATAATAACGTCGGTATGTTTTACAACAAAATAGTCTTTAAAAGGTACTTTGTCCTTGTAGAACTCGCTTATATCCCCCTCTGATGTGGTTATGAACCAGACAGCGATCATAATGAAGGATGTAAGAGAAACCAACGTCGAGAGACACGACATGACAAACAGCCATGTTATGTTATGGTCTATGTACCATCTAACTGACGCTAGAATGCTCGCAATACCGGCCGCTAACCCAAATATCGTGATCAAAGCCGGCGCTATAACCAATATGTAATTACTGTCATTTTTATATCCGTTAAATTCCGTTGTTTCATTCGAATTTAACGGATTTCCGTTCCGACTCAAATTGGAATTCGATTCGATGTTCGAATTTATTTGAGTTCCATTCTCATTTTCGAAATGATTCAAATACACGTTTGTGTTCTCATTTTGAACTTTAAATATGGGGCTATTTTCGTTCTGGTTTCCGCCATTTGTAGTACTATTGTTGACAGGGTGTAGATCGGAATTCGGGTTCACTAACGCCAAACAAGCAAGCAGAAAGGACGTTGCAGCCAATGCAATATGAACCCAAGCTAGTCCCGACACTGTCGACGCCGAATAGCGTCTCTCCGACGGATATAAGTTCCTCGTATCGGGTTTCGTTTTAACTTTAATTGTGTATACGTCTTCCATTATGGCTAACCAATCATTGTTTACAACAATTTCGAAGTTTTCTTTAGAACAATGGACGGTTGAACGTTCTTTTCACCACAAAACACACTTTAAAACTACTGTTTATCATAAAAACTTGGATTGTCACACCACAAACTCACTGAGAATGATTGTTTTTGCAATTTTAATTGTATTTTATATTTTATTATTTTCGTTGCGCGCGACGTGACTGACCCGGTCCGCGGTTGGTAGCGCACTGAAGTTGGCAACAGACAACAATGGCCATACCAACATTATGAACGCTGCCATCTTGAAAATGCGTTGTAGTCAAATTAAATCCTTGTAACTTTCCGATACGGGTTAGAATAGAAGTTACTGTAGTTTAGAGACGGCAAAAAAGTAGTATTAAAGTTTGTGTTAGCTTGAATGGAGTAGGTATGCGCATGCGATGTGTTTTTACGATAAATCTCAGCTCGTCGAAAGTGCATTCTGATTGTTCTAACAAAATAATTAGCTGATGTGGGAACGCAAATGATATGCAAGCATTAATAGCATTAATAGGCAGAGATTTTAATTATAAAGCGACTTAGATTAAATTAATTAATAATTGTGATTAAGTACCTATGTAACTATCTATTGTCTTACGAAGTTACGACCAATTATGTCTAAACTATAAGTAGCGGTATTCACCGCTAATAAGCGCAAATTTAGTTAATACTTAAGCACAAACCAAGACAGAGCGCTGCGAACAATACAGTGAAGCATGCCAAAACTACACCTCCGCTCTGTGCATACGCGCACACATTTACAACATTTTACAATGCCAGTACAATCAAACTACACCACACAAATTCAGGAGCGGATCCAACGTTCTAAAAGGGTTGTGGTCACGTTGGATTAGCAGTCGCTATTGATTGATACATTAAATATCTAATATCATCATTACTTATTGCTTTAAGTCCACAAACCACTTTGGCCCAGTCCTCTTTGGTAAGGTTATATGCTCGCACAGAATGTGTGTGAACATCAGCCTATCGACCTCAATAGGGATGATGGCTAATTTTTTTTTGTTTAGTTCTGATTTGAGGTTATAAAAAATATTGGACACGTAGGTATTTTTCTTTTTTAACATAACCTACAGATTACGGCGATACATTGAGGTAAAATGTACCATGACGTCACAAGTATATACTAGTGACGTAGCGACCCCCACTCCCCAGCCTAAAACGCGTTTTATCTAAGTATTTTTTTATTAATATGATAAAGCAAAAAATACGTGTCTAATATTTTTGTATTATCTGACTGACGAACTAATTAGAATTTCGTTTTTTTTTACCCAGGCATCATCCCTATTAGGGTTTTGGCCTTGGGCATGCCCACCATGCCCACAACGGTGGATCTGCGCTTGCACAAAGTGCACACATGTTTCCGAAACCGGCTCTACTTCACTGTTGACAGCGCTCTGTCTTGGTTTTTTATTTCGTCTGAGTACTTAACAATAATAACTGCAAACTGCGATTAACAAAATACGTCTTTACTTGTCTATTATGTAGGTCTATCTACCTACCTGCCTGCCAGGGTTGCGAGTTTGTCCGAAAGGGATATCGCGGCCCCGGCACACAGGCAACGGAAGGAACACGGGTGGGTTTTAGTCAGTAAAAGTCTGACACACTCTCCCGCTCCGCCTAGAGCGGGAGAAGTTATTTGATAATTTCCCACCCAAAAAAAAAAACACATTTTTTTTTAAGAAAAAGTCTATCTACCTAAGTATATATTTACTTAACATAAAGATTATATCACGTCTGTAATCCTCGAAGGTGCACATATAGTACACCCACATTTGTTATATTTAAGGTGAAACTAGTTGATATTTTTTCCATAAAAATGTCGGTCGGGGGGGTTTTACTCCACTGTTTGACATTGTACATCCAAAGTTAAACATGATATCGTTTTATCTACATATTAATTTTGTCAGAATAGTAAAATAATAAGCCATTAAAAAGTTAGGAGCCAACAAAGATTCCTTTTTTCTTGTTAATTTTAACGCGAATTTGGGCGTAAATAAGCAATAATAGAAGTGCAAAACTCCAAAACAAAGTCGGCACCAACAAAGGTCTTCAGGTTCAATAAACTTTATTTATACTTGATTTTTGCAGTACTTTTTTTTATAAAACTCGATTTTCCAAAAGACTTTTCGTAATTATTTAGGCCTTTATTTTATAAAAATACTTCGGAACGGTGTTTGTGTGCGTGCAAACTACACGTTGCGCATATAGACCAGCGTCGAACTGCTCATAACTGATACTATCTCTGTCGGACACGATGCCAGGTGAGACAGCGTGCTATTTGGACATGGCCACAGTTCCAGCCCGCGACTAGTTCAACCTTAAGTCCCATGTAAAAGGGTCCCATAGCCAAGGGCCCCATGTAACCGGGCACAGCTCTTTTTACTGACATTGATCTGTATTACTATTTATTATTTATTAATTTGTATTATAAAATGTGATTCTTTATACTTAAATGATTTTTTACTATCCAGGCTTATAACCGACTTCAAAAAAAGGAAGGTTATTTTATTTATTTAATTACTAGCTGCGCCCCGCGGTTTCACCCGCATAAGTCTCGATCCCGTGAGAATATCGGGATAAAAAGTATCCCATGTCCTAACCCAGGTCATGGTCTACCCAAGTGCCAAATTTCAAAAAAAAAAAAAAAAAAAACCAAATCCGTTCAGCCGTTTTAGCGTGAAAGCGTAAATAACAAACAAACTCGCATATACTCGTAGATTAGTTAGGATAGGATTGAGACTTGGCTGGCTTGATTATTAATTACTTACAAAGAGCGTTTATTCTGAAAGTGGGCAACGTCGCAAATAGATGTCAAATATTTCACTGTTTTGATTAATTTGGCAATATTATTGTGTGGAAATAAAAAATGTGGCTAACTAGCGAACTAGAATATTGATTATGAAATGCAATAATTAATATCGTAACACCGAATGTTTAGTTTTAGATGTAAAAAATCTATTTGGAAAGTTTTCAAATGTGTTTTTTACACCTAAAATGGATACAACGTCAAATTCAATGTTATAATTGCAATTCATTAGTAATATTCTAGTTCGCTAGTTAGCCACATTTCTTATTTCTATTCACTAATATTGCTATAAGAATCAAAACAGGTCAATATTTGACAGTTATTTGCGACGTTGCCAACTTTTAGGATAAACCCTCTTAATACGCCCTCTAGCATAACAAAACGTACTCTTTAAATATCATTATTATTGTAGGACCTATGTTAAACAAATTAATAAATGACTTTGGAGTTATGGTCATCCATCCACGATCCGGCCGCAGACGATATATATGTGGCTTTGAGTGGTTAGCTTGCGTGTTCTTGGTTCTGTGATAAGCTCACGCAACGCGTCGTACTTACGTCCAGCCAGTAATAGGACTCGCCCATCAAGGAGCGCTGTCCCAATTTAGACGCATTATTAATTTCTTATACATAAAACAAAAGGTATTTTATTAAAGAACGTATACTAAAATATTAATTATTAAATTATCTTTAAAATGGTGAAGGTTTCAGAAAAATACTCTTGATAGTTTTTGCGTGTTTCTCAGTTTTTTATCCGCGTTAGAAATAACTTTACAAATTAATTTCACTATGTAATATATCATATTCAAAGAATAAGTTATCAAAAAATGCTTTAATTTAACATATATTTTTTTCCAAATCATTATCGGTACTCCTTTAGACGTGATCTTCAGTATAAAATCATTAAAAGTTGGTTATCGTCGCCTGCGATCGACCCGTATGGCTGTTATTATCCAGTCATGCTAATAACCTCATACATAACCATATTATTATTACGATGATAACGTTATAATAATACTACAGTAATTATATTATACTCTATGTAAGTACTGTGATAATACTTTATCTTGACAAAATAATTACAATGTTTTGTAATTCGATTCGTATTTATTATCAAAGAGGGAAACAGATGCAGTCGTTATAAATGGCTTATGTCAGTTTTTCATTGTGAGGTCTTGAAGTCGATGACCCTTTGCATCATACAAAAGTGAAAAATAAAAACTAATTACTTACCTACAAAAAAAAACCGACACCCACAAAAAAATCACAAAATCGATATTCGGAAGTCGGTGGCAAAAAAACGAAAATACAAAACCAAAGACCGAATTAAAGTTATTTTTCACTTTGAAAAGTTCGTTTTTTAATCCCGCACACTCATTTGACAGTTGCAAATTTCAAACTCCAAATTGAAAAAAACAAACAACAATAATTTGAAATGTCAAATTAGTATACAGGATTAAAAGCGAACTTTAGTGCTTTTTTTGGAAGTTGGTTGTTTTTTTGTTTGTATAAAGCTTTTCGTTTCATTATTATCATTGCTCACACAATCCACCAATCTTTACTTCGGTCTTTCTCTCCCTCTGCAGCTAGGAATGAGGTACCTACTTACCTAAAAAACTACTGAGACAGCCGACTCCAACGGGCACTTTTGAATTGTCAAGGAATCGGTCAGTCAGAAATATGAAGATAGTTGCCCATTCCAAAGCGTAGTAGGTACCTATGGAGAAGGACGGGCAAGAAACTCCACGGACACTCTTTTAAATAAATTGTTACTCCAACATAAGTAGTTGGGGAAAGCCAGGCTAGTCTGATGATTATGAAGATCAGGAAGATGATGAGACCATGTTTATTTCTTACATTCTTCCTTGACATAGTCAAAATTCAAAATTCAACAAAATTCAAAATTCAAAAGTCATTTATTCAAACTAGGCTGAGAATCAGCACTTTTCGAACGTCAAAATTACATAAGACAGTCCCCCAAAACGCCCACCCTTTACCACTTCCTAGTGCATTAGCTGGGAAGAAGAAGTGGCGCAACAAACTGTCCAGCAGCACAGCTGTCTGTTCAGTTAGAAGAACAAAAGAAAAAAGATCATCATCTTATTATCTGACATTTTAAGTATACCTACAATTTACTTTCAACTCTTTGTATTTCCTTGTTATTTCATTAACGCACTTAAAAATCAGAGGAGTTAAAGGGGTAAACATCTACCCTGAATCGAAACCAGCTATCTAAGTATGTAACAGTTTCGTAAACAATTACGACTATTTTGTTTTATTTTGACAGTTCAACAACATTCACTGCGTTATATTTACGTCGTCGAGCAGATTTTTTTTCGAACTTGTGAAGCAATGGATTCGCAATCTGTTTAAAAACGATTCAAATTCTGATTGATCGTGTTTTAAGCAATTAGGTACCTACAGAATGGTATCATTTATAAGCCCTTTAAATTCTCCAAGATCATTTATTTTTTATTTTTTCGATTTCTCTTCGCTTTTGAGAAGCTTGAATTCTTCGAAAAAAGTCCCGAAAGATACGGTTAATAAATTGCGTTTATAAAAAAAAAATGATTTTTATTTACAAAAAGAAAAAATTGCTTTGTTTTCATTTCTCTATCTTAATAATTGAGGACGAAATCCCCGCTCGCACTTTTTTTGAAAACAGGTAAGTACTGAAGCGATCGAAAAAACATTTACAAAGCTAAATATAAGAAGAAAAAAAACCTTTCGTTCTGTAAAACCTTGGATTTAAATCTGAAGTAAAAGTTTTTTCTTAAATGTAGGCTGAGGGCGTCGGATTGAGATCTCCACCTTGGAAACGAGGTGAGTATTTAATACAATTATTTACAATATAAGTACAATGAAAGTGGTTTGATCATGTTGAGAGAATGAATGAAAGGCGACTAACAAAAGTTATTTACAAGGCAGATGTGAGTGGAAACGCCGGGAGGCGACGCCCTAGGAGGGCATAATGTAGTGATCTTATTGGTGATGTTTTTCAGAAAGTTCAGGTACGTAGTAGGTACTCGCAACCGACGTGTGCTGATGTAAGAACCTAAACGGAGCAAAAGGAGTATGTACAGGTCGACACAAAAGAGTCTGACGTCGTGACATTTGGAACTAAACATTTTACTTAAGGCGACGGTAACCGACTTTTGATGATTTTATACTGAAGATTACGTCTAAACAAGTAGTGTTAATGATTTGGAAAAAATATATGCTAAATTAGAGCATGTTCTTAATAACTTAATATATTAATATTTCAGATTATGTTTATAATACGTAGTGAAATTAATTTGTGAAGTTATGTCTAACGCGGTTAAAAAACTGAGAATGACGCAAAATCTATCAAGCGTATTTTCTGAAACCTTCACCATTTTAAAAATAATTTAATTATCGATCTTTTAATATATGTACGTGTTTTATTAAAATACCTATTGTTTTATGTATAATAGATTAATAATGCGTCTAATTTGGGACAGAGCTGCTTGATGCGCGAGTCCTATTACTGGCTGGACGTACGACGTGTTGCGTGAGTTCAGTTCAGAATACGCAAGCTAACCACTCAAGGTCACTGGCTTAAATCTGCGTCTCAATGCAGACGTATGATGGCACTACTTTGCCGACAAGTGCAGTAGGTTTTGATTTGAATCACCGACACCACAAGCAACGTTTTTTGTTGCACATTTATTTTAACAATTTACTACTCATTCGAAGTGACCTAAGTGCGATAGTGGCGCCCTCATTTTTTTCAGACTCTTTTTTGTCAAGCTGTAAGGAGCGGAGCAGGTGACGTTCTATAGTTTCTGCCTATCCCATGGGAAGCGGGCGTGAGTTTATGTATATAACATAGAAGAAGTTCTTATCTAACCACCTTAAAGACTATTCTTGCCTGCAGCGCTCGGCGGCTATAGAACCAGGCGGATAACAGATGTGGTCATCGTGTTCACGGGGTTGAGTTTTGAAACGGGTCAGATATGAACTTCGTTGATGGTACAATTAAATTTGATCGTGCATACTGTCCATAAGAGCGTTTATCCTAAAAGTTTGCAACGTCGCTTAGCTGTTTTAATAAATTTGGCAATATAAGTCGATGGAAGTATGAAATGTGGCTAACTAATGATCTTGAAATATTGATGTTGAAATGCTATAATTAATTCGTAATACCGAATATTTAGTTTTAGATGTAAAAAAAGTATTTGGAAAGTTTCTAAATGTCTTTTAAGGGTTCCGCCGTAAACAAGGAACCCTTATAGTTTCGCCATGTCCGTCTGTCTGTCTGTTCGCGGCTTAGCTCAGAGACGGTTAGAACTAGAAAGCTGTATTTTGGCATGGGTATACATATTAACCACGCCGAGACCGTTATTTTTTTGGGTTCCTTCCCTTCATGTAAAATGGGGATGTTTTTTTTTTCTCGTCTATCCCATAGTGTGGGGTGACGGGAAAGGTGGTTCAAAATATTGAGGGTGTATGAATATCATTTTTCAATTCAGGGATCCGTTTGCGAAATATTAAGCTTAGTGTTCATTTTTGTTAGAGTCAAGTACCCCCCCTTTTTTTTGAGGGTGGGAAATTATCAAATAACTTCTCCCGCTCTGGGCGGAGCGGGAGGGTGTGTCAGACTTTTACTGACTAAAACCCACCCGTGTTACTTCCGTTGCCTGTGTGCTGGGGCCGCGATATCCCTTTCGGACAAACTCGCAACCCTAGCAGGCATTGGCCCCTACGGACCCCGTCAGTTGGTGCTGACATCTCTTTGAGGCGCGCGTGGAACATAACGCGCCGTCGACCCGGGCCTGGTCCTAATCGGACGGCGAGCTCCCCATTGCTCACTGTCCGCAAGCCCGCGCCTACGGTGGCCGGAAGTCGGCTCGCGACTACCGACGCCCGGGGCTTCTCCTGCGGCGACTAGGGGTGCGAGGGCGCGAATCTTGCCTCTCCCTCGCGCGCTCCGCCTCCTCCTTCGCGAGCATTACTGCTTCGCAGAAGAAAGTGACAGCCTCCCATGCACTCTCGCTCCGGACCATGGCCTGTACCAGGGCCGGACGCGAGAGATCGCCGCCGCCGATCGCCTCCGTGAGGACTCGGCGGTGCTCCGCCCAAGCAGGGCAGACCTCCACCGTATGCTCCACCGTGTCCTCCGGGCGATCCACACAGTGGTGACACCCGGGCGTCTCCTCCCGCCTTATACGGAACAGGAACCTCCCGAACGGGAGTGCTAATTTCTGTTAGAGTCAAGTGTCCCTCCCCCTGCCAGCTAAATGGTTGTACTTTGACTTGTGAAAAAAATCACAGCAGTAGTATACCTACATATATAATGAAGTTAAAAGAAAACTATCACGGCTAAGTAGGCTTAACGTGTAATAATCGACCAACTTAAATTTGCAGTTTGAAAAACATGATCTGTAACTTCCGTATGGGAGAAAATGTTAAGTTTGGATAAATTCATCCCAACTACGGAACCCTTCAATGTGCGTGGTCCGACACGCACTTGGCCGGTTTTTTACACCTAAAACGGTTACAACATCAAATTCAGTGTTTTATGTAATTACAATTCATTATTAATATTCTAGTTCGCTAGTTAGCCACATTTCATATTTCCATACAGTAATATTGCCAAATTAATCAAAATGAAATATTTGACATCTATTTGCGAGGTTGCCCACTTTCAGAATAAACGCTCTTAATAAGTTAATAACTGTGTAGGTAACACTGTAAAGATCTTACTTATTTCAGTTTTAGTTATTATTAAATTTAAATTTTTCCTCCGGTTTTGATTTTTCCGGCTTATTAATATTTATTTTATAAATAGTATAAAATAAAGAAAATAAAGTAGTTTTCTAGACTATCTGTGAGACCGCTTCGTTCTTCTACACTGCACAAGGAATTTTGATGCTGTTATTCCGGAAAGTTTATAAGTAACAGAATCCTTACTAATGTTATAAATGCGAATGTGAGTTTCTTTGTTTGTTGTGCTTTCACGCTAGAACGGATTTGGGTGAAATTTGGCACACGGGTAGATCATGCCCTGGAAAAGGACATAGGATATTTTAATCCCGATATTCCCATGGGATCGAGAGTTATGCGGGTAAAAAGCGGGGCGCAGCTAGTACCAGAATAATCGCAAGCGCGTTGCCATTTTATAGACAAAGCTAAAAAGGTTCATGTACCTGTAAGTACATACATCCATACCCTTCAAACCGGGATACAGCAAGGCTGCTTAGCGGCAGAAATAGTTATGGTGGCAGTACTTCCCCAGACGAACCGGGATACAGCAAGGCTGCTTAGCGGCAGAAATAGTTATGGTGGCAGTACTTCCCCAGACGAACCAGGATACAGCAAGGCTGCTTAGCGGCAGAAATAGTTATGGTGGCAGTACTTCCCCAGACGAACCGGGATACAGCAAGGCTGCTTAGCGGCAGAAATAGTTATGGTGGCAGTACTTCCCCAGACGAACCGGGATACAGCAAGGCTGCTTAGCGGCAGAAATAGTTATGGTGGCAGTACTTCCCCAGACGAACCGGGGTACAGCAAGGCTGCTTAGCGGCAGAAATAGTTATGGTGGCAGTACTTCCCCAGACGAACCGGGATACAGCAAGGCTGCTTAGCGGCAGAAATAGTTATGGTGGCAGTACTTCCCCAGACGAACCGGGATACAGCAAGGCTGCTTAGCGGCAGAAATAGTTATGGTGGCAGTACTTCCCCAGACGAACCGGGATACAGCAAGGCTGCTTAGCGGCAGAAATAGTTATGGTGGCAGTACTTCCCCAGACGAACCGGGATACAGCAAGGCTGCTTAGCGGCAGAAATAGTTATGGTGGCAGTACTTCCCCAGACGAACCGGGGTACAGCAAGGCTGCTTAGCGGCAGAAATAGTTATGGTGGCAGTACTTCCCCAGACGAACCGGGATACAGCAAGGCTGCTTAGCGGCAGAAATAGTTATGGTGGCAGTACTTCCCCAGACGAACCGGGATACAGCAAGGCTGCTTAGCGGCAGAAATAGTTATGGTGGCAGTACTTCCCCAGACGAACTCCTTCGATGAGCTTTAATGTTTCAATTACTACTGATTGATAGTTCACCATATAAAACGTAGTCAAACAGCCAACACAGAAATAAAGAAAATCAGACGCTCAAAGTCGCTACATAATAATTATTGCTGATACATAATACAAACGATTGCACATAACAAGCGCTTACCTCATTTTACAAGCATTAAATTAAATGCTTTGATTAATATCTATATGCATAATTATAATTTATTTGCTTATCAAAGCTTAAAATGCTTCCTCATGAGCATAAAAACTGCTTTTAATGCTTGATTCGCACGAAATTACGCGCCGGAACTGGAGAGTTTACAATAAAAAATAAAAAAAAATGCTTTTCGCACTAAATTAATTAATTTGTGGGCGAATCGACAACTACAGAAATACGTATTAGGAAATTGGCACGTTTTGAATTTTATGCAGTAAAGTTAGTGTACTTTCTCCCCGATATTATGCCAATGGTTTTGAGTGGTTAGCTTGCGCGTTCTGTTCACGCAACACGTCGTACGTCCAGCCACTAATAAGACTTGCCCATCCAGGAGCGCTGTCCCAAATTAGACGCATTATTAATTTATGATACATAAAACAAAAGGTATTTTAATATGTATTGGCACCGAGTTGCCGTGTCTGGCCACACCACTGTTAAACCCGCGATGGTTTTTGTGGTGTGTTTAACCAAATGTCTGTTTTTTTGTTCTAGTTTTGATTAATAAATAAAAAAATAAAAAAAATTAAAAACACGTATACTATTAATAATTAAATTATCTTTAAATTGGTGAACGTTTCAGAAAAATACGCTTGATAGTTTTAGAGTGATTCCCGGTTTTTTTTCCGTGTTAAACATAACTTAAAAAATAAATTACACTACGTATCTAATATAAACATAATCTAAAATATTCACAGGTTAAGTTATTAAGAAAATGCTCATAGGTATTTAAAACATATTTTTTCCAAATCATTAACACTACTCGTTTAGACGTGATCAGCATAAATCATTAAAAGTCGGTTATCGTCGCCTTAACTTACTGCTACATAAAATTCAAAATGGACCAGCCTACATTGGCCCATAAGAACGTCAGAAGCTAGGTGTACGGTTCCAATTGGAGGAACACCATGGTTACTGTTTAAAAAAAAACTTCTTACAAAAAAGAAACAACAGACTTCCAAAAAAAAAACACTAAAGAGAAAAATAACTTTAATTTCGGAAGTCGGTGTCTTTGGTTTAAAATTTTCGTTTTTTGCCACCGACTTCCGAAATTAAAGTTATTTTTCACTATATTAAATAGTGTTTTTTTTTGGAAGTCGTAATTTTTTTTTTTGTAAAAGATTTTATTTTTCACATTTCGGTTGTGGTACCTACCCCAAACAAATTCTAAAACCACTACCTGCTATGTAAAAAACAGTGACAGGAAGTTATCATCATTATCATCCACATATACTAAGTGGGAAAAAATACGTATTATTGAAGCTTACTCAAAAACTATCCAAGCGAAGTTAATAAAATTTATATGGGACCAACTTATTTTCAAAATCGGTCCACAATTGACGGAGAACTCGGCGGACAGACAAAAAAAAAATTGCGCGACGAACATATAACCTCCTTTTTGGAAGTCGGTAAAAAAAAATTGGCTTTTACAATGTTTTCAAATCACACTGGGAGGACAGTGTAGGCCTGTCAACAAGTACTGAGTCCGAATGATAACTAAATGAAACCTGATAGCAGGCTGCAAATAACCAGACATCATGAGCTAAATTTAAGCTCTTGAATAATACATACTATCAGAAGATGTACCGGAATGAAGCGCATTTTAATTCATTCATCATTCGGTCATTCGTGGTCACCTGCTACGTTGCTAAATAAATTAGTTCACACTTTACACGATTTACACATCGTGACACATTGCTATGCTAAATGCTTATTAGGAGCTTTTCTTTCTTTTTCGTGTGGTTTGCTTCTTCGTCATGTCGGTAGTCAGCCCCTGTTCCTATTTTGAATATTCGAGATTTAAATATTTTCGATTTTAATTTCATGGACTTAACTATCAAAATCTTTTCTAAAATAAATTAGTACTTATTCAACCTTCAATGTATATTTACGGACGAAAGAATCAGTCCTAAGTACTTTTAATCGGTAATTGGCGTGATGCTGGTTTCTTCATAAGGAATATCTCCTTATTCAGAACTATACTGGTTTAAAATGGTGGTAATCCTTATTTAACGTGGTCTTACCAATTATATGGTATTGACCTTCGATGTTCGATAAAATAGGTCCCCACGGTTTTAAAAAACCCTCGGTCAGATCTCATTTCAACGTAATAATATCATAACATAAAATCAGGCCGTAATCCCCTCAAGGTAAGGTACCTATGGACACGCGGACTACATATATTTTACTTTTTATAATATTTCACACACCAATTTCTTTATTTTTTATTTTATTTTATTAATTCTATATCTATCTTTCCGTGACATCACTGCGGGCCCTATCAGAATACCAGCGCTACGACATTTATTTTTTAAATGTCGCAGCTTTATGCTGAGATAGGGGCCTTTTGGCCTCGTACAGGACTGCATTAATTTATAATTATACTTTGTTTTCTTTATTTTTTTTAAATTTATGTTTAGTGTTTTTAATTTAATTTGTGATTTCCTGTGCGAGTCTCAATAAATACTTTTTCTTTCTTTCTTTTATGGTACACCCACATTCGCCAGTTATGTTTAAGTCCCATGTAATAGGGGGCGAGTCTATTGCCATCAACCGGGCATCCAGACTCCCGGCTGCTACTGAGAAATTCCAGACAGAAAACCCAATAACGCGTTACCCGCCCCGGGAATCGAACCCAGGAACTCATGATTAGCAGTAGCGCTTGCTACGTTGCTACCACTACACCGACGAAGCACTCAACGTAATAATAGTATAATTATTTATTAATAATTAATATTAATTAATATCGGGATAAAAAGTATCCTATGTCCTAACCCAGGTCATGGTCTACTTTCACATTTATAATAACAGTTAGGATTACGTTAATAATATTAATTGGTTTAATCTAGTCGGAGGAGCTCGAGTCGAGGAGGCTAACTAATAACTGCCGCACGGGTCGATCATTCAGGTTAATCTGCGGATGGGTGACCATCTTTCCATACCGAGACTCCTCCGTGCCTCGGATAGCACGTTAAGCCGTTGGTCTCGACTGACATTCGTGGATCTTTGACAGTCGTTACGGGTCGTCAGAAGCCCGAAAGTCTGACAACCAGTCTTACCAAGGTGTATCGTATTACCCAGGTACTGGGTTGTGGAGTTCAGATAGGCGTTCGCTCCATGTAAAATACTGGTATCCAGCTGAATCCGGTTAGTCTGGAAGCCGACCCCAATATTTGTGGGAAAAGGCTAGGCAGATTAATTGGTTTAATCCACTATAGCCACCCGAACTCATTGCCCAATATGTTTTGTTTCCATGTTCTGCAATAGTCCTGCACCAACCGTGGACTGCCCTTGGCTGCACTTGCATAGTGCATACAGGGATACTCGTCGGTTGGTGCGTCAACACTTAAACATTTCTAAGTGGCCCCTGCTAGTTGGCTCCTGCCCCTCGTACACCTACCAAAGGTTCGGGACCCCAGGTTCCCGAGATACATCAAAGACATTTAATTGGTTTCAATCAATCACGCTACATGATATCACGAATCACGAATTTGGGGGTTAGTTGTGGTAGCTCAGACGTGAATCGGGCAAGTTGGTAATCACTAAAACGCAGCGAGCAAGCGTTGCCATACGGTGGCTATAAATACACATTGCTTCTCTGTATGAAAAAGGCTTAGAGCTTTGCAGACAAACAATAACAGTCGGAGTGGTGGCCCAGTTGTAACGGCCCCGACTTACGAGTTGTAGGTTCGAACCCAGACAGGTGCGTTTACTTTGTGGCAATATTTTCTTCAGACGAAGATATTGGAAACAGCAAAGAGCAGATGCACCGGTGAAGCTGGACCTGAACCTGAACTAACCTGGCGGCGACTTCGTAAAAAGATGCGCATCCATATATAAATATCACCTGTCTCTCCACTATTCCATTGCCTACTCTAGGATGCATATCCGATACGGCTCGGAAATCCTTCCATATCCTAAGAGCACGTCTTCCTTACCATTACCGCGCCACCCGGTCTATTCCTTGATATGCAATGGCCTCTGTAGCCCCATGAAGCATCAGGCTTTAGGGGCTAGTGCAAATCGTGGGGTTCATTCGATTTATCGAGTCCGGTTAAATCACGCTGGGGTTGGTGCATTTCATTCATTCATTCATACCACTGCTCTCAAAACAGTGAAGGAAAACATCGTGAGGAATCCGGCATGTCCTAGAACTAGGTATGGGCGTTATTTCACGTCACAGTTACATTAACTGGCTACGGGGCATGAAGCCGAATAGCTAGTTTCGAGTCAAACTGTAAACACATTATTTTGAACGCACATAGTTACAATTTCGATACTACATCGAAAATGTAACTACTTACAAAATAACCGTCCTAAGCCTGAATAAACTATGAAGGAAAGTTTATTTGCGTTATGATGTAAGTGCTTAATGTAGCTATAAAAACTTATTCGTTCCAAAAACATAAAGCTTGTGATATGTAACATTTTTATTATGTGTCGCAATCAACTGTAACCACCATGTTGAATCACCGAATAGAATTTGAAAAAATAACTAGCTAACTAACGTATTTTCAAAACAGGTGACGGCTTCGAAGTCAATAGTTACGTTACGTTTCGCGAAAATCACGTAACGACCCACCCCTAGAACCAAAAAATCGAAGACATTGTGACATCCCGCACTGGTCCCGCGTGGTAGACACAACCCCCTCTCTTACAGAGAGGAGGCTTGTGTCCCAGGTCCCAGTCCCAGCAGTGGGAAAATTATAGGTTAATTATGCCATCAAGTGCCGTCCGATAGCGCACCTACAAACGTACGTAGTAATTGTTTTAAATTGTATAATTACTGATTTCATACATAATTTGCTCACGAATAGTTACGATCACGAATCAATTCTGATTGACATGTTCGTGAGAGCGGATAGTTATAGCCTATAACATGCATATCTACAAACAAACCTACATATTTTTGTAGTTAAACATTGTGTGAACTCGCTAAACGATAAGAGAAGATAGAGGGTTTCTAGGGTTCCGTACCTCAAAAGGAAAAATCGGAACTCTTATAGGATCACTCGTGTGTCTGTCCGTCCGTCTGTCACAGCCAATTTGCTCCGAATGTAATGGACCGATTAAGTTGAAATTTTAACACGGATGTGTAATGTAAATAAATGAATTTTGAATACGCGGTTCACTTTTAGGGGGCAAATAAGAAAATTAAAAAAACATGGGCACTATGAACACTTCTCGTTTAGACGTGATCTTCAGTATAAAATTGAAGATCACGTCTAAACGAGTACTGTTAATGATTTGGAAAAAATATATGTTAAATTAGAGCATTTTCTTAATAACTTAATGACTAACTTAGCAATATTTTTTTTTTTTTATTATTACATTCATAGAGAAATTAATTTGTAAAGTTATCTCTAACGCGGATAAAAAACCGAGAATCACGCAAAATCTATCAAGCGTATTTTTCTGAAACCTTCACCATTTTAAAGATAATTGATGATGTGATGTTTTAGTATACGTGTTTTAATGTGGGACAGCGCTCCTTGATGGGCGAGTCCTATTACTGGCTGGGAGTACGACGCGTTCCGTGGGCTCAGTACAGAACACGCAAGCTAACCACTCAAGGTCACTGGCATATATCTGCGTCTTAAGAACGTCAAAAGCTAGGTGCATGGTTGCAATTGGTCGTTTCCTATGGAGAAGAGCCGGCAAGAAACTCCACGGTAACTCTTTAAAAAATATTAATTCAAACACTTTATCTCAGTTTGTGCCGATACTAGAGAATTGGAATGTTATTGGTTGAAAGAAATCTTCATGAAACAACGGCAAACTATTTGCATTGAGTAAACAATTGGCCAATAGTTTACAATGCTGTTGTAACCACAACAATAAAATATGCTGCGGTTACTATTTACTATAAGCTTTGCTTTTTAGGGTTCCTTACCCAAATGGTAAAAACCAAGCCCTTATAATTTCGTCAATGTTCGTCTGCCCAAACTCAAAATCAAAACATTTTTTTATAAAACATTTATCTACAGGCACTTTTGAATTGTCAAAGAGTCGGTCAGTTAGTCAGAAAGTTGGAGCCCATGCCAAAACGTAAATCTCTAGAGAAGAACGGGCAAGAAACTCCAAGGACATTCTTTAAGAGCGTTTATTCTGAAAAAAAAGTCAAAAAAGTCAAACAATTTATTTCAATTAGGCACTTAAAAGGCACTTATGAACGTCAAGTTTACAAAAAATAGAATTGATTCTAGTCGCCCCTTCCAAAAGGTAGTTTTCGTATGGAGAAGAATGGGCAAGAAACTCCACCGTTACTCTTTTAAAATGTTTTCACAATATTTTGCATACATTAATTATATAATTATATGTGAAGACGATGCATCTAGAATAAGATTACTATACCGCGATAGGTAAAAAAGAATGAAAAATAAAGCAATTACAGATAAATTAAATATGTGACAGATACATGGTGCTCACATATTTACAAACATTGTAAAATTATACGATATTCCTAACATTTTAACAAGTAATACTAATAAGTCAGTGTGTGAGTTCAAGAAATCACAGAATGTAAAATCAGTGTTATAAAAAATAACAAATACATAATTTAATAAGCAACCAGTTTGATTTTGTCTAGACTCTAAATTGTCCTATGGAGCAGGACCAGCATGTTTCCAAGCATTCTTATCTTGGATATAATCCTCTAATTTGTAATATGCTTGTTTACAGAGTGTACTTTTAATATGAGTTTTAAACTTTCTTTCATTTAATTGTAATATATCACAAGGTATTTTATTGTAACATTTAACACAGTACCCCATAAAAGATGTATGTACTTTAGATAATCTGAAAAATGGTTGATCTATTTTATCTTTATTTCTAGTATTAAAATTATGTCTATCGCTTATAAAAAAAGTTGAAGTTGAAGTTTAAAGAAAGTTGGCAACGTCGCAAATAGTTGTCAAAAATTTACCTGTTTTGAATAATTTGCCAATATTACTGTATGGAAATAAGAAATGTGGCTAACTAGGGAACTAGAATATTAATAATGAATTGAAAAGAAGTTGCATTTTTCATATTAACATTTTCTTATTAATTTATCTAACAAACATGAACACAAATGTTTTAAAACTTTTATGCACTAATGTTTAAAAACTAAGTTAACGAATATGCCACTTATATTAAGCGACAAAAATAAGTTTTGGGTAAGTTAAAACAAATAATGGTCATTTCTGCTACCAAAATGAGGAGTCATTTTTAAGGTATTTTTATGTATATAAAACTATAAGTAATAAGGGTTTTTACTATTGGTAGTTGTCTATGTTGGTAATTATTCGATATAATACCAAGCAATTGATGGATATTTTAAATCATAGAAGTGACGACGTTCTTTATTTGTGAGAAAAAAAAACGCCAATTTCATAGGTGGGAACCCAATACTAAGTGGGAAAAAATACGTATTATTAAAGTTTATTAAAAAACTATCCAAGCTAAGTTAATAAAATTTATATGGGACCCACTTGGGACCACACCCGACTATTAAAAAAAAAAAAACAAAATCGGTCCGCACTTGACGGAGAAATCGCTGCGCATCATTAAAAAAAAAACTGAGGTACGGGATATTTTCGGTCACAACTGCAGTAGTAACTTTATTTTCCATAGGTTTTCCGAGGAATACTATTAAATACTAAACTTATTTTTGCCATCGATAAAATCAATACCTGTACACGCGTAAATGTATTTATCCCAAATACGGAACCCTTCAAATGCGTAGTCCAATACAATTTTTTCCGGTTATTTTAAACTGCATGTAATCGTAATTGACCAGCAATTCTGTTTCAATGCTAAAATAGTTTAAACATCGAATGAATATTACTTAACATCTTGTGAACAGACTGATCAATTCGTCTTGCACATTAACTGCTCTACAAACAGTTATGGAGAATCACGTGAGGAAACCGTCATGTCCTAGGACCCATTTCGAAGAAAGAAAGAAAGAAAATACCTACATTTATTTAGCACAGACTAAAACACACACAGCAGATTAAAAAAATAATCAAATATAAAGTGTAAGCAGGAATCTGATGGGGAGTGTGCCTCAGGCCTGCGCCAAAAAGGCCCAGTTCAACAAAAAATGCCAGACAACTATAAGTGCCTGACGCTGGTTTTCAACTGGACCTGAAGAGTGTGATGTGACAGATGTTAATCAGTTTTATAATGTAACGTGTATGCAGCATACTTAAATAAAATAAATTTGTGTCAGATAAAAAAAACAAAATTATAAAGAATATGTAAGTAGATAAATAGTAGTAGATAATACACTTAAGAGCGTTTACTCTGAAAGTGGGCGACGTTGCAAATATATGTCAAATATTTCGCTGTTTAGATTAATTTGCCAATATTACTGTATTTAAATAAGAAATGTGGCTAACTAGCGAACTAGAATGTTGATTATGAAATGCAATAAATAATATCGTAACACCGAATGTTTAGTTTTAGACGTAAAAAAACTATTTGGAAACATTACAAACGCCTTTTTTACACCTAAAACGAGACAACTTCAAATTCAATGTTATAATTGCAATTAACTATCAATATTCTAGTTCGCTAGTTAGCCACATTTCTTATTTACATACAGTAATATTGCAAAATTAATCAAAACATGTACATTTTTGACAACTGTTTGCGACGTTGCCAAGTTTTAGGATAAACACTTTTAATACGCTGCAAGAAGCCGAGCGCGGCGGACTGTTCACGAAGACATGTACTTCCACCAATTCGAACTGTGTCAATGTGGTAGGTACAGCCCACTCCCTCTCACAGAGAGGAGGCCTGATTCCCAGCTGTGGGAATATTATAGGGTGATTAATTTATGCTATACTTATGTATATTCTCTGCCTCGTTGGTCAAGCGCTACTGCTGAGTGTAAGGTCTTGTTGGTTCAATTGCCGGGTCGGGCGATTTTTTTTTGTTTTTCCATCTGGTATTTTTCAGTAACAGCCCGGAGTCTGGATTTGTGCCCGGTTGATGGCAATAGGCTCGCCCCCTATTACATGGGACTGAAACATAACTGGCGAAATGTGGGTGTACTATAGGTGCACCTCTGCCGGACCTTTCGGGGAATACAGGCGTTATGTTATGTATGTATATATTTATGACTCGCACACACTTTTGTACTAAAAAACCCGACGGAGCTATACATATTGTAGCAAGCCACCGCACACGGTAGATAAACTACAGGGTGGCAGGGACATCTACGCAAAGCCTGTTACCATGGATTCAGTTAATGACTCTGAACCCCCCTGCGTTAAAATTTTTCGTCGGTTATTAGAAAAAAAAACAAAAAAAATTACAACCGACTTCCAAAAAAAACACTACAAAGTGAAAAATAACTTTAATTTCGAAAGTCGATGGGAAAGAACGAAAACTCAAAACTAAAGACACCGACTACCGATTAGTAGTAGTAGTAGGTATTAGTATTTTTTTTTGTAAAAAGTTTTTCATAACTTTTTTGCTGACTGGCTAATATTTTTACGACGACATGAGCTATTTTTATACGTACATACGAGTACATACAATACCTACACATATACATAAGCTCACGCCTTCTTCCCTTGAGAGTAGGCAGAAACTACACTACGGCACGATCCTTACATACACCTTTTGCCACGCACGCACCTGACCTTTCTGAAGAACATCACTAATAAGGTCACTAAGGTCTATTTAAATCCCTGTTTCCAATTGATGTTATTTCCAATTAAATAAACATCAACTGTAAATAATACAAGTGTAAATAAAGTTGACTAATATTGTTGAAAAGTCATAAAAATATGAAGTTATGAAGAAGAAAGAGCGCAAACTGAACCGTATTTGTAAGCATTTTTTTTTTTTTTTCAGGATGGGTAATCATCAAATGACTTCGCCCGCTCTGGGCAGAGCGAGAGGGTGTGTCAGACTTTTACTGACTAAAACCCACCCGTGTTCCTTCCGTTGCCTGTGTGCCGGGGCCGCGATATCCCTTTCGGACAAACCCGCAACCCCAGCAGGCATTGGTCTTTCAACCCCGTCGGTTGGTGCTGACATCTCTTTGAGGCGCGCGTGGAACACAACGCGCCGTCGACACGGGCCTGGTCCTTATCGGACGGCGAGCTGCCCATTGCTCACCGTCCGCAGGCCCGCGCCTACGGTGGCCGTAAGTCGGCTCTCGACTCCCGACGCCCTGGGCGTCTCCTGCGGCGACTAGGGCCGCGAGGGCGTGCAGCTTGCATCTCCCTCGCGCAACCCGCCTCCTCCTTCGCGAGCATAACTGCTTCGCAGAAGGAGGTGACGGCCTCGCATGCACTCTCGCTCCGAACCATGGCCTGAACCAGGGCCGGACGCGAGAGATCGCCGCCGCCGATCGCCTCCGTGAGGACACGGCGGTGCTCCGCCCAAGCCGGGCAGACCTCCACCGTATGCTCCACCGTGTCCTCCGGGCGATCCACACAGTGGTGACACCCGGTATTTGTAAGCATTACAGTTGTTTTTCTTAAAACTCGTGTTTGTTTACATGTTTGCCAAAAAATTGCTAACGCAGATTATATTATGACCTTCTAGGGTGTTCCCTCCCGGGTGTCCACACACACATCTACCTTGTAAATACCTTTTGTCAGTCGCCTTTCATTCATCCTCTCAACATAACCAAACATATTCTTTTTAATTCTTGTCACTAGACCGCACCGTTGCATGTTCGCGGTAATAAGTGTTTTTTCTCCCCGAGCCGAGGTCGTTAGCTGTTCTGACAATTATGCAAGCGTCGCAAAAGTCGGTTTGTTTTGCTACAATTAGTTAGGTACTGCAATTAGGAAAATCGTGAGAACTGTCCGACCTTGTTATTATGTACATATACGAGTACCAATGACCTTGTAGATATTCTTTTAGTTATGAATTGCTGATGTAATGTAAGGAACTTGAATATGGATTATTTAAAATACAACGTCAGAATGCATACAGTTTTTTTTTAAAGCGCTGTACATGTCTGCCCGGATTCATAACGATGTTTTATTAAACCGAATTGATTATCTATACATGACATACAGGATGGCCGGAACATTGTCGTCTGAAAATAAAATTTTGGTCCTTCGTATCGCAGGGTATCCGAATCACCCTCATGTATGTTCCGCGACTTTAATATTTTTCGAGTTATGAATATTGTTTTCTGAATTTCTGAAGATTCTCATAAAATTAAGACAGAGAAACTTAAAAAAACAAAAAAAAGAAGTAAGTAGTAGACTTTGTCGAGATGTTTCTTTGCGACTGAATCTTCATGAGTAATAGTACTTTTGTGTATAAAATAATCAGCTTCGTAACTGTGATGAAAGTTACGAAAATGTTGGTCTAAAGTGAAAAATTTACGTTCGGTATAAATTCGCCGAACGTAAATATTTGACTTATATTTTCAACTTTAAATTAAAAATCTAAACAGGTGACTTTATGGTTCCTAAGAAAGCCCCATCCCCAGCCAAGAATGCGCCCGACTCTCAGCTTTCATAATCATTTAAAAAAAGTAGTAGGTAGGTACTTAATGTGGCTATTTTGGCTGAAATCGGCCTTCAAAGAAAACGAGGTGGATTAAAAATAAAAATGATATCAGAAAAAAAAGCCCATTTTCTCGTTCCTTTGTGAAAATAAATAAAAATATTGAGTATAGCTAAAATAAATCTTAGCTTTCCAGCAGTCATTTTTGGTTAGTTGACAAACTTATTAACCATACGAACGATTTGCGCGAACGATTTATGATCCTAGGAGTAAACTATGACTATGACCTGCCGATCTATTCCCTAAAAGTCTCTCTATGAAAACTAATGTGAAGTGAACTTGAAGTGAGTGAGCTGAGTGAGTGACCTGAGTGATAGCGACTGGCGACTTTCTTGGCGGATTCAGGGGCGGATATTATGTCAAGAAAAAGACACGGTGGTTGGAGCTCTGATGGAGTAGCTGAGGGTTATATCGAAAGCTCAATGGCGAATAAAACCATATTAAGCAGTCAAATTAACAAAAATATAAAACTTAATCCATCAGAGCCACAACCATCAACTTCCGGCATCTTATCTTCGTCCGTAACTCACGATGCACCACCACCACTATCTCCGACGTATACTATCTACAATGAAACGCAAGTTCCTCAGACGCAAGAACAGAGAAATACTCAAATCAACTCATCAACAATAAATGTACCAAACAAAAATGTAACTCTCTCTATCAATAATTGGACCAATGTTTCGAATGTTAACTTTTACTTTTAATTGTCATTATTTTTAATAAATGCTTATCTCATATTATTATTGTGTTAATTTTTTGCAAATGGTACGAAAGCAGAGTATTTTCCTCGGTGATAAAGCTGTCTTAGTCTTGGGTGAACTTAAATCCCTAGCTATACTCAGGACTCGTCTTAAATCACGAGCGAAGTCGGGAGTAAACCTCGAGTCCTTCGTTGCACTCGCGATTTAAATCGTGACCCGCGACAGAAGACACTGCTTTATCCCCTTGCTTAATAATCTACTATTTATCCAACCGGTGGTCGGATGACCAATGATGAAGTGGGCCGTAATAATTTTTCGTTCTACGACAAACTTTCCATTCACCGATTTGAGAGCAGTGGTGTGATGGAAGAATTGCACGAAATTACTGCACTTTCGACCCCCTTCATGATTCTGTACTATGATTGACATGGTAAGGACCATGTCAATCACTAAGATTCGGCCCAGTTATCACAGGGCCACCACTGCTTTCTAGGTCCTTACTAAAATTCGGCCCAGTTATAACAGGGCCACCACTGCTTTCTAGGTCCTTACTAAATATCGGCCCAGTTATAACAGGGCCACCACTACTTTCTAGGTCCTTACTAAAATTCGGCCCAGTTATAACAGGGCCACCACTGCTTTCTAGGTCCTTACTAAATATCGGCCCAGTTATAACAGGGCCACCACTACTTTCTAGGTCCTTACTAAAATTCGGCCCAGTTATAACAGGGCCACCACTGCTTTCTAGGTCCTTACTAAAATTCGGTGCAGTTATCACAGGGCCACCACTGCTTTCTAGGTCCTTACTAAAATTCGGCCCAGTTATAACAGGGCCACCACTGCTTTCTAGGTCCTTACTAAATATCGGCCCAGTTATAACAGGGCCACCACTACTTTCTAGGTCCTTACTAAAATTCGGCCCAGTTATAACAGGGCCACCACTACTTTCTAGGTCCTTACTAAAATTCGGCCCAGTTATAACAGGGCCACCACTGCTTTCTAGGTCCTTACTAAATATCGGCCCAGTTATAACAGGGCCACCACTACTTTCTAGGTCCTTACTAAAATTCGGCCCAGTTATAACAGGGCCACCACTACTTTCTAGGTCCTTACTAAAATTCGGCCCAGTTATAACAGGGCCACCACTGCTTTCTAGGTCCTTACTAAGATTCTTGGCACATGGCTCGCAGAACAGATAGCCGATGCCGAGCCGATGGGGCCGAAAGGTTCTGGAGTGGCGACCGCGTACCGGAAGACTTAACGTTGGAAGGCCTCCCACAAGGTGGGCCGATGACCTTGTGCAGGCCGCAGGAACCCGCTGGATGCGGGAAGGACAGAACCGGTCGAAGTAGCGGTGCTTGTGGTAGGCCTATAATAAATAAATAAAAATCTTTATTTTACATGATCCATAAAAAACACGATTTAAAAAAATTATAATAATAACACATACCTACAAATTATTTTTTTGGAAGTCGGTTGTTTTTTTTTTTTTTGTAAATTGTTTTTATATTTCACTTTTTAGTTGTGGTACCTTCCCCACATAAATTCGAATACCAGTACCTGCTATGTAAATAACAGTGACAGGAAGTTATCATCATATCATCCACATATACTAAGTGGGAAAAATACGTATTATTGAAGCTCACTCAAAAACTACCCAAGCAAAGTTAATAAAATTTATATGGGACGAATTTGGGAGTACACCCTTTCGTACACAAAAAACGAATTTTCAAAATCGGTCCACAATTGACGGAGAAATTGTTGGACATAAATAAAAAACACATACATACGCGTTGAACATATAACCTCCTCCTTTTTGGAAATCGGTAAAAAATCAAAATTCAAACTTCAACCAAAATAAAAATATGTCCAGCAGACTTTCGGTTCGGCTGAAATGAAAATGATGACTTTTTATCTAATTACATGTTGTATTTTCCCTAATATGCAAGTGACACCGTGGACACGAGGTAGTCAGAATAAACAGCAGATTGTGTTCGTTTCAACTTGCCATATTCAAACAAATTATGAATTAATTGAGATATAATTAGACGCCTCCAAACAAGATGTCCTCAAGCAGCCAGACGGGATTCTTTGAATATTTATATTTTATTAATTTCAAGGTATACAAGATTGTTTGAATACGACACGACTGTTAGGTGCTATATTATTCCTAGATGTACAAAATATTTAACATAATTAATTGTAATACAAATCTTTAGTTCACAGTTTTTAGGGTTCCGTAGTAAACAAGGAACTCTTATAGTTTCGCCATGTCCGTCTGTCTGTCCGCGGCTTAGCTCAGAGACGGTTAGTACTAGAAAGCTGTAATTTGGAATATGTATACATATTAATCATGCCGACAAAGTGGTAAAATAAAATTAAGAAAAATATTTTTTTTAGGGTACCTACACGTAAAGTGGGGATGTGTTTTTTTTTCACGCCTACCCCATGTTGTGGGGTATCGTTAGAAAGGTCGTTCAAAATATTATGAGTTTATTTTTGGATTCAGGAATCCGTTTGCGAAATATTAAGCTTTTAACTGAATTTTTTTGTTCGAGTCAAGTGTCCCCCCCCTGCGAGCTAAATGGTTGTACTTGGATTTGTGAAAAAATTCACAGCAGTAGTATCTATAACGAAATTGAAAAGAAAACTATCAGAGCTAAGTAGGCTGTACAAGTTAACGAGTAATAATCAACCAACTTAAATTTGCGGTTTGAAAAACATGATCTCTCATACATTCCGTATGGGAGAACATGTTTTTCAACTACAATGTTAAGTTTGTTCTTGGGATAAATTCATCCCAACTGCGGAACCCTTCATTGTGCGTGGTCCGACACGCACTTGGCCGGTTTTTTTTTGTTTTAAATATTATTCATCATCATTATCTTGCCCTCATTCCAATATATTTGCGGTCGGCACAACTTGTGTTTCTCTTCCACACTTCTCTATTAGTCGAGGAGCTCGTGGCTAAGTAATAACAGCCACACGGGTCGATCCATTATTTTAAGCTAAGCTTGCCGGGGTTGGTCCGTGGATGACCATGTTTACATACCGAGACTCCTCCGTGCCTCTGAAAGCACGTTAAGCCGTTGGTCCCGGCTGTCATTCGTGGATCTTTGACAGTCGTTACGTGTCGTCAGAAGCTCGAAAGTCTGACAACCAGTCTTACCAAGGGGTATCGTGGTACCCAGTAACTGGATTGTGGAAGTCAGATAGGCAATCGCTCCGTGTAAAATACTGGTATTCAGCTGCATACGGTTAGACTGGAAGCCGACCACAACATAGTTGGGAAAAGGCTAGACAGATTGATTGACTTCTCTATAAGAGTAGACGACTAGTCATCTCGGTATTCCCCACCTTCCTATCCATATCATCTTCCACACAGTCCATCTATCGTTTCTTTGGTCTTCCTCTACTCTTATCGCCACCCACATTCATACTCGTTAACGTTAAAAGTTAACGTTACACATAAGTCAAATAACGTAGCATCGCGCCTGTAATACGCGAAAGGTTAGGTAGAGGCAGAGGTTTTAGCAGGCAACGTTTTTTACCAGACAGGTTTTGATTCAAAGTGAAATCCTAATTAATTTTAATTAGGCACTTTTGAACGTCAAAATTTACAAAACATTTAATTGATTCTAGTCGCCCCTTCCAAAAGGTAGTTTTCGTGTGGAGAAGAATGGGCAAGAAACTCCACCGTTACCCTTTTAATGTGCTTTCCGAGGCAAGAAGAGGTCTCGATATGTAATTGATGGTCACCCATCGACGAACGGACCGCGGCAAGCGTAGCTTAATCGATTGACCCGTGCGGCTGATGTCATTTAGCCTCAACTGTCATTATTGCTTATCTTATTTGCATACATAATAAATGTTAAGGCGGCGATAACCGACTTTTAATGATTTTATACGGAAGATCACGTCTAAACGAGTAGTGTTAATGATTTGGAAAAAATATATGTTAAATTAGAGCATGTTCTTAATAACTTAATATAGAAATGTTTTAGATTAAGTTTATATTTCATAGTGATATTAATTTGTAAAGTTATGTCTAACGCTGATAAAAAACTGAAAATCACGCAAAATCAATCAAGCGCATTTTTCTGAAACCTTCACTATTTTAAAGATAATTTAATTGTTGATCTTTTATTATACGTGTTTTATTAAAATACCTTTTGTTTTATGTATAATAAATTAATAATGCGTCTAATTTGGGACAACGCTCCGTGATGGGCGGTTCCCATTACTAGGCTGGACGTACGACGCGTTGCGTGAGCTCAGTACAGAACACGCAAGGTAACCACTCAAGGTCACTGGCATACATCTACGTCTTAATACACTGATTGTTAACAACCGATAAGTCACTATCGCGAATTCTCAACGGTCATATTCAAAATAACGTAGGTATCTTTAACGTTCAACGTTTATTTGTTGTTTAGACCGGTATCGGGTACCGGTGTACAAGGATAACATCTTTTGATAACAAGGTCAGACAGTGTAAGACGTAATAATTCTTGTTAGACTGGAAACCGACCCATATCTTATTGAAGAGTTTAGGATTAGGGTGAAGTTAGCAACTCTTTTGAGAAAGAGGGTGCCCTTTTGTGATTATCTTGTGTGGATGGTTGTCGTTGGGAATGTTGAGATACCAATGGAAAATAACAGCTTTTTTTAGAATTCCAATCCAATCCCAATCCTTGCTTATCTTTCCATTTATAAATCGCAACGTCTGTTTGTCCGTTACAAGACGCAGATATATGACAGTGGGCTTGAGTGGTTAGCTTGCGTGTTCTGTACTGAGCTCACGCAACGCGTCGTACGTCCAGCCAGTAATAGGACTCGCCCATCAAGGAGCGCTGTCCCAAATTAGACGCATTATTAATTTATTATACATAAAACAAAAGGTATTCTAATAAACGTGTACTAAAAGATACGTTATTAAATTATCTTTAAAATGGTGAAGGTTTCAGAAAAATACGCTTGATAGTTTTTGCGTGAGTCTCAGTTTTTTATCCGCAAATGCAGAATTTTATTTAGATCTAAATCTTCTGCTTCACAGTTCACGCTAATCATCTAAAGTTAATTAGACCTGGGCCCTTACATCCTGTTTTTATCGCTTTAAATAGCCATGAAGCAAATCGAAATCAAAGAGCGTTTTACGGAAACAGAAAAAACATGAGGTAAATGACATTTGAGTAACATTGTCAAGTTTAAGAATCAATCAAATGACGCATCACTGAGCGAGTAGGCCTTGAACCAAATGAACTTTAAGATAAATTCACTGCTGAATTACTTAGAATTTTAATAATTGTTTGAATTAAGCCGAGGTCGGCTGCCGAGGCCGTGTATTTTAGGAGTAGGACACCAGCACCCTAACTACGTAATACACGATCAATCATAATCTGAATCATTTTGAAAGAGATTGCTCTTCCATTGCCTCATAAGTTTGAAAAAAAAAATCTGTTCAACAACGTAAATAATGCAATGAATGTTGTTGAACTGTCAAAATGGAACAGACTTAATCATTTACGAAAATGTAATATGCAATTAGATAGCAGGGCTCGCCCCCCCTGCCCCCCCTATTGAATAAAAGCCGGTCCAAAAATGAACGAAAAATAGGTAAACGTTTTTTCGTTTTCAAAGAAATTAAGGTTATTTTTTTGATTGATGATTAATTATCATTTGTCTGGCGGTTTGAGTACTTTATACGGCCAACCGAAATGTCCTTTCTGTAGCATTTTTCGTCGAGCCATGTTGAGTTCCACGATTACTGATAAATGCGTGCACTGAAATCTGTGTGGTTCAACCTTTTATTTTTTTCGCTCTGGGCGGAGGGGGAAGGCGTGTCAGACTCTTACTGACTAAAACCCACCCGTGTTTCATCAGTTGCCTTTTCGTTGTCAGGGGCCACAGGATCCCTCTCGGACTTTCCCGCAACCCCGGCAGGCATCGGTCCTAAGGGACCCCGTTAGTTGTGCTGACATCTCTTTGGTTCAACCTCAGACCAAATAAAAACCAAGACATAACGCTGTCAACAGTGACGTGGGGTATCGTACGTTACATGTGTGCACTTAGTGAGGTGTACTTTGATTGTAAATGTGTGCGTGTGAGCGTTTATGTACAGAGCGGAGGTGTACTTTTGGCATGTTTCATACTTTTTATTTGGTCTGACGGTTCGACGCTAAAGGCCGCGCGCAGTTTGGATGCGCTTTCATAAGAATTTCACTCCTGCGCATTGGTACATACAACCATGGTCGTCCAAATTGAGTGCGCACACTGGAGACCTTTTTCTTCGTCAAATAGGTACTTAGTGTTCCGGTGGTATCGCATAGAACCCACGAAAAATCCCAACAAGTTCGGATTGTTTTCGGACGTCAGAACTATACTTTAAATGAAATGAAATTTATTCTGTAAATAGGATATCGGAATCACTTTTACACGTCATATAAAAAATATTAAAAATAAGCTAGGTGAGGTCGGTGTTTCCTATCTGACTACTCTGAGAAGAAAGGCCGAAACAAACCCAGAGGTCGCAGTCTCTTTTAAAGTCCAGACATAATCTTGGTCAAGCCATGTGAGGACCATGTAGATTAGTGTCTGAAATGGTCCTTTGAGGAAAGAACCACACATATTTGAGTGGACCTGTCCAGTCAGTGCAAGCATTTGTCAGTAAAACTTTTTTATTTTCATTAATAATAAGTATTTTTATTACTTTTTGGTAATATTTTTGCAGTACCTATGGGCCCCTTTCGGATCGAACAGGGTTTTGTTAATATATTATATGTAATTGTAAGGAATTAATAAAAGCTTTTTTATTTATTTTAGTTCACATAAATCCGAAAAGTCAGCGGTGCGTGCCTTGGGTTCGACCTCGAGGCCTATGACTTGGCAGACCGACGGTCACACCACTAGGCTATCCTATCACTGATATTTAAGAGAGTGTAAAGGATGTACTATGGTAACGTGTAAGAACAACCGTTATCAATTGTCCAACCGGCACAGACTCAACGGTCTCAACGGTCGCTGCCGACTGCCGCCGGCGGGCGGCGCCTAATCTCCTCAATGACATAATGTATCAGACGAGCTGCTAATCGGTAACGAACGTCTGTTTATAAATAAAAGTGGGTTGTTTACATATTGAGGTTTGGCAGTTGGTCCTCTAGTTTTTTGGAGTAGGACATTGATTTTCATATATGACCCGGGGGGGGGGGGGGGGGGGGTGGAAATATTATGAGGAGTGAAATTTATACAAGTGTATTCTTAAATAACACGGATTAAAAAACTGATTATTAAACTGATATTTAACTAAGTACCGGTAGTTATTGACTCCAAAAAAAAACTGATCAATTTAATTTATTTTTCGTTTTTTATCGTGATGTGTTGTGGATTTTTTTTAGGGTTCCGTAGTAAACAAGAGCTAAAAAACAAGAACCTTCATAGTTTCGCCATGTCCGTCTCTCTGTCTGTCTATCTGTCCGTCTGTCTGTCCGCGGCTTAGTTCAGAGACGGCTAGTACTAGAAAGCTGTAATTCGGCATATGTATACATATTAATGATGCCGACAAAGTGGTAAATAAAATTAAGTTTTTTTTTTTTTAGGGTACCTCCCTTATACGTAAATGTGGGGTATCGTTAGAAAGGTCGTTCAAAAATATTGTGAGTTTGTAAAACTGTTATTGGATTCAGGGATCCGTTTGCGAAATATTAAGCTTTTAACTGATTTTTTTTTGTTATAGTCAAGTGTCCCCCCCCCTGCCAGTTAAATGGCTGGACTTGGATTTGTGAAAAAAATCACAGCAGTAGTATATATAACGAAATTAAAAGGAAAACTATCAGAGCTAAGTAGGCTGTACAGGTTAATGAGTAATAATCAACCAACTTAAATTTGCGGTTTGAAAAACATATTCTCCCATACATTCCGTATGGGAGAATATGTTTTTCAACTACAATGTTAAGTTTCTTCTTGGGATAAATTGATCCCAACTACGGAACCCTTCATTGTGCGTGGTCCGACACGCACTTGGCCGGTTTTTTTAAATTACTTTATTAGATTTTCTTCGACACTTTTTTTCTTTTCACTTACCCATAAGCCATGTAGAGACTATAATTACCATTTAAGTATATCATCAATGCTTGATGCTCTATGATAAAAATGTCTATAGAGATCCGCTGTCGAGGCACGAAAGTGGAACAAACAATTTATAACTTTCGTTTTTACATAGTTCGAGTGTTCTAGCATGATAATATGCATACATTTATGAATTTCTAATAATTTAGTTGTAGTGATTGACTGCCACATTGGTTTTGTGGTCGTAAGCGCGCTTGCATACGACGTAATTAAGTAATTAAGACGTAGATATATGCCAGTGACCTTGAGTGATTAGCTTGCGTGTTCTGTACTGAGCTCACGTAACGCGTCGTACGTCCAGCCAGTAATAGGACTCGCCGTCAAGGACCGCTGTCCCAAATTAGACGAATTATTCATTTATTATACATAAAACAAAAGGTATTTTAATAAAACACGCATACTTAAAGATCATTAATAAAATTATCTTTAAAATGGTGAAGGTTTCAGAAAAATACGCTTGATAGATTTTGCGTGATTCTGTTTTTTATCCGCGTTAGACATAACTTTACAAATTAATTTCGTTCTGTAATAAAAACATTATCTAAAATATTCACATACTAGCTTTTGCCCGCGACTTTGTCCGCGTAGAAGTCGAAAATGGTTCTAATTGGATTTGTTATTGGTTTTTAACGTTTTTATTTTTGTTATAACATATAAATTATTATGTTGAACTGTTTGAATACTTATCTATACTAATAATATGAAGAGGAAAGATTTGATTGTTTTTATTTTGCATTGAATATGCTCCGAAACTACTGAACCGATTTGAAAAAACTGTTTAAGCTACACTATCCCCGGGTGACATAGGCTATATTATATTTTCAGAAAAAATAGGGATCCTTACTAAAACTCCAATAACGTAACCCAAGGTGTAAAAAAAATACCAAAAAAGTAGGTAGGTGTAGGTAGCTAGGTATGTACATAGGTAGGGAAGTAGGTGCACCGTAGATAAGTACTTAGTGCTACCCGTGCGAAGCCGGGCCTGGGAGCTAGTAAAATATAACAATCTTTATTATAGTGTAGAGATTTAAAGGTTAAATAAACATGAAAATAAAATAAAAGTTTGTTATATTTTATGAACACGAAGCTCGGTGTTTGATGTGGTGAAAGTTACACGGGGGTATTATCTTTTTACAATGAAATCGAAATACTACACCTACCGCAGTATTTCTTTGTAAACAATATTTTTTGTTTTTCCTTCGGGTGCTAGAATCACCAGGCTACTCTGTGCGCTTACTCTGGAGCATGCCACATACAACTGGCCGTGGGAGTAGCAGCTTTCCCTCGAGTCTACTCCCGCTACCTTAAGAGTTTGACCTTGAGCTTTGTTTATAGTCATTTCGAAGCATACTTTGATGGGAAACTGCACTCTCTTGAACTCGAAGGGGTAATTTGATGGTATTAGGGGAATCCTACGAATAAATACAGAACTCTGTAAAGCTTTAGAAACCTTCAAATGCGGTACTAATATGTATAGTACGGTGACTTTCGAGACATTCTAATTTTAAAGAATATTTGCATTGCAAGCACCAAGCCTATATGTGAGTTCAACCTTTTTTGAATAAAATCGGATTGAGTTTTCAAACATGTGTCAAAATAAAATGTAATTTAAATCAAAAGCACTAAGGAGTATTGATATCAAGTTCGAAGCAAATCACTCCCAAAATAAGTTTCTGCCCCTATTTAACCCCGTTAGGGGATGAATTTCAATAAAATACGAAACAGGTCTTTCATTAATTCTGTTAAAGAATGTTTATGCAAAATTTGAAGTAGATTGGACCAAGGAATCACGTATCGTTTAGACGTGATTTTCAGTATAAAATCATTAAAAGTCAATTATCTTCGCCTTAAGTGTTGTTGGCATATATTCAGGAATTTCTCAGTAGCAGCCCGGAGTCACGATCTGTGGCCGGTTAATGGCAATAGGCTAGCCCCATATTACTTGGGACTTAAACATAACTGGCGAGATGTATCTAATATTATCGGCCTGTAACTGTTCCACTTCAGGGAAAAAACCTCTTTTATACTAATAATACTAATATACTAATACTAATTCGAATATACTAATACTAATAAAATAAAAAGAGGCAAAGTTTGGTTGTCTGGTTGTTTGTTTGTAAGTTTGTATGAAGGGGGTAATCTCTCGAACTACCAGTCGGATTGAAAAAAATCTTTTTGCATTGAATAGCCCAAGTCTTGAGGAAAGTTATAGGCTATACAACATCACGGTTCGAAGCTTAGGAGCCGAGCAAAAAGGAAGTTACAGCACAGCGCGGTCGGGCGATGGGATGCAACGCTTTAATTGCTACAATTGCAAGTGCTACAATTTAATTTCAACACTTTACGAGTATTATTGGCTTTTGTGTACACGATAATTATTCAGATTTGTTACAGTTGTAATAGCAATCATGTCATTTCGTTTAAAATAGGTTTTTATTTTTATTAATTTATTCATATTTTATATACTTCGATTTCTTTTTTCTATTTTGTGATTGTGAGAACGCTGTAGGCTCAGTGGACTGTAGATTTATTGACTATCTTCTATTTTGTTAAGTACCTGGTACTTGTTGAAAGACCTACACTGTCCTCTCATACCTATTAATACTGTTATTTGAAAATATCGTAAAACACAATTATTTTTAAAAAAGTAACCGTGGAGTTTCTTGCCGGCTCTTCTCCATAGGAAACGACGAATTGGAACCGTGCACCTAGCTTCTGACGTTTCATAAGTACGCATGTAGGTTTATGTGAAATAAAATATTTTGAATTTTGTTTTTCGTTTTTAAATTTTGACGCGGTGGATGGGAGGCCGAAATTTCACGTGGATGGAAGCTTGTCTGATATAGAGAAGGAATGAACATATTGATCATCACCCTTACTGTTGGCGTTTTAGCTTCAATGACTTTTTGGTTCAAAAGCTGGTTCAATCAATCAACTAAACTTATCGCAATCCACTGGTGAACATAGGCCAGCAGTGGACTCCCAGGCTGCGCCACAGCACCCTGTCCTCCATCTTCCGCACCCAGTCTGTCCCAGTCACCATTTTAAGGTGGTTTTAAGGCCTCAGTCTATCGTCGCTGGGACGTGTCCCACACTACGCTTGCCGATACGCGGTCTCCATTCCAGGACTCGTCTGCTCCACCGACCATCGGTTCTTCGACAAACATGGCCAGCCCAATGCCTCTACAGCTTGCTTAATCTGCAAGCTATGTCGGCAACCCCGTTTCTTTTTCGGATAATTTCATTTCTGATCTTATCCTTCAAAGAACCTCCGAGCATAATCCGCGCATAGCGTGCTGAGTGAGTGGCCTTGAACTTAAAAAGCTGGTTGGCAACAAATTAACATTTCCATATTGCGCCACCAGTAACTACGTACCCATTGTTATATACCCGAAACATTAACCTTGTTTTAACCGCAAAATAAATTGTTTTAACAAATAAAAGTGACCTGTATACATGAAACTATTATCATTTATTGCATAAAATTCCAATTATGGTCAATAAAAAGCATTCACGCATAACTTTTTCTGTTGCAACATCACAACGTGGCGGTTTGGCGCCAAAAAGTTTGACGTTACTGACAGCTGTCACTTAGACAGAAAAAACAACATGGCGCTATTTTTTTTTTTGTTGTAGTTTTAATTTGGTCAGCCTTGACACCTTGAATTAAAATCACGATTTTTAATCCTTAATTGGACAAGAAAGCACGACTAGTATTGAAAGGACGCTTGTTATTTTTTTTTAATAATGAGCTTGCGAAGTAGTTTGGCAATTTAGGAGATCCATTTATCCAATACAAAATAGATAAAAAATGTCCAGAATTAAGAAGAAGTGCTGAGAGGATGAATAAAACGCGACTAACAAAATTTACATATTTAGCAGGCAGATGTGAGTGAAAACGCCGGGAGCTCTAAAAAAGCCCGTAGAAGGACATAAAGTGACCTTATTGGTGATGTTCTTCAAAAAGGTGAGATGCGTAGTACTCCTGACCAACGTAAACGAAGCACAAGGTGTATGTCAGGATGGAAGCAGATGGCGTTCTGTAGTTTCTGCTTACCCCCGTGGGAAGAAGGCGTGAGATTCTGTACGTCTGAACTGGTGTCAGACATACACATAACACATTCTTTACGGCTGCACTAGTGTAAGTGTGCGTCCTGAGTGACGACGCATCGCGTATGACGGATTGCGGAGCGGATTTACACAATGCGCCGTGAAATGTGCGCGCCCGCTCGCACTCCGGACAAGTTCAAACGCGTCCATAATTTTTTTCAAGCCTCGTGCAGACACGACTGTAACAAAACAATTTCTGAGAAAACTTCACGGTAGAACAATTACAAGTGTCGCGTCGCGCCTCTCTACGCGAGGCTTAACTTAATGCGCCGTTCATTCCGCCTGCGCAGTATGCCGTCACTCAGGACTTCAAGACCCACACTAAAGCCTCGTGCAGACTAGCGCTACGTGACGGCGCGACGCGACTCGAACAATACAATCTCTAAGAAAAACTCACGGTACAGCAAAAACAGGTGTTGCGTCGCGCTAGTCTGCACGAAGCTTTAAGCTTGTCCACTCTGAAATGACGCGCCCCCCTACCGCATTTTACGCACACGGCAATGCGATAATGGGGCACGTCATTTCAGAGTGGATAAGCTATCAACGCACAACCAAAAACCAAGAACGATAATAACACAAAAATAAGCCTCTTTACTCTTCTTTTTAACGAAGAATTTAAAAAGAAGACAATCAAAGACAATGTCAGCATGACGTTGGTGCTACATAAATTCTAAATTACAATCTTTTTTAAATATTTATTTTAGAAATTGTGTGTGTTTTGTAATATTTTGTCTGTTATTTCATGTATTTTTTTTGGATTTTTATAATGTAAGTATGAACCATGCCCTAACATACACATTACATACGCCACCTGCAACATACGCCACCTGCATCATAAGCTACTTGCAACATACGCCACCTGCAAAATTCGTCACCTGCAACATACGGCACCTGCAACATACGCAACCTGCAACATACGGCACCTGCAACATACGTCACCTGCAACATACGCCACCTGCAACATACGCCACCGGCAACATACGCCACCTGCTTCGTTCCTTACATAGGTACCTACTCCTTCTGCTTCAAAACATTATATCGTACTTAATGATGAGGATGAGTATCCTGTATACTATTAGGAATCTTTAGCAGCATCCCAAGCTGTGGTCAGCTTCCAGTCTTATTAAATGCAGCTGAACTTCTCTGCCATCAACCAGTCAGAAATACATTCTGGGCTGCTTGGTAGGTACTGGGAAACTCAGAGATGCCAAAACTACACCTCAGCTCTGTGCATACACGCTCACACACACACATATTTACAACCATTTACAATGACACTACAATCAAACTACACCACACAAAATGAACACATGTTTATGAAACCGGGTTCACTTCACTGTTGACAGCGCTGTCTTGGTTTTTTTTTGGTCTGAGCTGGGAAATTCATGCGCTGCCGCATCAGGGAGGCGACTCGTTTTCGCATAATTGCGTAAGTCGTCTACACGTGCCTCTGCGAACAGCCCTGATGCGCTACAGTGTGGCAAACCCAACAGTGTCCTGTAAGCGTTGTGGTACTGCACACGAAAGGCACCGTAAACCCTTTAAATAAAGAGAGAGAAAATAATCTTGTATCTTGCATCTTGCTTGAAGAGTAAGGGCCCATTCACACGTACCACAACCACACCACATCGCAACGAAAAAATGTGCGCAAGCTGTGGCTATGTGTGAATAGTTTCGCTGCAACTTCTTACAGTTTCGTTGTGGTTGCGTTGTCGCTAGTAGTTGCGATGTAGTTACATTGTGGCTAGTGTTTGCAGACATACAGATAGTTGTGGTTGTGTTTTAGCTGCGACGTTGCCTTGATGTAGTGGGTATCGCCCCAACGTGCAACGGTTGGTTTTGAGGGCCACCTGTGGTTGTGGTGTGGTTTGGTTATGGCGTGGTTGTGTTGTGGTTTTGTTTATTGTATGGTTATGGCGTGGTTGCATGTGGTGTGGCTGTGGTACGTGTGATTGGCCTTGTTATTGGTTTGAAATACTAGTATGTTGTTCTTTCAGGCCAATACCTACCTGTGACGATTGGCAAGGCTGCTACAGGCCTGACATATGCTACTCTATTCTCAGACTGCTCAAAATGACAGTAAGTATAACTTCATTCATTCAGCAACTATGTCATCAGTATCATCTGCTCTCTATCCAGTCTTAACTGGATGCAGCTGAATACCAGTATTTTACATGGAGTGACTGCCTGACTGACCTCCTCAAACCAGTTACTGAGTAACATGATGAAATGAAATGAAATTGTTTATTCTGTAAATAGGATAACGGAATCACAATCAAAATAAGCTAGTCTGACTACTCTGAGAAGAAAGGCCGAAACAAACTCAGAGGTCGCAGTCTCTTTTAAAGTCCAGACGTAATCTTGGTCAGGACATATGAGGACCATGTAGATTAGTGTCTGAAATGGTCTATTGAGTAAAGAACCACACAAATTTGAGTGGACCTGTCCAGTCAGTGCAAGCATTTGTCAGTAATCGTGGAGCTCAATTCAGAACTTAAGGAGCTCAACTCCAAGATACCAAGATTTTGGTTGGTATGTTGGCGTGTGCTAGCTGACATATGGTTAATAATTCAAAAGTCATTTATTCAAACTAGGCTGAGAATCAGCACTTTTCGAAAGTCAAAATTACATAAGACAGTCCCCAAAAACGCCCACCCTTCACCACTTCCTAGTGCATTAGCTGGGAAGAAGAAGTGGCGCAACAAACTCCCCAGCAGCACAGCTGTCTGTTCAGTTAGAAGAACAAAAAAAAAATCTTTATAATAGTATTCAAAATAATTTACATTACGCAACACAAAACATATACGTAATTTAAATTATTAGCCATATGTTAGCTAGCACACGCCAATATACCACACAAAATCATCGAGCACTATACTCAGGCAGAAATAAAAACTAAACGTAAACAGAACTTAATATCTCCAGGCATAAAGGGCGTGGCCGCTTACACTGGAAGTTATAAATGATAAACTAGGACCATCGAGGTAAAATAAATAAAACTAACAGTTAACTACTAATAACAATAAATAATATGATCAACTGTCGAGGGCACTAGCTAACCACATATTGCAACACAACTCATTAAAAAAACATTGTAATGAGTAGATTATGTCAATAATAAACTAAAATTAAATTAAAATAGCTTGACTTATACAGTCAAATTAAAAAAAAGCAAGTATATAAACTCATTTAACTTGTCAGTAGGTAATCTGGAGAAAGAACATAAACATTGTCTTGAGTTAATCACAGCGACCAACTATTCTTATCATTTAAGTAGTCGTTGATGTAGACTATTACATTTTTTTTTTTTTTCTCTAACTGAACAGACAGCTTACTGCTGGGGAGTTTGTTGCGCCACTTCTTCCCAGCTAACGCACTAGGAAGTGGTGAAGGGTGGGCGTTTTGGGGGACTGTCTTATGTAATTTTGGACCCGTAAGGATCTCTTCGTCTGTCTGTCTTTCAGTCTGTCAAGAACCTCTTTCTCAAGAACGCGTGGAGGTATCAAGTTGAAATTAATATCAAATGCGCAGGTCTACGGTCTTTCGGAGATCTAAAAAAATCAAGTTTCTAAGTCAACGCAATAAAAAAATACGGCCATTTACTCAATACTCAATATATTTATTGCTTCCACATGTGAACTTAGGTGGTAGGTTTTTACAAAAATATGATCATTGTGGACCCTGTCGGGCACAGCAAAGTAGGAGAGAGGAAGAGGGCTTTTTATTTTGACTACATAGATTGTAATTATTTAATAAAACTTGTAAGTTAACATTTGTCATTTAAGTAAGTAATCATTGATATTATAATAGCATTTACTTATTAGAAATTGTTTTAATATATTTATTTATGCGACACATTTTGATACTCGCAAATAAATTAAAATGTACAGGGTACTTCCCGTTAACCTAGGCAAGAAGCATGGTCTCACAGCACAAATGAAAGAAAAAGTCCGAATATCACAACATAGTATTATAATAACATAATAACATATACAAAATATTTTTTGCAACTACTTTACATTTACAGTTGGAGAATTGACCGGGACACGTATATTATTTAATGTACAGGAGAACAAGACTACCGAACCCCTAATTGTGCGTGGTCTGACCCGCACTTGGCCGGTTTTTGTTTAATGTCACGTTTACAAGACACGGACATTGCTGCCTCTCAATAGGCGCTACCAAAATATGATTTTGCGCAGGAAATTGTTTTTCCCATTTGGCTTTTTAACTCCCCTTGCCATCTGACGCCTAGAGCAACCGCTCTTCTCGCTCTATCCCAACGCCGGCTCTGGGTTCACTAATGAATGAATTGTTCACTTTTGATTCATTTTGTGTTCAGACATTTCATTTCGAGAGGAAGTTACCGAATGAAAGACAAAAATGAACATAAAGTGCAGCGTCTGATATTGGATTAAGCACAGAATATTACAGAAGGCGCACTCCACATTTTAGGTATGAAGCTACAAGTACGCGGCGGGCCCGTCTTGTGTCACGTAGTCAGAAGGTATAAGAGTTACGCGATAGAAAGAGAGGCAACTTCTAGGTGAACATAACTGTAGGTGATTAGCGCTGTGCGACCTGAATTGCACTTTATTATGTTATAGCAAGAGTCGCTTTTTATTTTGCGGAGTGAACCATCTGTGGATTTAGTAACGTTTATCAACATCGAATAGTCAAAACGAAGAAACTGATATGAATAAATATTTAATTCCAGCATATACCTCTACAAATGAACTAAAGCATGGAAGGTGACGGTGAGGGTTTGGTGGCGATAGTACAGGGTTTGAACCCTGCCGGAGTGACCCTCACGGTCTGCAACAGGTCCAGACATACTACGGAGAGGAGGAGATCTCCTAGACCCAGGATACGTGAGTTATTTAATAGTTTATTTATTTACAAGCCGTGCTCATGGGATTTTTAAACTTTGAAGGAGCACAATTTATACAACAAAATACCCTCATAATGTATTTTTAAGAATCACTCATTCAAGACTCCTCAATTACTGTATTTTTATCACGTTGTTGTGTGAAGGAAAACATCGTGAGGAAACCGGCATGTCATAGAACCAAAAATTCGAAGACATGTGACATCTGCCAACCTGCAATGGGCTCGCGTGGTGGATAACCCAGCCAGGTTGGTAGAAAAACTTCCCTCGAGGAGCCTTACATTCTTCGAGAATCGTTACATAAAGAGGCCAGCTACTCACTCAATTATAATTTCAAAATATTCATAAATCAATTAATTTACTCACTGACAGACAACGGACAGCCTAAACCGCTCGCTGGGTCTAGAAGCAAGACATTTTGCACAAGATTTCCTTACTTATACAATGCCGCTCACGTGACCACCCGTATTTTTCTGAATATTCATGATTATTTTTTTTAAACAATTTTTATTTTTTCCAAACTTATTTTTATTTTTATCCCCCTGTTATTTTATGGACTTGTGTTTTTTTTAATATATGCTGGTTTTTTTTTGAGAAAAATGTCTTCATCTCCGTTTTTTTTCACAAATTTTAATAAAAAATGTTAGTTAATCCGGTAAAATTGCTCATAAGCTTTTAGAAATAATAACTAGAATCCAAATCGAGCCAATAACATAGGAGATATGGCAAACGCTACTCAAAAAAAAAAAATTGAGTAACATGAAAGATATTAAAGATAGACCCCCTTTTAAAGTTAATTTTCGATAATTTTTCATGAATATTCAGAAAAATACGGGCGGTCACATACCGATGGGCGACTTGTATAACAATAGTGAGCACAATAGATGGATTTTTGAAAATTCTTCCCCTAAAGGGGTTGAATAGGGGATTCAAGTTTATATCGAAGTTCATAATATTTTCCTATGGAAAGACCCATCGGGCATATGTGTTTGTAAGTCAGTAAATAACATAACATTTATACCATCACGCCTTGTTACCCTGGAGTGTTGTGCAGAGGTGTGTCTATAGAGGTGTGTCGGGCCCTATCAGAATACCAGCGCTGTGACATTTTTTTTTTTTAATGTCGCAGCATTATGCTGAGATAGGAGCCTTTTGGCCTCGTACAGGACTGCTTTAAATTAAAAGTTTATTTTATTTAATTTTATTTATGTTTAGTGTGTTTTTAGTTTAATTTGGGATTTCCTGTGCGAGTCTCAATAAATACTTTTTCTTTCTTTCTTTCTTTCTTCTTATAGTACACCCACATTTCGCCAGTCAATAAAGAAGTCAATAAATAACTGCAAAAAAATACAATATATTTATATTTTTCAGAGGTAAATGCAAACGCGGTGCTTGCAACTGATCAGAGATCAAACACGTTACCTGAAAGTTCTGCACCGCTTGCGAATCAGAGATCGTCGGTGCAGACGTGTACTGGTGCAGATTTCTCGAGACAACACACAAGTTCTCAGATCTGTGATGGCAGATACGCTAGCAGCTACAAGGTTTTTTATTTTTATTTCACTTTATTGGTACTTATCAGTTACACAATATAAGTGTGACAGAATAAATTTAAGGCAGTGTAGAGAGTGCCGCTAGCGGCACTCTATATACATAAAAACAGAATAAGTCGAAAGCTACATGGCAAATAGTCAATAGACCTAAAAATAAATCTCCTAAAGAACAAGTAATGACCATTAATAAATGTGACCTGACTTTTTCAAAACCTACTGACATTGCAAATGCATTTAATAATTATTTTATAGATGAAATTCAGAATAATATAAAAACTATTACGGAATTCGACAATAAATTAGACAATCTGACAAGGCAATCCATGTTTATGCAGCCTGTTCTAACAAGCAACCAAGCGACATAATCTATAGGATCACTTAAAAATACAAGAACTGTAGGATTCGACGGTATGTCAACAAAGGTGATAAAATTACAAAAAACACCCGTGTTAGCGCATATTATGAACCTTAGCATTGCTGAGTTTATCCTGAAGACTTGAAGAAAGTTATTATTAAACCACTTCATAAATAAGATAATGAACTATAGGCCAATAGATAAAAATTCTGTATTTTTCAAAATTATCGAAAAAAATATTTATACCTTAATCTTTGTATTGATATCTCAATAAATTTAACTTATTATGTAAGGAACAAAATGGTTTTAGAAAGAAAACCACGATCAACTTGGCAATTTTTTATTTTTTACGAAGCATTATGTTAGAGGTAGATCAAATGCACCTATTTGTGCTATTTATATAGATATGATCAAAACCTTCGCTTACGTAAAGCACAACGTCTTATTAGACAAAGAGGAAACATTTTAAAACTATTCGAATCCTATCTCTCTAACAGAATGTAATGTACAGAGATTGCAAGAGTATGTGAAAAAACAAAATTCGAAGAAAGTTTTTTATCTCATTCGAGATTAATAAAGTTTGGTGTCCCACAGGGTAGCGTCCTTGGGCCACCTCTTTTCTTAATATACATAAGTGATCTGCCAAAGGTGACTCAACATTAAATTGCAGGCAATAGTACTGCCATAGTGAAATGTATTGATCGCAATATTTATCAAGATGACACAAATAATACACTATGGGATAAAATTAATTGGCTTAACAAAAATAATTTAGTTATGATCTTAAAGAAAACCATATTTTGGTTTTCTTTATATTGCACTTTCACCAAAGAACTGAAGTACCAAAACTAAATATCAGACATAGTAAATGTGACATTGAAGAAGTTAAAGTAGCAACATTCTTAGGTTTCCTTGACTTAACTGAAAGGCCGACTTAGACGACCTAATTAAGAAAATAAATAAATCAGCGTAAGCACTTTTCCAAATTGCTAGAAAAATAAATATGGATGCGCTACTCGTTGCTTAACACGGCTACGTACGTATATGTACGTAGCCTCAATTTTCCGATATGGTATTATTTTTTGGGGCAATTCTACTGATAAAGATATTGTTTTTAAGGTACATAACCTTCCTTTTTTTGAAGTCGGTAATAAAAGATGCTTCATAAGATCAATGTGTGGTCTGAAAATTAATGATAGCTGTGTTCAATTCTTTAATTCGCTGACAATACTTACCCTACCCTGAATATTATTTAAAAAATGAGTGTTTTCGTCGAAACAAACATGAGGTTATTCGAAAAAGTGTCAACGTTACGAGATGTTGCCATTCGTAGCCAATACGCAAACTCTTTAAGCAATCAGCGTTGTAAGACTGCCTAAGGCCGCTTTCACATTAGGACGTTAGCAGCGCGTTAGAAGCGCGGCAGAAGCAGATCCACACCACACCACATACTTATACACCTAACACTCCACACAAACACTATCCTATAAGTAGAATGGAAATTGTTGTCTAGTTTTAGTTTTCGGGAAACCATAATTATGTATTTGGGGGGAGACCTGGTGGCCTGAAATACAGGCTTCGGCTTAGCTTAGGCACCAGTCTCCCACAATATTTTTCTATATGCCCATAGCTGGACAATATTGTTTTTGTTATTATTTAGTAAGGATATTGTGGTGAGAAAAAAAAAAAAGATGCCTTCACATTATAAGAACAGCCGCGCTACAACAGCGCGGCGGCCGCGCCGCAGTTTAGCTCACTTCATTTCAAAAATGGCTCATTGTGCAGTCTCTTGATGTTGGGGCATGTAATAATAATAACTTGGTTTACTTGTATAGCTATAATTATACTTCAAAATTCATATATTTTTATCTTCAATTTGTAAGTATTAATAACATGAACATCGACAATGTCAATAGATAATAGTCGCATAGACAATCAAATCAAATCAAATTGAGCAACCTCAATTTGATTTGATTTGATTGTCGGAATACAACTATTCCGACACTTGCAACACTGGCTCATCGCAGACTGAGCAAATGCAGCGCTTCTGTTTATAATTATGAAAATGTGACAGGGCGGCGCGGCGGCGGTCGCGCGTCTGTCGTGCGACTGTCGCGCTGCTAAAGTCGCCTAAATGTGAAAACGGTCTTAGTGAGCAAGAGCGTTTTGGGCATGGCACCGCGCATTTACAATAAAGAGCCAGATGTCATAAATTAAATCGACAAAAATAATTAAAACTGTTATTAGTTGAAAAATGTTATTAAACGACTGATGAATTTCTGAATGATAAATTAATGTAGACTTATTTTTTTTTTTGACTGGAGAAACAATTTTTAATTGAATATTGTGACTACTTGTAATTTATGATTATTTATTTAGGCATTGGCTGTGGAAATTATTCCATAATGTTCTTATTTTGCATGCAACCATATTTTATACGCCTCTTGTTGGCATAGTTGCAAATAGCTGTCAAATATTTACTTGTTTTGATTAATTTGCCAATATTACCGTATAAAAATATGAAATGTGGCTAACTAGTGAACAAAAATATTGATTATGAAATGCAATAATTAATATCGTAACACTGAATATTTAGTTTTAGATGTTAAAAAAGTATTTGGTAACTTTCCAAATGCCTTTTTTACGCCTAAAACGGTTACAAAATCAAATTCAGTATTACAATTGCACTTTATTATTAATATTCGCTAGTTAGCAAAATTTCATATTTCCATACAGTAATATTGCCAAATTACTCAAACCGTCACGCACGTGCTTTTTGAATGCACAGGCGTCACCCAGATTAGAACACAGACCCTCGGGACACCCAGATCTTTCACAGATGTTCTGAACAGACCAGGAGATTTAATTAACTTCTGGTGGGAGGTGGGCTGGTTGGAATGACCACCGATGGCCGCTATGGCCCACGCACAATGGTCCACTGAAGGACTTAGTTCGGAAACCAAACCCCATAACATAGAACATGATAACATAACACAAATATGTATTTATTTTTGAAACGTGCGTTTAGTATGTGAATAAACAATTTTTATTTCTTTTTCCGCATTTCTCTCATAGTTGACTAGCACGCGGGCGGGCAAAGTCGCAGGCAGAAGCTAGTTATTAATAATATCAGCCTCGGACTCAATCACCACTCTAATGCTGTTGTTATTTGTCACAGTTGGCACACTGCATGGTGACTCCAACGTCACCACCAGAAGCGGTGTCGGAGTTTCCACCTCAGAGGAAGGAACCTTGTCGCAGTAAGTCATTTCAATTTCAATTTATTTTATTCTGAACAAAAATACATTTGTGTCGAATACAGGATTAATACAATAATAATAATCAATAAAAGTTACAATTAATTACAAGTTATTAATACACGGAATAATAATAATAATCAATAAAATTTACAAATAATATGGATAAAAAGTCAAAAATAAAATAAGAATTCAACTCAATCAAAAAAAAAATCAAGAAAAATAATAATAACATGTCAAGAATGAGACTTAAACGATAAACAAGTTACACTGTGGCATTATTTTTGTCCCTAAAAAACTCTTCTATACTATAGTAGCACTTCGTCAATAGGAATGAGTTTAATTTGAATTTAAATATTCTTGGATTATTAATCATTTTTAATTCTAATGGCAATTTATTGAAAATTTGTACAGACTGTACTTTAGAGCTATGTTTGACAACATTTAATTTTGGCTGCAAATAATTAGGCAAATCTTTCCTGCGCGTTTCCACCCTAGTTACCCTTTCTTCCTTTGTCTCGTATTTCTCTAGGTTTTTTAGAAAACTACTTAGTAGGACCAAAATATAAAGACAAGGTACAGGTAAAATCTTTAATTTCACAAAATGCTCTCTACAAGATTCAGTTTGCTCTATGCGAAGAATAGTTCTGAGGGCCCTTTTTTGCATAACAAAGGCTGCATTTATATTGTATTTATAACTGTTCCCCCATAGTTTAATACTGTACCTCAGCTTGGACTCAACTAAGGCAAAATAAACATTTCGTAACTGAGCAATGGTTAGTTCGTCCCTTAAACTTCTTAAGGCATAGCATGCACTGCTCAGAGTATTTGTGATTGCTTCCAGTTCTTGTTTCCAGCACAAGAGCTCATCAATTTGTATTCCTAAAAATTTTAAATTTTGCACAATTTCCACTTTATTCCCCAATGAAGCTATTTCAATACTATCATTATTCCTCACAGTTGATTTGAATAGCATACATTTAGTTTTCTCCACATTGAGTTTTAAATTGTTAGTGGAAAACCAATGTTCAAAAGCAGACAGTGCATGATTCACTTTGTTTTCTAAGTCCCTTATAGAGATATCGTTCATAACAGCACTTGTGTCATCAGCAAAAATAACCATTTTGATGTCTGGTACTATCTTATACATATATTTAGCTAAGTCGTTAAGAAATATTATAAAAAATATTGGACCCAAGACTGAGCCCTGTGGAACTCCCTTTTGTACTCTAACAAGCTTAGATTTGTTAATTTTTTCATGTCCGCTTTCAACTGACTTAATTTCGACATACTGTGATCTATTCTGTAAATAAGAACTGAAAAGCTTTAAGACGTTATCTCTTATCCCATAGTGTTCTAGTTTGTCTAAAAGGATTTTATGTTCAACAGTATCGAAGGCAGAGCTAAGATCTAAGAATAGTCCTGCCACTTTTTCTTTATTATTCAGTTTGCTAACCACATCATCCACTAGTGAGTCTATTGCATCAATGGTTCCTATGCTTCTTTGATACCCGAACTGTTGATAGCTAATGATATTGTGTTTAATCAAATGTTTGACAAGCCTATCTTTCATTACCTTTTCAAATATTTTAGAGAATACCGGTAATAGGGAAATGGGTCTATAGTTTTTCGCATCTAATTTGGAGCCTTTTTTGAATATGGGCAAAACACGAGCAATTTTATATTGCTCAGGGAAAACACATTGCTCAATACATCTGTTTAAAAAGTCAGCTATTGGCTCAGCTAATATGTCAATGTTATCCTTGATGATACTTATGGGTATTTCGTCTTGACCGTGAGAATTTTTATTGCACATATTATTAACCATTTTGAAGATTTCTACCGGGGTTACTTGATCAAACAACATGTTATCGTCTACTCTAGCCATATTGTCGGTTAAGTATTTGTTAGCTAAGCTATGATCAGAAGACTTTAATGTAATTTTGTTGTCAAATTGGTCAGATAAAATGTTGGCTACGTCTACAGGGCTGTCATATATCTTATTATCTTGTTTAAGTATTACAATATCAGTGCTTTGTTTTTTATTAGAATTACGTCTACTATTCACTATTTTCCACATGGCTTTACTAGATTGAGGTGCCTGATCAATCTTTTTCCTAGTGTCGAGCTTTTTTGCACATCTTACTACCTTTCTAAATATCCTTAAGTAGTTTTCGCGATATTTTAAAATTGATTTATCACATCTCTTTTTATCAATAAGGCACAAAATGCGCTTGACTTTGCTGGATACTTTAACTCCTTTGCTAAACCAATAACTTTTACCAGACTTATTGAGATCAATTAAAATTTCCTTTTTTTTTAAAGAATTATCATGTACTTCATTAAATTTTCTTATAAATGTATTTATGCCGAGATTCCAATCTATCTCTGCCAACTTTTTCCTAAATTCCACCTTATTTTTTTTATTATATATTCTTTTTTTAATATACTTAAAATTACTTCGTTTTTTTTCTTCTGTTACTTTTTTTACATTTATTGTGCAAAAAAGACCGGCATGTCCATCTGATAATCCGTTGTGGTCAATATGGATATCGTTAATATTAGTATCTATTAGATTTGTCAATATATTGTCAATACATGACTCTGTGCCATTACGTACGAATGTTGTAGTGTCAAACAAACATCTAAAATTGTAGCATGTGAGCAATGATAAAAATGATTTTCGGTATTTGTCATCTTTCATCATATTAATATTGAAGTCGCCACAAATCAAACACTGTTTATTGAAGAAATGCTTCAATAGTTGTTCCAGCCTTTCAAGAAAACTATCAAAATTATTATTCACAGGAGTTCTATAGCAACAGACAATATTAATATTAAATTCTAAATCTTTTAGTCCACATACCTCAAAATAATCTTGTTTATAGAGCTTTTTACAAATTTCTATGTCCTCTATTTGTCTGTCATCGCTTATTAGCACCAAAGTACCACCTCTTTTTTTGTTTACTCTTGTGTTGTAGGAACCAAGTTTATAACTAGTCATCTGTAATTGTGATATTTGGATTTCATTTAAAAAGTGTTCACTTATACAAATACAATTTACTTTTGATTTTAAGTCATTCAAATAAATTTCAAGGTCATCCTTCTTGTTGTTAAGTCCACATAAATTTTGATGATAGATATTATATAATACAGAGTTTTTGTTTGTGTTGATGTTCGTTAAGCGAGGTAAGATAAAATCATTTCGACGACTACAATTAAAGTCATTTAAACCACAGTCCTTCATACTGTTACTTACGAAAAAAGTCACAAGTTTGTTGCGTTGCACTCAATTCATTCGGATCAGTTAAAGTCACCGTGTTATTTGTAGTAGATAGTTGGTCTTCACTTCTGCCATTTGGGTTTGTCAAATTGTCTTGACAGCTGAATATTTCGTAGTCATAAATTATGTTGGACCTTATTTGTTCGAAGATGTTTTTCCATCCGTGTTTGTTTATCTTTCCAGTATTGATGGAAAACATTTCAAGCGATAGGGTGCGATTACTATCGAAGAAATATGCATGTCTGTTGTTTTTAATGTCCCAGTAGAGGAGATTGTTGAAGAGTTCGACTTTGTAATTATGTATTAATGCACCACATATGTACGTTGGGGCACACACTACGAGATTAGTGTGGGTATTCTTTTTCAGATACTTTCTTAAGTTATCAAGAATTCCTATGTAATCGTTATTCTTCAAATCGTTTTCTCCCATAAAAATTAAGCAATAGTCGTTAATAGAGAAGGTTTTTAATTGGTGTTCAATAGTGCTCAATACGTCTTCTGTGATGGCGTTTGGCAGCAAATAATGACAATACTCAAAATTGTCTGAGAAGACCTCTTCAATCAACGGCAGAGTTCCTTTTGTGCAACCGCTGCTTATTATAGCCAGTTTGTTCCTTTGTTTTGGAAGTACGCCTGATGGTTTTTCAATAGCAACATCACTCAAGTGAGTTATTAAAGTCCGTTTTTTATTCTGTGTCAATGCATTGTCATAAGTCTGATCGGAAGTTTGAGTTTCTTTATTAAGCATGTCAACTTTATTTTCTGCGTTACAATAATTGTCTTCTAGGCGAGTATCCTGACTAAGATTGGATGGACTATGTGTAGACGGGCTTGGACTCTTATCGAAGTAAGTGGATATAGGTAAAACTTGAGGTTTTAGGGGCATTGAATGGGTGTGTATACTAGACTTTCCAACGTGATTCTGGGGTGTAGAATGAGTAGACCTACTGTTCATTCTAATGAGATTTCGTTTGCGTGAGGTCACTGGTGTCGTATTTGTCATGTCGGATGAGAGAATTTTTTTGTACGTTCCGATAATTTTCTGACCTTCACCTATATCCAGTTTTAGCCGGAAATTTTCACTGTTCACATTAACCTCTTAACAGTCGCGGGAACCGCATAAGGGCACGGGCCCATGCAAAATAATGCCTGTCTAAAGTATACCTATGCTGCTCTAACTTTATCAGTTTGTAGGGAAAAGAACAGGAAAGGCATATAACATCACATGTTAAATTCGACTCTGAACACGTCTCAATGAGTCGGCAGATCGTTTATTTATTTATTTGTTAACATAGGTAAATAAATACAGATCTTATGTTTGGTGAACAGAGCGCTATGTTATGCCGGTAGGCGTACAAATATTGTGTGCAATCTAGCTGAGGATTGCAAATTAAAATTTACTAAAATATTTGATAATCATGCATAATTATGGTATTCATTAGAAAATAAATTGAACAATTACATAATATTTAATACTCCAATTATGTCAGACCTAAATGAAGAATTATTAAAATGTAAAAAAAAAAAAATGTCAAAGTAGGTAATTAAAATATCAAAATTATTTAATGTCAATGTTAATCATAGTATTTCTAAATTAATTCGTCATTTTATCAATTAAGAACAATTTAATTTTTTTCTTATGTTGTGTATTTTTTTGTCTGGAATTTTATTATAAATGCGTGGAGCCATATCCAGGACACTTTTTTTACTAATGCAGTTTTACATTTATAATTACTCAAAGAATTTTTGTATTGACTACGAATTGGAACATTTCGTACCATTGTTATTTTTTTCAAAAGGTCGGGATTTGTTTTGACGAAGATACTAATTTCTAATATGTACATCGCCGGTAGCGTAAGTATTTTTAATGATTTAAAGTACGGTGCACAGCTGTCATCTGTTTTCAGACCACACATGGCTCTAATGCACCTTTTTTGTGCCTTGGAATAGTAATCCCTTATCCGGGGAGTTACCCAAAAAAATAATTCCGTATCGTAGAAGTGAGGCTACTAGACCATGATAGGCAACAAGTAACGCGTTATACTACACGTTATTCGCAAACGGATCCCTGAATCCAAAAATGGTTGTCATAAACTTGCAATATTTTTAAACGACCTTTCTAACGATACCCCATAACATGGGGTAGACGAGAAAAAAAACATCCCCACTTTACGTGTAGAGGTACCCTAAAAAAAATTTTTTCTTGATTTTATTTTACCACTTTGTCGGCATGATTAATATGTATACATATGCCAAAATTACAGCTTTCTAGTACTAACCATCTCTGAGCTAAGCCGCGGACAGACAGACGGACATGGCGAAACTATAAGGTTTCCTTGTTTACTACGGAACCCTAAAAAATAGGCAAGTAGGCAATTGTAACAGCTCTATATTAGATCTAATCATCACACGTTCGTATTTCCGAAGATAGACGATGTTTCCCGAAACGCTTACTTTTCTTGGGAAATCAATTGTTTTGTTAACCCTACAGATCAAGGGAACTTTGAAATTGGTGGACACGGCAGCGGACAGTGGAATTGTCATGGCAGTGGTCACAGTAGTGGAAAAGTGAGAGTCTCGACGTCAACAGTCAGGCGTTACGGCGAGAGTCAGACATGGGTTGAAAAAGGTACTTAACCCTTTACTTTCGTTCTATGGTAAACGACACCCATCCTTGTTAATTTAGGTAATTGTGATTTTCACAGATTTGAAGAAAAAACATTTGTACAAAACTAAAAAAAACTACCGAATTAACCAATAAAAATCTACAAAGTGAAAAATTATTTTTATTTCGGAAGCCGATGTTTTTGGATCTGTTTTTTAGTTTTTTGCCACCGACTTCCGAAATTAAAGTTATTTTTCACTTTGTAGTGTTTTTTTGGAAGTGGGTTGTCTTTTTTTTTTGTTTTTTATTCTTCACTTTTGACGTGACAACGTCTTATAAATTGGTTTGCCGGGTGACACTTCAAGAAACTGCGTTACGCTCCGCTCACGTTATGCGCTCACAATGAGAGCGAGTGAGAGGCACGCGTCCCTTCCACTCGGGCATGGTTAGCCCGCCTAAGAGCGAGAGAGACAGACATAAAAAGTGAAAGGCACGCGTCCCTTCATTTGTTCCTACTATACGAATGAATATTCACATTAAAATTATTTTACCACTCAAAGTCGTTGTCACGTAAAACTTTCGCCCGTATACCGACTTTACAGGCAACCAATTTTATTTTTAGCTAAGGTACTTACCCCACTACAATTCGTATACCACTACTTGCTATGTAAACATCAGTGACAGGAAGTTTTATAACACAAAATTAAATACGTATATCGAAGCTAACCCAAAAACTACCCAAGCAAAGTTAATATTTAAGTATACGGGACAATCGCTCAAGTTTCGAAGAATTTTCAAAATTGGTCCACAATTGGCAAAAATATCGATGAAAATATATATAATTATATATAAATATTTTTTTTATGTATGCTTACTGACGAATATAATTATTATACAATGCCGCCCATGGGCATGTGCCCGCCCGTATTGTCTGAATATTCATGAAAAAGTCTCAAAAATTAACTTTCTAGGTCTGTCTTTAATATTTTTCATTTTATTCAATTTTTATATTTTGAGTATCGTTTTCCATATCTCAGTTATTGGCTCGATTTGGATTCTGTTTATTATATAAAAAGCGTATTAGTTATTTTATCGGATTAACTATAATTTTTTATTAAAATTGGTCGACTATGCAAAAAAACGGAGAGGAAACATTAAAAAAAAAACCGTATTTATTAAAAAAACGCAAGTGTATGTCCATAAAATCATAAGAGTTTATTGAAAAAAAAAAAGAAAAAAAAAGTTAAAGATAGACCCTCCTTTTAAAGTTAATTTTCGATAAATTGTCATGAATATTCAGAAAGATACGGGCGGGCACATGCCCATGGGCGACATTGTACAACCTCCTCCTTTTTTAAATCCTAGATATCCATTGTCGTTTTTCGTTCGCTTTGCTTTGAAACTTAAAAAAGGCGTAAAACGTATTTTATGGATAGTTTTTATATTTTCTATATCTTGAGTAAAGTAAACGATAATCCAAGACTGCCTTTGCAGCTGAGATGTGCGAGGTGGCTTACTAGGTAAGTCGTGCTACAGAGAAATACTTTGTGCGTATGTAAAACATTGGCTGTCGAACCACCAGAACCCGTAGCATGACCATAGAAACGGGCTTTGTCGACGGAAGAATAGACAAAATGACAGATTGTGATTGTGAATCTGTCATTTTGTCTGTTCTTCCGTCGACAAGCTGAGCTAAGCCAATCTACGCTACGCAAATCAAACGATACTATTGGTTGATATACGCATCCATACCCAGCTTATCACATCTCTGGTGTAAAAAGCCTATACAACATGTCCCGGAATTAAAGTCCACCACCAAACACCCCAATTAGTATATTATTTTATAATCATAATACATACACTGAATTTTTACAATTATACAGGTTTGATTTTTGAGATGGGGCAGTAAGGACAGCTACCTTAAACGTTGTAGCTGCAGGAAAACGGTGTCCTTTACTTTTTGAAACATTTCGATCTGCATTCACAGATTTGAAAAAAAATTACAGTCAGCAAGAAAATGGGCAGTTTTCACAAAAACTTTTTTTGATGCCAATCGATCCTGTTTCTTATAAGGATCAAAAAACTCTATCGGACCAACTGAAGTTTGAGTAGTTACTAGAAAAGTCAGAAATCGCAAAAAACTTTTCCCATACATTTCGTAAGAAAGAAACTCCAACAAACTTTATTATGATAGACAGACTAGCCAAACAGAAACAAAAAATTTGAGCTTCGAACGAATACGCGTTATAATTTTATTTACTATATGAACAAGATAATTTGTTGCTTGTAATGTCCGACGTTCTGAGAAAAAAACCAGCCAGTCCTTACTGCCCCATCTCAAAAATCCAGCCTGTATATAAAATATTGTCTATTTATTAAATTAGTTCCATTTTGGTTTGTTTTGACTATACAGCGGAAGTGTGACTGTAATTTAAGTAGTTTTAATTTCTTACAAACTACTTCCATCATCATCATCATCATTTCAGCCGAAAGACGTCCACTGCTGGACACAGGCCTCCCCCAAATGGGGGGGTTTGCCATAATCGCCATGCTTGGCAGGCGAGTTGGCGATCGCAGTATGGTGTTAAAATACATAGAGAACGCTGCTGCCCATTCTCTAGTGAGTCCCTTAGTCGCCTTTTACAACACCCACGGGAAGAAATGGGATGGTACTATTGTTTACGTCCGGCACCACACGGAACTACGTATACTTTCATAATGTGCATTAAATCAGTTACACATTACACTTAATACTGCAGGTTCTTCCCACCGGTACTGCAAGTCGAGCCGCGATACCGAGGCATTTGCTCACTCGCTACGAAAGTACCCAAGCATGGCTCCGTTCCGAACCGCGTCTACCGACCTCATTGAGAAGCTCATTCGGTACACGCAGGCTAAAAATTGTGAGTACAACTAACCACTGAATAGATAATACTTAGGCCCTACACGGTATGGTTTCTCTCTACGGTACGGCGGTTTTTTTCTACCGACGGCGTATTAACCGCACTGTAGAAAAACCATGTCTGTCAACTAGCTTCCATAGTGATCCATACAACATTGGCGACCGTGCCTACATACGATATATAAACCGTAGTTGTTCACGGCAAGAAAAACGTGTGTGTACAAAGACCTTAAGCCCTCTTGTTATAGTTTGACCGAGACCACCGTAACGCGTCTTAGAAATGCGCGGCGAGGCGGGGGCAGCGTTGACGAATGAGTGGCGGGACGCCGTAAGCGTTGACGAATGAGCGGCCTGCACTGCCCGCGTATCGCCGCGCACATATCGCAGGCGCAGTACAGGGGTCTCGGTCAAACTATAATAACCGCAGAGTTAAGTTACAACTAGGTACTATAAACTTAAGAATTAGCATGGGTACATCTTTCGAGGTTTAGGTCTGGCATTCGATTACTCCGCATTAATAATTAAATCATTTCTATGATCTGAGCGTATAGCTAAATTAGCTGTAGCCCGTGTTGACACTCGCCTCCTACATTATCAGACTATAACTGTATCAAAATGAATTGCGTTGTTTAGAAGAGCTAAGCACACACCGCACGGGTGTGGGGACGGTACTGGCGCACCCCAGTGGTAACTCCCAGTGGCCCCGACTGACGAGTTTTGGGTTGGTTCGAGCCCAGACAGGCACTTTACTTTGTGAAACGGTGGAGGAAAATATCGTGAGGAAACCGGCATGTCCTAGAACTGGTAATTCGAGGATGACATCTACCAAACCGCACTGGGCCCGCGTGGTAGATTTATAGCCCACTCCCTCTCGATGTCAGGAGGTCTGTGTCCCAACAGTGGGAACATTATAGGGTTATTATGCTAAGCACACACACAGACAGACACGAATAGCGACTTTGTTTTATACCAGTGATCGACAAACTTGTTAGTCAATAGAGCCAAATATACCGCAACGACTAAGATTTCTTATGAGAGCCAATCCTTTCTGCGTGTCCAAACTGTCTCAATATACTTTTCTTAATCCTTTAAACTCCCATCCTCTTTCACTCCACAACGCTTCCTAAAATTAACTTGCTAAGGAATAGGATGTCTTCATCATCATCACCATATCCGCTGATATGATGGCTAATATGATGAAGGCATCTTACTTATTAACGAATTAACCTTGGAAAACTTTGAGAGATATAGTAAATGATTAATTTTCGATGTCCTTTAATTTTGGTGAAAATAAATCTTTGAAATATAGTTTGAATTTTTCATATCTTCGCTTATCTACGCTCGCATATCTACATTTACAGCCGCCCTCTACAGGCCAAAGAGCCGCATGGGCTCGCCGACCACTGTTTTACACCATATTTATAGATGATAGAATTATTTATATGCATAATATTGTTTTATTTGGTTTTGTTTGGTTATCGGGGTATATTATCACAAAGAAGTTTTACAGTATTTAACACAAATAACTATTTAATAGCAGTCGGTGTATCTGTCCGCCGCGGTTGGCGGCCTGTTGCGCTTTGTGATTTCACGAATCAATCTAGTCCATCGATTTATATCGAAAGATACGCCTTACTGCATCAAAAAATGACCGCATTTGTGCTTAAGTTGTCATCTGTCACACAATGACGTAAAGAATTGTCGCTGTACCGTCAGCATACTCGTTTTAAAAAGGGTACTTAATTTTAAAACGAGGTTGTTTTGAAATAATAAAATGTTTGTTTTTAGTGTGGTCACTGATATTATAATTGAATTGAATTTGAAAGCAGAAGCGGTAGAGTTTATTAACAGGCTGATTAAAAAAACCAAGTAAAATATTTAATGTATCTTTGCCACACCCTCGCGATATAGGAAAATGGTATGATAACAGTTCGGGTGATCTTGGCTTTAATAAGCAAGCGCTAGAGGTTTTAGAAAAAAAATAAAAATCGTGATCAGCGAATATTCTGCACGTTAATTGCTGACGAGATGGCTCTTCGCCACCAAACTACGTGGACTGGAAAGAAGACTGCAGGCGTCGTAAATTTCGGTGCTGGCTCGGCAAAATCGTGCGAAATAGCGACTCAGGCGTATGTATTAATATTAGTATGCATGAACGAAAGCTGGAAAATCCCAGTGGCATATTTTTAGGTAACGGACTATCAGCTGAAACTCGGGCAAATTTATTGAAAACATGTTTGAGTGAATGCTACCATGTGGGGGTTGATATTGTTGCCATAACTTTTGATGGCTGTGCGGCTAACATAACTGCAGCCAATTTACTAGGTTGTGATCTAAAACAACCATCACATCTAAAAACAACATTCAAAAATCCTGTATGTCATTTAGAAGTAGCTATCATGATGCTTGTCACATGATTAAACTGGTTCCGAATTCCTTCGAATCCAAAAGGCTTATTTATGATGGGTTTAGAAGGGAGATTCGTTGGCAGTTGTTGAAAAATTTAGTGAAACTACAAAAAAACGGGTATCCCCTATAATAATATTAATAATTTCAGATCTATATCTTATTTTCTTTAAAACCTCTTTTTTAATTGTTGTTTTAAGTGGATTTTTCTTGGCGAATCAAATATAGAGGCATTATCAGAAATATAAACATTCTCAAGTGGTGAATCCATCATTTCATATGTGGGTACTACAAATGATATCTGTAATTAATAAAATAGTATGTAGGGAACTTTCTGAGGCAGTCAGATTTAAAAACTTAAAGATCGATCTAGATTGATCTTACTACACGGACAGATGTTGGCAATTAGCTAAATCATACATTCATACCTTACAAGATGGTACAACATTTTTTTTTAATTTTCTCCAACCAGCTTGTGTCAAGTAGAACATATCATCATTAAAATGTGCTGAACAAATGCGACTGTATTTGGTTGGCAACCATTCATCGTCTCTTTGTTCTTCTTGGATTATTTTAATCCATTTTTCTTTAACACCCGGTTCTTGTGGGAACCTAACAGTTAAATACAAATAGTGATTAAAGTACATTTATTTAATATTTTTAATCTGTCTGTCTTTTACCTTTTCACGCGTTAAGGCTGAACGATGAAATTTTGCACTGCGCCTTTATTCGCGCTTCTTCCCCTGGATTCCCTCGACATGCTTGAGCAGGTGAGGAATCTCCATATCCTCACTCTCATAGTCTGGCGGGATGGCAACCCACCACGAGCGGAGAGAGATCAGGCAAAAGACCCCACGCTTTATGTGCTTTCGAAGCACATCGCGTTTTATTAAATTGTTTATGTACTAACCTATAATTTTGTATTCGAAAACATAGTTGCAAAGAAAAGATAATCTAAAAAAATTTTGCCACGTGGAATGGCAATGCTAATTCTTTGGCCAAAGAACGAGCCAGCCAGTACATAATATTATGATTTGCACGCTCCCACTTACAAATAAAACCATTATTTTGTAGTTCAAGAAATGTCACGTTCAACAAAAAGCATGCGCTCCCTTCGACACCAGAAGTCTTCGGATACTTATGAGATGGGCCAAACTTCTAAACACCAGCAGACATACACTAGGACGAGGCAGGATGACAACGGTATCAATAATAGCAAGGTGCAGGTTGGCTCTAGAGGGAGAACGAGGAGTTTTAAGCTGTACTCGCCTGTGAGCTATAGCAGGAACCTCAAGTAAGTAGCAAAGAATTTTAGTCATTATTTCAGCCGAAAGACGTCCACTGCAGCACATAAGCCTCCCCTTAGCACCGCCACTTCAACCAGTTCTGTGCCGCATCCAGCGGATTCCTGCGGCCTTCACAGGGTCATCGGTCCACCTTGTGGGAGGGCTTCCAACGCCTTTATTTCTAGTCTTCCGGTACGCGGTCGCCACTCCAGAACCTTTCGGCCATGGTTCTGCGAACAATGTGCCAAGGATTTTTGGACGGACCAGAAAGCACTGCCCCAGAGAAAGTGCTGACCCAGTTATCACTGGGTCAGCATTGCTTGGGCGGTTGTAGGTAGTAAAAAATCATAAAGGGGGTCGAAAATGCAGTCATTTCGTCCAATTTATGTCATCACCAAGTGGGTCTCAAATTAGCGAAGGAAAACATCGGCAGAAAAGCTTTTCGTAGAACGAAAAATAATTACGGTACACTTCTTTTCGTTGGAATTAATAATGCAAATGGTGAATGTCAGAAGGCTCTTTGACCATATTTATGAGAAGGTCATGCCCTTGTGGAAAAGATGTGGCTGTGACGGTATCTACATCACCACATTTGAACTACGCATCAAAGACCTGAAGTCACACAAAATCCTGACGACATATATAAGACTATCCAACATTTGCCTGCCAGACACGACACCCATCTGGTCGGAGGATCCTCCCTTTTCTAAAGAGGATGAGTGAACTTAACACCCTGTTCTTCATACATCGAGAAGGCATTCAGCAATCAATTTCTAGACACAATTTTTTTTTCTTACAGAGCAACAAGACAAAGAGACACGAAGTTCAGTAGTAGCTACGACTATTTAAAGGCAGCTAACTCTCCCTATGGACGGTCCAATCGCTCCGACGAATCCCCAAGCCCGGAAGAATCTAGTAGTCCAGAACGGTCTAGGAGTCCAGAGAAGTCTAGGAGTCCAGAGGAGTGTAAGAGTCCAGAGGTTTCCCGAAGTCCCGTTCGGTTCAAGAGTATAGATGGGCTCAGGAGTCCGTATAGGCCGATTCGTTCGGACAGGCCTATACGGTTCGAGCGCTCTGTCCGAGATTTGAGCCTGAGCGACATGTCCAAGTATATTCGGAGTACGATCAGACAGATTTGCAATGAAAGGCCAGTTGTAAGTACTTCTTAACCGGTTTTCTTTGCTTTATTTATTTATTAACCGTTTATGCACCAGTTTGCTACATTTCATATTTCCAAACAGTAATATTGACAAATTAATCAAAACAGCAAAATAGGTATTTGAAATCTATTTGCAACGTTGCCAACTTCCAGAATAAACGCTCTTAAACAGACAAAAAAGGAACAGAAAAATACGTACAAAAGTGATGCTTATTTCTAAAGAAATCTCTTCCATACCTGCGATAGAATAGTAGATAAAAAGAGATTTAAAGATTATTTAAATAAAACATAAATTATGAGAATATACTTACATACATACGAGTATATACCTAAGTATTTCTTAAATAAATATTACTAAGATCTATGTAATTTAAAATATTAAATACATACGTATCGCAACTATGACGAGGTGGAAAGATTGTGTTCTTTTACTGTTCTTATAAATACAGCTTGACAGTTTGGCAGTCCCTAATGTCCTGCACAGTGAAGTAGTAGGAGAAGTCGGGTGTGTGTGGATGGAATTTAAAAAAATCAAAAGAAATAAGTACCAAAGGATTCATTTTCATACAACACATACTTTGCTCTTACTGTTAAAATGCACGGTTCCAATTTGAACATTTCATATTTTTAATGTGTGAAGCTAAATAAATTGTCGAACGGCAACGACCAGTCGATATTGATCGTGACAAAATATCGATTAATCGATCGCAACACACTGGCGCCCGAAATTAATAATTTATACATATAATAGTATTCAAAATAATTTACATTACGCAACACAAAACATAATTTAAATTAATAGCCATGTTAGCTAGCACACGCCAATATACTACTAACTAGGCTTATTCCACTTTTCCCCCTGAGAGAATCCCCATCAAGGGGGAAAACTGAACCCTAATGTAAAAAGAATCCAGAAAGTCTCCTTTTCATTTTGAGTTATTCCACTTTACCCCCCTGAGATAATCTGCCTCAAGGGGGAAAACTGGACCCTAATGTAAAAAAAAAACCAGAAAGTCCCCTTATCATTTTGGATTATTCCACATTTCCCCCTTATTTTTAATTTTGATTTCTACGCTCTTAAAGTAAATAAAAAAAGGAGTGATAAGGTACAATGTAATTAACAAAAAACGACAATATAATACATACTCATTAATCAGTCTTTTCTTCACAGAATTATGTTTTGATTTCTACGCTCTTACACTAATTTAAAAAAATTGTGACAATGTAATTAACAAAAACACGACTATATAATCATTAATCAGTTTTTTTTATGGCAATTTTCAGAAAGTAAAAATGTAGTACAAAGATAAAGAGAAAAAATAATATAAAACAATCGCTCGATCGAGAACACGGTTGACTAGTAATTAGACAGTTTACGAATACTTAAAAAAAAACATTATTATACGTACGTAGCTTTATTGACTAGGTCGACGAAGGGCTTGGCGGTGCTCCTATTAGTGTTTGAATAGTTAAAAATTATTCCCAAGCTCGCTTCGCTCGCTCCTGCATTCTAGGTTATCAAAGTAAAATATCTGCCGGCGTCCGCCGGTAAATGTTTTCGGCGCCCAGGGCCGGTAGCAGAAGCAGTCCTAAGTTTTAAGAACCTTAGAGGGGATTTCTGGACGTTGGTTTTTTCAGATTCCAGTTTTCCTCCGTAAGGGGGATTATCAGGGGGGAATTCAAGAATTTTTTTTTAGAGTCCAGTTTTCCCCTGAGGGGGATTTTCACGGGGTATCTGTGGAATAAGTATTTTTTTCGATTCCAGTTTTCCCCCCTAGGGGGGATTATCAGGGGGGAATTCCACACTTTTTTATAGATTCCATTTTTCCCCCTGAGGGGGATTTTCAGGGGGGATTTGTGGAATAAGCCGGCAGAGGTCACCAAATATTTTCAATGGGGTCCGTTTAAAAAAAACTTTTCTTATTTCCATACACTACTATTGCCAAATTAATCAAAACAGGTAAAAGTTGGCAACGTCGCAAATAGCTGTCAAGCTAATTGCGACGTTGCCCACATTTAGGTTAAACGCTCTTAACACGAATCGAAGTGCCGTTTGAGAAGTCTAAGATATAATAGTGATTCCCGCAGGTATTCCAAGTGTGTCCGAAGCTCAGGAACAGGTTCAACCAACACAAGAAGGTCTGCCCTCACAGGAGTGATAGGGCCAGTGACATTGTGGTACGTGTCATCAACAGCATAAAAGTAGACTGCGCGCAAGATAAGTCTGCGCGCGACTGAAATAGGAATTAATCGTATGCCGCCGTCTTGGCGTTTATATAAGGTCAAAATGATGTATATTAATAAATTATTATTTGATTAATTAAAAACAATTCGAGCGTACTTTGAGTTACTCTTGAGTACTCTTCCTGAACGCTTAGCAATACCACAATAGTAACGGGTTTTTGTCGACTGAAGAATAGACAAAATGACAGATTGTTATTGTTTAACTGTCATTTTGTCTATTCTTCCGCTATTCTAGAAAACCCGTTTCCATGGTTGTCATACCACGTGTGCTGCTAAAATGAATGTTGTTTGTCTTGCTTTCAGGAGGATGAACCGGAGGAAGATCAAGGTAACTATTGTTTTTGATACCTTACTAATAAACGAAATGCATGAACACACATTACACATAGTCACAAGACATTCAAACATTTTCAGTAACAGAAGCATGGATTTTCAACATTCTCCTTTACGATACCGTCGACTTATTCTTCTGGAGTAGGTACCTTGTTCTATCTCTTTTCTATATATTCCTAGAGAAGAGCAAACACAGTGTTTTGTTCTACGTCGATAGGTATTTAATGTTCTGTGGTTTGTCAATAACTTTTAGATTTCTTGATCGATCTGTTAGTTGATTTTTTGCAAGTGTTTTTGAGGTTAACCTGCATTTGACGTAAATCCAGTTCACTCTGTTCGAAAAGTATCTGATGAAAGTGTAAACAAAACCAGTTCAGGTCAAATTCTTACGCACTCACTCACTGAATGGAAGTAACACATTCATCTGTATTTAGAAGGTTTCAATCTTATATGAACAATTATTATATTTTTTAATTTTTCGACGAAAATTTTTGAGATTATAAAACTAACTTCAATTTTCAAATGAAAAACATGTTTAAGGTGACTTAAAATTAGAAATTCGGGTTTAAGTTTTTATATAATCATAACAAAGCACTGAATTTGTAAGTGGCACTACAAATTAGTATCCACAGGTACGTTTTCTTATCTATTTGTTTACATTTTCATCAGACTGTTTTTGTAAATAATTGTTTTTAGTATATTTTATAACATCAGATTATTCGTAAATCTCAGATACTGGATCGTCTGATCCAGTATCTGAGTTGTGGAGATCAGATAGCCAGTCGCTCGGTGTAAAACACTGGCAGTCATTTGTACCAGTTAGACTGGAAGCCGACCTGACATAGTTCGGAAAAGGAAAGGTAGATTATGACGTCCTGTCGTGGGTACAGAATATATAGAAATAACAGCCACCCTGCAACTTACAGGGAATAGTTTCTTTAATCTGTGTCGTATATCTACTAGTATATGCACTTTATGCCGCACAGCATCCAGCTCCGTTCTTTCGCGCTTCATTCAGTCTTTCAGCGGATGGACGGTACCTTCGACTGTAAGTGTTGCTTCTATTGTTGATTCATCTTTGTTAAATAATAATTCTTGTTCACCAGACTTTGTTGATAGATCTTTGTCTTGATCATTACCTACCTTGTACAATTTCAACATTATTTAGCCCTTTTGTCTATCGTCATGTTGATAATTATTATCATTTTGATTCATTAGTGTTTTAGTAAGTAATAAACTAATTTTAGATTTAGAGTTCATTTATGAGTTTATCCTCTTGTTTCTCTTTTATTTCTCGTGGGTACGTTCTAAGAAATATAGTATTATAGTTTGAGCGAAACCGCTGTATCGTGCCTGCGGGGGGCAGCGTTGACGAATCAGCGCCGGGACGCCATGAGCGTTGACGAATGAGTGGCATTGACTGCTGCCCCGTCTCGTCGAGCACATACCTAAGACGCGGTCGATTGATACTTTAAGATAGAACGTTGGTTGTATAATTATTTAGCTTGAAACTTGTCAGTACTCATCCACCATTAATTAATTAATCTATATACCAAGCATTACTTTAATTGTTAGCACAAATATAAAATAACATCGAGCCTATATTCCAGCCTATAAAAAAAAAATTGCCAAATGAATTGAACCTTAAAAATGTTTGATTGAATTTAATAAATTTCACTTTAAAACATATAATGTATATTCGTTTATAAGTAACTGTCGTTTATATGTCTGTTGTAATGTGTCACCTTTTTTGCAAAGTCAATTATTAATAATATTACGCTTTGGCATTTTAAGTTAAAAACTAAAGCATTATTTTGTCGTATTATAATGTTAATAGTCTGGAAAAATATTTATTTTTTAACCAACTTCTTAAAAAACGGTATGGTTGTTAAATGTTCTAATAGAACAACATATTATTTTGAGATTAATTCAAATCCGACTATTTGGACTGATCATTATTTTCAAAAATTAGTTCACTACCCCAACAATTAAACGTTAACGTTAAGAGCGTTTATTCTGAAGGTGGACAACGTCGCAAATAGATGTCAAATATTTCACTGTTTTGATTAATTTAGCAATATTACTGTGGAAATAAGAAATGTGGCTAACTAGCGAACTAGAATATTGATTATGAAATGCAATAATTAATATCGTAACACCGAATGTTTAGTTTTAGATGTCAAAAAACTATTTGGAAACTTTCCAAATGCGTTTTTTACACCTAAAATGGGTACAACATCAATGTTATAATTGCAATTCATTATTAATATTCTAGTTCGCTAGTTAGCCACATTTCTTATTTCTATTCAGTAATATTGCTTTAAGAATCAAAACAGGTAAATATTTGACAGTTATTTGCGACGTTGCCAACTTTTAGGATGATATTTATAAGTACATAAAAGAAAACTTTATAAAGTGTCACAATGAATGTAAATAGACTAAAAAGATAAATACCTCAAGCAAAATAAATAGTGAGAAATGGGTTAACAATAACATAAGGATAAGTTGTACCAACAGAGACAAACTATTTATAAAATGGAAAAATAACCCAGATAATAAAACACTTAAGTTAGAATACAAGAAAACTAGAAATTAAGTTAATAAAATAATACCAAACACCAGAAATAATTATTACAGAGAGAGAGTAAATAACTGCAAACAAAAATAATCCCAAAAAACTGTGGGAAATATTAAATACACTTACCGGTAAAATAGTGAAGTCTGTAGATGAGGTGATAACGAACACTTTTTTAAATGAATCAAATAATGCGTTGAGTATCGCTAATGACTTTGCAATGGAATTGGAAACCAGTGCGTCTGATATTGTGCCCGGGTGTGACGGACCCTTGTTGGATGAACGCGAATTTATTAAATGCCAAGATAAATCAATATTTTTTAGAAAAGCTACACCTCTTAAAATTATTAAAATCATTAGAAACTTAAATACTAATAAATCTGCTGGATATGACTCAATTGGAATTATGGACATCAAAATGATAGGAGATAAAATTGTGAATGCAATAGTAAAGTTTATTAATGCGAGTATTCAATAAGCTAAATATCCGTCAGAATTAAAAACAGGTATAGTCAGGCCCATTCGTAAAAAAGATAAATTCAGTGACTTAGCAAACTACAGACCCATAACGATATTATCTGCCATAAATAAAATAGTTGTAAAATTTATATGTGACCAAATACACACTTTTTATCGGGACAATGACATAATTTCCAAAGCACAGTATGGCTTCCAAAGTAAGAAATCCACAGCTCAACTACTTTCCAATTTTACTGATGAAGTAACAACTACCTAGATGAGAAACAGCATGTTATACTCATATTAATTGATTTCAGCAGGGCTTTTGACACACTCGGGCACAGTACACTATTAAAAACACTCGAAAACTCTGGTATAAGAGGTAAATTACTCGACTGGTGCAAAGAATACCTTCGTGGCCGAAGTTTTCGCGTCACAAGTTGGTCCTAGCCTTAGCAGACCTGTAAACGTGACGCAAGGCACAGCCCAAGGTTCAGTGTCGGGTCCACTCCACTATCTGGCATAAGTTAATGACCTAGAAAACATAATAGCACACTGTTCCCTTTATCAATACACTGATGACACCTGTATACTCTCTGCTAACAAAAACCTTGGTTTGGCCGCAGAATGTTTGCAGAAAGATTTTACTTCTATGACTAAGTGGGCCCTTATATGGGACTTTTTCTGAATCCACAAAAAACTAAAGTTATACACGTACATTCAAGTCACGTATGTACCTCCCTTCCCTTTAACATCAAAGCTCATACTCATGATTGTCTGCATAAAAGCGTACCAGACTGCCACTGCTCGCCTATAGAGCAAGTCCTACACCATACCTATCTGGGATTAAGAATTAAACATTGCAAGGTATTACCTGTTCTAGCGCGCGCTGAGTATTTGTTCCTCATGGAACATTTTGATAACAGGGATATCCAAATTCCAGTTAAATATGACGTGAATACACGACAAGCCAAATCTAAATCATTTCAAGTGCCACGCAAAAATAACTTTTATGGCAGGCGTACCGCTTCTTTCACAATACCCAATTTACTAAACCAAATACCTGTAGACATTAGAGACTCAATGAATAGTAAGAGAATAAAGCGTAAGCAGAAGGAACATTACATCAACTCGATAACAACATAACTGTTAATAGCGCGTTGATCAAATCTTAAGGCCATGGCTTGCTAAGATAGAACCCAGAGGTCTGATTGTGTGCTTTGTTTAATTGTAAGAAAAATGTAATTTAAAAAATAAAAATAAACACTATTCGTGTAAGTATGGTAACATTATTTTGCTTTGAACTGTCATTCAACTGAATATGATTATTTGTCCAACTATATTCTTCTGATAGGAAGAACCATTGTGATTCGTGACTTCAAAGCCAAAATAAATTCCATGATTAAATGAGAAATGATTTTATTTCTGTAAGTAGGTTTGTACGAACACTTTTACACGTCAATCATATTTTTAATAAAAACTAGATGATGTCGACGTTTCCTATCTGATTACTCTGAGAAGAATGGCCGAAACAAACTCAGAGGTCACAGTCTCTTTTAAATTCCACACATAATCTTGGTCAGATCATGTTTAAGACCATGTAGATTGGTGTCTGAAATGGCCTTTTGAGGAAAGAACCACACAGATTGAGTGAATCTGTCCAGTCAGTGCACGCATTTGTCAGTAATCGTGCAACTCAACTCAGATTTTATGGAGCTCAACCATTCGACGAACAATACCAAAGAAAGGACATTTGGGTTGGCCGCATAAATTACTCAAACTGTCAGACTATGATTAAAACTGAGTAAAAAAAAAAAGGTATGAAGGAGGGAACTCAACGACTTGACGAACAATACCAAAGAAAATAGTATACTACACAAAGTAAATATTCATATCAATGTACGATTTTAAAAAAAAACAAAATTTTGAATGTCAAAAATAAAATAAATAATTGGAACAGCTCATTCCCAAGCCTTTTTGTCCTCAATGTAATCTTTAATGGTATAAAATGCTTTCTTCTTCTTTCTAAAACTCTGAATTGTTTTTTTTTCCCAGGAGCAAACTGGATGCCAATGTAATAGAACCGACTGCCACTGTACCAAAGCAACGCAATGTGTCAATAACCCCGATGCTTCCACGAATACCACAACTTGTAGCTGCAAAATCCCAAAGAAAACAGGCTGTTGTCGCGGCATGCCATGTGTTTGTGCCAATAAAGCCCAAGATCAAGCATATTATAACAAAAGAATCGATGAAGAAATCTCCGAATGGCTCAAAGACGTTCCTGTACAAGGCATCGAATGCTCAAATAGTCAAAAGAGAAGAGAAACAGTCATCAAAGAAATACGAAAAACTTTAAAGCAGCTACCCTCTGATGAGAACTTCGATGACAATGCTCGAAATGAGATCAAAAGTTTTGTTGATAATTTTCCCTTGTGGAATCCCGGTAAAAATAAGAAAGATGAAAAGCTCTTCAAAAGCCAGTTTGCTGATAAGCTTACAGAGAGAATTGTAGGTATACCAAGAAAACCTGATAGATTTAGAGATATTGTTAAAAAATGGGTCGTAAACATAGATTTTGAAGACGATGGTGAAGATGTAGGTAAGGAATCCATTATTGATAAGTTTGTTAATAAACTCAAGTCTCTGGCTGCTGAGAGGCCTGCATGTGATATCAAATATACAAACACATTAAGAAAAGAAATAATCGAATTACTTGTAGAGTTATCTTCAAAATTCGATGGTGATATGATAAAGTTGAAAAATATAGCAAATAAATTGGCCACAGAAATAGTAAGTATACCAAGAAACGTGAGTTTACCAGGTGATACGACTGATTTGACAGATGAGTTTGAAGAGAATGTGTCTGATTGGATATGTGAACACGGTTTGTGTGGAGAGCTTAATAAAGACCCTAAATTGATTGAAGATTTAGCAAAAAAGTTAAATAAATTAAAGTCGCATGGGATCAATGACGAATGCGTTGTTGAAAAAATGAAAGAAGAAATTCATCAATTTGTGGATGACGTAGGTATTGCGATTGAAACAATGGATGAATTAGTTGATGAGTTAATGAAGGAACTGTCAAGTACTGTGCAAACAAACGAAGATGAACTCACTGAAGAAGTAATGGATTGGCTAAGAAACTTACCAGGCGGTTCTGATTTACATCCACGGAAATTTGAAAAAATCATTAATGAACTTGTAAACGTGATAAAAGAAGGCAAAGAACAGGGAAATGAGGATTTGACAAACGATATATTAAATTGTGTAGTCAATGCTGACCTCCCTATAGATCCTGATGATTTGGGTACACACGTTGAAGAACTAATGGAGAAACTTAACATTTTGCCTTCTGCCGAATATCGCAGGGAACAGGCAAAAAAAGGAATGCTAAAAGATATTTTTGGTGTTATAGAAAACATGTCAATTTCGGAAGATAAAAAGGCAGAGTTGAGAGAAAAGGCCCATAAAATTGTAGAAAAACAATTAAATGAGTCATCCTTATACTCTTTAGGTACTCATGATGATGTGGAGGAGACAATTATGGACAATATGGATGTTTTTATTAGTAGCATTGACATACCTAAAGAAAGTCTATTTAAACTGAAGACCTCATTAAGTAATACGTTAAACAATATTCTTGATGAATCTCTTACGGGACTAAAAAGACTAAGTAGAGATGTAAGTAATTTAAAACAGAGAATTGCAAATGATGTAAGAAATGCAGTCATGGAACTCCCGATAGACACAAATAAAAAAAAATGTTTGATTCAGCAAGTTAAGGGAACACTGTCAAAAAATATGCATAAAACATTTCCTAGTAATGTCAAAAATACAATTAATAATGAAATTGGTGATGTGGTTGACCGATGTCCGATTTCTGAAGACAACAGTATCGGAGGTTGTTTGAAAAAAATGTTATCGGCTGTTGCGTCGAAACATTTGAATATTTGTTTACCTAAATGTGTGTGTGACATTCAAAGTACAGTTGAAAAAGACGTCGGTATTGTTATTGACAGGTCTTCCATAGATACGGGTAAAAAGAAAGAGTTAAAGAAGAAAATACAGGATATACTCACAGAAAACGAAGACCGTCTTCTTTCAGATGAACTCCTTACAACTATAAAAACAGATGTTAATGGTGTAGTTAGTGATCTATCGATACCTCAAGATAAAAAGGATGTTCTAAAAAAGATTGTTGGTGAAACTATATCTAAAGATTTCAGTGAAGCTTTATCAAATTTTAGGCAAGATTTAAACAAGATAAGAAATAAACTGTTCGAAGATATTTGCAATGTAATTGAAAAATCCCCAATTCCGGAGGTTGTAAAAACACATTTAATAAATAATTTAAAATCCGTTTTAGCCAGAAATTTAGATTCTTCTCTTTCGGATGAAGAAAAGAACACACTCTTAGATGAAGTCTCGAACATAGTTAAAGACGACATGCCAGAAGAAAGAAGAAGGAGTTTGACAAATAAACTAGCTAAAAAGAAAGATACACAACAAACGAGAGAAGATACAAAAGAAATTGATCAGTTAACTAAGAATTTAAAAGAATTAGAAAATAAAATACTGGATTATATTTTACGAGAAATGGAACAGGCTGTTGAAGAAGCACCAATTCCCAGAGAGAGAAAAATCTATTTGAAGAAGAAGTTGAAGGATATGGCCACAATAGACTATAAGAAACCGGCAGAGGATATTGCAGAAGCAGTTATGAGTGGCATAAATGAAATTCTTGATGAACTGCACTTACCAAAAGACAAGAAAAATGAACTGAAAAATGAATTAGCTGCTGCAATAGATGAATACAGCAAATTGCTTCGAAAAACACAAGATTTAGAAACTGAACATGGCGAGCACAAAAAGCCCATAGCAGAATTTGATGAAACTAAAGCAAAAGAAAGTATTTTGAAAGGAATTGAAGATATTATTACAGAATCAGCCATTCCTGAAGAGAAGAAGAAGGGGTTAAAAAGCATATTGAAAAAAATGGCTGTTGATAATTTGAAAAAGCCCTTCAGTGACGACGTGCAAGACGCCATAAAATTCGACATAGCTGATATGCTAGATGAGCAGCAAATACCTAAATCTGAGAAAGATAAATTGAAACGTGCATTAATAAACGTGGCTGAGAAAAATTTGGCAAAGTTGCGAGAAGCAAATCAGCCCGTTGAAGAAGTTGATGAAACAGAAGCGAAAGAAAGTATTTTGCAAGGAATTGAAGATATAATTACAGAATCAGCCATCCCTGAAGAGAAAAAGGAGGAGTTGAAAAGGAAATTGGAAAAAATGGCTGTTGATCATTTAAAAAAGCCCATCAGCGACGACGTACAAGATGCCATAAAATTCGGCATAGCTGATACATTAGATGAGCAGCAAATACCCATACCTGAGAAAAATAAATTGAAACGTGCACTCATAAATATGGCTGACAAAAATTTGACCAATTTGCGAGATGTTGATAAAATTAAAGCAACAGAAAGTATTTTGCAAGGAATTGAAAAGATCATTAAAGAATCAGCTATCCCTGAAGACAAACAGATGGAATTGAAAAGGAAGTTGAAAAAAATAGCTACTGATAATTTGCAAAAGCCCTTCAGCGACAACCTGCAAGATCCCATAAAAACTGGCATAGCTGGTATACTAGATGAGCTGCAAATACCTAAATCTGAGAAAGATAAATTGAAACATGCATTAATAAACGTGGCTGACAAAAATTTGGCAAAGTTGGGAGAAGCAAAACAGCCCGTTGAAGAAGTTGATGAAACAGAAGCGAAAGAAAGTATTTTGCAAGGAATTGAAGATATTATTACAGAATCAGCCATCCCTGAAGAGAAAAAGAAGGAGTTGAAAAGGAAATTGGAAAAAATGGCTGTTGATCATTTAAAAAAGCCCATCAGTGACGACGTAAAAGATGCCATAAAATTCGGCATAGCTGATACACTAGATGAGCAGCAAATACCCATACCTGAGAAAAATAAATTGAAACGTGCTCTCATAAATATGGCTGACAAAAATTTGGCTAATTTGCGAGGTGTGGATAAAACTAAAGCAACTGAAAGTATTTTGCAAGGCATTGAAAAGATCATTAAAGAATCAGCCATCCCTGAAGGCAAAAAGATGGAATTGAAAAGGAAATTGAAAAAAATGGCTGCTGATAATTTGAAAAAGCTCTTCAGCGACGACCTGCAAGATCCCATAAAAATCGGCATAGGTGGTATACTAGATGAGCTGCAAATACCTAAATCTGAGAAAGATAAATTGAAACGTGCATTAGTAAACGTGGCTGACAAAAATTTGGCAAATTTGCGAGAAGCAAAACAGCCCATAGCAGAATTTGATGAAACTAAAGCAAAAGAAAGTATTTTGCAAGGAATTGAAGATATTATTACAGAATCAGCCATCCCTGAAGAGAAAAAGAAGGGGTTAAAAAGCATATTGAAAAAAATTGCTGTTGATAATTTGAAAAAGCCCTTCGGTGACGACGTGCAAGATGCCATAAAATTTGACATAGCTGATATGCTAGATGAGCAGCAAATACCTAAATCTGAGAAAGATAAATTGAAACGTGCATTAATAAACGTGACTGAGAAAAATTTGGCAAAGTTGCGAGAAGCAAAACAGCCCGTTGAAGAAGTTGATGAAACAGAAGCAAAAGAAAGTATTTTTCAAGGAATTGAAGATATTATTACAGAATCAGCCATCCCTGAAGAGAAAAAGAAGGAGTTGAAAAAGAAATTGGAAAAAATGGCTGTTGATCATTTAAACAAGCCCATCAGCGATGACGTTCAAGATGCCATAAAATTCGGCATAGCTGATACACTAGATGAGCAGCAAATACCCATAACTGAGAAAAATAAATTGAAACGTGCACTCATAAATATGGCTGACGAAAATTTGGCCAAAGTGCGAGATGTAGATAAAACTAAAGCAAAAGAAAGTATTTTGCAAGGAATTGAAAAGATCATTAAAGAATCAGCCATCCCTGAAGACAAAAAGATGGAATTGAAAAGGAAATTGAAGAAGATGGCTACTGATAATTTGAAAAAGCCCTTCAGTGATGACCTGCAAGATCCCATAAAAACCGGCATAGCTGGTATACTAGATGAGCTGCAAATACCTAAATCTGAGAAAGATGAATTAAAACGTGCATTATTAAACGTGGCTGACAAAAATTTGGCAAAGTTGCAAGAAGCAAAACAGCCCGTTGAAGAAGTTGATGAAACAGAAGCGAAAGAAAGTATTTTGCAAGGAATTGAAGATATTATTACTGAATCAGCCATCCCTGAAGAGAAAAAGAAGGAGTTGAAAAGGAAATTGGAAAAAATGGCTGATGATCATTTAACAAAGCCCATCAGTGACGACGTACAAGATGCCATAAAATTCGGCATAGCTGAAACACTAGATGAGCAGCAAATACCCATACCTGAGAAAAATAAATTGAAACGTGCTCTCATAAATATGGCTGACAAAAATTTGGCCAATTTGCTAGATGTTGATAAAACTAAAGCAACAGAAAGTATTTTGCAAGGAATTGAAAAGATCATTAAAGAATCAGCCATCCCTGAAGACAAAAAGATGGAATTGGAAAGGAAATTGAAAAAAATTGCTACTGATAATTTGAAAAAGCCCTTCAGCGACGACCTGCAAGATCCCATAAAAACCGGCATAGCTGTTATACTAGATGAGCTGCAAATACCTAAATCTGAGAAAGATAAATTGAAACGTGCATTAATAAACGTGGCTGACAAAAATTTTGCAAAGTTGGGAGAAGCAAAACAGCCCGATGAAGAAGTTGATGAAACAGAAGTGAAAGAAAGTATTTTGCAAGGAATTGAAGATATTATTACAGAATCAGCCATTCCTGAAGAGAAAAAGAAGCAGTTGAAAAGGAAATTGGAAAAAATGGCTGTTGATCATTTAAAAAAGCCCATCAGCGACGACGTACAAGATGCCATAAAAATCGACATAGCTGATATACTAGATGACCTGCAAATACCTAAATCTGAGAAACATAAATTGAAACGTGCATTTATAAACATGGCTAATGAAAATATGCCAAAGTTGCGAAAACAAAAACAGTCCGTAGAAGAAGTTGATGAAACAAAAGCTAAAGAAAATATTTTGCACGGAATTCAAGATATTATTACAGAAGCAGCTATCCCTGAAGAGAAAAAGAAGCAGTTGCAAAGGAAACTGAAAAAAATGGCTACTGATAATTTGAAAAAACCCTTCACCGACGACGTGCAAGATGCCATAAAAATCGACATAGCTGATATACTAGATGACCTGCAAATACCTAAATCTGAAAAAGATAAATTAAAACGTGCATTAATAAACATGGCTGACGAAAATTTGGCAAAGTTGCGAGAAGCAAAACAGTCCGTAGAAGAAATTGATGAAACAAAAGCGAAAGAAAGTATTTTGCAAGGAATTGAAGATATTATTACAGAATCAGCCATCCCTGAAGAGAAAAAGAAGGGGTTAAAAAGCATATTGAAAAAAATTGCTGTTGATAATTTGAAAAAGCCCTTCGGTGACGACGTGCAAGATGCCTTTAAAATCGACATAGCTGATACACTAGATGACCTGCAAATGCCTAGATCTGAGTCAGATAAATTGAAACGTGCGTTAATAAATATGGCTGACAAAAATTTGGCAAAGTTGCGAGAAGCAAAACAGCCTGTGGAAGAAATTAATGAAACAAAAGCGAAAGAAAGTATTTTGCTAGGATTTGAAGATATTATTTCAGAATCAGCCATCCCTGAAGAGAAAAAGAAGCAGTTGAAAAGGAAAATGAAAAAAATGGCTACTGATAATTTGGAAAAGCCCTTCAGCGTGGACGTGCAGAATGCCATAAAAATCGGCATAGCTGATATACTAGATGACCTGCAAATGCCTAAATCTGAGAAAGATAAATTGAAACGTTCATTAATAAACATGGCTGACGAAAATTTGGCAAAGTTGCGAGAAGCAAAACAGCCCATAGAAGAAGTTGATGAAACAAAAGCGAAAGAAAGTATTTTGCAAGGAATGGAAGATATTGTTACAAAATCAGCCATCCCTGAAGAGAAAAAGAAGCAGTTGAAAAGGAAATTGAAAAAAATGGCTACTGATAATTTGAAAAAGCCCATCAGCGACGACGTGCAAGATGCCTTAAAAATCGACATAGCTGATACACTAGATGACCTGCAAATGCCTAAATCTGACACAGATAAATTGAAACGTGCGTTAATAAATATGGCTGACGAAAATTTGGCAAAATTGCGAGAAGCAAAACAGCCTGTTGAAGTAATTAATGAAACAAAAGCGAAAGAAAGTATTTTGCTAGGAATTGAAGATATTATTTCAGAATCAGTCATCCCTGAAGAGAAAAAGAAGCAGTTGAAAAGGAAAATGAAAAAAATGGCTACTGATAATTTGGAAAAGCCCTTCAGCGTGGACGTGCAAGATGCCATAAAAATCGGCATAGCTGATATACTAGATGACCTGCAAATGCCTAAATCTGAGAAAGATAAATTGAAACGTTCATTAATAAACATGGCTGACGAAAATTTGGCAAAGTTGCGAGAAGCAAAACAGCCCATAGAAGAAGTTGAGGAAACAAAAGCGAAAGAAAGTATTTTGCTAGGAATTGAAGATATTATTTCAGAATCAGCCATCCCTGAAGAGAAAAAGAAGCAGTTGAAAATGAAAATAAAAAAAATGGCTACTGATAATTTGGAAAAGCCCTTTAGCGTGGACGTGCAAGATGCCATAATTATCGGCATAGCTGATGTACTAGATGACCTGCAAATGCCTAAATCTGAGAAAGATAAATTGAAACGTTCATTAATAAACATGGCTGACGAAAATTTGGCAAAATTGCGAGAAGCAAAACAGCCCGTAGAAGAAGTTCAGGAAACAAAAGCGAAAGAAAGTATTTTGCAAGGAATTGATGATATTATTACAGAATCAGCCATCCCTGAAGAGAAAAAGAAGCAGTTGAAAAGGAAATTGAAAAAAATGGCTACTGATAATTTGAAAAAGCCCATCAGCGACGACGTGCAAGATGCCTTAAAAATCGACATAGCTGATACACTAGATGACCTGCAAATGCCTAAATCTGACACAGATAAATTGAAACGTGCGTTAATAAATATGGCTGACGAAAATTTGGCAAAATTGCGAGAAGTAAAACAGCCCGTTGAAGTAATTAATGAAACAAAAGCGAAAGAAAGTATTTTGCTAGGAATTGAAGATATTATTTCAGAATCAGTCATCCCTGAAGAGAAAAAGAAGCAGTTGAAAAGGAAAATGAAAAAAATGGCTACTGATAATTTGGAAAAGCCCTTCAGCGTGGACGTGCAAGATGCCATAAAAATCGGCATAGCTGATATACTAGATGACCTGCAAATGCCTAAATCTGAGAAAGATAAATTGAAACGTTCATTAATAAACATGGCTGACGAAAATTTGGCAAAGTTGCGAGAAGCAAAACAGCCCATAGAAGAAGTTGAGGAAACAAAAGCGAAAGAAAGTATTTTGCAAGGAATTGATGATATTATTACAGAATCAGCCATCCCTGAAGAGAAAAAGAAGCAGTTGAAAAGGAAATTGAAAAAAATGGCTACTGATAATTTGAAAAAGCCCATCAGCGACGACGTGCAAGATGCCTTAAAAATCGACATAGCTGATACACTAGATGACCTGCAAATGCCTAAATCTGACACAGATAAATTGAAACGTGCGTTAATAAATATGGCTGACGAAAATTTGGCAAAGTTGCGAGAAGCAAAACAGCCCGTTGAAGTTATTAATGAAACAAAAGCGAAAGAAAGTATTTTGCTAGGAATTGAAGATATTATTTCAGAATCAGTCATCCCTGAAGAGAAAAAGAAGCAGTTGAAAAGGAAAATGAAAAAAATGGCTACTGATAATTTGGAAAAGCCCTTCAGCGTGGACGTGCAAGATGCCATAAAAATCGGCATAGCTGATATACTAGATGACCTGCAAATGCCTAAATCTGAGAAAGATAAATTGAAACGTTCATTAATAAACATGGCTGACGAAAATTTGGCAAAGTTGCGAGAAGCAAAACAGCCCATAGAAGAAGTTGAGGAAACAAAAGCGAAAGAAAGTATTTTGCAAGGAATTGATGATATTATTAGAGAATCAGCCATCCCTGAAGAGAAAAAGAAGCAGTTGAAAAGGAAATTGAAAAAAATGGCTACTGATAATTTGAAAAAGCCCATCAGCGACGACGTGCAAGATGCCTTAAAAATCGACATAGCTGATACACTAGATGACCTGCAAATGCCTAAATCTGACACAGATAAATTGAAACGTGCGTTAATAAATATGGCTGACGAAAATTTGGCAAAGTTGCGAGAAGCAAAACAGCCCGTTGAAGTTATTAATGAAACAAAAGCGAAAGAAAGTATTTTGCTAGGAATTGAAGATATTATTTCAGAATCAGCCATCCCTGAAGAGAAAAAGAAGCAGTTGAAAAGGAAAATGAAAAAAATGGCTACTGATAATTTGGAAAAGCCCTTCAGCGTGGACGTGCAAGATGCCATAAAAATCGGCATAGCTGATATACTAGATGATCTGCAAATGCCTAAATCTGAGAAAGATAAATTGAAACGTTCATTAATAAACATGGCTGACGAAAATTTGGCAAAGTTGCGAGAAGAAAAACAGCCCGTTGAAGAAGTTGAGGAAACAAAAGCGAAAGAAAGTATTTTGCAAGGAATTGATAATATTATTACAGAATCAGCTATCCCTGAAGAGAAAAAGAAGCAGTTGAAAAGGAAATTGAAAAAAATGGCTACTGATAATTTGAAAAAGCCCATCAGCGACGAAGTGCAAGTTGCCTTAAAAATCGACATAGCTGATACGCTAGATGACCTGCAAATGCCTAAATCTGACACAGATAAATTGAAACGTGCGTTAATAAATATGGCTGACGAAAATTTGGCAAAGTTGCGAGAAGCAAAACAGCCCGTAGAAGAAGTTGGTGAAACAAAAGCGAAAGAAAGTATTTTGCAAGGAATTGATGATATTATTACAGAATCAGCCATCCCTGAAGAGAAAAAGAAGCAGTTGAAAAGGAAAATGAAAAAAATGGCTACTGATAATTTGGAAAAGCCCTTCAGCGTGGACGTGCAAGATGCCATAAAAATCGGCATAGCTGATATACTAGATGATCTGCAAATGCCTAAATCTGAGAAAGATAAATTGAAACGTTCATTAATAAACATGGCTGACGAAAATTTGGCAAAGTTGCGAGAAGAAAAACAGCCCGTTGAAGAAGTTGAGGAAACAAAAGCGAAAGAAAGTATTTTGCAAGGAATTGATAATATTATTACAGAATCAGCTATCCCTGAAGAGAAAAAGAAGCAGTTGAAAAGGAAATTGAAAAAAATGGCTACTGATAATTTGAAAAAGCCCATCAGCGACGAAGTGCAAGTTGCCTTAAAAATCGACATAGCTGATACGCTAGATGACCTGCAAATGCCTAAATCTGACACAGATAAATTGAAACGTGCGTTAATAAATATGGCTGACGAAAATTTGGCAAAGTTGCGAGAAGCAAAACAGCCCGTAGAAGAAGTTGGTGAAACAAAAGCGAAAGAAAGTATTTTGCAAGGAATTGATGATATTATTACAGAATCAGCCATCCCTGAAGAGAAAAAGAAGCAGTTGAAAAGGAAATTGAAAAAAATGGCTACTGATAACTTGAAAAAGCCCATCAGCGACGACGTGCAAGATGCCTTAAAAATCGACATAGCTGATACACTAGATGACCTACAAATGCCTAAATCTGAGAAAGATAAATTGAAACGTGCATTAATAAATATGGCCGACGAAAATTTGGCAAAGTTGCGAGAAGAAAAACAAGTTAAGCTTTCAAAAGCCCCGATGCCCATAGAAGAATTTGATGAAACGAATGCTAAAGAAAGTATTTTACAAGGAATTGAAAAGATTATTGAAGAAGCAGCCATCCCTGAAAATAAACAGATGGAGTTGAAAAGGAAATTTAAAAAAATGGCTGATGATACTGCAGCAGCACTTAAAGATGACATATATGAAATCCTTGATGAACTGAATTTACCAAAAGATAAGAAAAATAAATTAAAAAGTGAACTAACTGCTGCAGCAGATGAATATTCTAAATTGAGTAATTTCAAAAACGAAATAAATTTGGCAAAAACCATGCCGGATGCGAAAAGGAATAAATTAAATGTAATAATACGTAGAGTATTGCCTCAGTTTGACGAGGCTGTAGATCCTAGCTACCAAAAACAATTAGCTGAAGAATTTGATGAATTATTAGAGATAGCCGGCACGGATGGCGATTTTAAAGATGCAAGAAGAAAACTCATAAAGAAACTAATGAGGGAGCAAAATTTATCCGAAAAAGAAGCAAGTGGTCCAGTTGATGAACTGATTGGCAGAGCACGAGAAATGGCACTAAAAGAAGATATAGGTGACGAAAGATATGAATTAGATCCAAGCTACGTTAAAACATTAGAAGCAGATATTAATGGATTAGTCAATATAGCGCAGGTTGGTGGAGATTTTGAAGATGCAAGAAGAAAACTCAAAAGGAAACTAATGCGAGAGCAAAACTTACCTGAAGAAAAAGCAAGTGCTTACGCTGACGAACTGATTGGCAAAGCACGAAAACTGGCACTGGCAGCTCAATCTAAGGACAAATCTGTTTTACACAAAGAAGCATTAGCTAAAGCCATCAGCGATGCTGTTGATCAGTCTACTTTGTCCAAACCTGATAAAAATAGTTTAAAAAATAAGTTATTAAGCAAACTGAAACAAACTATGGACCATAAACGATTTATTAACAAAGATGATTTAGAACCTCTAAAATCTGGGGTTTTAAAAGATTTAAAACAAATTGTTGATGCATCATCGATCCCGACTGAAAAAAAAAATGAATTGAAATCATTACTCAACGAAAAATTGGTGAATACTATTGATCATATTATGGATGAATACGATATTGAAGAAGGATACACAAAAGCATACACTAAAGCTATCAGTAAGGCTGTAAATAAGTCCCCTTTACATAACCTTCAAAAATGTAATTTAAAAAAAGCACTGGCCAATGTTTTTGATGGAGCTATGGATGATGACGATGATGATAAAATAATAAAAGACAAAGAATCTCTTTTACACAAAGAAACATTAGCTAAAGCTATCAATGATGCTGTTGATCTATCTACTTTATCCAAACCTGACAAAAGTAGTTTAAAAAATAAATTATTGAAAAAAATGGAACAAACTGTAGACGAATCACCTCACATAAATGACATAGGTGCTCTAAAAGAAGAAGTTTTTAAAGATTGCAAAACTCTTGTTGATGCCTCATCAATCCCGACTGGTAAAAAGAACGAATTGAAATTATTACTCGAAGAAAAAATTATGGATATTTACGATGACAAAGCTGTAAATAAGTCTCCTGAAAAACTAAGGGAGGACAAATTAAAAAAATACAAAGAAGCATTCGGTGGAGCTATCAACGATGCTGTCAGTCAGTCTACTTTATCCAAACCTGATAAAAGTAGTCAAAAAAATAAGTTATTAAGTTTTCTAAACGAAACTATAGACAATTCACCTCACCTAAATGATATAGTTCCTCTTACAGACGAGGTTTTAAAACATAGTAAAAAAGTTGTTGATACATCATCGATCCCGATTGATAAAAAAACCGAATTGAAATTATTACTGGAAGAAGCAATGACGGAAACTGCAAAAAAAATAATGAATGATGAAGAAGTTTCGGGAGAAGCATTCGCGATATATAAAGACAAATTAGCAGAAACTGTTAAGACTTGGATGGATAGTCTGCCTATAGATTTGGACCCGAATGACACAACAGCTGTGGCCAATGATCTAGCTAGTGATATATTAGATAGACAAAAGTACTTGCAGCTACACCCTGAAGCAATATCTACCGATAAAGAAGAGATCGAAAATTTAAAGTATCAGATTTTTAGGAAAATGAAACCTTTAGTGGATTCGAAAGATATGCCCCCAATTATGGAAGGAACCGAAGAGTTATATAGAATGATAATGGAGATAGAACCGCCACCGGGTTTTCCGAAATTGCGAGGTTGAGTAGATCATAATTGATAGGGTTAATTTAGATTTTATAGAATTTTTACTTTTAAATCACAACGACTTTATATCTCGACATCTGAGGCATTAGGTCGGATGTAAAGAACCGACCAAAATTACTTTTTAGTATAGTGATATTAAGGTTTTGTTTCTCTTTCTAACAATCCGACCTTGATATTTCTATCTCGTACTGTTGACAAAATACACACATAAATGAAGTTGGATTTACAGACTTTTTTAAATGTCTGGGAGGAACTTTTAAGGCTCCAACAGGCGCGACTCTTATAAAACAATTTCTAGGAAAACTTTACGGTAGAACAATCATTCGTGTCGGGTCGCACGACATTTCGCACCAGTTTGCACGAGCCTTTATTTTTACTTAAACCTCTATGCACCAAATTATTAATAGTTTTTAAGAGCCGTATTTAAATTTAAACTAATAAGCATATACAATGTTTGGTATCACATGCTGGACGCTTCAGCAGATAAACCTTTATACTACGAATTCCCTTTTATGCATCTAAATTTTACAATTAAATAATCGTACGTATCTTTAAATACAGAACCAAGAGCATTTATTCTGAAGGTGGGCAACGTCGAATAGATGTCAAATATTTCAGTTTTGATTAATTTAGAAATATTACTGTGTGGAAATAAAAAATGTGGCTAACTAGCGAACTAGAATATTGATTATGAAATGCAATAATTAATATCGTAACACCGAATGTTTAGTTTTAGATGTAAAATAACTGTTTGGAAACTTTCCAAATGCGTTTTTTACACCTAAAATGGGTACAACATCAAATTCAATGTTATAATTGCAATTAATTATTAATATTCTAGTTCGCTAGTTAACCACATTTCTTATTTCTATTCAGTAATATTGCTATAAGAATCAAAACAGGTAAATATTTGACTGTTATTTACGACTTTGCCAACTTTTAGGATAAACCCAGCTTTAAAAAATTTTGCTCAACGCTACTCAGGCATAAAGTCTGCTATAAATATGAGACTTTCTTGTTGTAATAACAGCAATTTTGTTGTGGATTTTTGTACATTTAAAGAATCTCAACCTTATGCTTCCGAAAATGTATGCATAAACTTAAGATACTTGATCGGTACTAAAGATAGTTCGAGTAGTTTCGTATCACATGTTGTGATGAGTTCTCGTGGCGCGTGGGTGCATGCCGCGCGACATGAACAAATCATTCATTCGGCACTGGGCAGTTGATAAGTTAATGTGAGTTTTTTTTGTAACAGTGGTAAATGGATATTGTTATAAAGTGTTTGTGTGTAATAATTATTACACAGTCATGGACGACAACAGCTAGTAAGTACCTAAATCAAATACAGCCTAAAAGTTTATATGTGATTGTTGGCACTTGGCTGCACAACAAAAAAATATGATAGTTAGGTTTATTTAGAAAATGTAGGAGATCCTGCCGTTTTACCGAAAAGATTTTGCCAAAATTTCACTATCCAAACAAATTTTGGCAAACTTTTTTTATACCAATACAATGTTGGGAATTATTTTAGTACGCACATTTTCATTTGGTAAAATTTTTACTTGGCAGAATATTATCAAGGATAATGTCATTTAGCGATTTGGTCTTTAATCAAATGATTTATTACAGCAAACAATCCTTAGACAATAAACGTTTGGTCAGTTAGTCATGGAACTAGTTAGAGTAGGTTAATTATTTAAAAAAAAAATGGTTAGGTTAGGTTAAAACTGTGACCCTCCTACGCACGAGCCGAGCGAGCGAAGCGAGCGGTGCCGCGGTAGCGGCCGGCGAGAACGGCGAGGGGCATAAACGACTAGATTATATAGAAAAAAAAAAAAGGAATAAAAACAGGCTACCCGAAACTGAACTAGTTAGACGAGATTAATGCTACTAACTAAAAAAAAAGACTACCAGAATAGTTAATATTAATATTTTTATTACCTGTTCAGAATTTGTCCCAAGTGGAAAAACACTCTAGTAAAACGTCTTTATTTTGCGTAAAATGAGTTATTCCAACTGAAATATTTGACTACATAAAAATTGGTAAAAGTACTAGGTGGTAAACAAGTTATTGTTTAAACGTTCACTTGCAAAACATTAGGTTTGCGTTACAATTATTTGTGAAGAGATTTTTTGCTAAGTTATAATTTGGCAAATTAAATTATGCGGATAATTGTTTGGGAACTGATAATTTGGCAATTTCTTTTCGATGAAACAAGGGAGACCCAAAATGTAGTGTAGGGTAGACAGACATAAGGATGCTATTGGTTGGGCAATAATAAATATTTTGTGACAGAAGTACCTACATGAGTGTGATTGATAATAACATACCTAATATAAATTCGAGAGAAATTACCTATATGTAACCCCCAACGTAGAGGGGTGATTAAAGTTTGAAAAGTCTGCTTGTTTGTCGTCTGAATGGGGACAGACATTGCAGTTTTCAAATGGATGGACTGATTTTTAATGCGATGTTTTTTACCTTGTGATTTTACTCTTACTGTCGAAAGAAAAATCTGGCGAAACGAAAACCTGACGAAACGTAAGTCTGTCAAAACTGACACAACCGTTTTTTTCGAACGCCTTTCTTCTCATTAAGTAAAAGTTAGCATAATAATTATCTAAGAAGGTACTTACAGGTATACTTTAGCAGAGGCACCGATACCAAGATCTCCCAATTAAACTTGGAGCTGTCCACCTGGAGAAGTACTTACTTTGCAGACGACCGTAGCTATGTAAATAACATTGCTGTTTGTAATGATGTGTTCTTACGAGTGAGTAACTTTTTTGTCCACTGTACTGCTTGCAGCGATTCCTGTGAAACCAACAGAGTCGACAGTGCGTAAATGATACCTTTGGCATTGCAAGCGCCTATAGGCAGCGGTACTGCTGACCATCAAGCGGTCCGCATGCTTGTTTGCCACCAACCTTATGCATCTGATGTCGAGATATATACAGGGGACAATGTTCCTAAGAAGGAAAGTTGCTTTTGCAGCGATTGAAAAACAAATCAATACTAGTAATAAGTCATTTAAACCAATACTATTAAATACATGCGTGGTCGATATTGGATCAAGTAATTTTGCAACACATTCACGGCTAATAAATTAAAATCAATATAAATACTTTAAAATCATAATGATTGAATTTTTTTTTTTAAATCGACGTTCGCTACACTGCTTAAAAATAAATCGGAAGGAATGGTAATTTTAAGAACACGAAGAAATGGTAATTTTTAGAACACGTAGAAATGGTAATTTTAAGAAGACAAACAATAACTCTCGCCCCATGAATGAATATATTTATTTGCAAAAATATAGGTAGCTAACTTATGTTCTTAAGATCTATGAGTTTCACTATATTCGGCATTTCAGCCGCGCAAATATTCAGATTTTACATCTTGGATATACATATAGCATGCAGTACACATTTAGTAATTAGCAATAACATAAAAAATAATACTAATAATAATTTCATAATTTAAATTTACATTACAATGCAATTAATACAATTAAATACATGCAATACTATTCATTTAAAACAATAATTTATATTAAAATAGCGATCAATAAGAATGATGTCATGTCAATAAAAATAAAAAAAACATACGGTCATAGTTGTGTATGTCAGTCAGCCCCAAAAAGATGAAATGAATGAATGAATGAATGAACTATCACTGTGTACAATGTTTTGGTCTTATGGTGTATAGATGTTTTGGTAATAAATAATAAAACAATTTATTTAGCCAAAATGATGAATGTTTTAGTTAAATAAATTGTACCTATAAAGTGCGCTCACCAACAAATCAGGATGGCAACCAACCGATTATCCTTTAAAGTTATAGTTCGCGAGCACATTCGTAAGAAGCTGGCAGTATTATCACAACGTTAATGTTTTCCCATTGTTCGTCTTATTTGATTTAGTATATTCATGTATTTATGTATATTTATTTGTGCTTATTTTCATATAAATATAATTAGGCGTATATATTATATTTATAGTTATGCGTAGGTATCTTTATATTGGATTTTTTTTATTCCTACATTTTTCGTATTTGCACCTACCACTGTTTGTCTCTGCATCACCCAAAAGTTAACTGGTAGAAAATGTCTAAAATTGCATTAAGTCCGCCTCTGTACATTTCTGTGCTTGAAGTATTAAATAAATAAATAAGGTGGATATAATGTTATGGGACAATGGTTGTAGACAATAAAAAACTTTAACCAAAAAAAACAACAAGATTTTTAAATTGTAAAGTGTTTTTATTTTTTTCACTTTTTAGTTGTGGTACGTATGCCTGGGCTATGTAATTAACAGTGAGAGAAACTATAACATCATCCATATAGACTAAGTGGGAAAAATACGTATCATTGTAGCTAACTCAAAAACTTACCTACCTACTTTAGTTAATAAAATGTATATGGGACCACCTCTGAAGTATGAAAACAAAAAAAGAATCATCAAAATCAATTCATAATTGGCGGAACAATGGCGAAACAAATATTAAAAAATAAATAGAGACTGGAATTATTGAGAATCTTTTTAAAGTCGATTAAAAATGGTTCCTTGTCCGTGTATACATCTTTTTGAGGCTGACGGTTTATGCAGATTTTGGGGTAAATTTTACTTGTGCGATGTAGGATTTATGTGACGTCAGATGTCTTGCGTTGTTAGTATGTGGTGATTTAGATGTCACCACAAATGATTGTTACACAAATTATTGTCACCACAAATGATTTTTTAAAGAATAAATTGTATTTTTTATATAATTTTCATAATTTTTGTTTTCCAGGTAACTAATCAAATTTCTGTCATTTATGTACCTTCTGCATCAGAAATAATTCTATCGTTCAGCCGTCCGTCTTTTCGTCGTATGGGTAGCATGGTCTTTGCCTTGGTTCTTCTTGCTATTTAATTTTTTCTTCGTGGATGATGAATGAAGTATTCGTAAGAATAACCTTATCCCTAATCCACCAAATTTTGTTACAAATTATCTTGTTTGAACTAGGTTGTACATATCCTTTATCAACATAATCAACACACAGACGTATTTGATCATTTGAAGGAACACTAATGCCGAGATTTATATACGTTACTCAATCCGTACTTAGGGTAAGCGTTATTCCTGTCCTTGTCGCATAACTGTATAACTACAAGTGCTAGTTAGAGACGGGAATATAACCTAAGTCAAAGAATGAGCTAAGTAACGTTTATCGTGGATCTCAGTTAACATTTAAACATATATAGCATATATCTGTGTATCTATTATAGTACATTGTACTTATATACTTTTTATTTACACCAAAGACAGCCCCATTTAATGTCCAGAAAATCACTGTCCATTCCAAGGTGGCCTGGAAGACATCGCAGTAAGCGATAAGGCCGCCAATTGTATATTTTGTAGTCTATAACTTTTTCTTTTTGTAATGTACAATCTGGTGTACAATGAAGTATAAATATATAAACATAAATAATTAACAAATAAATATCTACAAAACCAACACTCACAAGACATGTAACATAGGCAAAAGCTCCGTTTTCATCAATGAACGTTCACCACCAACAAAGAATGTTGAAATCCATGTTCATCATTTGTCCAATGGATAACTACGTATAGTAGTCGCGGTTTAAGCGTGGTAATAGCTTGCCCACCTACCCTTTCTTTAACCCATCTATATCTTATAGCATTTTTATTTGAAAAACTGAAAGTCCTTTAACGTCCTGAATCAATATCTATCGTGATCTTCACACCCACACATACATACACGTTCATCGACATGGTCCAATAACGAAAAACCGTACATAGTTTATTGTTTGTGTTCTTACGAAGAGATTTCAGGAAAGGAGCAATGACCACTATTGCCACGATAAAACGCGACAACTAAACAGTATGTTTTTTACCTTTTCTACATGTGATAGATATAGAAAATTATCCACATTTATTGCAGGCTTGTCGATTTCATATATCGATGATATGCTTTTACTGGGTTAATCGTGAAAATATTACACTAAAGTTATACTTGAAACAAGGCAAAACTGGTATAATAATTCTATTTACGTTTTGATGCCTGTGCTATTTTATATATGTTTCTTTTTAAAACAGAACAAAGCACCTCTGAACGGCAGAGAAGAGATCCAGTACCTCAAGATATAGATGGGAAGAAAAGTACCAGTACCGCATTATCGACTGGAAACATCAAATACTCATTAAAAGAATTGATAGCAACAAGTAAGAGTATCAGAAAACAGTGGTCCAAGAATCTTGATGAAGCAATAACTAAATTACCTTTACCGAGAAATCAAAAAAGTTTATTGAAAGAAAATTTGTCTATTTATAACGAGACTGGCCAAATTAATACGTTGTCTACTAAAAGCAAAGACAAAGAAGAAACTCATGCCGTTCAGGTTACAAAATCAAAGAAACCCATTGCTCCTAAACCAGCACAAGTTGCTTCTAAAGCAGCACATATTGCTCCTAAAGCAGCGCAGAAGAATAATAAAGGAAAACCATCGTCACGTTTTTCAAAGCTAGAAAAACCGTTAACTTTCAATAACACTACTAAACAAAAATCTCCTTTTGCTCCAAAATCAAATCAAGGTGGTGATGAGAAAGAATTTACGAAGTTCACTAGCGATACCATCAATGCTTGGTTAGACAAGATACAAGTAAATATAGAACCGAAAGCGAAGACAAGAATTGTAGAACAACTTACTCATGACATAGTTAATCGGAAGATATATTTTCAAATCTCTGGAAGTGCGGAACCTTCTCGAAGTGACGATTTAGAACATTTGAAATTACAAGTGTACCGGAGATTGAATGAGTTCGTCTCGGCTGAAGCATTGAAGGCAGTCATAGTAGACACAAAAGAATTATTATCAAAGATTGATACTTTTAAGATAAAAGTTATGCCAGAATCTGCAAAAAGACCAAAATCACCAGTACCACAAAAGGCGGGTAAAAAACAAGTAATCGCAGACATCCTAGATGTTAAGGGAAAAGCCACGAATACTTCAATGAATACCGACGAAGAAGATATGGAACAAGAATTGTCAAACACGGAATTTACACCTGGGCAAACCTCTACACCAGAAAAACCAAATGGAGAACCCACAGCAGAGGAAAACAAAATTAATGTGGCAGAATCTATAAGAACTTGGATAGAAAGTATGCCTATAGATTTAGAGACAGAAGCCAAAACAGATTTCATTAACGAGCTTACTAATGACATTGTTGATAGAAATAAATACTTGCAAGTACAACCCGACAAGACCATTTCAAAGAAAGAGGAAATTGAAAATCTAAGATTTCAAGTGTTTAAAAGATTAATTAAAGCGGGTCCTGAAGCATCTGATACTCCAGATATTGAGAAGATCGAAGAATTGTACAAAATGATCGGTATAGAAGTTCTCCTCAATTTTACTAAACTTGTGGCGTCTAAGCTAGAGTAGTAAACGGGGGGTGTTCTTTAGATATTTAAATCTCAACAATATTTAAAGGACTGTGGCGAATGCCGCGCGGGAAGCGGGACACAACACTTTAATGATTAGGAAGTCTCGTGCCTGTTTGCGCCAGTTGGGACAACTTCATACAAGTTGGTTAACACAATCGGCGCTAGCGAATGTCATCACGCATCCCGCGCGGCAATTGCCTCAGTTTGACCAAAGGTTTTAAATTCCTCGATGAATTCACTCTTACACGCAGAAACAGTATTTCTCTATATCACAATCTCTTTCTGTCACATAGAGGCGCGATTTGCTAGAGCGAGAAATCCGCTTGCAAGTATGCACACTCTTACGCATTGAAAGTGCGTTTATGCGGGTGGATTTCTCATTATAGCGAATGTAGTCGTAGCGACAGAAAGAGATAGAGATAAATCTGATTTCATACTAAAAATATTTCTGACTAGATGTTGCCCGCGACTTCTGCGATCCAGGATAAAAAGTAGCCTATGTCCCAGGCTACCTATCTGTCAAATGTCATGCGAATCCATTCAGCCATTTTTGCGTAACAACGTAACAAACAAAAAAAAACTCACTTTCGCATTTTAATTTAGTTAGGTTAACAAGGTCGAAACTAATTATTTAATTCTTTAATACCACTAAAAAGCCTAAGAAGACGAAGCCACTCATACAAGTAACTCCATAGTGCAGTCATCCGGAACCATGACAAGAAGACGTTTGTAATATAAAAATAAAAAATAAAAAAAACATCACTTTACAATAATTAATATTTATTGATGAATCTTTATAAACGCAATACAATACTTCAAATAAACGCGAAACATAAAATTATAATAATTTAAATTAACATAGTTTTGTCTATTGGTATCACTTGCAATCAATCCAGAAACGAGTGTAAAACTTCTCTTAAGTCTGTGGAATACTTACAACCAATGATAACATCTGTCGATAGAGTCAACTTGTATGATATAATTTTTTTATAGAAATCGCGAACAATTTCTTTAAAATTTTCTAAATGTAATTGAAAATTTCCAAAAGTACTCAAGGCTGGCATTCCAAGGGATATCGTGTTACCCAGTAACTGGATTGCGGAAGTCGGATACGCAGTCGCTTCATGTAAAATACTAGTATTCAGCTGCATCCGGCCAGACTGGAAGCCGACCCCAACATAGTTAGCAAGGCTAGGCAGGCTATGATGAATGAAGACTGATGCATCAACTGCAGTTATAAACAAAATAGAATAATTATTGGAGAAGATTAAGTCAATTAAAATGTCCATGTTGTTTCTGAAACAGATTAATAACATACACTTCTCATCAGAAAAATCGAAACACTTCCGTTTTTATGGTTTCTGTCCAAATTTAACACAAACGAGTTTTCATTCCATGAAAAATATCACATAATTCTATAGCTAGCAGTTTGGCCAGTTTTACTATTTATTACAGTGATAAGCGAAAATTATAAATTCAAAATTAGAATTTCATTGTTTATCCTATAAATGAAATGATTGACTGTTTTGAGACAAATTTGTGTTTAGAGTTGCAATACATTTCATCATTGAAAACTAAAAATTAGTGCTTATCTTAAAACTTTTTGTTCTGTGTTCTGTATACTGTGTGTGTGCTGTGACTTTGGGACGTATGAAAAAGTTTTTTTTCTAAAACATAGGGATACTTCGCCCGTAGAAGCCACCCAAGTGGTGGCATTGTTGTATTCTGGACTTAGTCAGCGTGTTGTGACTGAAAAATTTCATCTAAGCCTGTCGTCTGTTCATAGAGTCTACAAACGCTATCGGGAGACTGGTTTGTTCACGCGCCGCCGTTCAGGATCTGGCAGGAATCGGGGCACTTCTGAGGGAGATGATCGATTTATTGTAACAACTTCTTTACGAAATCGACGCCATAATGCTTTTCAACTGCAGCAGCAGCTTCATGTTGTACGTAGGGTGGCTGTAAGTGACCTACAATTAGAAGACAGTTGAAGGAACGTGGACTGGTACCGCACAAGCCAGCAAATGGGCCGAAATTAACTGTAGACCTTCGAAGAGCGCGACTTAACTTTGCACGTGAGCACCAAAATTGGTCATACCGCCAATAGAACAAAGTCCTCTTTTCTGATGGGTGTAAGATTATGCGGTATGGTAACGACGGAAGGAACAAGAGATGGAGAACGCTTTGCACAATGCTGCATTGAAGAAAAGGTCAGCTATGGTGGCGGCTCGTGGACGGTTTGGGGAGGAATCTGCGCCGACGGTTGAGAGCTTGTCTTTGTGTCTGGGCTACATCTGCCTGCACTAAACAGTCATCGTTACATCGAACAGTGTCTTGAGCCTCACGTGATGCCCTATTCACTTTTTATTGGCAATGGTTTCATATTCATGCACGACAATGCTAGGGCTCACACTGCGAGCGTCGTACGAGATTATGTTACCGAAGTCGGTATCTCCATCATGGAATGGCCAGAAAGAAGCCCGGACATGAAACCGATTAAACATCTATGGGATGAATTAAAGAGACGAATTCGTGCAAGAGATCCTGCCCCAGAAACACTTAGCCAGCTCCAAAATGCAATCCAAGAGGAATGGAATGGAATGCCACAACATTTGATCGTGACTCTCAACATCACAAGTTATTAAATAAACGTTTCTTCGCTTTTATTTCATGTAGGTGTGTTGTTTTATCAATTTCGATACGAAACCTATGAAAATTTTATTTGAATTTAGAACATTAACATTAGGATTTGAAAACCTCATATTATTCACTATTAAACGACATTTGAGATATATTCCTAAATATAGAAATTTTCCTGATAATCCTTACAAAACATAAACTTGCAAGGTGTTTCGATTTTTCTGATGAGAAGTGTAATATCCTAAAAAGTTATAATACCAATATTCCAATAACTTTAGGCTAGGAAGTTGAGGTAATTTTTAATGTATGAGGTGAATACAATATATGTAAAAACGGTTAAATATATAAATATAATACTACTTATAAAATTTTATGATTGTAATATTAATTTAATGTACGTTAACTGATCAGCAACAAAATAAAAAACGGATACTACAACAACATATTGTATAATAACAGTAAATAATCGCGTAAATAATGAAAAATATAAAAGGGGAAGTCATCGAAACTTTAATTTTATTTAAACTTTTTCATCATAAATAAAAATAACTTACTTTTAAATAGTACACGCATGACTTAGACACTACAAAAACAACAAAATTATCAAAGTATCTTAGTGACTAAAACAATAATAAAAAAAATCTGATGGAAAAGTAAAATAGGCAGCAAATCAATTAGAAAATGTTCCTTCTCTATTTCAAGGACACGGTCGAAGAAAAAGTCTTACTCCAAAACAAACCGAAGAGTTCCTAACTGCTCTTAACGAAGTAGTATCAGGTATTTTAGATGATTACTACATAGGCTGCGAGAGAAGAGAATTGCACCCAAGCCTAGTAAATGAGTTAAAGAAACTGGGAAAGACCAATGCTGACCAAGATGAAATTGTGGAAAATCTGATCGAAACCATAAAGCGACACACGTATATGAGTTCGTGTATGTGTGATGAAGAAGCTGAAGAATTAGCGCACAAGCTCCTTTATAGAACAAAGAAATTGATCGCCAAAATTCAAGAAAAGTATACATCAGTAAAGAAAAAAGATTTTAAAGAAGCAATGATGGAAGATATCGGCGACGTTTTTAATGGTTGTCCAATGTCGAAAGAAAAACGAAAGTTGATGGAAAGTCAGCTGGCAGAAGAGTATGCAAAAGATATAGGAATTCCTCTTGAAGATAGTGACATTACAATGGATGGGACAGGTAATGTTTTTTTATCTACTCTCATAACATGATAACGTTAATATTCGAAATATAAACTTCAAAACGAGTTTATATTGACATACTTTATAAACACAATACCGAAATTTTAAAATAGAATCATATTATAACACTTTTTCTCTAACAAAATAATGTTATAATAGTTATTTATGCTATAAGTGCGGAAGGTAGGTGATTTCCGACGAGTGTATAAGTCGACACGAGTCGGAAATCATCTTACGCACGTGTATCATACAACGTTTTACTATGCATTGTGCGAGGAAAAAAAAAAGAAAAAAACGAGCGAGCCTTACACAGGGGCAGTCGCCTGCGATGTGTAACATCTAACATACCACGACGTATATAAATGATAAAAACAAAATTCATGACTTCGACTTCGACTTCGACTTTGACTAACTTCGACTTCGACTTCGACTTCGACTTCGACTTTGGCTTTGACTTCGACTTTTTGATTTTGACCATTGTCATAATCATCGCCATCGTCATCATCATCATTCTGAAATAATAAAATCTCAGACGAGACGGGCTGACGACGGCCTCAAAAATTAAAAAAAAACAGAAAAGTAAAAAGCACTAGTGAAAAAAGTTACACTTTCCGCACAAATTGACTGCTTGGAAAACGCTCTTTCCGAGCAAATGCATTGTAAAACATTTTTTTTTCTATTACGATACAATGCAAATCCAAGAAGTTAATATAACCAAGGAGTTTCCGTCAACTTATGTAATGGAACGTTAGCGGGAGCAGCAGCACCGCTCTAGCGCATGCGCGGTGATGTGCTGGCTTCAGGCGCCATTCATACGTGAAGTTGTACTGAATTTCGTGGGATTTTTTTATTCTTGATCTTTTATTTTATTTGAACTTCGATCATTTATTTAGTAGGTTCAATCCCAATGTATGAGAGTAGATAAAGTAGTGTATGAACCTGCACATAACTAGGTATTAAAACACTCGTGTGATTCACAACTTCGGTTAAACAGAAACTCGTATTTTAATACCCCTAATGCAACAGTTTCATAAACTACAATTTCAAATATTTTTATTGAATGGTTGCAAAGTAAAAGGGGTATGATTGGATACAGTCCACTAATTGTATTGAGTAGACTTTTCATCATCGTCATTCTATTGCTGTTATCCCAATGTCATCTGTTTTATTCCATACTTAATTTTGTATTAGTCGTCATCTCGGTACTCCTTTCTAGCCATATGATTTTTCAAACAGTCCATCCATCGTTTCTGCGATCTTTCACTACTCATACAGCGATCCACATTCATGCTCAAAACTTTCCCTCACGACATTTTCCTCAGTCCTCCGCATCACATGCCCATATCATGACAACCGATTTCCATGGTATATAGTATTCCACTGAATGGTAAAAATTTGGTTATACATCATGATCAACAGTCACACAGGACATCACTATTCATAAACATTTTTTTAAAGATCCTTTTTTTATAGCAAAGAAATAGTTTAAGAGCTTCCGAAATTTAAAAACTAATATGTATTACTTTCCCGAAGGTCCAGAATCCAAAAAAGAACGATATGGAATGAGTTTTAATGGACTCACAAACTTTATAGACACTTGGTTAAGTAGCATACATACTGATGACGATACAAAGAAAGAAGACGAAATCAAGGACATGGCCTATAGTTTAATCCACAAAATAGGAGAAATGAATGTCGACCCAGAAATATTTAATGACGATTCCCTTTATGAAACTGTCTTGAGAGATGAACTACAGAATTTGCTCGGTGATATTACGATTTCTGATGATGAAATTTCAGCTCTTATTAAAAAAGTATTAGAAGCACAGCACAGAGCTCATGACGAGATAGCAGGACAAACTTACAAACGGAATTTACGTGATACTATATCAAAACTTTTACCAGATCAACGGAACTTATCAAAAGAAGAACAAGCTACTATAGAAATATTGAAAGACCAACTAGCCGATGCCTATATTGACTTACACTATTCCGGAGACAATGAAAATCAAAGAGATCGATTAAAAAGAAAAATTGCTGATGAGATAAATAATTTCTGTAGAGATTACTTGTACGGAAATCCGTGTTCACCTCTTAATAGTAAGACACTAAACAACAATCTGTACACTGCTTTGAATAAAGTTCCGTTGCCTACAGGAGATTCTATTAGATACGAAGTAGAACAAGCAAGAATAAGAGAAGAAATAAATGACTGGATAAAAGAATTACCACTACAACCGCAAAATCCCACAGAGGTCTTCGCTAGAAACAAACAAGTTTATGTACTGTCAAAAAAACTTTTTGACAACGAGGTGGAAGGTGACGACACAGATAATCAATTAATGAAAAAAGAAATAGTTAAGTTTCTAAATAAGATGCCTTTGATATCTGGAAATAATAATGATATTCTTGCTGATAAGTTAATTGATAAATTGAAGGCTTCGGAAGAATCGAGAAAGTACGATGCATCCTCAAATGTGACCATAGATGCTTTTGGAAATGTGAGCGCTGCCAGCAGTGGGAGTGGCGGGGGCGCTCCAATATGTCCAGCCTACAAACCGTCGGCTACTCCTGGCCCCAGTGGCTCCAAGTCCAAGGTGTGTAGGCAACCTTGTCCCAAGCAACCCAAACCATTCCCTCCATGTACTTTAAGCCCTGAGGACAGGGCTCATTTAGATAGAATCAAACGAAGAACCTGTTTGTCTCCAAGCCGTTTGAGTTCATTTACGAGGAGAAATAAGTGCGACGCAGGCGTGGGACCACGGTCTGTGGACGCTGGCAGTCAAACACTGCTAAGACCATTCGGGATGGAGAAACTGCAAAGTTCAATTTGCCCAGTTGACAATGAAAAAACACCAAGACCATGTCCTGGTTTATCTGTGAACTTGGACCACCCACCTTATTCCCAAGTGAGGAGGGATCCATTCGATATAGGAAAACCTCCGCTAAGTCCAATTTGCCCTGCAGCTCATGAAAAGACACCCAGACCGTGTCCAGCTGAACCCTCAAGACCGCCACCACAACCTGGTAACCAGATGAGGAGACATACGATTTCAAGCAGCAATATTGAGTGCCCTAGACCCGAAGTTCAACCACAAGTAAGGTTTTATAAAATAAAAATCTCTTTCAAGTTTTTGATAGCGTCGAAACCATAAGTAATAGAAATTAAGGTGTCAGTTTCATTAGCTACAGGAGTACCGTTTCATTAAAACCTGAGATAGCGGCGTGCATTCATTCGCCCGCTGACGGGCGTCAACAGCCCTCCTGCACCACTCTGCTAACTCAGGCAGTGTCTCAGTTTAATTAAGGCAGGCCTGTAACTTTTTTTTAATTTTAACTAAATTCATACTTTGTTTTATTTTTCTTTGAAATTTCAGGTGATCATAAAGCAATACTACTGGAATCCTAATGAAAAAAACAGCACCGTCGATGAATCAGATTTACAAAAGAGCGGTAGTTGTCGTCGTCAATTTGACCCGGCGCCTTCCCATCAAACTGGCTCAGCGCCCTGCGATCAAACTCGAACATCTTCCTACGCACAGTCCACCCCAGCGCCTTACGATCGTCCTGGTTTAGGTAAACTACAGCAAAACACCAGTCCACAGAGAATGCCCTGCGATCAATCCTTTACGTGCCCCGAGCCAAAATCTCAACACCAACCCTCACCTGAGCGCTATTCTTATTGGGATCCTCAAAGGACATTCCAAAGACCTACAACATTACAAAGAGATATAAGTCCCCGATCTTCATGCACGCCGAGTCCCTGTATGAGCCCTTTCGGTCTTAATCAACAACCCTCACCACCATGCTCCCCTGGTTTCCCAAAAAGAGATCACGAACGTCGAATGCCTAAAAGAGATGGCCTTCAAGACCAAATGCCCGGCAGCAGCCGACCTTGCCGCAAGGAGCGCGTGATTGAGTTGGGGTCTTTAGACGATATATCCAATGCGAGACCGAAGAAACGACATAGTGACCAGTCAGATTGGCCATATAATAAGTTTCAAGAAGATAACTTCTGGGGTGTGCCGATGAGGCGTGTGATCCTAGACGAAGGGATTGACGAGTCTGTAGTGATGGAGAGGGAGCAAAGAGAGGAAAGAATAAGATGTAGGTGTAAAGAGAGGCTGATCCCAAAGAGTGGTAGGTCTCAGCCGAGAGCTTGTCCCAGCCAGGAAATTCCGCAAGACAACGAAGATGGGCAAAATTTACAGAGGTGTTCTAAATGTTGCGGCCGCCAGTGTCCGTATCCCAGCTTTTTGTATTTTAGACAGTAACTATGTAAAAGTGTTGTGTTGTCCTATATTTTGTTGTGTTGTATTTAAATAAAAACAATTAAGATCAGATTTCTCATTCTTATGTCGCTTTTTGCCTGTGCATCGTAGTAGAGTTCAGCGTTTTAGCAGCGCGTGTTGGACTTCTCACTTCATGTTCTTCCTATATTTATTACTACCCTTACAAAAAAATAAAAACCTCTTCAAAATAATTTAATGACAGCTATGACAGACATTAAAAACAGTACATAACACGAGCACGTAATTTAATAATAGTCGGCATCTAGAGATCTTCGCATTCGACGGTAAACCTCCAAACATCTGCATTTGACACGGAACTCGCCATCCTCTTCTGATGAAATAGGAGCGCCGCCTGCGCCGGTTGTAGCTTGAGCAGTAGTTCCAACTCCTTGGCTAGGAGTTGGACCGCGACTGCTTACAATCCCAGGAACTTCACCAGACTGTCCTTGTGAATGAACTTGGTTATATGGGACGAATAGTGGACCCGGCTGCCCACCAGACCCTAGTGTTTGGCTAGCCATATTCTCCTCGACACGTTGGGGTTTTGGTCCTATCTGACCCGCAAATCCAACTTGGCGAAGACTTTGATTTATATTCTGCACTCTTTGACTTCCTATTTGACTAGCCCCTCGTACATTCTTAGGGGTGACCTGAGCTGTGCTCTGAATCAACTGGGGGCTTTGCTGAACTACGGGATACTGTCTTGGCTGTGACTGTCTGCCTGGACTTTGTTGAGTTATATTAACCTGCTTTGGTCCGCATTGACTGCCTTCTAAATTAACTCTGGGTGATATAGGTGCTTGTACGCTGTGAATTGGGGAACCTTGTTGTGAAACATACCGCTCATTGGGCCTACCCTGGCTCATTTTAGTTCCATCAGGAACTTGCTTCGAAACGTTCGGGTCCATACTATTGATTATTACTTTTTGTGGCGATCCAGGATGACCGGAATCTTGAAGGGAATAGGGTGCACCATGATGTGAGTTATGACCCATACTCTGCATCGGTTGACCTGGTTGTATAAAATATTCTTGACCTCCATGCGTTCGTTGGACAGTAGGCCCTGGACTAGTACTTGTAGCAGCATCCATCAACGGAGCTAAAAAGTCAGTATTATCAACGTGTGCAAGAGTAGAACTAAACGGCTTAGCTTTTTCAAAATCGTCAAAGTGTCCAGGATCTTCTAATTGTGCCCATCTTTTCTGAAGTCGGAAATGTAATTGATCCACCATAAAATTAATGTGTCTATCTTCGTTTTCTTGCAATTCTGCTCTTTTCTCTAAGAAATAACTCATTTCATGCTTCATCTTATCTTCTTTAGTCGGATCTTCATCGTCTAAACGTTTATGCATGTCATTTAACTTCTTTGCCAGTATCTCCATCATTCTTTTTCTGAAAACTCCATCACTTTCGTCTTTCAAAGGTCGGGTTGGCAATTCCTTATACCATTTTTCTATCTCATCTGAAATATGGATTTGTGCCACCTCTTCTTGTAACACATCATCTGCAGGTATCGGTACATGTTCTAATGTTCTCATAGCCATACGTGATAATTTGGACGTATCGAAAAACCTGAATCCTACGTTATGTACCTTTGACAAATGATTAGCCAACTTATCAACTTCCATCATCAATCTATTCCTGTAAATATTAGCTTTCACAGGATCTTTTTCTTTATAATTAGTTTGTAGAATATATGCATCTGCCATTCGAGATAAGAATCCTTGTTGTAGAAGGAAACAGTACTGTATTTCATTATCTAGTGCAAATTGTCGATTGAATTTATCTATTACGCTTCGCCTAAAACATGGCTTGTCTGAAAGCTTATGCAACTCATCTAGCATTTCGATTGCACGTTCTATAGTGGTAATTTTCCAAGAATGTCTCATTTTTTTTAATTCTTCTGTTTGTGGAAGAACGTCCAGAAAGTCATCCAGTTTATCCTCTAGCATAAACTCGAAATATTTATAATCATTTTCTATTTTCGGATTAGATTTCAAATTGAAAAAAGTTTTAAGAATGCCGTTGTATATAGCTCGTCTTGCTTGTTCAGCTAACGTGGCATTATAAGCCGTTGACTCATCTATCGGTATAGCATTGCATTGGTCTCTAAAAATCTTTACGTATTTATCATACACAGCGTCTTTGGTGCCTTCTTCCGGTGGTGGGGGTGGTGGTGGTGGCTCTTTAGAGCAGCAAGGTTTTGCATTTGGATTAGCTACATCATTAGGGCCACTCATACGGTTGGAAGTTGCTTGTTGAGCAGGTGGCGAATTGTTCATACGGTTAAAAGGTGCTTGTTGGGCAGGTGGCGAATTTCTAAAACTAACACCCGGTTCTCTTGTACCTGATGTTCTTATCGGATTATTATTTTGTTGCCCCATAGAGGGATTAATTTGGCTGCGCTGGTTTTGACTTGGTGAATGCGACTGAGCTTGACGTTTATCTTGAGGTCTCACCAACATTGGTACTGGTATACTGTTAACCCTTTGCATTAATTCTTGAGCATGGCCGATTGTCTCGTTATTCTCTTCGCCTACTAATTTGTTGATCCATTTAAATATCTGATACTTTAAATGTTCTAATTCATCTTCTGCCGAACCTGAGTTGTTGGGATTTAATTCTAGATACTTGTGTCTATCTACGATGTCTCCGGCTAAGTCGTTGATGGCTACTTCTTTAAATCCCTCCTGGCGGCTTTCAGGTAAGTTCAAGCAATCTAGCCACTCCCCTATTTGTTGCACTAACCTTTTTGTGTATGCCTCTAAGTTCTCATCTATATCACTTTCTTTGATGCTCTGAATACTGTAGTCAGCAGAAGTATTTTTATTTCCTACTGAAACATCATAAACGGTGACATTATTTAACACGTTACGAGTACTATTCTCGTTTCGGAACAAACTGTTTTTCAAATTTTTTGAGAGTTCTCCTGCCATTCGGTAAATATGACTTTCTGTACTCAGTTCATAGATTAAAGGGAACCTTCTTAGAAATTTAGAAATTTCTCTATGTATTTTCGCATCATTTTGCTCTGTCAAGTTGTGTTCTGGGGTAAGTAAAATCGAAGATATTACTGAAGTCATGTCGTTAATAAATGAACGTAGTTCCCTAGGACAGTGTACTTGCTTCAGCGGTAAAGTGCTTGTCCATTCTTTGATAACATTACTAATTTCATTGCTATTATAGTGGTGGTGGCGGCGGGTGACGGTGTTGGTCGGTGGTGATTGACTAGGCACATCACCAATAGGTTCCATATTCAACCTTTGTATGAGCTTAAGCACTTTTTCATTCAAATATCTAAAATCGTATTTTTTCTTGTGACTGATTGGAAGAGACCTCGTGAATATTAATATCTCCTTTTTCATGACTGCATTATCTGAACCTGAAGATACTAACCGCTTAATACTTTTAAGAAAATCGGTTTTTTGTTTATTAAATTGGTTAGCATCTGTAATTTGTAAGGGTAGACCTTTTAACCAGACTTCAGTGGTATCAACCAAAAATTTGTTTTCCTCTTCCCGCTGCTTACACAGATCTTTATACACATCAAGTTTTTGTAAATGTGACTTCAGTTGAAAAGCCGTATTTTTTACATAATAATCCTTTTGTTTTGGATCTAGCATCCTAATTTGCTCAATAATATCTTCATCAGCATCTTTTTGGGCTATCGTTTGAATTAATTTATGTGCTAATCGTTTAATAGTTGTTTCTTGATGTACTTTTGTTTCTGAACTTTTCTCTCGGTACATTGGTAATTTTTTGAGCCATTCAAGAAGCACTTTTTCGAGCTGGTCAACCATGGGTTCGTCATTTGTTGGCTTTGGCTGGCTCTCTAATGATTCATTCACATTATGTCTTTGTATACTCTTTATAAGTTTAGCAGCGTATTTATCTCTTTCATTTTGATTATCAACTTTTACATGTAACGGTAGTTTTTTCAACCAATGTGATAGTTCTTCTTGTAATTTCTTATCAACGATTTCAGCAGGTAAATTATTTATTTCAGTTTTAATTTTATATATCTTGACCGCTATCGCATGTACAATTTCATTCTTATTATTGGTCAAAATTTCTTGCTTTTTGGGTGCTATCGGTACTGTATCTATCCAATCATCAACTATATCTTCATATGATCTAATAACATTTTTTTCATGTTTAAGATCGTGTGCCCTATTATCTTTTGTAAACGGTACGTTAGTGATTCTATTTTTCAATTCTAGCACATAATGAATACTTATGTTGTTATTGAATACTTTGTCCGTCCATTCGCTTACTTTCAAATCAATTACTTTATCTTCTTTTTTTTCGAGGCCCTTTTCAATTTCTTCAGCTAATTCTTTTATTAATATTTTGTTATGCCTTGCATCTTGTGATGTATGTAGATAAATAGGTAAGTCACAGTACCAGTCATAGATTTGGTCAGTGAGTATGTCAATGTAAGAATTAGTATTATTACTGTTTAATTTATCTATATTTAATGGTGATATAGGTTGAATGACACTTGTGGTTTGAAAGGACGGCTTAGGAATGTTATTTATCTCATTCATCAGCTCTTGGGCATGTTCTAAGACTGACGTATTTTCTTCGCCAAACAACTTATTTGTCCATTTAAATATCTGAAATTTTAATTGTTCAACTTCTTCAGAATCTGTTCCTGTGAGATTCGGATTCAATAATAAATACTTATATCTATCTACGATATCGCTAGCCAAATCTTTAACAACCACTTCCATGAAATTCTTGTCGTTAATAGGAATATTTAATTTAGTTATCCATTTGTTTATTTCTTCAACAAGCTGTTGCCTGTACGTTTCAAAACTTGTTGCCGAATTGATATCTATCAGACATGTAGCATTTTGAAAAGTTGAATACACATCCGGTCGCCCAAGATCAGAATTACCTTTTAAGTGGAAAAAGTTTTCACGAAAGAAAAACTCTTTATAATCCTTCAATAGCAAGTTAGAAAAATACTTTGCTTTGTACTCTGGTAGCTTGACTACTTCTTTCAAAAGTTTTGTTACATCGTCTGCAACACAATTGTCAATGTCGGCAATATCTGTGAGATCCAGTAAGAGGTCTATCAATTCAGTTTCAAGATATTCCATTCTCTTCGCACTTATAGCTATGCGGCATTTCTCTAAGAAAAATGTGATTTCATCTATGACAAATTCTTTTATTTCTTTTGTTGTAGGCTGGATGTATGTGCTAGAAAATTTTCTCTCAATCATAAATATATTATCGACCAGATTTTCTGTGACCTTGTTTAGGTAAAAGTCCTTATTATGGCTACTGAGGGCTAAAGGCAATTCATAAACTATTTCTAAAATACTAGATTGTAATGCTTCTTTATATTCTGAATCGGATTGTGGTCTATCTAATACAAGGGGTTCCAGTTTATCAGTAACATATTTGAAAACGTCAACTTTTTTCACATTCCTGCCTAAGAAATCTTTTTTCTTGATATTCAAAGTTTTCATCCAATTCTGGACTGCTTTCCTGAAGTTATCTATCTTGTATCTGCTGCAGTATTTAGGTATTTCCATCCTGTAAATACTAAGGTTAGTGTCTGTTGGGCACAAGAACATCTCCTTCAGTTTCCGTATGATATCATTGGGTAACTGTTTTTTGAATTCCAAATTCACATCATCAGTTTCTGGGTATTGCTCGGGTGCTTGCTTCAAGTACTTTTCTATTTTATTTCTGAGTTTTTCTTCACCACCAGGTTTCTTTAACTTCTCAGCTAATGTTTTCATCTTCTCGCCCCATAATTTGACTTTGACGTTGTCGCTGTGGATCTCAAACCAATCAGACACTGCTTGCTGCAGGTCTCTGGAACCAAGATCTTTTAGTTTACTAACTTCTTGCTTTTTCGTTTTCCTAGTTAGTTCTTCCTGAGATTTGCTCCTTATTTCAGAGTACTTGCATTTTTTTGTGGTTATATCAATAGTGCTAAAAGCTGTTTGTACTGATTTAAAATTAAATACTTCTTTTTCATTGACATCCAAAGGTTTTATTTTGTTGTTCTTGGGTTCTTCAGGAGGTTTTATTTCTTGCTCCTGAAAGTAAATACATAATCTACTTTCATTGTTTGAAGTTTGTCGAATTTTGAAGCTTTCGGGCCCGATCTCACGTACTACAACCATACTACATCGGAGCGACAAAATGTGGACAAGCATTGGTTACGTGTGAATAGTGTCGCTGCAACTTATTGCAGTTGCGTTATGGTAACTACAAAATCAAATGAAATGGTCGCTTGCCGACCGCTAGTGCGTGGTCTCGCTGTTGGTTGCGCCTTTGCCATGATAAAGTTGGTATATGGTTGATTTTAACGGCCAAATGTTTTTCATACAAATTAGCGCCCGTCCACGTGTTGTCGTTTTGGTTCTTATTCGTGTGATCGGGCCCTTAATGTCAAGTATTAAGAAGTACTTACAGTTTCAAGTTTATTACGTGTAGGTTGAGTTTCTGTAAAGCAAATGCAATAGTTAGTATCAAATAAATATGCTTACCGAGGTGAGAAAATATTTCTTTATAAAATAATAATTGAATTCATTTGTCTGATTTTAATGTTTTATTGAAAGCAATATAGATCTACAAAACTACAAATAAATTAATAAAACCTAGTGAATTTTGAGATATCAATTATTTCATTCTTGACAATAATCATAATACAGTTTGTTTTTCAAATAGTCAATGTTCTTTCATTTATAATAAAATTGAAAACCATTAACATTAATATGGAAGAGAAAAGTACAGTACCAAGGCGTTAACATGACACATCGAGTGTTACAAAGAGATTGTCACACAGGTATAATTGACATAGACGACGTGAGACAAAGATGAACTCTTGCTTCATCTCGTTGTGCCATATTAGCGGCTGTTTATTGTAGTGCTTATCGAGTATCCCGGCAAGAGAAAAAATCACAGAACATGTAGAATAACAAATTAAAATTGACACGGATAATGGCCAGTTGATGTACAAGGATGATATTCCACTTGGCCATCATTGGAATCCATTTTGATCCGCGGTTTGAACTTCTTCCCTCGTCTCATACATTTACATCTTTCCCTTTCCCTGTCAGGGGCAGAACAGCCTTTTGGCCGACCCATAAACAAAGGGGGTATGCAAACTACTTGTAAGTTTTGATCAGCTGTGCCACCAGGCTGTTGTACATCTTGGTTCTGATCAGTTGTTTGTAGTACACCTCTATTGTCTGTAGTTATGTGAATAGCTGGAATTGCGTCCGTTCCTACAGCTTGAGCCCCGGAAGGTGTACAACATGGAGCGCTTGGTGCACTGGTTAACGGGACACTTACTGACCGACTACTAGGACCTGGTACTTGACTTGTGCCAAATAGTCCCACAGCCCCGCTAGCCATTTTTTGTAAGTTAAGCGGCTTCGGTGCATGGTCAGGAACTTGACTTGCGGCCGATACAGGTCCAGGACTCTGTGAGGTCTGGTTCAATGTAGGCGAATGCCTACTCAATTGAGCTTGGGCGCTGGCGTTATGGTGAGCGTCCAAATAACCTTGGCCTCTACCCTCATTTACACCATACATAGAAGTTTGACCGGTATGTTGTGGACTACCTGGCACATTAGGTTTGGGGCAGCAGGAGCCCATGTTCGCTCGATTTGACCCTTGAAAAGGTATTTGTCCTTCTGGTCCTAAGCTTCCCTTACCAAAACTTCCATTGTTTTTAAAAGCTGGGTCTTGACCGACATTTGGAGAAGCCGGATATTGCGGTCCAGGATAAAGATGCCCACCTGGAACGCCTGGTGCAACTTGGTTGTAAGCAGGTTGTCCAGGTCTAAAACTTTGACCTTGATTGTTAGGAACTGAACAGTACGGCGCACCTTGTACATTGGACGCTTGGGGGCCTTGGCTTTGTCGAGGTGCATATGGTGCTTGCGGATGCATTTGGCCCCCAGGTACTGAGGTATGTCTGTTAATGCAAAGCGGATTGGGACAACAAGGGGGTCCCTTACACAATTCACCACCTTGGAGATTAGAGGGAAATGGAGCTTGAGCGATTGAAGGTAAATGGTCTTGAGTATATGAAGTAAATTGGCCCTGGACGTTAGGGGAAAGTGGTCCTTGGCTGTTAGGGCCAAAACTTGTTTGAGCATTAGGGAGATATTGGCCTTGTACTTGTTGAGGACTCTCGGGGTAGCTTCTCGGGGAAGCCATTTTTTCTGACGCGTTTGGATAATAAACTTGCGGTGATCGCATAGTGTGAGGTCCTACTGATCCACTGTGCATTTGTGATGGCATTTGGGTCTCTTCCATAGAAAACCATTGAATCTTCCCTTCGGTTTCTGCCGATTGACTCCAACTTGCTCTTATAGGTCCACCGTCTGTCACAAAATTTCCTTCACCTGGATAACTTCTTTCGGTAAGCGATTCGTTTGGATTGTACATTTGTGAACGCATACTTTCAGGTCGTCCAGACCTGTTGCACATATTTGGTGACGTTCGGCTCTCTTGCATAGAAAGTTTTTGCCTCTTTTGGGGTACAGCCGCTTTGTCACTCCCCCAGGTCCTATTACAACCAGCGTCTCTTGGAATGTTTCCATCATCGAGATAGGAAGCATTCGGATTATATAGTTGCGGCGATTGAGCTCTCGGTATATTTGAAGCATTTGGTTGACAACATTGTGGCGATTGCGCTCTCTGAGGCATTTGGCCTGAATCTTGAGGAAAATGCACTTGCGGCGATCGCATACCTTGAGGTTCCACAAATACACTACGCATTTGTGATGGCATTTGGGAGCGTTCCATAGAAAGCCATTCAATCTTCTCGTCGGGTACTGCCATTTGATCACTCACCCAAGCCGGCCTTCTGGGACCAGGGATTTTCACAACATCTCCTCCAACGACTAAATAGGAACTTCTTTCATCAGACATTTCATGCATACTGGATGCAGCTGGCATATTTCTGCTAAATTCCTCATAATGTTGTGGATTTTGAAACGACACTCGTCGTATAGATGTTGATAAGTTCTTGATTCTGTTAGCAAGTTCATCAATCATATAGTCCACGTTAGTCCCTTCTTGTATCGGTATTTTTTCTAAGTATCTCGGCAGCTCTGCCTTCAATGCAAATCTAAAAGCGTTATCGCAAAGGCTAACGCTTGTTGAAATTTCTTGAATTTTTATTACTATTGCGTCTCTTGTTCTCCTTTTTTCTAAAGGACCTGCGGTATCAGATTTTTGTGGAATATCAGATATCCAGTTTTCAACCTCCATTGCTAGTAAAATATCATCAGCTTCATCTTTTATGGCAAGAAGAGTCGGTGTAGGGGTTTTGTCGAAAGAATTTATGATTTCATTTGCGTACGCAGTTGTATCCATGTCTGCTATATTATGTCTATGTTTTATTTTATTTAGGAATTCATCAAGCTTCTTCAAGAAGTTCTTTTGATGAACAGTCCCCTTAACATTGTCTTCGTCTTTATATCTCGTGTAAAGTATGTAATAGTCTGCCATGTTCTGTCTGTCTAGTTCATCATTTTCTTTATCTGCTTCATTCTCAGTGGATGTCCTTTGCGGCAAATTGTTTTCAATATTATCTATAAGTTGTTGCTTAAAAGAAGCATGTGCGTTTGTCGACTTGATCAAGTCATTCATAGCCAAAGTTTTTTGTAGCAGCTCCGCTTTCAGCGTAGGCTTTACTGCTTCTAACTCCTTTGATTGTGGAATATCCTTCAATAACCGTTCCATCTCTTCCTCAAAAACATCTTGGCAATAATATTGGTTGCCAAAAATGTTAGGATCTAACTTCATTTTGGTTACACCTTTCCATATTCCGTTGTAGACGCCCAGTCTTGCTGTTTCTGCATTTTTTTCTTCAGTTGGTGTTTTAGCTGCTATTGGTATTTTTTTAACCCATTCTTTAAGGTATTCGTCATAGTCTTCGTTTAATTTTTTGACTGGAACTGAACCCCCGTGGCGGGTCGGTGAAGATTCAGAGCAGCAAACACTCATTGCTTGTGGATTTGGATCATGCATTGATTGCTGATTTGGGTTTACCATAGGGCCATAGGTTCTTCCAGAGGTACCCATTCTTCCAGCACTAGCATTATCATGTCTGACATTCCCTGTCTGAGTAAGATTGCCGGCTACAGAAGGTTCGAACCCAGATGAAAAAGTATTTGAACCCCATAAATTATTAGGTGAAGCCGGACCAAAAATACGTCCACTTCCTCTGTTGTTTGGTATGCTTTGGCCTTGTGGTGGACCATACACATTAGCAGTTTGCAGATCTTGGCGATAAGATCCACCGTCAGTCAGGTCTGTATGTGGTAAAAATCCAGGGTGAACTTGGATTCCCTGAGGTAAAGTACCTTGACCTTCGTTTGGGCAAGTTTTATTTTCACAGCAACGTTCTGAATTATTGTTTCCATCAATGGGTTTTAATGGTGGACCATCTTTTAATGTGTTTGGACAAATATCCACTCCACAGCATGGTCCTCCACTCCGATGCTTAGGGTTAACAAGCATAGGAACAGGTACGCTATTGATTTTTTGCAATAAATTTTCGGCTTGACTTATAGTTTCTTGATTTTCGTCTCCAACTAACTTGTTTATCCATTTAAATATCTGATATTTTAAAGCTTCTAATTGGTCTTGTGAAGAATATTTGCTTGTATGATTTAGTTCTACATATTTATGTCTATCTACTATGTCTCCTGCTAGGTCGTTAACAACTACTTCTCTAAAGCCGGAGTCCTGAATTCGGGGTATATTTAAGGTGTCTAACCATTGGTTGATTTGTAGACAGAGTTGATTTGTATAAAAATCTAGGTTCGCATCCAAATCTTCCTCACCTATGGATCCGATGCTGAAATCTGTATTGTTGGTTGAATTCATGTATGGCCCAGAATTATTGCTAACGTTAAGAATTGTATAAGTTTGGTTGAAAACACAATTATTTAGCATATCCTGTAGATCTTGGAGCATAATGTTTGAAATACAATTTGCCTGCTTATCTGTCATTTTGCCTAGATCTTGGAGTATCATATTCATTTCATCTAGAATTTCATCGTCATGTCCGCACCAAATACAATCGATTGAGTCCATCATTAGATACACCAGCTCGGCTTCTAAATCATCCAACGTGTCACTGCAAATTCTTGAGTTACATTTGTTAAGATAATCCAATAAATGTGCTCTAACGTAATCTCTCATGTCTTCTTCAGTTAATATCTTCCTTGATCTACTTGCAAAGGATTGTCTCCTAATTTTCCCACTCTGTTGAGTCACTATTACATTTCTCATTCTTTTCAATAACACATCTACAAGTTTCCGTAAATAAGATTTTATGCCGTAACTTTTATTAACTTCAATAGGACTTTCTTCTAAAATATCTACGATTTCCGATTTTAAATCGAAATCTTCTTTAGTCCAATTTTTCAAAAGTTCTTTAATTCTATCCTCAATTGAATTTCGAAGTTCACTTCTATCCACATACCTGCCTATGTCACTAGTTTTTAAGTTTAATTGACTGACCCAGTCTTTTAAGACAAAGTCGAGTTGTCTGTACTCAGATAATCTAAACGGTTTTATTTCGGATCGTAACACATGTTTGGAGCCCCCATAGCAATGTTTGAGTTTGCCTACGAGCTCTTGGTAATCTCCCACATAATCACAAAAAGTTGGGCTAAAACCTGAACCATATTTATGACACTTGTCCTGTTTACGTTTTACTCTATCGCATATATGGTCACTTCTCTCACAATTATCAGTTACAAACAATTTTTTAATCAATTCATCACGAATCGTATTCTTGGAAACAGTATCAGAGATTTCATTGATAAGTTGTAAGAGACTCATTTTCAATTCATCTTTGGTCACTTTTATTTCTTCTTGTGATTTAGTTTTCCTACTAACTACAGTCCTATTTCGACTAGAATGAAAATCTATAGTGCTCAAAACTGTTTGAGCAGATTTCCTAGGTTTTAAAGTAGTATCAGACGGATAAAAATTCGTTTGTATGGATTTAATTGAGGTTCTTATGTCCAGGTTTTCAACGAAGTAGAATTCACCTTCCAAGCAGTCTTCGCCCGGAGAAATGGGGGATTCGGGGACAGCTACCTGAAACAAAGATTTTAAGTTATGCTGTAAGGAGATGTTGGCCTGGTAAGCAACACAGGTTGAATAAAAAAGGTACGCCAAACAATATTTTTCCTTTTTTTTTTCGCAATTTGCAGCTCAGTATGAATGAAGCAGTAGTTTTTATATATATATGGTAATAATTAATAAATAGTTCAATAAATAAATTAGGGGGAGAGAGGACCACTGCATCGTCGGTCGAGTGGTCACAGGCGCTACTGCTGAGCATGAGGTCTTGGGTGCGATTCTCGGGTCAGGCCAAGTGGTATTGGGTTTTAGCAGCCGAGAGTCTGGATTTGTGCCTGATGAAAGAAAGAAAGAAAAAGTATTTATTGAAACTCACAGGAAATCACACATTAAACTAAAAACACACTAAACATAAATAAAAATAAATAAAAAACAAAGTAATGTTAAAATTTTAAGAAGGAAGTCCTGTACAGGCCAAAACGCTCCTATCTCAGAAATGATGAAAATTTATGTATGTAATCATTTATTTTAAAAAAATATGTCTCAGCGCTGGTATTCTGATAGGGCCGCAGTGATGTCACGGATAGAATAGATACAGAATTAAATAAATATAATAAAATATAAAAATAAATAGGTGCGTGAAATACAATAAAAAGTAAAATATATGTAATCCGCGTGTCTGCATCCGACGTAACATTAGTTACTTGTCTATGCCTTTAGTAAATGATATGATTGCAATAAGCTCGCCCCCTATTACATGGGACTTAAACATGACTGGCGAAATGTGCAATTACTATAGGTACACCTCTGCCTAATCCTTCGGGAAATACAAGCGTGATGTTTATCTTATGTGAATTAGAGGTAAGTAGCGAATAAGTATTTAAAGAATAATAATCTTTTAAATCATCAATAACTGCAACTTTCTTACTTTTAGTAAGAACAATAGTCCGCACGTCAGTGACTGATAACAAATCCAGTATAATCTGGTCTTCAAACTCTTCAATTATCACTTGCTTCAAAAAAGGTAAAGGAAAACATCGTGAGGAAACCATGGCTGAGAGATTATTCTCGACGGCGTGTGAAGCCTAGTCAGAGGCCCATGGACGGCTTTAAAAATCGAATACCAGGTTATTCACTAACCACGCGAAAAGAAGAAGATCTGGCCTGATATTCCCGGATTCTAAATAGGGATGATGACAATAAAAAGTTTTTTAGTCCGTCTTTGTGATTATAAAAAAATATTGGACACGTATTTTTTATTTTTTGACGTAATCTAAAGATTACGGCGATACATTGAGGTAAAATGTGCCATGACGTATCACGAGTAGGTACGTAGATTTTATATAGGTAGGTATACTTTTTTTTAAAATTATTATTATTCTCAAACATTGGTACATTATTTGTTGCTTTTAAAATTTTACTCACCAAACTTTCCAGTTTGATGGCGAGAAGCGCTTGTTAATCGGTATACACAAATAATGTAGTAACATTAATTAAATTAAGCAAAAAATACGTGTCTAATATTTTTTTATTATCTGACTGACGGACTAATTAGAATTGTTTTTTTTTTACCCAGGCATCATCCCTATTGACAATTTGAATCGGAGAACTTGTCAAACTCTTTCGAATGAACGGGGGATGCGCTAAAGAAGCCCGCGAACTTTGATTATTTACAGGTCGACACAAAAGAATCTGACGAAGTGACATTAGGAACGAAATATTTTACATGCAGACCTATGATGATGGCAAATGCTAGTAGGTTTTAATTTGAGTCACATTTAAGCAACGTTTTTTGTTGCACATTTATTTTAACAATTTATTTTACATTCGAAGTGACCTAAGTGCGATAATAGCGCCCAAATTTTTAACTCTTCAAATATTATAGGCACACCTATAGCGATTTGGGTATTTTAGAAACTCATGCAGTTGCTCTCGGAAAGCACCATTTGGTGAAGTGGAACTACCCAATAATAAGTATTTCTCGGGTTGCGATTCGGTTACTTTAATATGATTGCCAAGCAATTTATGCTCGTCATAATGCATATGGAGAAGTGGAGCCGATGGTGAAGTACCAGAAGAACCCCGCAACGATTAACGTCCCTGCATCGGGAAAAGCAATATTTTGTAAAAGGTGATGAGCAGTTGACTTTAGGCTATTGTAAATTAGATACTGACCCACACATTACAAACTGACCCACTAAAAAGCGAGACAAAATCTTTATAAAAAAAAAACAACCGACTTCCAAAAAAAAACACTACAAAGTGAAAAAATAACTTTATTTCGGAAGTCGGTGGCAAAAAACTAAAATTCAAAACCAAAGACACCGAAATAAAGTTATTTTTCACTTTGTAGTGTTATTTTTTTGGATTTTATGGGGTTTTTTTTTTTTGAAAATGTATTTTTTCGACAAGCACACTGCTTTTACTGTCTATCTCTAGACATATACATGTTGCCCACGAAATTCAAATTTTCTTCCGTTTTTTTGCAATTTACAGCTCATTGTCAGGTTGTGTGTTGATAAAAATATGATTTGCGACCGCAACAAATACGTATCTATAGAATTATAATCATAAGATACATAAATAAATCTGTCGAAATTAGAATTGGCCTCAAATGTCACCATTTCATGAAATTGACATTCAATAGGGTAGTTTGAACTTGGAGAGTTGTATAGATTTTAACATACAACCTGGTACTGGAAATTGCAAAAAACTTAAGAAATTTTTAATTTCGTGGTCTGACGACGCCTTAAGGTTTAAGATTCCTTCAATATAGCCCGCGATATTCGATACGTTTTTCTACAGAAAAGTTTTAAATTTTGAGGGCTTGCACCTTAAGTAATGCTGCAATAGGGTTTGACAAGTTCTGAACATCAAATTTTCTAATCAAAAACCGGCAGTTATTTTATTGAAACGCCGTACTACGCTAGGCCAGTTCAAAGTCAAAATGTTACCTCCGACGCGGGCCTCATCATGTACGCCACCGTTCCAGGCAACCCCGGATCTGGGGGTGGCCAAACCGCGGCCCGTGCCCCGGGCGCCAACGTCACGGGGCGAAAAATTCAAGCATAACAGACAAGTGCACCACCCAGCACACCGCAACTTTGCAATAAATGGCGCCCCTGTTGGACTGGTGCATTATCGATCGATATTTACCTAAAATATATTCCTACCAAAAAAAATATTTCGAAATACTTTGAAATATTTTTTTTTGTAACCCTTTATCCCCCATAAAGGGTTAGCGAGGGACGGCAGACAGTAGTTTCTGACCCGCCTCAAAAAAAAAAACTAGATCCAGGGCTGCTTCCAGGAATACAATTGTGATGTTATTATTTATTATATATGCTAAATCAAGATCTTACAGTTTTCCTAGTAATCTCTCCCCGGGGTAACGTCGCCACTTCCTTGGATAACATTTTGACAGCAGCTGTGGATATAACAGAAAATATTACTATTGATGGTGACGAGCACCAAGCAGAATTAAGTAAGCGTATGGTGATTGATGTTAGGCCCGGATTCCACCAAAGTGGAGATTTGCAAAGATGTCCGAAACGGAGACAAGATGTTTTTTCAGCTAGAGTGTATCCACCGATGCTGTGCGGAGATACGTACTGCCTAGACTGTACCGGAGATGTGTACTAGCTAGTGCGAACATGTGTGCTGGCTAGAGCGGAACTGAGCTGCGTGCGGCGAGCGTTGAATGTTGACTGCTCACGGCACACCGCTTACATCTCTTCTCGTCTCAAGTGCGTGCCGTCGCCAGCTTGCGAGGCACAACCCACATCTCCGCTTTGTACCGCCACCTAGCTCTATCTCGGCGAGGTACAGCTCACATCTCCGCTTCGATCGCGCCATACAAATATGATACATCTCCGCTGGTCTCCACTGTTGCTGAGTGGAGACGAGATGTGTGAATAACGAAATGCAAATTTTTATTTAAAGCACATCTCCTCTCCTCTCGTCTCGTCTCCTCTTTGGTGGAGTCTAGCCCTTAGGCACCTGTTCCACCGCCGACGAGGAAGCCTTAGCTATCAACGTTTTCCTCGCACAAGAAACATATTAATATATTAATAGTTAATTGCTGTTCTGTCAACAACTGTAGACAACTGCGCTGGAATCATCCCAGCGTGGTTTAACCAGTCTCGATAAATCGAATGAACCCCAAGATTTTCACTAGCCCCTGGAGCCTCATGTTTCATGGGACTACAGAGGCCATTGCATATCAAGGAGTAGACCGGGGGGCGCGGTAATGGTAAGGAAGACGTGCCCTTAGGATATGGAAGGATTTGCGAGGTATGCCGGATAAGCATACTTGAGTAGGCAATGGACTAATGGAGAGATGGGTGATATTTATTTATGGATGGGCATCTTTTAACGACGTCGCTGCCAGATTGGTTCATGCCCAGTTTCACCGGTGCATCTTTTGGCGGAATCTTCTGCTTTCTCGACTCTTATCTATGTTACTGCTATGCTGTGTTACACGTTAGCCAAAAAATTGTCAAAGCTAGAATAAGGCAGTAATGGGCTACTAATGAGGCCTTGCTTACCTTGGATCTCCATGTTCACTGAATTTGAACTCTGAAACCAAAATGATAAAAGGTTAATAATTAGATAGTGCGTAGTTTAGAGGGTTTGGGCTTCTCCATTATGTTATTCACATAAAATGTGACCAATCAATCTGCCTAGTCTTTTCCCAACTATGTTGAGGTCGGATTCCAATCTAACCGGATGCAGCTGAATGGCAATATTTTACATGGAGTGACTGCCTATTTGACCTCCACAAACCAGGGTAACACGATATCCCTTGTTAAGACTGGTTGTCCGACTTTTGGGCTTCTGCCGATCCGTAACGACTGTACAAAGATCCACGAATGATAGCCGGGACTAACGGCATAACGTGCTTTCCGAAGCATGGAGGAGTCTCGGTATGTAAAGATGGTCACCCATTCACGGGCCAACCCCGGCAAGAGTAGCTTAAACTTGATGGATCGACCTCTCTGTGAGAGGGTGTGGGCCGTAATCCACCACGCAGGCCCAGTGCGGGTTGGTAGATGTCACATGTCTTCGAATGTTTAGTTCTAGGACATGCCGGTTTCCTCACGATATTTTCCTTCACCGTTTTGAGAGCAGTGGTGGTGAAATTATTTACACAAAGTAAGCGCCTGGCTGGGTTCGACCTACAGCTGGTAAGTCGAGGCCGTTACCACTGAGCCACCTCTGCCCTTTGGACTTGTGCCCGGTTAATGGCAACAGGCTCACACCGTATTACATGAGTCTTGAACTTATCTGGAGAAGTGTGGGAGTAAGTACTATACAATACACCTCAACCTATCGGTTGGTGTAAGGTAAGATGCTAAATGTATTCCTTTTTGGAATTCAATTGCCAAGTTTCCACTCACATTCTGATAGTCACGGGACAACGAGTGATGATAGTCTTGGTTCTCTCTGATCGTTGGAGGGCAGACTGGATGGCTGTACGGCTGTTAACGGAAAATAAGTAATTTGAATAAGTTGGTGAATCTTCACAGACAGGACAGAAAAATATTTACTTTAAAAAAATCCTGTAATTTTTTTCTGATCTTACTTCACATCAATGACAAAAAAAAATTGGAAAAATATAGCAGTAGGTGGCCAATTTGTCGCCATCTCATATCGCGACGATTAATGCCAAAAATTTGTGACAAAATGCAGAGTAAGTTAAAGATACTTTTGACAGTTTATACAGAATGTGGGCAACGTCGCAATAGTTGTCAAATATTTCGCTGTCTTATTTGGCAATATAACTGTATGGAAATAAGAAATATGGCTAACTAGTGAACTAAAATATTGATTATGAAATGCAATAATTATCGTAACACCGATTAAGTAGTTTTAGATGTAAAAAAATATTTAGAAACTTTCCAAATGCCTTTTTTACACCTAAATCGGTTACAACATCAAATTCAGAGTTATAATTGCAATTCACTATTAATATTCTAGTTCACTAGTTAGCCACATTTCTTCTTTCCATATAGTAATATCACCAAATTAATAAAAAAAGGTAAATATTTGACAGCTACAAAAAGGCAACACCGCAAGACGCTCTTGAAAATACGGGAATGGCCCCTCAGGAGTTTGGTTTCATAGTGCTCTGTCTCCACAGAGAAGATTCATAAATCTCCAAAGGTTTTACCACGTACCGTGGACCGATCCTATTGTACATCGATATCAAAGACATTCGTTATTCAGGCACCCAGATGCGACGTTTGTTCAGATACACGCTAACGCCACAGCAACGGCAGCATGACCCATACTAAAAGAAGACAATACAAAAAAATACTTACATAACTCATATAAGTCTTTATCCCTTCTCTCATCCTCTTCGACATATCCCGAACACATCTAACATCGTAGCCCCTGACAGCCCTGTCACGATGGTCATCCTTCTTTCTATCCCTAGTGGGGGGATCCTCAGTCTTCTTGGGACGAATGGTAACATCTGGCTCGTAAGTGTGACTCCGAATAGATTTTGTAAATGTGCCTTTCGGTTCCAGGACATTTTGGGATGATTGGTCCGACATTCGAGTTGGAGAAGCTAAGTTTCTGAAGGTTCTTGATACTGGTGAAGAGAGTGAAAATATCGTCAATGATAAGACTAAAAGTACTTATAGAGTTAGTTGTGATGGTCCGATAGACATATGTCACTATATGTTGAACCAGTAACAAACAAACTTACTTACAATTTTATAATAATAGTTGGGATTAGAATATGGCATTCTGATGCATCCGGTTAGACTGGAAGCCGACTTCAACATAGTTGAAAAATTGATAAGCAGATAATGATGAGATTGAGAGTATAGGTAAGTAGACTAAACTACAGTTTCTGGAAAGCCAATCAATTTAAGACCTCGACCAAATATTTTGTTTGTGGTTGCGATTAACCAAAATACCACTTATCATAAAAGTTTACACTAGATTTAAGCCGTGCACTGACCAAATCAAAATAATACACTTCGCGTATGTGCAACTATTCGCATTATTTCGTTAAGAGTGCTTATCCTAAAAGTTGGCAACGTCGCAAATAGCTGTCAAATATTTACCTGTTTTGATTAATTTCGCAATACTGTAGGTATAGAAATGTGAAATGTGGCTAACTAGTGAACTAAAATATTGATTATGAAATGCAATAATTAACGTAACACCAAATATTTCGTTTTAGATGTAAAAAAAAGTATTTGTAAACTTTCCAAATGCCTTTTTTACACCTAAAACCGTCACCATATCAAAATCAGTGTTATAATTGCAATTCATTATTAATATTCAAGTTCACTAGCTAGCCACATTTCATATTTTCAGACAGTATTAACGCCAAATTAATCAAAACAGAGAAATATTTGACATCCATTTGCGACGTTACCAAGTTTTAGGATAAACGCTCCTAATACAAAATGAGCTTCATTTCAATACGTACAGGGTATATTTTGTGTTACCCAAGTAACGCGAGAATATTTGGACAAATATCCTTGGTTCCAGCATAAGATGAAAATTGCATATAGCACAGCCAAGTCAGTAACTATTCACCTTAATGATAAAAAACAGAATATTCCTTACCGCCCTGATTAGCTTGACTATAATTGACAAGTCTCTCCATGACTTCGGAAGACCTGTCAGGCGAGAGGCAATTAGGATATTTCCTAAGGGACTTGGCGAACTCATCCACCACGTGGGAAGGTCGGGGAGAGCAGACTGAACCTGGAGAGGAATAACAAAGATTTCAATCTTAAATTCGACCTGCCGCGTTTAAAGATGGTCGCGTTTCTGTTTCGTTTTGACACCTCAAGACAATCAAGTCAAGTGTCTGCGATATTGTGTGTCAGACACAATATCGCAGTCACTTGACTTGATTGTCATGTAACCCCATTATTGTTGTGCGAGGTCAGTCTTCTCAGTGTGGACACTTTTTCGCGCGACGTAGTACGGTGAGGCCAAATTTACGATTTAAATCTTTGAGGAAAAAGAGTTAAATTTTGGAAGACCGCACCACTTATGATGTGGGTATACGGATGTTTCTAGAAGATACGGCTGGAGTATAAAAATTCCAAAAGATTTTCCCTATTCCTACAGGTTCAAAGTAAAATTACTTAGCGAAACTCCGTAGACGTGATTGGGTCTAATCTAAACATGGTCTTTATCTAAATACAATGCCGCTGATGGCCATGTGACTGCCCGTATGTTCCTGATTATTCAAGAATAATTATCGAAAATTAACTTTTAAATAGGTGGTCGGCTCTTGATGTGGCAATACGTCTTGTCCGGGTTCGCAACAAGTCAATCGTCATCCTGAGGATGCCTCGTTGAAAGGTGAAATACCTGTCGATTTTATACAGGGTTCTTTATGACTCTTTAAGAACAGCTAAGCGGATTAGGTTACGAAATATAATGTCGTCTATTGTATTTTTTTTTACTATTAAATGAATATACACACATTATTTATATTCCACAATAATATCTCTAATATGGGGCGTATTTTAATTATTTTGTGCATTGACGGCAACTAAAACCTCTGAAGTGAGAACTCTTTGATCAAGCTGTACTACTTTACTTTAATAGAAAATAAGTTTTTGTTTTTTGTAAGTTTTCATACGAATTTTTAATTGAGATTCCAAATTCAAATCATATAATGCCCCAGCGGTCATAATAAAATTCAGTACATATTATTATTATTTCCAGGCTAGAGCTTAGGGCTTGCTTTAGGTTAGTCTTGCATGACATATAATTTGACATTTTCGAGCAGGTGATGTGAAAATAAACCCGCGAATACACTAGGGCACATAATTTCCCCCAACATGAGGTGCAACTCTCAATCTACGTAACGCTGCATCGTTGCTGTCTTACCCGCAACATGCCGCGCAACATCTTGAGACGCATTTAGGTACGTGACGTGAAACATGATGCTAACTCCCGCTCCGAGAGTGAACGCACATGTTGCGCGTCAGTGCCGCGCTATTTCTTGCTTAAAATTAATAATTTTTTGTCGTTATTGTAAGTAATTCAGCATCCACCATTTTTTCGACTACATTTCGCTAAACTACTCGAAATAAGTATATACGCAGCACTAATCGCTACAACCTCACCGGGCGACATTTCTATGAACACTGACTAGTGTGGCCTGCAAAATATTCCGCGACATTCACGTAGTTGTCAAGCGCCATGTTCCGCAATCTGTCGTTCAAGAGTCCCGTAATGTATTCGTGGCTTAAATTTTCATGCGAATTTTTTATTCAGGTTCCAAATTCAAATCACTTTATTGACATTGTTTAAAAAGGTACCTAATGAAATTAAGTACAATATTTTACCCGCCTAGAATACAAGGCTTTAGGGTTTGCAATTTGAGATTTACGAGCAGGTATAAATAATCTTATTACTTACCTCGATCAGGCCAACACATGCCTCCTCTGAAGCTGTTGACAGGAGAACTAGATCTAATTTGAGAGCGGGTTGCGCCACTACCAGCACCACCCACTATGAAGTTTCCATGACCTGTCAGAAAATTGTCTTTTCAGCTCAGAGGCAGAGAGCAGTAGACTTCTCTCAGCTCAAGTGTCGTCTCATCAACCGGGCCGGTGCTTCTCGCATAATGATAAGGTTCACGTTCAAAGAAATAGAAAGTGACAGTCACACAGTATGAGATATTAGAGAGACGACTGTCCTTACAGTTGTCTCTCTAATAGAGAGGTAGGGCCCTTGCCCTACCTCACCGGGACACCATGGCGACGTCGCCAGGTCGCGCTGCCAAGTAAACATTTAGAGCTATATGGTAGGTGGGTCACCTGCCGTCCGCTTGGTTACGTTGCTAACCATACATTTTGTTGCCAACGCGACCTGGTTACGCTGCCGGCTCTTATTTGAACACATTCTAATAAAAGCCAATTATTTTTATAGGAGTAACCGTGGATTTTTTGCTGACTCTTCCAGGGCCACGCCGCCCTTAAGTGCGAAGTGTGCAACACAGATAGGCAATAGGGGTGCCGGAGGCGGTTCTGAGAGTTATTTTTTACCCTATTTCATTCACTAATCATTCACTCATCTCTCTTTCTCTCTCCTTCTCTCTCTCTTTCTCTCGTTCTCTCTCTCTTTTTGCGAATAAGCGGAAGCGAACCGATTTTTTTATATTATTTACGTATTTAAAATGTCAATAAATGAAAAAAAATTGTGGTGAAGCACGACGACCAAAGCTCTCCAGAGGCTCTTCAGTGGTTTCGCGCACAGGCGCTGCCGAGGGTCTGCGCGGCCCTGGGCTCTCCTCTATGCGATACGACAAATTGGAACCGGGCAAATAGCTTCTGATGTTTCATAAATGCCCATGTAGGTTTATGTGAAATAAAATATTTTGATTTTGATTTTTGACGCTTTAAAGAGGTAAACTTTTATTAAAACCATAGATGAATACAGATAGTTCACTCCGCATTTTAGGGTAGCTACAAGTACGCGGCTGGTCCGTCTTGTCGGGCCAATTCAGTGAGTGTAACGTAGTCAGAAGATATAAGAGTCACGCGATAAAAAGAGAGGCTACTTCTAGGTGATTAGCGCTGTGCGATCGTTGAATTGCATTTTATTGTGTCGCAGCCAGAGTCGTTTTTTAAGGTTCCGTACTAGACAAAGAACCCTTATAGTTTCGCCATGTCCGTCAGTCTGTCGGTCTGTCTATCCGTCTGTCTGTCCGCGGCTTAGCTCAGAAACGGTTAGTACTAGAAAGTTGTAATCTGGCATATGTACCTATACATATTAATCATGCCTCCAAAGTGGTAAAATAAAATCAAGAAAAATATTTTTTTTTAGGGTACTTCCCCTACACGTAAAGTGGGGATGTTTTTTTTTTCTCATCTACCCCATGGTGTGGAGTATCGTTAGAAAGGTCTTTCAAAAATATTGTGAGTTTGTAAAAACCATTTTTATTTGATTTATGGATCCGTTTGCGAAATATTAAGCTTTTAACTGATTTTTTTTGTTAGAGTCAAGTGCCCCCCCCCCCCTGCCAGCTAAATGGCCGTACTTGGATTTGTGAAAAAAATCACAGCAGTAGTATATATAACGAAATTAGAAGGAAAACTATCAGAGCTAAGTAGGCTGTACAGGTTAACGAGTAATAATCAACCAACTTAAATTTGCGTTTTGAAAAACATGTTCTCCCATACATTCCGTATGGGAGAACATGTTTTTCAACTACAATGTTAAGTTTGTTCTTGGGATAAATTCATCCCAACTACTGAACCCTTTATTGTGCGTGTTCCGACTCGCACTTGGCCGGTTTTTTATTTAAATGATTCTGCGGATTGTATTAATCTGTGGCTGTACCATGCTTAATTTTAAATACTGATCATGCTAACGACAGTGACAGGAAGAAGGAGAGTTGCAGTTACCAGGGTAATGATCAGGTCTTTGTGGTGGGAACTCGGCTAACTGCACCGGCGGCGATGTGGGACGTATATTGCAGTGCATCGTCTGGTTGAGAAACATGAAAGTTACAAAAGTAGCGGCACCAAAAGTGTCTAGGGTTCAAGCACGATTTTGTTAGTTACAAAAAAACAGTTTTTTTAATTACATGTTTTGTAATTCCTATCACAGATGAAATGACGATACTTTTCAGCCCTTTGATGATCCTGGCCTATCATTATATTAAAAGAATATGATGTGTGCTGTACCTTGTACGTAGAGGCATATCTCCCATCAACAGCCTGAGCATCTCTGTCATAGTGTGCTGCTGACAGCTGGCTGCCTGGCTCCGTGCTGCTCTCCATCGTAATCTTGGGCGGACACTGTTGTGTGGCCGCGTTCGTCACATTGATAATAGGTGCTGCGCGTTGCGCTGGCGCTGCTTGTGGTTGAGTTGCTAGAGAAAGAGGGCAGTTTTGAGATTCCTCAACATTGATCGTTGTAAAAAAATACGTAATCGAGGAGGTATTTTTAATAACTGCTTTTTGAAGGCAGAAAGCAGTTATCAAAATAAAGATTCAAGTAACTGAGAACTGAAAAATCAAAATATAGGAGTGATCTAACTACACGTGTATTCATATTAAATGTGACACATATCTAATCGACCTTCTTCAATACCACACGGTATTGAAGAAGGTCGATTAGATATGTGGCAAATTTCGGACAATTTCTATTATAAGCTCTGCTTGTAAGTTGTCCTCGTAATTTTTTTTTTGTCATTAGTTACTTACATACATTTTAGGGAAGCAACTAACAAGTGTAATGGCGTCCTAACGCAATCACTCCACAGAACATGTTTTTCAACTACAATGTTAAGTTTGTCCTTTGGATAAATTCATCCCAACTACGGAACCCTTTATTGTGCGTAGTCCGACACGCTCTTAGTCGGTTTTTTTAGAGTAACCGGAGACTTTCTTGCCAGCTCTTCTCCTTAGGAAAAGACCAACTGGAACCGTGCACCTAGCTTCTGACGTTTCATAAGTGCCCTTGTAGGTTTATGTGAAATAAAATATTTTGATTTTGAATCTCACTACTGTTTGGCAGTAAGGTGTACTGTCGATTGCCATCCAGCAACGTGACCGCTAGCCCAGCTTCCCGAAGGCCCCTGACCACCGCCACCATCCCATCACCCTCCATGATAACAGCTCAATTCTGGTCCGAGGGGATATGCTACGGTAGAAAAGACTCAAATCAAATAGTCATTTATTCTAATAGGCTAAGAGAACCAGCAGTTTTTTAACGTCAAAACTACATTCCCTTCACCACTAGTTTGTTGCGCCACTTCTTCCCAGCTAAAGCACTGGGAGTGCTTTAGCTGGGAAGAAGTGGCGCAACAAACTCCTCAGCAGCACAACTGTCTGTTTAGTTAGAAGAACTTGATTCTATCCAGTTACGACTGGAAGCCGACCCCAGCACAGTTGGGAAAAGGATAGACTGACATATGATGATAATCTTGGATTCTTGTTAAATAATGACTTTGAACCTTGCGCGACGAAACCAACTCAGGAGTCGGTTAAAAATATAAGTAAACTGAAAAAAATAGACTTCCAAAAAAAAAACACTAAAATGAAAAATTACTTTAATTGCGGAATTCGTTTTTTTGCCACCGACTTCTGAAATTAAAGTTAGTTTTCACTTGTAGTGTTTTTTTGTAAAAAAAATTTATATTTCACTTTTTCGTTTTGGTACATATGGGCGCCAAACCATTATTTGATATTAATGTTAAGCTTGTTTTGATTATTTTGCACTTGATCTGACTGCCATGATATTTATTTAAAATATTGTGGTTTCCGGTCGAATTTATAAGTTTATATTATGTTACCTACTTCCTTTTGATTTATTTAAAATATTGTGTTTCCGGTTGACTTTATTTTAAGTTTCTATGTTGGTATTAAGGATTTATCTTGACATCCGCTTGAATTATTTAACATTGTATAGAGTTAATATTATTATGGATTTATCTTGATATCCGCTTGAATTATTTAAAATGTAATTTCCTTTAGAGTTTATATTATTAAAGGACATAATTTGACTCATATATCCGCTTGATTTATGTAAATTGTTTCTGGCGGTAAAGTTTCGCGCTAAAATTTGGCGGCAAAGTTTGGCGGTAATTTTGTGTATAAATACTGTTGTAATATGAATGGAAAGACATTCTTTGTGAGCTGCTCATGGAATAAACACCCTAAGTTGAAGTAAGGTATTTTCTTTGTACTCTCTTAAATATTTTCCTGCTATTTCCTATTGCTGTGTATTTGTGTGATATATTGGTACAAACCAATATGTGTGACTCTGGCAACGACGACGCTGATGCGCCGACAGCAGCGGTGGGATCCACCTCGCCCCTACTGAGGTCTTCTGGATTCCGGGTCCGCAAACCAGTGCCGACCGCCCAGCCAGACCCAACTTTCTCGATGGAGCAAGTGATGAGTCTGGTGACATCAATCACGAAGCAAGCCACATCAAGCGCCGTGGCCGCAGCGCTGTCTGCTACTCCAGCGCCTTCACGGGATCGCGGCAATTTCTACCTACCGCCATTCGATCCCGATGTGCGCTCACATGACATCAGGGACTGGTGTGTCAATGTTGACCAAACCATTACAACTATTGGCATATCACCGCATGAAGCTCGCATGAAGGCAATACTGCAGCTGAAAGGAAGAGCGAAGACTTGGGCTGATACGTGGTCCCTTCAATCCACCACGTGGGAGCAAGTTAAGCAAGACCTGATCCAGACGTTCGGCGAAGAGTTCCGGTATGCTGACGACGTCCAGCGGTGGCGCGACTACACGTCGGAGCAGGCGAGCAGCTACGCGGACTACGCAACCACGGGATGGACGCTGTTCAAGAGAGTGCGGCCCGAAGCTGCGGACACCGAGGTAATTGATGCTCTTATCACTGGTATCTACCCTGATTTTGTGAAATGTGAATTGTTACGTAATACGCCTGACTCTTTGCCCAAATTAGTTTCCGTTCTGAAAACTTTTCGTAAGCGTGACCGACCGAAAAATGACAGTACTGACAAAAATCATCTCAACAAAAAACCCCGGCTTTTGGAAACCCATGAGTCGTTATTAAGTCAGTCGCCAATGTGTTTCAAATGTATAAAACCTGGTCACCGAGCTCGTGACTGTAAGGAAAAAACAACACAAAATACAGACTCTAATATTTCCGCAAAATCAGCCTCTCAGGTTACGCCAGAAAACCGTAAGTTCATTGAATGTAACTATTGCCATAAAAAGGGTCATTTAGAGAAAACTTGTTTCCGTAAGCAAAATGACGAAAGATCGAAGTCAACCGATCTAAAATCCAAATAAATCTAAGTAAATTTTTGTGGTCCTATAAATCGTTGCACGACTACCGTCAAAATTGGAGCTAATTCGTATCCTTGCCTATTTGATTCCGGCGCAGATTGTTCGTTAGTACGTAAACGCATTTCTGGTTCGATTCCGGGTAAAAGGAAGACTGTCAATACAGTTTTCAAGGGAATAGGCGGCGTGAATGTCATGTGTACCCAGAGTATCTCGGCTATTGTCGAGATCGATCAAGTTAGTGTAGAATTAGAACTATTTGTTGTCGAAGATCAACAAACCCAGTTTAATATTTCAGTTGGCTATGATTTAGTGCAAATTCCGGGTCTTACTATCACATTAATAGATAAAAATATGACTGTCTCGAGAAATATTATTATTAATGAATGTTCTTTAGCAGAGTCGGAAATAAAACTAAATACCGACCTTGCTGACCCTACCATATTAGAAAAATTACATTTAATTTTAAACAAATTTAAAGACAATTTCACTTCTGGTAATAAAGTTTCTGAGGTAAAAACTGGTCAATTGACTATTAGACTAAAGAATTAAGATAAAATTGTTCAACGTAGACCCTACAGATTGTCGCCAATGGAACGCGAAAAAGTCACAAGACATTTTAAACGATCTTAAACAAAACGGTATAATCCGAGACAACTCATCCCCTTTTAGTAGTCCCATTGACTTTCGGGAGTTAAATGCAAACTTTTCAATTTGATATTGAGTATAGGAAAGGTGACAGGCTTTCTCATGCCGATTTTTTTAGTCGAAATCCCGTAGCAAGCCCCTATAAAATTCCAAAAGATAATATTTCGTTGCAATTTTCAGTAAATGCTTCTACGCTTGATCATAACTGGCTCCTAATAGAACAAAAACGTGATACAGTTCTTAAAAACCTAATTGAACAACTTAATTCCGATACTATCCCAAAAGACATTGCGGATACTTATGTCATATCGCAAGATAAATTGCTTAGACGTAAAGTTCAAATAGAAAATAAAACTCGTAAACTTATTATTGTGCCATGTAATTATAGATGGAATCTGATTTCTTACTATCATGATAATCTTCAACACTTCAATTGGGAAAAGGTTCTAGCTAAATTAAGAGAGCAATATTGGTTTCCCCATATGTCAAAATTAGTTCGAAGGTTTACTGAAAATTGTGTTAGTTGTAGAATTCGCAAAGGTATGTCGGGTGCTAAACAAGTTACCCTAAATCCTATAGATAAAATTGCAGTTCCCTTTCACACCGTACATGCCGACATAACTGGACGTATGAACGGTAAACGTAATAACGCTGAATATGCCTTTGTATTTATTGATGCCTTTACAAAATATACTCATTTAATTTATACCAATGATCGAACCGCTGATACAGCCATATCTTGTTTGCAAGAAGTAATTTCTATTTTCGGCACTCCAAATAGGCTCATAACAGATCAGGACAAAAGTATGACATCATCTGATTTCAAGAATTTTTGTAATCGTTTCGGTATTCAACACCACGTAGTAGCTAAAGGTGCTAGTCGGGCAAACGGTCAGGTAGAACGTATTATGAAAATCATCAAAGATAATATGTCAGTTATAGAGCTTAATAAACAGTGGCATACTGCTATTCGAGATTTACAGTTGGCTATTAATTCTACCGTTTCTAAAAGTACGGGAAGATCTCCCATTGAGTTGTTGTTTGGGAAAAAATGTTCGCCACCGGGTATTAAGCTCTTACAAATCGATAATGATGAACCAATTGAAGATCTTAATACTGTTAGATCATTATGTAAATTAAGGATAGACGAGCGATCATTTCGGGACAAGTTAAGATTTGACAAAGGTAAAGCTCAAATCAAGCCTTTTGAAAAGGGGGATTTTGTCTTAATGCATAAGCATGAAAGACATACGACTAAACTTGGTCCTAAATATGAAGGTCCTATGGAAGTTTTAGAAGTATTGCCTAGTAATCGCTACAAAGTAAAGCATGTCAATTTAAGGGGATGTTCCGTAAAAGATCGCTAGTCATGATTTTTTGAGACCAGCACCTCTGGCTCAAAATGATCCATTTATGGATGACAATGATAATGAACCAACCGTATGGGCGGATGATTTGTAAATTATATCTTAGCTACTCCACCTTCCTCCCTATTACACTGGCTGGCCACCATGTGTATCCTTTTTCCTGGTCTTAGGGCTATATCCCAGGCGGGTGATGCCATGAAATATGGCTAGATCCAAGGCGGGTGATGCCGTGTTAGGGGGCTATATCCTAGGCGGGTGATGCCATGAAATATGGCTAGATCCAAGGCGGGTGATGCCGTGTTAGGGGGCTATATCCTAGGCGGGTGATGCCATGTAATATGGCTAGATCCAAGGCGGGTGATGCCGTGCTAGGGGGCTATATCCCAGGCGGGTGATGTCATGTGATATGGCTAGATCCAAGGCGGGTGATGCCGTGTATTTTTGGCTAAGCCCGAGGTCGATGCCGTTGCCGTGATCTATAACGTTTTACAGCGCAGAGAGCGCGCTGGATCAGAATGGCCGTATGGGCGCCAAACCATTATTTGATATTAATGTTAAGCTTGTTTTGATTATTTTGCACTTGATCTGACTGCCATGATATTTATTTAAAATATTGTGGTTTCCGGTCGAATTTATAAGTTTATATTATGTTACCTACTTCCTTTTGATTTATTTAAAATATTGTGTTTCCGGTTGACTTTATTTTAAGTTTCTATGTTGGTATTAAGGATTTATCTTGACATCCGCTTGAATTATTTAACATTGTATAGAGTTAATATTATTATGGATTTATCTTGATATCCGCTTGAATTATTTAAAATGTAATTTCCTTTAGAGTTTATATTATTAAAGGACATAATTTGACTCATATATCCGCTTGATTTATGTAAATTGTTTCTGGCGGTAAAGTTTCGCGCTAAAATTTGGCGGCAAAGTTTGGCGGTAATTTTGTGTATAAATACTGTTGTAATATGAATGGAAAGACATTCTTTGTGAGCTGCTCATGGAATAAACACCCTAAGTTGAAGTAAGGTATTTTCTTTGTACTCTCTTAAATATTTTCCTGCTATTTCCTATTGCTGTGTATTTGTGTGATATATTGGTACAAACCAATATGTGTGACTCTGGCAACGACGACGCTGATGCGCCGACATACACCTACCCCACACAAAATCGAATACCACTACGTGCTATGTAAATAACAGTGACAGGAACTTATCATATCATCCATATAGACTAAGTGGGAAAAATAGGTATTGAAGCTAACTCAAAAAATATCCAAACAAAGTTAATAAAATTTATATGGGACCACCTTGAGAGCATACCCTTTCAAATAAAAAAGAATTTACAAAATCGGTCCACAATTGACGGAGAAATCGGTGGACATACATACAAAAAATAAAAATAAACATACATACGCGACGAACATATAACCAACCTCCTCCTTTTTGGAAGTTGGTTATAAATGCAAAACCAAACCGCTTAAATGCGACGTTTTCTGAGGAAACATGATGCGAGAGCTCAGTAATTCGTCACCTTATGACAACTGTCACTCCTCCCGCATCGCGCAGATACCTCAGGAAACGTCTCAGTCAAGCGGGAGGCCTACAGATCAGTTATTTTCGAGAATAACGTGCCTAATCGTTGTACTTACAGACATCTTCAGTAATCTTAGACAAGAGTAACACAAATCAGGCCTGTACGAAGCCTGCCAATCGTCACCGTGTGGTATGGGCCTGGAGAACAGTAATCGTGTTAAAGACAAGCAAAATTTTAAGTTACCTAAGAGACATCCACCAACCCGCACAGGGTGCAGTGTATTACGGCTCACTTCCTCTCATAGAGAGGAGGCCTGAGTCCCAACAGAGGGAATATTATTGGCTGAGTCTATTACTCTATGGTATGTAAAAATAATGATGAATTATGAACTGCATTACGCATAGGGGGTCAGTCGCCTCGAGGGAAGCCAGTACTCGCCAAGCTGGTCTAAATTGGCGATCATTCAGATGTATCTGATCCGTAAGGGCGGTAAACTTGTAATTTGAACTGCATGACGCTCCTGAACTGCATAAAGAACTGTCCCATCTTTTTGCTCCAATAAACTATAACCGTAGCAGGAGGAGCTCGTGGCTAAGTAACAACTGCCGCAACTGCTGGTCGATCCATCAGATTAAGCTACGCTTGCCGGGGTTGGTCTGTGGATGGGTGACCATCTTTACATACCGAGACTGCTTCGTGCCTCGAAAAGCACGTTAAGCCGTTGGTCCCGGCTGTCATTCGTGGATCCTTGACAGTCGTTACGGGTCGTCAGAAGCCCGAAAGTCTGACAACCAGTCTTACCAAGGGGGTAATACCCTCCGTATTACCCAGTTACTGAGTTGTGGAGGTCAGATAGGCAGTAGCTCCATATAAAATACTGGTATTCAGCTGCATCGGGTTAGACTGGAAGCCGACCCCAATATAGTTGGGAAAAGGCTAGGCAGATTGAAACTATAACCGTGGCAGGAGGCATAGATTGTTCGCCGTGCCTCGGAGTCGAACCGTCGCTCGAGCTCAGTCTCCTGTCCCTCGCACACTCTCTGCCGTCAACGCTCTCTTGGACGCTAAGCCTGACTGCGATGTATTCGCGGATGAATGAAAGAAGATCTTGTCAGTATGTCTGGAGTATTGTAAGATGAGCGTGTGACTGTGAAGTAGTTGTTTAATTTTGTTTACTGTACTTTAATAATGTGTTTGTGTCTTTGTCTTTAACTAGCCTTGTAATTGGCCTTGGCAGTTTTATGTTCAAATAAATAAATGAAACATATGTACTAATAAAAGCATTATCATTATTTTTACCTATTCAGGACAAACGTTCGGGTGTCGAGCCAGTTCCACATATTCTCATATCCTTATCATCAGCCCATGGCAACCCACTGCTGGATAAAGACCTCTCCAATCGTTTGCCATACGATTCTATCCTCGGCAAATCTCGGCTGCTAACAGCCACTCTGTGAAGACCGTCGTCGTTTGACTTAGCCTGAGAGCTAAATAAGGAATACTCTCATCAAACTCCTCCATGACCCAGTCCAGGTGGATTATAATAGGTGAGTTTTCTGTAGTGGTCACTGAAGTCTTTGGCAGCTAATTTATTTACATCAAAATTTATGTCTCACTCCTATCGCACTGCACCAACTGGACATCTTCCAGGCTGCGCCACAATATTCCGTCCTCCGCCTTCCGGATCCAGTCTGTCCCAGCTACCTTTTTAAGAAAATCGGGCCACTGTCGCTGGGACGCGTCCCACACTACGCTTGCCGTTGCGCGGTCTCCACGGGACGCGTTCCACACTACGCTTGCCGTTGCGCGGTCTCCACTCCAGGACCCGTCTGCTCCACCGGCCATCGGTCTTTCGACAAACATAGCCAGCCCACTGCCACTTCAGCTTGCTTACTCTGCAAGCCATGTCGGTAACTCCGGTTCTTTTCCTGATAACTTCATTATCCGCAATTAATTGCAATACCACAGCCGAAAATAAGCAAACTATCTCAAAATTCATCAAAGAACAGTTTTTGTTGAACCACCCTGGAATCCAAGCTAAGTGAAATTGGGAAATGAAAGAAATATGTATGTATATGAGGTTTTTTACTAAACGATTACTAGTGTAATTAGGAGATTGTGTTTATTAGAATAGGAATAAAAATAATATATAAAAATAACGGGTACTTAAACCAAAAAATCTGGTTAAAGTATGTATGGACATATCGTCGTCGTTAGATATAAACTAGCAAAATGTTCCGGAGTTTGATGGCGGCTGTATACTCCTGTCCGAGTGCACTCGCTAGATCTCGCAAAAATTTTCGAGCGAGGGGTTCCAGCCCGAGTGCGGCCACGTACACTCTCGCCTATTTCAGTTGAAGTTGTGAACCCGAGAGGATGGACGCAGACATTGAACTAACTGCTGCCGTTGCTATATGTACGCCACTGGAGACACGAGAGTGTACAGCGACGCACTCGCAACTGCCGCGAGATCCTTTGAATCGGGGCCCAAAAAACCGACACGGGACGGAGAGCGAGCGAGGAACGCCGAACGCTGAGACACACCGAGGTGGGCCGAGCGCTCTCATCTACATTCTCGCACTTGGCCTGTCTCGGTGTGCCTCGGCGAGAGTGTACATCCGCCATGAAAAAAATTGCTTTGAGTGGAAATGGCAGCCATCTTAGACCTCGTATTTAAGGTTGATTGGTAGTCGCGGACGTTCTTGACTTCGATAAATACATGGCCATGGACATACCAGGAAATTAAAGAAATTTACGATTTTAACCATATGTTTTAGTAGTGTTTTTAGTGACTTACCGTGACCCAAGGGCTGGCTTTTACCTTGGCCAGAGACTAAGCATTGCCATACAACGTGGCAATGCCGCCAGTCTCTTGGGTACATCACCAGTCGACAGCGATGCGGAGGAATTTTTCGACGCCATATTTTAGTGTTAATAGTTTTAGTTAGGTTAGGATATTTTTTTTAATTTTTTATTAATGTACTACTGATAAATAATTAATATACCACTTACCTTGATATGGAATACACAAATTTAATTATGCATTTTCATAATTTAACATTTAATTCAGAGTTCAATTTAGAGCAGGCGTTATGGGTCCTACACACTATGCCTTTTGCCGCGCGGCTCGTAGGGGGGCTTTTGCGCCTTCATTTTCTTTGTGATCCTTCGTGCGGCTTTGTGCGGCGGGGCCGGGTACTGCGCGGCTTGCCCGGCGGCAGTGCCGGCGGCCATGCGCCGGCATAGTGTGTAGGAGCTATTAGACTGGACTTTGACATTTAGCTACACTTTGTGCGACACATTTATACAAAAATCGTTAAGATAGGTACTTACATTTCTCGCTACAATTTAAGTAGAATGTATTAATTTTACGTTTAAATATTAATGCCACAACAATTTACACAATTTAACTTCAACTCTTCATTTACAACAATTTAGAATTTAAAAGATTGTCTGATAGAGATGTCGGAATGAAAACTGACAGATTTCCTTTGATTTTCTTTTGAATTCAAAGTTCACAATGATCTTAAGAAGGATGTATAGAATAGTCATATTTTCAAAAAAAAAATAGAGGATTTTTCCATGTGCCGAAATTCAGGCAGCAAGAGCTGCGTGGACGTCGAAAATTATCTCACGGGAACTTATTATGGCGATAAAAAAGTATCCTATGTCCTAACTTGGGTCATGGTCTACCCATGTGCCACATTTCATCCAAATCCGTTCAGCCGTTTTAACGTCAAAGCGTAACAAATAAACTCAGTTTCGCATTTATAATCCTATACTCTACTAATCCTACTAATATTATAAATGTCAAAGTTTGCATGTTTGTTACTCAATCACGCAAAAAGGGCTGAACGCATTTGGATAGAATTTTGCACACATATAGTTTATAACCTGGATTAACACATAGGATACTTTTTATACCGGTTGTACGTTCCTGTGGCATAATTTCCCACATTCACGCGGGCGAAAGTTAGTATTTCATAAATATTTGCTGTCGCGTTTTAGAGCTGTCATTGCCCTTTCTCTAATATTTCTCCGTAGGAAACAATAAACTATGTACGGTTTTTCGTTATTGGAACATGGTGAAGATAACGATAGATATTGATTCACGACGCGAAAGAACTTAATTACTGTTTTTGAAATTAAAAATGCTAGCTAAAAATATGTGGGTCAATGACCGCCAATGCCACGCTAAAACGTGACGACTATAGATACCTTGGTTATCCGCCTGCTTTTTCCCAACTATGTTGGAGGCAGCTTCCAGTCTAATCGGATGCAGCTTATGCAACTGAATACCAGTATTTTACATGGAGTGACTGCATATCTGACCTCAACAACCCTGTTACTGGGTAAGACAAGAGATACCCCTTGGTTAGCCAGCGGATTATTGGGGCAAAAAAAAAACAAAAAATACTTTTAGAATCAGACTTAAAAATCCATAGAATATTAGTATATAGTTAAACTTATGAAACTAGTGTTAGTTATTAAAAAAAAAAAAAAAAACTTATTTCCTAATGTGGTATTAACCCAGTGCTAGACGTAACGCGTGTCCAGCTTATGCGGTATAACAGCCAGGATGCTGTTGGTGCTGGCGCGCAACCTGCCGAGCGCCGCGGCGTATCGCTTACGGAGCACGGCGTGGAAGCTGTCAACGTGTGCGTCCGCGAACATGCCCGACGCACTACACCAGCGCGGCAGCCCCAACAACACCCAGTAGGCCTAACATGACATACGCGTTAACATGTTGCGTTGCACGCGCTGGCATTACTCACTCTCGCGTAATTGTCGTCTATTTCTGACGCTTTTCTCGTTTTCTGACAGCGCTGCGATACAAAATAGTCGACTCGTTCTGTCAAACTTGATGTTTTTTCGACAAACCCTAACATGACACCATAGTTATCTCAATTTTTGACAATTCAACACGAGATAATCTGCGATTTTTCTGTCATTTTGTCTTTACTTTTGTATTTACTCGTCCTCGATTTTTACGACGAGACGAGTAGACAAAATAATGATACAAAAAAAAAACTCCCAAATAGCATGGCAGTTTCACAATTGTAAGTACTTATTTAAGTCATATTTTTTTTAATAATATAATAATGAAAATACTTAGTTTTAAACTACTATTTATATAAAATACAATAGACGACATATATTTAGTAACCTAATCCGCGTAACTGTTCTTAAGGAGTCATAAAGAACCCTGTAAGAAATCGACACGTGTTTCACCTGTCAACGAGGCATCCTCAGGATGGCTATTGACTTGTTGCAAAGCCGGACCCGACGTGTGGACACGTCAAGCGTCGAGAGCAGTGTGAGCCACTTCGCTTTTTTTTTTTTTTTTTAGATAGGGCATCTCGTAGCTGACCTCTGAGGTCATGACTACTTAACCGGTCAATCCTGTGGTTGCCTTAAGCTTCTACACTTAAAGCCTCCAGCCAGGGGCAAAACTATGCTAATTAAAACTAGGCGAACGCTCGCTAAGGGCACCCCCTGTGGGGTACGAACCTCGGCTTAGGGCGTTCGCTGGGGGAGGACAGCAAGAGGGACAGGCTGGATCAAGAGTATTTCATTATTATTAGTCGGGGAATTTAAAGCTACAGGCTCAGCATCGACGCGGGAAAAGTTTTGCGCTTCTGGCGGATCGAACTTAAGACCTCGCTAGTGAAAGGACAACGGCTTTGCCGCTGAACCAGATAAGCGATAGAGTCACTTCGCCCGCCAACCCCACTTATATAGGATTACTACCCCGCCCACCTCGGCTAGGATCGTTACCAGCGCATCAATCTTTGGTCAAGATTTAAATCGCTGGATATCAGTAAACTCGACCATTACCATTTTCTTACATATTTTGTTAAGTACCTGGTACTTGTTGACACTTGACAGGCCTACGCTGTCCTCTCATATCACTGTAATTTGAAAACATTGTAAAAGCAATTTGTTTTTAAGAGAGTAAAGGACATCGCTCATTCAAAATTTAAAAGTCAAAATTCAAAAGTCATTTATTCAAACTAGGCTGAGAATCAGCACTTTTCGAACGTCAAAATTACATAAGACAGTCCCCCAAAACGCGCACCCTTCACCACTTCCTAGTGCATTAGCTGGGAAGAAGAAGTGGCGCAACAAACTCCCCACCAGCACAGCTGTCTGTTCAGTTAGAAGAACAATAAAAAAAGATTCTATATAATAGTATTCAAAATAATTTACATTACGCAACACAAAACATAATTTAAATTATTAGCCATATGTTAGCTAGCACACGCCAATATACCACACAAAATCATCGAGAACTATACTCAGGCAGAAATAAAAACTAAACGTAAACAGAACTTAATATCTAAATAAAAGCCTCCAGGCATAAAGGGCGTGCCCGCTTACATATAGTTGTAACTGGAAGTTATAAATGATAAACTAGGACCATCGAGATAAAATAAATAAAACAAACAGTTAATTACTAATAACAATAAATAATATGATCAATTGTCGAGGTCACTAGCTAACCACATAATGCAATACAGCTCATTAAAAAAAATATTGTAATGAGTAGATTATGTCAACAATAAATTGAAATAAAATTAAAAATAGCTTGACTTATAAAGTCAAATAAAAAAATACAATTATATAAACTCATATAACTTGTCAGTAGGTAATCTGGAGAAAGAACATAAACATTGTCTTGAGTTAATCACAGCGACCAACTATTCTTATCATTTAAGTAGTCGTTTATAGAATAGTATGCCTTTGAACAAAGCTTGGATTTTACTTTCGTTTTAACGCATTAAAAGGCAAATCTAGCAAAGAAGAGGGTGCTTGTTATAAAAGGTTATACCAAGCCCAACAAATGAGTTATGAACCTTATGAAGCCGGTGAAAGTGAGCTCGTAGTTTGTCCTTATTTCTAGTGTTAACATTGTGAAAATCACTGTTTTTAGTGTATATGTGTATATTATGCCTAATATATAAGATGTTGGCGAAGATTAATTGAGACGCCACCGTGAGTATGCCAATATCTTTGAAAAAATCTCTCAGAGAAACTCTGGCACCTAGCTGGTAAATAGCTCGAACAGCTCGTTTTTGAAGGACAAATATATTTTGAATATCAGCAGCTTTGCCCCACAGCAGAAGACCGTAGGACATAACGCTATGAAAATAACTAAAATAGACTAACCGAGCTGTATCGACGTCAGTGTATTGTCTTACTTTCCTGACGGCGTAGGCGGCCGAACTGAGCCTTCCATCTACACATTGGGACCAATTGTGTAAATAAGAATTTATAACGTTGAGAGCTTCGTTTTGAACACCGTAATGACGCAGTTTACGCAAAAGCGTGTCATGGTGCACGCAATCAAAGGCTTTGGAGAGATCACAGAAAATCCCAATAGCATTTTGCGAGTTCTCCCTTATAGCAGCACCGCTCCGACACGGCAAATAAATTGACATTCAAGTTAGGATTTTAAATCAAATGCAGTAAAGTCTATTTTACGATGGCCATACAGAATAGTGGACGTCTCGCGGGCAGTGAGTAGGCCGTGAGCCATCAAACATCGCGCCGACAGCACGCTTCAAGCGAGGAGCCCGCTCCCCGACGAGGAAACGTCTGCAGTCGATATGCATGCCGGCGCCACGCCTTCCACGCGGTGAGGCCTTTCCGGCCGCACGGTAACGCCTCGCGGCGCATGAATAACAAGCTATCAGCTCATCGGGGGCGTGCCGGCAGCGAGTGGTCGCCTTCCTGACGGTGCGTTAGCGATTAGCGGTCGCCTTGCTTACGGCGCGTTGGTGACTAGCAGTCGCCTTGCTTACGGCCCGTTGGCAACTAGCGGTCGCCTTACTTAGGGCGCGTTGGCGACATGCGGTCGCCTTACTTACGGCTGGTTGCCGACATGCGGTCGCCTTGCTTACGGCGCGTTGGCGACTAGATTTTTCGAGCCAGTGCCGGGGCGTTCCTGCGCTGGAGCGGTGCTCTTATAATAGGCGATGTCCTTAACCGTGGAGTTTCTTGCCAGCTCTTCTCCCTATGACACGACCAATTGGATCCGTGCACTTGACGTTTCTTAAGTGCCCATGTAGGTTTATGTGAAATAAAATATGTTGATTTTGACTCCAAACAGAAATGTGGAAAAGTCGGGAAAAATAAATAGGTACATACTTACTCTTTGTTTATAACTATGACAATTCATTGTTTGTCTTCTCTCTACCTTTTATAGACAATCCCAGAATATCTTTGACATGAGACTATGATGTAATTTTTGATAAAAAATGTATTTAAATTAATTAAAAAAATGTCTTAAAATTATACCACAACAGCATGAACTTAAATTAAGTACTAGGGAAGCATATTACAAAGAAGTCTAAGAAGGAAAGTGGTTTCGAATTGCAATGACACTGTTGCAAGACGAGGTCTTCACTTTAGTTCAAGAACTATCCGGCACTGGGCTTTCTGCCACCCTCATTGGAGCGCCTGATAGAAGTTCTGAAGGTATTACAAAATATAACATAACATCACGCGTGTATTTCTCAAAGGCGAAGGCAGGCACTTATCCATCTATTACTCCCGCATTTCGTTAGTTATTTAAAGTCCTATATAATAAGAGCAAGCAAAACAAGCGAGCTAAGTAATAACAACCGCACGGGTCGATCCATCAAGATAAGCTACGCTTGCCGGGGTTGGTCCGTGGATGCGTGACCATCTTTACATACCGAGACTCCTCCGTGCGTCGGAAAGCACATTAAGCCGTTGGTCCCGGCTGTCATTCGTAGATCTTTGACAGCCGTTACGGGTCGTCAGAAGCCCGAAAGTCTGACAACCAGTCTTACCAAGGGGTATCGTATTACCCAGTTACTGGGTTGTTGAGGTGAGATAGGCAGTCGCTCCATGAAAAATAATGGTATTCAGCTGCATCCGGTTAGACTGGAAGGCGATCCTAACATAGTTGGGTAAAGGCTTGCAGATTGATTGTAATAAGAGCCAAGCCTATGACATGAACTGGGCACAAATGCAGACTCCGAGTTGCTACTGAGAAATGGCACAAGGAAAAACCCAATAACAGTTTTGCCCTACCTGCGATTCGATCCTACGACGACATATTCAAATCACACAAGATCCAGTCCTCTGAAGTTCGAAGAGGCATATCAGCATTCAGTGAATTAGAGATAAAAACGGCTGGTAAAAATGACGGTATGGTAAACAGCAAACAGTTTCCTTCTTAAAAGGAAGCAATGAGCTGAATTTTCCTCAAGAATCACAATAACTTGTCGTCAAAGGCACATGATCGCGCAACTTCGGAGTACACTTTTAGAGTTATGAGGAGCAGGGTGTTAAATCCACTCATCCTCTATAGAAAAGGGAGGATCCTTCGACCAGAAAGGATGTCGTGTCAGGCGGGCAACTGTATATTTTAACTACTGTGGGCGTACTATGGGTAGTATTGGTTATTGCGCAATTGAAAAACCGTTTGCAGTTCAGATCAAATTATAATTTACGATCACATTAATCACACGATACAACTATTTGAAACGCACGACAGTTTCTAAACCCTTTCACTGCTTGACCGCCATCCATGAACTCTGCCTAGCTCCGGCCGGTCCGAGCGTTATGAACAGTATTAGTCAACTCAGAAACGTATTTCCAACATATAATAATGTTGATCGCGCGGTAAACTTTGTTTGCGCGATGCAGGATTTTGTGTGACGTCAGGTCTTTGATGCGTAGTTCGCATGTGGCGATATAGATGCCGCCACACACTTTTGTCAATACTACAGGACAATTTGCTTCAAATCCTGATCATTGAACTAGCATCCAAGTCATGCAAATATTCATGTATTTAACTAGCTTTTACTTGCTGCTTTGCTTCCATGGTCAATCACACAGGAACCGTTATTTTTTTCGGTATATCTTAGGTCTTAGATGCAACTCGTTTTGCCCTTAAACTATCTCTCCGGTCGATCCGTTGCTCTGTTGCTGCCGTGAAGGATGAACCAAGTAATACCCTCGGCCCACCTCATAATAAGTGGCTACTGCACCAACCAGTGGCTACACCACCAATTTCCTAGGAAAGCGGTTCCGTCATGATAAGCCCCGACTCCACCAAAGCGGAGACGAGACAAGAGGAGAGTTGATGTGTTTTAAACAACCAATGGAATTTCGTTATTCACACATCTTGTCTGCACTCACCTTCAGTGGAGACCACTGAGCGGAGATGTATTATATTAGTATGGCGCTATTGAAGCGAAGGTGTTAGTTGTGCCTCACAAGCTGGCGACGGCGCGCAGTGGAGATGAGAAGAGATGTGAGCAGCGCGCAATGAGCGGTCAACAACCAACGCTTGCCGTACGCAGCTCAGTTCCGCTGTAGCCAGCACACATCTCCGCTCTAGCCAGCACACATCTCCGGTCTAGCCAGCACACATCTCCGCTCCAGTCTAGCCAGTACGCATTTCCGCACATCGGTGGATTCACCCTAGCTGAAAAACATCAACTTATGTGACTACTGTAAGGATCGCTCGTTTTTGTATTATCACGTTTCACACAATCATCTTTTTTATATCGTGTTTAGATATAGTACCCATTTAGTCTGCGGAGTTTCGCTAGGTAATTTTATTTGATCCTGTTTCTATTTACTACTCACACAGGTTTTAAATCTTCAGAGTTATTAAAAACTTTAGAGCCAACGAAATCGTCAGAGCACTGCGATTCAAACAATCCAACAAGAGATACTGAAGTTAGAGGTCATGTCGAGGAGCTGAGCATATACCAAGAAAATGATGTCAAGAAGCAGAGGTACAGCTCCATGTCAGCTGAAGTCTGTTTCGCAAGAGACAGACCGGTGTTCCAGAAGAAAATGGCGAGCAGGATGGACATCAGATATGCGAACATTACGCAGAAGATTAAATCTTCTTGTTTACTGGTAAGTTAATATAACATCACGCCTCGAAGGGTTGGGCAGAGATGCACATATAGTACAACCTCATTTTACCAGTTATGTTTAAGTCCCATGTAATAGGGTGCGAGCCAATTGCCATCAACCGGGCACAAATCCAGACTCCGGGCTGCCACTGAGAAATTCCTAATGGGAAAACCTGATAACACTTTGCCCGAACTAGGACGCGAACCCAGGACCTCATGTTGGGAGATGCAAGCTGCACGCCCTCGCGGCCCTAGTCGCCGCAGGAGACGCCCCGGGCGTCGGGAGTCGAGAGCCGACTTCCGGCCACCGTAGGCGCGGGCTTGCGGACGGTGAGCAATGGGCAGCTCGCCGTCCGATAAGGACCAGGCCCGTGTCGACGGCGCGTTGTGTTCCACGCGCGCCTCAAAGAGATGTCAGCACCAACCGACGGGGTCGAAAGACCAATGCCTGCTGGGGTTGCGGGTTTGTCCGAAAGGGATAACACGGCCCCGGCACACAGGCAACGGAAGGAACACGGGTGGGTTTTAGTCAGTAAAAGTCTGACACACCCTCTCGCTCTGCCCTGAGCGGGAGAAGTCATTTGATGATTTCCCACCCTCAAAAAAAAAAAAAAAAAGGACCTCATGTTCAGCAGTAGCGCTTGCTAGACCAACAAGGCAGATTTGTGAGTTGTGTAGAAGTTTAACGTTTAATTATCTGCCATTGAAAAGGGAGGATTCCACCAACCAGACGTGTGTTGGTGTATCTGGCTGTTTTTTTTATTATTTACTCACCAAACAAGAACACGTATTACAAAATTGAATATTGAAAATATTACAAACTTCAAGTCATTATTTACTGTATGTAAAGACCACAAGGGTGTCGTGTCAGGCGGGCAACTGTTTGCATATTTTAACTACTGTGGGCGTACTATGGGTAGTATTGGTTATTGCGCAATTGAAAAACCGTTTGCAGTTCAGATCAAAATATAATTTACGATCACAATAATCACACGATACAACTATTTGAAACGCACGACAGTTTCTAAACCCTTTCACTGCTTGACGGCCATCCATGAACTCTGCCTAGCTCCGGCCGGACCGAGCGTTATGAACGTTATTAGTCAACTCAGTAACGTATTTTCGACATATAATAATGTTGATCGCGCGGCAAACTTTAATTGCGCGATGCAGGATTTGTGTGATGTCAGGTCTTTAATGCGTAGTTCGCATGTGGTGATGTAGATGCCGCCATTACGGCTCAACTGCTTAACGTGTTTTCCGAGGCACGATATGTATGATCACAGGAGCTCTACAACCAGCGTCGGACTGGCTATATAGTCGAGGTGGCATTTGCCAGCCGGGCCCCAGCCTGCGCGGGCCCTCCACGGGCCTGGCTTGCGGGGCTTGCGGCAACCGTAGGATAGGAGGCCTGCGCAGGCTAGGTCCCAGCTCTTGCGACCTAAATGTAAAACTAGATCAGATAGTTCGTTCATACAATTAGAGAGAAATGAAATAGAAAAATCGAGTTATATGAAACTAGCCTATTAAAGGAGGTCCTTTTTTATTGGTAGTGGGTAATCTGATGTGCTATTGTCCGTACCTAATAATTTATTTCATCGTTGATAATTAAATTTTATATTTTGTTTATCTCAATTTGTGTATCTCAGTATTTTCCGGTAGTATCCCATCTACCATCATCTAGTCTCGGGCCCCGGGCTTGTGGTCAGCCACCCGGGGCCTTTCGGCCCAGTCCGACCCTATCTACAACAACATAAAGTTTAATGTTTTTGCAGTCCTGCGACCAGCAGAAATGTCCGATGATCCAGGAGAGACTGAACCAACACAAGCGCATTCATCACCCCAAGTTAAGGAAAGCGGAATTTGCTTGTGGTACGCGAAAAACGCATGATCGATCTGTAAGTTCACAAATGAATACATATAATATTATTAAACTTAAGCTATTTATTTGAATTAAACCATTTACAGGCACTTTTGAGTTGTCAAAGAGTCGGTCAGTTCGTCAGAAATTTGAAGCTAGTTGCCCAATTAGTCCATTCTTAAACGTAGATCTCTATGGAGAAGAACGGCCAAAGGACTCCAAAGACACTTTTTTAAATTATAATAATATTACAAAATCCTGGGTACATTGTTGCTAAATAAAGAGACAATTCAAAATATAAGAATAAAAATAAACCCTGGCAGATAAGAGATAACCAGTCTCAACTGACAGCGCCCGCTCACGAACATGCCGCGTGGATCGGCACCATCCAGCTCAAACATGTTGTAGGGAACCGAATGATCCAACGCACGCGCCACTTATATATCAGCAATACCAGCTTATTACTGTCTCACTGCAGTGCCTCTTCTCATACAGAGAAGGTATTAGCATTGATCACCACGCTTGCTCAAGACGGGTTGGCGATTTCAGACTTAAATTAACTACTAGCTTCTACTCGCGACTTCGTATGCGTGAAATTTTGGCCACCAACCCTCGTCGCGTTGCATCACCCGCCCGCGCTATTACTTCATTTTCGCTTAACGTTATTTCTATTTCTCGTTTTGCTCGGCTCTTTAGGGTCATATTTTCGTCTCCACCTTGTTTAAAAGGCTGGGTTACATCATCATTTCATCCGAAAGACGTCCACTGCTGGACATGGGCCTCCCCTAAGCACCGCCACTTCGACCGGTTCTGTGCCTCCAAAAATCCAGCGGATTCCTGCGGCCTTCACAAGGTCATCGGTCCACCTTGAGGCCTTCCAACTTCTATGCGAGATACATTACAGGCTGATATTATATCAACCAGTAATTTAAATCACTTTAGAGCGAAGGCCTTCTCATACATGGAAGGATGAAAACTATCGTATGAAAAATCCGACACAATTTTTGAAGTGAAACTTCTATATAGACGGGGGGTATTAGAATTTTTTCTGTCATGAAAAAGCGTTACGGCCGCGTGGAGGGGGTAGACGATATATCGCGTGGTGAGATAGGCGGCAGCGGCTGAGGGAGAGAATAGATTGGAATCTCAAGTTTTTATATCATATTTTAGTTACCATAAGCCGATTGTATCTTTCATTGATAATAACGCAGATGAGCCGAATGAAGATTGATGACTAAAGATGTGCATTTGTTAATGTTCCTTTGTATGTGTATAAGTTTAGAGTAGACTATGGATGTTTTTTTTGGTTCCGGTTTGAATTCAGTTTTTTTGTTTGATATAATAAAATATGTTATAAAAAATGCATTTATTAAAATGAATGTACCTAACCTATAATTTGCAATAAACCTGCGAAAAAAATGCCCGTAAAACTTCAAGTAAAAATTTTGTTGCGATTCGTTTTGCCACTTGTCCGTTGCGATTCGTTTTTTCCACTTGTCCGTTGCGATTCGTTTTTCCACTTGTCCGTTGAAGTTTCACTTCTACTATGTGTCCCAACACACATTTCGTTTTTTTTTTTTTTTGCCAATGATGTCGCTCCTAAAACTTATTGTTTTTTGCCCAGGTAAATGTTTCCCCGACGTTATCAAGACTGCGGTTACCTAAATTCACACTGCCATTAACGGACAAGGGCCGTAGCGTCCAAACTGTCATTACCATGAGAGACTTCAGTCCAACCCGCCTCTTCACACAAAAGCCAGTAAACCAGCCAAGCAGTGATCACGATAGCAATGAAATACCCCTCAGAAAAACCGAAACCAGGGATATACTACCAAAAAAAGACTTTTATAAAGAGCATTTGCAAATTGTAGTGTTGGACTGGCTACGTAACGTACCGATGTTCTTCTCATTAAACTTTACTACTCAAGATATAAAGGACAACGTAGTCTATAGTTTAGTAAACAAAATGAATGCACTCGCAGTAGAAGCTGACGACGAGGCTTACGAAATAAAAATGAAAATGGAAATTGACGATTGCTTGACCAAGCTGCCTATGTGGTTACACGGGACAAAGCAAGAACAAACACTCTTCAAAGACAGTTTGAAAGACAAACTGTGGAATAAAGTAATCAGACTGAATAAAAATTTCCTCGGTATAAGTTATGAGAAAGCGGTAGACGCAAAAGTAGAGGAAAACGTAAAATCACAACTACCGTATGAGAAAGAAATGGTGGAATGGTCACTTTGGTTGCAGTTAGATCCTACGGAAACTGTAACCAGACGACACGTAGTCGATTTACTAATGAAAAAGCTATCTCCATTACTAAAGATACCACTTCATACAACAAGCTACAAGCTTATATTAAAAGGAGAAATAATAGACATTTTAGATGATTTACCGATAACTTTCACAAGCCCAAGATATAAAACTGTGCAATTGAACAAGTTGGCAGAAGAACTTGCTAACAGATTACTGAGTTTACAAATAAAACAAGAATTATCGAGTCACAAAAATACGGGGATTGCTTCACCTTCTCTGTTCAGTGAGATAACTAGCCAAGTGACGGGACTACCCATACCTAAAATGCTTTATAATTATAAAGGTTTAGTATCACACAGAGTTGGTGAATGCTTAGACAGACTCCCAGTCTGCAACCGAACAGACCTTCAAACAGAAATATGTTCTTCTTTCTTAAATTCGAAATCGTCTATAAACGCAGGAAATGGAATCCACATGAACGAAGAAATTTGCCAATCCTTACGGGATACTGGTAAGGTTTCTGCTGAAAAAGCACAGATCATTGCTAATGTGATAATCACACATGTAAAAGATGGGTTAAAAGATGTTAAAAAGTCGGCCACTACTAGCTTTGATTCTGTAATGCCGCGATTATCAGGAACAATGTCAGTATATAGATGGGGATCAGAGAACCCTCCAGCGACATCGACTCCGAAAAAAGCACAAAAAAAGGATGTACCCAAGTTAAGTCCTGAGGAAACAACTTATATAGAAAAAGTGGCAGCTTTAGTTAAAGTATGGATGAACACCTTACCGAAGCAATACAACGAAGAGCCAGGTTTTAAGAAAACTGTCATCTATGATTTAGCTGGCGACATTATGGACCATCAGAAGCTACAACAACTGGCACCTGACCCAGTCTCTGATAAAGAAAAATATCAAAAGTACCTTATTTACAAATGGTTATGCAAGTTCGACTTTTTCGATGATGATAAAATCCGAACTGACTCCGTGCCTTTAGTAGCAGACTTCCAGAGAAGACTGAAAGAAATTCCTGTACCGAAATTGACAGCATCACAACATGGTACCCGTCAAGAGATGGGAGCTATCAAGCACATGGAAGGTGAAGCTGGTTGGGACGAAGACTATGTAGCAAAAGGAATTGACGTGTTAGAAGACCAGATATCGGTATGGATGAATGATCAACCCTCTGAATTATACAGTAACAAAGATAAAGGTAAACGAACTAAAATGGCTCATGATTTAGCTCTTAATTTACAAGATCATCTTCGAAACAAAAAACCAGAATCTGTAATAGAAGCAGATATTGGCCAGTGGCTCAAAAAAATTGTAAAACCTAAAGAAAAGGAACACATAAATTTGTTAACTCAGGATCTGAAAGCTAAAATTATTGATTTACCCCAAGATCACACTTTAGGAGCTAAGCACGAGGAAAGACATCGTGAAATTATGGCAAAAATTGCAGCAAAACGACAACAGAAAGCTGGAGAAGCTATACCACAAGATGACGAAGACGTTAGTAATATAGGAAATATCCAAGGAGATCCCGATAGAACTATTAGAGAGTTTATTGGCAAGTATATAGAACATTACTATGATATTGATGATCCTATGGCCACAGGAGCCTTTGCTCATTTACTCAAAACCGAGTTAAGGAAACTATCCCCACCTACTAGAAAAGAAGTATACGAAAACTTCGAACAGTTACAAACGCACCAGAGATTTAGGCCCGAGAGCTTAAATAATGAATTAGAATACATAAAGATAATATCGGACTGGTTAAATAACTTACCAATAGATCGATCTTACAACACCGTTGGCAACAAAAGACGAATTGAATTTATAAATGATCTTGCTAGAAACGTTCAAGAGATAGAAGAACAGAGAAATGATAGCCCCGGTGCAATGGATTACAATTATTTGATAGCTTCAACGATACTTACAAGTATGAATACATACGAGTTACCGATACCACGTGAACACAGAGATAATACACCAGTAATGGCTCATCAATTACTCGAAAAACTTGTCGATATACGTCCTGCTGAGGTATATGCACCACAACAATCTCCAGGAACCGATTCGCTCAGTTCATCATTTGTCATGAGCGATATAAAAGAACAAAATCTGAGCGATTTCATAAATGATTATATTCGCATCAATGGGAGAGAAATAGCTGACGATGAGCTCAAATTAGAAGCTTGGACTGCTCGTTTACTAAAAGAAGTAAAAAAAATGGTTCACGAAGGCGCTGATCCTGCGACATTAACTAAAGCAGAGGTTTATCAAAAGTTTGCCGCAGTTCCTATACCAACCGAAGAATCCGTTGAGGCCTTTAGCTTAAAAATTTATTATGTGAAAGAAATAACTGATTGGATGAAAAATCTTCCGCTGCTACCAATACAAAACCAGCCTGAATACGCCGAGGAAAGAATACGAATGATCAGCGAATTATCTGAGAAGATGTGTGATACTGAAGCATTTAGACGAGCACATCCAAGCGACCATAGTGCTGATAAAAATTTAGAAGAATATATTGCTACTTGGATAAGAAGTTTGCCACTAGATAGAAGCAAGGAGATTATTTTGCCAATTCTCGTACAACAACTTATGAGTAGGATGGAAAAAGGTAGCAAACATAGTTCGAAAGCATCTTTCGAAACACAACCACCAGCAAGTTCGGAAAAACCAAAAACTGTAAGTACACCCAGTAGCGAAAAACAGCTCAAAAAAAAATCTGACGATAGATGGGACGGTAAACAAAAAAATTCTAAAAAGGAAAGTATAGACTGCTCAATTAGCTTCAAGTCATGTAAAGGCAAGACTCCGGCGGAAATAATTGTCGAAGCCATTGAAACCTGGTCTAACAAGTTACCAATCAAATTAGATGATAAAGAAACAGTGAAAGCTATGAAAGAGGGCATTGCCAGACAGTTATACCAAAAAATTGGCGAACTAAATGTCGACCCGAGAATCTTTAACGATGAACTACTTTATAGAGAAATGTTAGATGATGAAATCGAAACACAATTAGAAAACGTGCCACAAAATTCCGAATTACAGGAAAATCGAGAGAAGATAAAAGAAGGATTAATAAATCAAATTATAGGAACTAACAAAGTTATTAAAGAAAAATCAACAGGGGATAATTATAAACATAAATTGGAAACCACTATAGACGCTTCAATCCCTAACCCGGTTTATAGTGTGCAAGCATTTGATCCAGGATTTGAAATATACAAGAACCATTTAGCTGATATGTTTATATTAGAAAACTTCGATCACGGTAATGATGATGTTAAAGCAACATACGAGAAAAGAGTACGAAAGGAAATTGATAAACACTTTGAAAGTGCCCGAAATAAGAATGCTTTACCTTTGACCAAAGATCAGATTTACAACGAAATTTACAGTGCGTTATTCAAAATCCCTATGCCTAATGAAAACTCAGTTATTGACGAAGTTGAACAAGTTAAAACGAGATGTGAAATAGACGCATGGTATGAAAAGCTTCCTATACAACAAACAGATAATATTAACGAGCTACTAGAGAGGGACCAGATTTTATCCACACTCGCTAAGAGAATTCAAGAAATAGAAAAAGATAAATGTCGTGTAGATGAACAAATAAATAAAGAAACTCATAAATGGCTTGAAAAACTTCCACTAAAAACAGGACAGAAAGGAGTAGATGAACATGTAAAACAATTGCAAAGTTTATTGAAATCAACAGCTACTGCCAGAAAATATGTCCCCCCGGAAACGGTAACTAAAGGAAAGAGTAAACAAGTAACACAAAATAAGGGCAAAAAAGGAGCAAAGGATCCTAATACCAGCCAAGCACCTGGTCCCAGTGCTCCACCTCGTTCCAGTCCTCCACCTCCACGCACTAGTGCGCTTCAATCTAAAGCAACCACCGTCAAACCTTGTTGTCCCCCAGTCAGTCCCATGACAAATAAAAAACCTGGTGACCTAATAGTAGAAATAGTAGAAGAATGGTGCAATCAATTGCCCCTAATCTCCACTGAGGAAAACAATAAAGCTATCATAGACAACATAGCAACTAGAATTATTATACAAATAAGCGAATTTAATATGGACCTAGAAATATTTAACGATGACGTAGTTTACGATGAACTATTAGATGAGGAACTTGAAAATGTATTGTCCAATTTACCTTTATGCTGTGATTTTGGCAAAAGTAAAGTTGCAAGAAAGTACATGCTTAAAGAACAGATTAAGTCTATTAAACCACTAATTAAGGAAGAAAAGGCAAGACATGACTATAAACAAGAACTCAATAGCACAGTTGCCAGTATTTTGAAGGAGTCTCACGATATTTCTACTGATAAATTAGCAACATTTAATAAATTGAAGGAAGAAATCGTTGAAAACTTTGTACAATACTATTATCACATAAATGATGAGGAAACCAGAAAGTTTTACAAAAATCAAATACATGACGGTGTTGTTAAATTCTGTATAGAAATAAGAGACACTGTAGGTACGGGTGAAAAAGTAGAACCTTTAGTAAGACGAAACCAGCTGTTATGTGAATTGCAGAGAATACCGGTACCGCCGTCAGCATTGGAAGAAGAAGTCGCTGAAATCAAAATGAAGATAGAAGTGGAACAATTTTTACGTGAACAATCGATTCCTGAAGGGGATGCCAAAGACACAATGACAAAACATCTTGCAAAAAGATTGTGTGACGTTGAAAAATCAGGTTACAGCCCCCCCAACGAAAACAAAATGAAGTCAGATATCATTAGGTGCGTAAAAAAGTTGAATAAAGACGTAACTCCCGAGACAGTGACAGGCTTTGTGAATAAATTAAAACTAAACGAGGCAGAACGAAAGGCGCTCCCGATGACTTATAGTCAAGCTTCAAATTTAAACCAAGACGGTCCTGTTAAGACATTTGGAACATATCAACCAGGAATGCCGATACATCAGACATCTCAAGTTCCTCAACAAAGACCTGGAATGCGGGATGCAACTTATCATACGCCCGTTTCTATGCATGCCTATGGACCCCAAGTTTGGGCCTGGAGTCCGAATGAAGGACATCCTCACCAAAGCTTGAGTCAATCTTCCGTGGGAACCCAAGAGTTTGGAGCTGGAAACATACTGGCCTCCTCTGCAGCTGCTCAAGGCATCGCCCCACGGACACAGACTCCACCCTGTGTTGCAGGTATGCCTCAAGCGAATCTAAACGCATCGCTTGGAAGTGCACAACCAAGTCCTGGGTTAAGACAACAAGCTTTGAACAAAACCTACCCACAAGTCCAACAGACCCCTCACATGAGGGAAGCGGTGTCAGGCCCGATGCTATCGCGTCCAAGTTACGGTCAGAATGCGACCCCCCGCCAAGTGGGACAGACCCAGCGCGCACCACAGACCCAAGGATCGACATCGATAAAGGATACTACTTCCGATTCTTTATTCCATGCACCAATTTTTGAACCCGTTCCTTACCCCTTTATTGATCCATCAGAATTAGTTCGTTCTAGCAGGCCAGGTGCTCAAAGGCTATTGGCAGTTCCAGATAACGCCCGTGCTTTTCCAATGAAAGAAGAAGGCCGCCCCATAGCAGGTGGCAGAAGACCTGGGGGTGTCGAGAGTTCTGACGACGACGATGAAATATGTGTCTGTGAAAGATGTTCTCGAATGAATCGTTTAGGAATCCCGTTCTGTTTGATGCCAATAGACCACAATTTTGACGATTGTATGGGCATCCCTATTTTCTACGGTTTCCATTTTCCCGACTGCATTTACTATGAAGAACCTACCTAAGCATCTGTCTTCATTATTCAAATCTGTTCAAACATGTTATGTACATGCTAAAAGAAATTAAACATAAACCAAAAGAAACTGTTTTATTTTTTTATTTTTTTATTGCACCCGATCTGGTATATTATTGAAAGCTCAACACACACAAGGCGGGTGCGTGTCGGGCTGGGTCGGGATGGCAGTACGGCGGCTCCCGCTCTCGACCCGCTCCGCGCCCGACCCGGGGTCGCGTTTCGTGTGCTGACATCCATTTAATACAAGGAATTCCAATATCAAGCCAGCCGTATCTACTGCCGTCCCGACCCGGCCTGACACGCACCCATGTTTTGTGTGTTTAATTCGTGTTCTCGATAGATGGCAACTACCCTGTTTATCTCGTGGTCGCAAGCGCTACTACTGAGCATGCGGTCCTGGGTTCGAATCCCGGGTCGGGAATTTGATTTGTTTGTTTTCTTAAAAAATGATGTTGGGTTTTTCTATCTGGAATTTCCGGATGCTGGTAATAGGGTCGAGGCGAGCCTATTTAATCAGGCGGATACCGGAAATGGCCGGACGGGCGGCCGGCGGGTGAATCGTAATGCGTAGACGATTGAACAACGGCTTGACCCATTCCACTATTTTTTTCCATTTTGACTTTTTCTTGACCGATTGCTTTCAACAACTTTTTCCTAAATTATAAGTTGCGGGGGCACAACAGACCCCAACATAGTTTGGAAAAGGCTAGGCAGATTAATGTGCTCGTATGATTTTAAAATCAGGGGTAATCGATGTTACAATTAAGGTAACAATCCGTACCCGACCGCAGACAGCAACTGTACTCGACGTGTCGCGGCGTCATGTCGCTGCAGTCATGATTCCGAACCCGACCGCAGGCGGCAGCAGCCCATATTCCAGTCAGTAGATAGATGGTAGAAAAACGTGTTATCACTCGGGCGTTGGCGGCACTACTGGTCTGCGGTCGGGCTACACGTGTCGCCTGTCGCTCGCCCGTAGCTGCCAACGACGTGTCGCTAGCTACGGAAGGTATTTCAAGACATGGGTCGTACTTGCAAAATCGAGTACCAGGGCTTCCAAGTACGTCCACCTTTAGACACCAGCGCCAAAAACCAGGGCTCGAAGTACTTTCAAGTATTTTCTTTCTGCATGGAAAATAGATCCGTTAACTCATACTAATAAGGAGTACAATCGCGTATGCAAAAAAATATACTTCCAACCAAGTCTTGGTGGAAGAAAAATACTTTCATAGAACATTGATCCGTAACATGATGTAAATAAAGAGCACAATCGCGTTTACAAAAAAAATATCCAATACCTTAAAAGTAAAAATACTTGCATAGGATCCAAACCTTGTTGGAAGAAAAATACTTTCATAGAACATTGATCGTTAACTTTATAGAAATAAAGAGCACAATCGCGTTTACAAAAAAATACTTCTAAACATAAAAGTAAAATATACTTTCATAGGACATTGTTCCGTGCATTCTTACCAATAAGGATTGTCGACGTTACGTCGACGGAGCGAGTAGCCGAGTAAAGACTTTGGTAGAGTCCCCAAGCCTTGTTGGAAGAAAAAATACTTGCATAGAACATTGATTCGTAACCTAATATAAATAAGGAGCAGAATCGCGTCTAACGTAGTCAGAGCAAAATACTTTGAAGTCTTGCGAGTATTTCTGGTCGGCACTTGGTCGGCGTACTTGCAAGTAAATACCTAGTCTAAAAACCTGGTTGCGTAAATACGCACCTTCCCTATTGCATATAAATTCATAGGAACCAGTCGTGTCGCGGCGACAAGACGCCTGCAGTTGCCTCTCCTGCAGTCGGGTACGGAATGGCACCTTTATGATTATATTATTTCCGCGCATAGGATACATTAAATTATTTGAATTTTAATAATTTCCGTTTATTTTATTACTATGAAAAATTTACCCCAAATTAGTAGTTTTATTGTCTTAAATTTTGCAATTTTCTACGCCAAATGTTTCTTCTCCGACTTCCAAAAAGATGAAGGTTGTATGTTCGTCACGTATGTGTTTTTGTGTCCTCCGGTTACTCCGTCAATTGTGAACCGAATTTGAAAATTCTATTATTTTTTAAAGGGTATGCTCTCGAGGTGGTCCGGCGCGTGAGATTTTTATACAGGCGGTTCAGCTAGCCTAGTCGTGCTGACCCATAATCTGACGATTATCTGGATGGATTTTCTTAATATGAAAGTTTGAAAAAAAAAAAATCGTGTTGTTTTTTTTCAATCACTCAATGTGGCAAATAAAGTAGACGGCAAATAACATGCAAATAGAAAAAATACGAATTTTTCGAATGTTTCGATGTTAATCGTCTAGTTTGGAAAACACTAAACCTTGCACTAAACACTAGTTATTTATTGACAAGTTACGAGACACAAACAAACAACAGTACTTACGAACGCAAAACTGACAAATCTCTATACAAAACACGACTATTGAATAAGTTTCTAGACAGTGCGAACGCTAACAACAAATCTTTTTTTCAAATAATAAAAGAAAAATTTAATAAGTACGAAAAAAACGTTTTTTTTGTGTTTCTCTCCATAAATTTGAGGTTAGGTTGGAAATTCTTCTTTAATAAAGTTGAAAATATTTTGATTATCAACAACTTTTTTTCCGATAGGTGTAGCTTAGCCGCAAATCGTAAATATCATTATTCACCCCAAAACGACTACGTATATTTCCCTACCCATGCTTCCGGGACTTTTACCGAATTTTAATTTTTTTTCATTGACTTATAAAGTTATAATTTACGCAAAATTTTCCGACCAACCACATACCGATAATATTTTTCTCAATTTGATTGGCCCTGGACTGATACTATTTCTAACAAAGAGAAAATTTTAATAAGCTTCTTTCATCAAAACAAAATCAGTTCCACGAGCCGCGGCAAGCCGAGGCTACACGAGTGCTACCAATCCATACTCTCGTTCGTTTTATTCAGTTGCCCACTACGATTCGCGCCTCGCGTCCTTTGACTCCGGTCAAAAAACCAAGGCGAGGCCCCATCAGTATGTTATAAAGTACACTGTGATCCACACTATCGTGCTCGCTTCAATTCGTCTTGCCTTCTGAAGGAAGACTGTGAGTGGACCACAGAATACTATTTATTATGGTGTAGACCCGGGGTAAACATAATGTAAACAGAAAACTTCGTCTTTACGCGCGAAAAGTAAAGTCATAGACTCTATAGAGTAAAGACGCCGGCGAAATAAATGGTTTATGGTTGGCCAATTGCCAGAAGCGATGAACTGCAAGCAATAAAAATCTTCTATACTTCGTCAAATATCTGCGTAACATAGAAACAATTTATAGATAGATAGCAAAATAGATATCTATAGTAAGTAAATTTGAAATCATAAAAATATTTAAAAAAAAAACACTACTAGGAAGTATGACAACATTCCAAAGCAATGCTGCAAAACTATTAAAAAGTTAGTAAGACGCCATGACAGGTCACGTGATGTAAATTTTCGTCGGACATGCGCGATATCGCTGAATTTTTCAAGTGATTTTGAAATGGTGAGGGTTTTGTCTCGTAAAAATACTGTTTAAAATTAGTTATAGTGATCCTATTTAATTATTTCTGGTGTTAAATTACTTGTGTTTCGCGAACTGTGCGTGTGATCAGTTGATTAGTGTTGGTCGAGGAAGTTTTTGTTTCCAAAGGTCGTACCTATACATGGTAATGATGCCTTTTAATGATATTTTTGCGTCGAAATAGTTAACCAGTGCTTTGTTTTACTAGCGATCGAGTTACTTCAGGTAACAAACATGTATTTATAGTTTTACTTCTGTTATATTGTGAATTTGTGAGATTGCAACGGTCGTGAAACGGGTTTGCAAGATTTTACATGACAGTTGCTTTGTCAGACAGCTTGCAGATTTCGATATTCCTTGCGAGAATCCTTCGGTATTCTAGTTTTTATACGTTTTTAATTCATCAAAAACCTTCACCTGCACGATATTTGGATAAAAACTTCGTAATGAAGAAAAAATTGTGTCATCTTTTTTCGAGTTGCGAATTGTTAAAGCCAAGGGTATATCAAGCTAAATTTTAGCCAACAAGCCTCAATTGGAGATCGCCGATGACATCATAGGCTGTCGTACAATGTCGAGGAAAAGATTTAGCATGCAACTTTTATACATACAATCGAATTTTATTACAATAGTGAGCCAAGATACCTTCATGGAGCCTTCAATTATGTCATTGGGCCAATTAATTACGGTGCTAGTTCATTATGGACTTAAAACCTAGCCTTTTTTTGTCAAATTGAGTACTTAATTGGATTATTTTAAATAGGTCACTTGTGACTTTCTAAAAATGTTCTTCTATTGGTTTGTTTTACTGATGATAGTACAAGTTATTTTTTCAAAGGTATTAGGAATACCTTTCTAAGCTAAGCTAACTAACCTGTAAATAAGATTTTGTCACCATCATCATTTTCCCAGGCTTTTCCCAACTATGTTGGGGTCCAGTCTAACCAGAAGCAGCTGATACCAGTATTTTACATAGAGTAACTGCCTATCTGATCTCCACACATGATATCCCATAGCACGACTCAGTCAGTCGGTCAGTAGTAAATAACATATTGTATATTTCCTAAACTGAATACCCTTTACTCTTAAGTGCTAATTCTACCAACAAAACTAAACACGATCAGCATGTCTAAACTAACGTGACACTGACGGCTCTTGAATGCGGTTGAGACATACTGATCATGTTGAGTTTCATTGTTGAAATCCGTCCTAAGATAACCAAACATATCTGGTTGGCTACTACAATCACCTTAATAGATATTAGTGTTTCCAGTATTATGATATCAAGAATTTGTATTAACTTAATTTACCTATGTCACATGTAATGATGACATTAGAAAACTAAAATTATCATTGGTAAACATATGCTGTCTCATAGACATAGTTCTCTGCCTAGCCTCTTAGAGAACTATGGGGTGTATACAAGCTGTAACCAGACGTTTACGCTATCAATAGTGCCACGCTTAGCCATAATTACTTATTATATACCTAACCTTTGTCGGTTTCCAGTCTAACTGGATACCAATATTTTAAATGGAGCGACGACCTATCTGACTTCCACAACCCAGTTACTGGGTAAATAGTACCTACCCCTTGGTAAAACTGGTTGTCAGACTGATCAGGTTGGCAAGCACAACTGTCAAAGATCGATGAATGACAGCGAAGACTAATATATCACGCTTTTTGAGGCACTGAGGTATTTAATGTTATGGATGGTCACCCATCGACTGACAGACCTCAAAAAGCATAGTGTTACCTTTGATTGATCTGTGCAACTGCTATTAATTTATAAGTAAGCCAGGACTTTGAATGGAGTTAACAAAGATTGAACACAGGATCCCCCACACTTAGTTTTTGCAAACATAACTGTCATAGCAAAAGTTTAACTTAAATAATCACTCATGAACTTGAAACAGATAATTTTAAAACATTATTTATGTTTATATGTCTTACTTTTTTATCTAAATTTTGTTATCTGATATAGAAAGAATGTCATATTTTAGATAAAAAAGTTATTTCACTGTGTTTGCCATATGTGTAAGCTTAGTACTTTATTTATATGTAAACACAAGGTTTTATTGAAGCCATAGTTAGCTTTATAACATGTAGGTTGAGATAAATATTACTAAGCTAACCATGACCTTATGATGTGTGGCTAGGAAGTCTAAAGCATTTATTTCAATGAAACCATTTACAGGCATTTGAACAAAGATTTAAATCATAGATTTGACTTAATTGTAATAAGTCGCGCGGAAACGTGTCTAATACTGAGGAGAGAGGTTGTACAATAATAATGGCATTTCCATGATAATCAAGTCAACTCTCTGCGACATTGTGTAGATAAGGGCCCAAACATACGTTTAGTGCCTAAGAGGTGTCAAAACCAAATAGAAGCGCGACCATCTTTTGACGCGGCAGGGCCATTCTACGATTGAAAGCTTTGCATTTGAATTGACATCTTGTCAAGGAATCAGTCAGTGAAAAAGTGAAACCATTTACAGATTTGTCAAGAAATTAGTCAGTTATTCAGAAAGTTGAATGAAACTAGTTTCACATTCCATAGTGTAAAGTAGATCCCCTAGACAAATTTTTCAAAATACTGGTGACATTCTATTTGTGTTGATTGTATGAGAACAATGTAAAAAGATGGAAGTTACCATAGATGATAGCTGAATGAGATGTATGTAAAAAGAAACACACGTAAAGAGAGTGATTAATGTGAGTGTGCTTTGGAATGGGCAACTAGCTTCATCTTTCTAGTGACCGACTCCTTGACAATTCAAAAGTGCCTGTAATTGGTTTATTTGAAATAAATGCTTGGCTATTGTTGGCTTGGAATTTGAAAGCGAGACTAGCATGTGGACAATAATTATTGTGGAAACAAGCAAAGCACGTCGCGTACTCACAGCTAACTGGCTTCGCACCCACAGAGAGCACGTTCAAAAATCGCCTTGTTAGAAACACGCGGGAACCACATTCAATGCGATAAACCTTTTATGAACAGTAAAGACTTGTTGACCTTTTCAAAATGTAATTTCTATAGACGATACAATAAATTCCATGGTTGAATTCATTACATGCCTTCATAGAGGTTTCATTCAAGTTATTCATAGAACAAGTGACATGTTTTTTTATTATGATTCATTCATATTTAATAATCATATTACTTATGTCATCATTCAAAGTAACGGACAGGGTAGTAACACCTAAATATTTTTTTATTCTTTAAGTAAAATATAATCAATGTCTGCTTCTAAGGTAACCTTTAAAGAAACTGCTTACTCTACTATGCTCAAATTCTACTATGTCATAGACAAAAGTCTATAACATAGGTAATAGAATAATATTGTTTTTGCCCACATCACAAGTCTGGTTAAATGTGGGTATAGTTATTGGGGATTGTTCATTAATCACATGATGTTTTTAGCAACTTTTTAACCCTTTCCTCCCCACTGTTTCCCACTCCCTTACCCAAATTCACGTGTAATTTTTTGGTACTTACAAGTATCTTAAAAAAATCAGAATATTTTATTTTATACAGTATAATCGTTGCCTGGCAACGGCGAGTCAAGGTCACGCGCCGCTTTTCGGTTAAAAAATCGCACGTTCAACGAATAAATAAATACACGTGATATCTCACTACAACCCCCCCTTCTGATATTTATTTTCCTAACCTTAGGTATAACACCTCTACCTATCCCTCTGAGAAACACATGGGTGTTGTTAGCTTCAAAAAACCATCAAAAGGAACCATCTCAGACACTAATCTCCATGGTCCTCATATGGCCTGACTAAGATCATGTCCGGTCTTTAAAAGAGACTGACCTCTGAGTTTTTTTCTCAGAGTAATCAGGAAACAGTAATCTATAGTTTGAAAACATAATTTAATTTTGACATTATTTTAAAACTTTGAATCAATTTACAGACAAAAAAAAAAGTATAATTTTAGCCTTGAAAGTACCATTTTCAGGGTTAGACTGAGAATGGATTTATTTTTAAGGTCAAATATCAAATTCAGTCTCAACAGGTTAGGTTAGACGCCAATACCAACATACCAAGTTGGAAAAAAAGCTAAAATTAGATCCACGATAGCCTTACTCAAGGTTATAATGAAAATTTTACCCCATAAATTCTCAAGCACTACATAATATACAGTACAACTATTTTCTTCATGTCTCTCGGCAAACTTCGTGTTTCGTCAGTCGTCGGATTTCTGTCAGTTGCCCTTTGCACTTCATGCTTGTACGTATTGACTCCTACCGCTGCCCCCGCGTTGCCGTCAACCATAATTACCAAGTGCAAAGGGCAACTGACAGAAATCCGACGACTGACGAAACACGAAGTTTGCCGAGAGACATGAAGAAAATAGTTTTACTGTACTTTATTATTTCTTTCCCTTTCTGCCATCTTAATCACATACATAACATCACACCTGTAACCCCTGAAGACTTAGGCAGAGGTGTACCAGTACACCCACAGGCCACAGGGGTAGAGCCTATTGCCATCAAACCGGGCACAAATCCAGACTTCAGGCTGCTACAGACGAATTGCTGATGGAAAAATCAAAAAACATCATTATTGTCATAATTTTGCCATCATATTAATATATTTGGTGGGCAGTGTAGCACCATTCTGTCTACCTTTCCACCAGAGATGAGCGAGGATGCTTAGCGAGAGATGTGTGTGAAACTAACCAATAACAACGCTAGCTTATTGTTATTGGTTAGTTTCACACACATCCCTCACTACGCATCAGCGCTTATCTCTGGTGGAAACGCAGCTTTACCTATAGTGTTGTGGTTGTGGAGTGTGGATGGGCGACCATCTTTACATACCAAGACCCCTCCTAGCCCCGGAAACTTTGACAGTCATTACATGTCGTCATCAAACCCGAAAGTCTAACAAACAGTCTTACCAAGGGGTATCGTGTTACCCAGTAACTGTGTTGTGGAGGTCAGATAGGCAGTCGCTCTATGTAAAATACTGGTATTTAGCTCCATCCGGTTAGACTGGAAGTTGACCCTACCGTAGTTGGGAAAAGTCTTGGCAGATGATGATTTTCCTCCCTCGGAAAATGATGTCAGGAATGATCTCATTAATGTAAATATTATCATTTAGCTGTTAAACTATATTCCCTTATTTATTCATGATATCAGCTTGTGTTTATAAAGTGCTATTTTTTGATAACCTATGGGTTAATACTTAGTACTTACTTAAGTACTGACCTTAGGAATAAACAAATGACTAAAATAAAGCATGTTCAAATTCAAATAATCCACAATCTCTTTTTTTTTTTTTTTTTGAGGATGTGAAGTCATCAAATGACTTCTCCCGCTCTGGGCAGAGCGAGAGGGTGTGTCAGACTTTTACCGACTAAAACCCACCCGTGTTCCTTCCGTTGCCTGTGTGCCGGGGCCGCGATATCCCTTTCGGACAAACCCGCAATGGATTCAGGTCTATTTAAATCCTTGTTGCCAATTGATGTTATTTCCACTTAAACAAACATCAACTTTATGTAAGTGTAAATAAAGTTGATTTTAGACTGGTACTGTTGAAAATGTCATAAAATATATATGAAGTTGTAGCGCAAACTAAACCTTATGAGTACGCATTACAGTTGTTTTTCCTAAAACTTGTGTTCGTTTACATGTTTGGCAAATAATTTGCGAACGCACTATTAGCTCTGCCATCTACAGGATCAAAAGAAATTAGCTAGGGAAACTGCGCAGACGTAATGGGTAAAACAAAAAAGAAATTAATTTGATGGTTTTTTTTTCTTTTTGGGGTTCATCGACCGCAGTTAGTGCGTAGTAAATTGAAATACAGTAATGGCGCTCAGTAATCCGGCACCACAATTTTTTTTCGCCAATTATTGGAAACGCCGGATTATTGGATTTCTACAGGAAATGTCAGCTAGCTAGTAAGAAATAATTTGAACACAGATTTGCCAAGTAAAAAATCTTTAATAGTTTACGTAACAAATTATCCACCTACTCTCGAGTCGATTCGTGACAGGTGCTTAGGTAACTTGATGCTCATGTTTTACATGGAGCGACTGCCTATCTGACCTCCACAACCCAGTTACTGGGTAACACAATACCCCTTGATAAGACTGGTTGTCAGACTTTCGAGCTTCTGACGACCCGTAACGACTGTCCAAGATCCACGAATGACAGCCGGGACCAACGGCTTAACGTGCTTTCCGATGCACGGAGGAGTCTCGGTATGTGAAGGTGTGACGGCAAGCGTAGCTTAACCTGATGGATCGACCCGTGCGGCTGTCATTACTTAGCCACGAGCTCCTCCGAGCACATACTAGTAAATATGGTTATTACAAAAGATTATTTATTCAAGCATAGTTGATGGCAATACTCTCGCTCCCAATTACATGGGACTTAAACATAACTGGCGAAATGTAGGTGTACTATAGGTACATCTCTGCCGTACCATACTGGATAACAAAGCGTGATGTTATGTTATGTTATTCAAGCATAAAGTAGTTATAAGAATGTATGAAACATTGTTCATTGAAGCATGTCATTAGACTATCATAATACGTACCTACTAATAGTCACCTCAGGGAAAAAACATCTAAAAACACAGTGACCTGTAGCTCAGTCACTGCAACTTATTGACCTGATTAATAGTGTGTTGTGCTTGTGCATTCATTAAGTAAAACTAGCTAAGCTCGCTGCTCTACCTGCACGTAATTTTATGTTTTACAATAAATATTATTGACGTTTAAAATCCGCCATTTTGATTTTTTTACCAAACGGATCCTGTGACCATCATAGACGTAGATGAATCGATAAACACCTCAATCTGCCTAGACTTTTCTCAACTATGTTGGAGTCGGTTTCCAGTCAAACCAGATGCAGCAGAATTCCAGTATTTTACATGTAACGACTGCCTATCTGACCTCCACAACCCAGTTACTGGGTACGACGATTACGATACCCCTTGGTAACTGGTTGTCAGACTTTTGGGCTTCTGACTACCCGTAACGACTGTCAAAGATCTAGGAATGACGTTAGTCTCATTTCCTCCGAAATGTATGGGAAAAGTTTATTGCGATTTCTAACTTTTCTAGTACTCAAACCTCAGTTGGTTCAATAAAGTTTTTTGATTCTTATAAGAAAAAGGATCAGGAAAAAAAAAGTGAAAACGGCCTATTTTCTTGCTGACTGTATATTTTTTTCAATATCTGTGAATGCAATAAAAATGTCTCAAAAAGTTAAGGACAGTCTCCTGAGACCGTTTTCTTGTAGCGACATCGGTTAAGGTAGCTGTCCATACTGCCCCATCTCAAAAATCCATCCTGTATACACTACAACTTAAAGGCTCGTGCAGACTTGTTTTGTCAGAATTGTTTTGTTAGAGTCGCGTCGCGCCGATCTGCATAACGTTTAATTCTTCTTATACCATGAAAACACCACAAACAATATAGATACAATCTGTAATGTCAACATAGGAAGTACACAATAATAATTTTCTCACAATTATGAAATACTATGGGGATTTAAGAAAGCTTGTGAAAAAATTATGTGGAACGAAATTCTATTATATGTTAATTATTTTTAGGGTTCCTTAGGTGTTTTAGAGTTTAAGGTTTTTTTTGCAGTCAAACTCACAATACGCGACCGTAAATGTGGCACATCGAGTATGACTGCCTTATCAGTCGTCTGGGGTCGATTACCAGGTCGGGTGCTATTGGGTTTTTTTTTAAATCAGAAATTTCCCAGTAACAGTCCCGGGTCAGGATTTGTGCCCGGTAATCAAAATGGTGTATCGTCACAGATTTAATACAGATCGACACTTCGCAAAATCATTTAAATAAAAAGCGACTTGCTACGACACAATAAAGTGCAATTGAGGTCGCACAGCGATCAATCACCTACAAGTTATATTCCCCTAGAAGTTGCCTCTCTTTCTATCGCGTGACTCTTAGATCTTCTGACTACGTTACACTCACTGAATTGGCCCGACAAGACGGGCCCGCCGTTTACTTGTTGCTTCATACCTAAACTGCGGAGTGTACCATCTGTGGTATCGTGAACTTCGGATTTCTCGCATGTAGTCTCTCGGCTGTCGTTTTGGGCACGCCTTGGTTGCTTGGTGACTAGAGATGGGTCGTCGACGTATTTTCCGTTAACGAAACTAGACCGTCCAATTTCGTTCATCGACTAGTCGATTAACTAGTTGAATTCGTCGACTAGTTTACGCGTCAACTTGGATAAACTTTGCGACGAAGTCTACGGCGACGACGGCGGCGACGATGTAGGCAGTAGACTAGTCTCCCGCGTGCTGTAGGTACCTATTAATTTGAATTTCCCTTCATACTTTTCCGGGCTTAGGACTGGCTGAATACTGAATCACACACTGAACATCAAAAAATCAAAACAAGATGAACAAGTACATACAAACCGTTTTATCTCGCATCGTTCGACCAGTCCATCGCCTTTCTCTTTTGCACACGCGAAATTACCATAACGGCATCCTTTTCTTCACTAAACAATAATTTAATTCGACCTGTAAAAATATCAACTCCTTTGTTCTAGATTTAGAGTTCAAATTTGTTTGCTTGATTATTTTATTTCAATGGACGAATGCATTCGTATTACTCGACTAAGTTCTCGCGTCGTCGGTCGTCGCGTTACAAGTTTCATTTCAGTTTACTTAGGCGTCTACGGATTCAACTAGTTCATCGATTATCGGTAAACCGTCGATTCGTTCACAGTACGTCGACGGTCGAATTAACTAGTTCGTTGATTCAACGCCCATCACTATTGGTGACACCATAGTCTTCATTATGAACGATCGTCAGGCGATAGTCATCTGATACAGTAGTTATCTTTTAACTTGTACCTGCTTGATTGGTGTACAAGTATCTAATAATATCTACTCAACATCATACTCCATTTTTAACCGACTTCCAAAAAGTTGTGTATGTGTTTTTGTATGTATGTCCACCGATTTCTCCGTCAATTGTGGACCGATTTTGTAAATTCTTTTTTGTTTGAAAGGGTATGCTCTCAAGGTGGTCCCATATAAATTATATTAACTTTGCTTGGATATTTTCTGAGTAAGCTTCAATAATACGTATTTTTCCCACTTAGTATATGTGGATGATATTATTATGATGATAACTTCCTGTCACTGTTATTTACATACCAGGTCGGGTGCTACAGTAACAGTCCCGGGTCAGGATTTGTGCCCGGTAATCAAAATGGTGTATCGTCACAGATTTAATACAGATCGACACTTCGCAAAATCATTTAAATAAAAAGCGACTTGCTACGACACAATAAAGTGCAATTGAGGTCGCACAGCGATCAATCACCTACAAGTTATATTCCCCTAGAAGTTGCCTCTCTTTCTATCGCGTGACTCTTAGATCTTCTGACTACGTTACACTCACTGAATTGGCCCGACAAGACGGGCCCGCCGCGTACTTGTAGCTTCATACCTAAACTGCGGAGTGTCCCATCTGTGGTATCGTGTACTTCGGATTTCTCGCATGTAGTCTCTCGGCTGTCGTTTTGGGCACGCCTTGGTTGCTTGGTGACTAGAGATGGGTCGTCGACGTATTTTCCGTTAACGAAACTAGTTGAATTCGTCGACTAGTTTACGCGTCAACTTGGATAAACTTTGCGACGAAGTCTACGGCGACGACGGCGGCGACGATGTAGGCAGTAGACTAGTCTCCCGCGTGCTGTAGGTACCTATTAATTTGAATTTCCCTTCATACTTTTCCGGGCTTAGGACTGGCTGAATACTGAATCACACACTGAACATCAAAACAAGATGAACAAGTACATACAAACCGTTTTATCTCGCATCGTTCGACCAGTCCATCGCCTTTCTCTTTTGCACACGCGAAATTACCATAACGGCATCCTTTTCTTCACTAAACAATAATTTCATTCGACCTGTAAAAATATCAACTCCTTGTTCTAGATTTAGAGTTCAAATTTGTTTGCTTGGTTATTTTATTTCAATGGACGAATGAATTCGTATTACTCGACTACATTATCGGTAAACCGTCGATTCGTTCACAGTACGTCGACGGTCGAATTAACTAGTTCGTTGATTCAACGCCCATCACTATTGGTGACACCTTATAGTCTTCATTATGAACGATCGTCAGGCGATAGTCATCTGACACAGTAGTTATCTTTTAACTTGTACCTGCTTAATTGGTGTACAAGTATCGAATAATATCTACTCAACATCGTACTCCATTTTTAACCGACTTCCAAAAAGTTGTGTATGTGTTTTTGTTATGTCCACCGATTTCTCCGTCAATTGTGGACCGATTTTGAAAATTCTTTTTTTTTGTATGAAAGGGTATGCTCCCAAGTTGGTCACATGTAAATTTTATTAACTTTGATTGGATAGTTTTTGAGTAAGCATCAATAATACGTATTTTTCCCACTTAGTATATGTGGATGATATTATTATGATGATAACTTCCTGTCACTGTTATTTACATAGCAGGTAGTGGTATTCGAATTTGTGTGGGGTAGGTAACTAAAAATTGAAAAATAAAAACTTTTTTTTTTTTAGTTTTTTATAATATAAAATACAAAATTAGCTTACAGTATATGAACACGAAATCGCTTACTTATTAAAGGTTAAATGAAAGAGCAAGGTAAAGGAGCTCGTGGCTAAATAATAACAGCCGCATAGGTCGATTCATCAGTTTAAGAGGCTTGCCGGGGTTGGTCCGTGGATGGGTGACGATCTTTTCATGCCGAGACTCCTTCGTGCCTCGAAAAGCACGTTAAGCCGTTGGTCCCGGCTGTCATTCGTGCATCTTTGACAGTCGTTACGGGTCGTCAGAATTCCGAAAGTGTGACAACCAGTCTTACCAAGGGGTATCGTATTACCCAGTTACTGGGTTGTGGAGATCAGACAGGCAATCGCTCCATGTAAAATACTGGTACTCAGCTGCATCCGGTTAGATTGGAAGCCGACCCCAACATAGTTGTAGGGAGATTAATTGACAGCTCCACTATCACCTTTCCAGCTGGTTTATGGTTTTCATGGAACAATTTCTCAAATAATTTTTAGCCGATAAGAGAGAAGACCTCTTGAACAAAATCTTTTAAACAAAAAACATCGATTTTACACTCAAAAGTTCGCGTCGGATAGTGAACCCCTTGGTCAAAAATTTGCATGCCCATTGGCTGCCTGATGAGATGAAATGTAACCAATGAACACGCTACAGCGGTGTCTCATGATCTGATACATTACCTGGTTACAAAAGCATTTTGGCTGTTTCGCAAAATGCTTAATTGGGCATTTGGCGAAATTGACCCTAATGAACACGAAAAAAAAATTCTAAGTTCAACTTTCGGGTGTTATTTCTGCCACGCAAAGTGGATTTAATGCCATTCTGTATGCCCAAGAAGATAACTTGTCCAGTGTTTAATCTGCATGGTCCTCACATGATATGACCAAGATATTGTCTTTATTTTTTTGGGTGGGAAATTATCAAATAACTTCTCCCGCTCTGGGCGGAGCGGGAGGGCGTGTCAGACTCTTTCTGTCTAAAACCCACCCGTGTTCCTTCAGTTGCCTGTAAGTTGCCAGGGGCCACGGTATCTCTCTCCGTATCGGACTTTCCCGCGACCCTGGCAGGCATCGGTCATCGGCGCGCGTGGTACAACATGGTTCTCATATGGCCTGACCAAGATTATGTCTGGACTTTAAAAGAGATTGTGACCTCTGATTTTGTTTCGGTGATTTTTCTCAGTGTAGTCTGAAAAATACCGATCTCGTCTCATCTTGCAAATATTTTTTGACGTGTAAAAGTGTTTTTAAAACCAATTTACAAAATACTATAACATTGTTATTTATTACAAGAAAAAAATAATTGTACGGATAAGAATAACAATAATTTATTTGTGAAACATATGATACCATACAAAAATCTGACGGAACCACTCACGTCTGACCAACTCAATCTGTAAACGCTTGATCCATTGCTAATATTCTTGTTAACCCCAGCAATTTAACACTACTTACGGCGGTTACACAGAGTCCTTTTGCATCGAATAAAATCGCTAAACCTTTACCTTCCTTGCATAACTGCTAGTGTCGTGAATTCGCGATGCATACGCGCGTTTGTCAATCAATCTGCCCAATCTTTTCCCATCTATGTTTGGGTCGGCTTCCAGTCTAACAGGATGCAGCTAAATAGCATCATTTTACATTGAGCGACGGCCTATCTGACCTCCACAACCCAGTTACTGGGTAAATACCCCTTGGTAAGACTGGCTGTCAGATTTTTGGACTTCTACCTACCCGTAACGACTGTCAAAGATCTACGAATGACATATTAATTCACCGTCTGTAACCGCGTTTAGCAGTCCACACGCGATTTTGCTCGCGTTTTTAAGTATTTTTTCCTGCTTACTTTAGCATGTTTTAAAGCTACGTGAATGGGGCATTTCATTATCTGGAATTCGGCGAAGAACTCGAGCCATTTACATAACGTACGGTACTTATTGTGTGGCAGCGAAATACGTAATTAGATTAGGATTATTTTCACCTGAGTAGCTTTGTGGGGTGCTCCGCTTACCAGTACATGCTGCATCACATAAAAAAATCTTACCCATTACCTACTACAAAATTATAAATAATTATCTAACCGTGGAAACGTAGGTATTACATAACCTACTAGGTAGCAATCCATTTTTGCGTCGTATTTTTTTCTTTTTGCTTTTGTTTTTGTGTACCTTTATGGCCGAATAAATGCTCGTGCAGAACAGTGCGATGCTACTCGAACAATACAATTTTTAAGAAAACTTCATTGTATAACAATAACCGGTGTCGCGTCGCGCTAGTCTGTGCGAGCCTTGTACGGGGCATAAAGGAACACAATGTTCCAGAACCTCACCCAAAACTCAAGCATTACGTAAAACTCGGTTGAAGCCTCGTGCAGACTGGCGCGACGCGACTGCGCGGTGCAACTCAAAGAATACAATTTCAAACAAAACTTCATGGTAGAACGATTACCGGTGTCGTGTCGCGCCCCAGTCTGCACAAAGTTTATAGCCTTTTGATTGCTAGAAACTAGTTTTAAGTAATGAAGACTCAAGAGTCTTGAATGATGTTCTGTAATACGGAAATTAGTCTATGCTAGAATAACCACCATATTATAACGTTCCCACTGCTGGGGCACTGGCCTCCTCTTTTAGAGGGAGGTGTGGAGAGTCTGTGCTAAATATATCTATTTTCTTTCTTTAATGTCACACAAACAGATAGAGAAACTAAGTAATTTACTTTTCGGTACTTTCAAAATTCTATGTGATAGGATTCTTGCATAAAATATAAAATAAAATAATACCAGCCTGTTACTGTCCCACTGCAGGGCAAAGGCCTCTTCTCATACAGAGAAGGCACGAGCATTGATCACCACGCTTGCTTAAGACGGGTTAGTGATTTCAGACTTATATTAACTTATATAAGTCCAGGTTTCCTCACGATGTTTTTCCTTCACCGATGTCAGTAATGTCCAAGATAAACTCAGAAAGTACATATGGATTGAAAAAGTCACATTGGTGCTTGCACGGATTTGAACCCACAACCTCATACATGAGAGGCGAGGCCTTAACCACTCGGCCATCACGACACCCATAAAATATATTATATCGTAAATAAAAACAAAACCACAGGTGAAATTAAATGAAATGAAATAAAAAAATAAAAAAAGATATTAAAGTATAAAGTAAAATTATGATCTAGATTAATTACAATCGAGGCAAATTAAATTCTAACTGTAATGTAGACCTGCCTGATCTAGGTTTATGAAAACCTGTGTTTCAGCCGATCAATTTACATCAAACATTTAAAAATAAGACAACAATAGGTTTATTACTAAATTAAATTAAAAGAAGACATGATATTTTCAATGACTTAAAGAGCTATTTATTTGGGTATATTATTTTAAAACTAGATTATTTAAGATATGATTATGTTTAAATAAATTAACAAATAATATTAAAGTAAGAGTGGACACTATTATTAATTAGGTAAAGGAAGAGACTTATTATAGAGTAGCCAGATAGAGATATTATTTAAAAAATTGTTTATTCTGTAAATAGGATATCGATATATACAGTCCAGACATAATCTTGGTCAAGCCATATGAGAACCATGTAGATTAGTGTCTAAAATGGTATTTTGAGGAAAGAACCACACAGATTTGAGTGGACCTGTCCAGTCAGTGCAAGCATTTGTCAGTAATCGTGGAGCTCAACTCGACGAACAATACCAATAATAAGAAAGGACATTTGGGTAGGCCGCATAAACTGCTCGAACTGCCAGACCATCATTGAAACTAACTGAGAAAGAAAAAGTGTGGTAAGGTGCCAAAACAAATGCCTCTTCGCATATACAGAGGGAACGAGCGTTGAACACTACAGAAAACAAAAAAATACAATCTTTTATCGCGGTATCAACGCATTATGTAACAATAGTTTTAATTAAAATGTCAATAAAGGAGTGTAGGCGTCTGCTATTGACCCTGGAAGCAATGAAAGTGTTAATGAACGTTATACAAAAAATAACGTTCAGAAGTTATATTCTCAACTTGTATGGTATGCTCGCACGCCTTGACGCCGACTTCCAAAAAGGAGGAGGTTATATGTTCGTCACGTATGTTTTTTTTTTGTTATATATATGTATTTCCACCGGTTTCTCCGTCAATTATGAACCAAATTTGGAAAATTCTTTTTTTGTCTAAAAGGGATAATACTCTCAAGGTGGTTCCATATAAATTTTATTAATTTTGCTTGGATATTTTTTTGAGTTAGCTTCATAAATACGTATTTTTCCCACTATGTGGATGATATGATAAGTTCCTGTCACTGTTATTTACATTTTAGCAGTTAGGGGTATCTGAATTTGTGTGGGGTAGCTGTATCAAAGCTAAAAACTGAAAATAAAAAATGTACAAAAAAAAAACTTCCAGAAAAAAAAACACTACAAAGTGAAAACTAACTTTAATTTCTGAAGTCAATTTCTTTCAAATTTCGAAGAAAATTCTAAATCAAACACACCTACTTCCGCGTTGAGCTATTTTTGGTAGGGGGTAAACTTATAGACTCGTGTCACCGACGAGCCTGTGCTTTACTTCTTCAATCAATCGACCTAGCCTTTTCCCAGTTATATTGGGGTCGGCTTCCAGTCTAGCCGGATGCAGCTGAATACCTGTATTTTACATGGTTAAACTGCCTATCTGACCTCCGCAATCCAGTAACTGGGTAATACGATACCCCTTGGTAAGACTGGTTGTCATACTTTCGGGCTTCTGACAACCCGTAACGACTGTCAAAGATCCATGAATGACAGCCGGGACCAACGGCTTAATGTGCTTTTCGAGGCACGGAGGAGTCTCGGTATGTAAAGATGGTCACACATCCACAGACAACTCCGGCAAGCGTAGCTTGACCTGATGGATCGACTCGTGCGGCGAATGTATAATTATTTCGCGTGAAGTGGATCTTCTGTCGTTGTTATGTGATACAACTTGGCAAGTACCACTTGCTCATCATACAACAATGACTCATTTGTATATAAATTGTCGTTTAGAACAAATAAAATACAGCTGTTAAGCGCCTGGCTGAGGTCTGTTTGTAGCTGATGACTAATGGTAAGACAAGGGATTGGCAATCCTATTGCCGATGACGTAACATCCATTCTTGGACTACACTTTTATGTGAGCCCGTTTTGACCCACTGTAGGGCAAAGGACTCCTCTTTCCACCTCTCTTTATCCAGAACTAACAAGGACCAATCTGCTAAATTCGTCCAGCGGGGTAAAGGTTTGTGCGGACCAGCGCGACGCGACTCGAACAATACAATTTCTAAGAAAAATTCACGGTATAACAATAACCGGTGTCGCATCGCGCTAGTCTGCACAAAGCTTAATAGTGTAACACATATACAATGGCAATCGATCGTAATGCCTATTATTTAGCAGACGCGACGACAGCGCGCCGTGACTATTCACGGCAGAACAATTACGGGGTCGCATAGACAAGGCGCGCTTGTCTGCACGAGCCTTTATTTATGTTGCTGAGCAAACGTATTTTTCAAACCTTCATAGGTTGCATCACCCAGTAACTGGGTTGTAGAGGTCAGATAGTCGAAGTCGCTCCATGTAAAACACCGGTATTCAGCTGCATCCGGTTAGACCGGAAGTCGACCCCAACATAGTTGGGAAAAGGCTTGGCAGATGTTGATGAGCTTGTATCATAAAAACTCGCGCCACATAAAGCTTCGTGCAGACTAGCTCAACGCGACACCGGTTATTGTTATACCGTGAGGTTTACTTAGAAATTTTATTGCTCGACTCGCGTTGCGCTGGTCTGTACAAGCCTTAAAAGGCGCGAAGATTATGAATTTTCCATATTTCCTTCGGGTTGATTTAAAACAGCATCTTATGCACTGCATATCTTATAAATAGTGATTCATACACTATTACTCATTGCATACATACAGTTCCATCGAATGAAATCGTTTGATACAAAGAACGGTTGAAATAAATGTTGTATTTTATAAAGTTTATTATATCGAATACACTGGAAGATTCTGTTGTCATACCTCATGTAGGTATTCATGAAAACTTAAGGCGCAGATATATGCCAGTGACCTTGAGTGGTTAGTTTCCGTGTTCTGTACTGAGCTCACGTAACGCGTCGTACGTCCAGCCAGTAATAAGGCTCGCCCATCAAGGAGCGCTGTCCAAAATTAGACGCATTATTAATTTATTGTACATAAAACAAAAGATTTTTTTTATAAAACACGTATATCAATAATTAAAGGTAAAAATTTCAGAAAAATTCGTTTGATAGTTTGCGTGATTCTCAGTTTTTCATCCGCGTTAGGCATAACTTTACAAATTAATTTCACTATATACGCGGCGCACGCCAGTAAAGCTCCCAGTCAGGCTGATTTTTTCCGACATCTTCTACAATATTTCAGCCAATTTACATAAAACCTTAATGTATTTATACACAAAAACCTTCCAAAAATCACTCTATATATTTAAAAAAAAACGCATCAAAATCCGTTGCGTAGTTTTAAAGATCTAGGCATACATAGGTACAGACAGCGGGAAGCGACTTTGTACTTTTTACTCTGTAAAGAAGACTTAGTCATCGATATTGGTATCGCTGATTACTTACTACAATAGGTATGATGACAAAAAATTAGCAAATTTTTTTTTTTTAGTCCGTCTTGGAGATTATTAAAAAATATTGGACACGTATTTTTTATTTTTTTACGTAATCTAAAGATTACGGCGATACATTGAGTTAAAATCTGCCATGACGTCACGAGTATGTAGATTTTATACTTACTTGTGACGTAGCGACCCCCACTCCCCGACTTAAAATGCGTTATAACTAAGTATTTTTTTTATTAATATGATAAGCAAAAAATACGTGTCTATTTTTTTTTTATCTGACTGACGGACTAATTAGTTTTTTTTTTTTTTACCCAGGCATCATCCCTATTATCGGTATCGTATCGGGAAAATTATCTATCGTTACATCCGTAGTTTTAATCTAGGTACGCACTGAATGACCTATATTCTAGCTCAAGGACCCTCTAGATCAGCAACTAACACTGATAACCTCAACTCTGACGTAATGCGCAGGCAGAGCGTGATCAAGTAATTTTATCATTGACAGAACTATTAACCTGATATACGTCAAGAGATCAATTGGTCTTGTTCCGGCTGTTGCCGCTGTGAATCTTCGACAATAATCATCTAGGCCTGTATTTGATGAATGTGTTTTGCGATGCCTCCGCCACGCGATCTCTGTCCTAAACTTCCTTTTTTCAAAAATTCTAATTCAGAACGAAGTACTTTAAGCTCTATAATAATTCACACGGAAATCAAAACAAAACAACAATAAAGTACTTAGTTCTGAATTTAAATTATTAAGTATACACTATAAATCTAATAATCGATGGACATGGAAATTACTATTCGTATCTATTCGGAAATGCGATGATTCCCGAGGGACATTCAGAAAATAGTTGTACTGTACACACATTATGAATTGAAAAAAAACCGGCCAAGTGCGTGTCGGACCACGTACAATGAAGGGTTCCGTAGTTGGGATGAATATATCCCAAGAAAAAACTTAACATTGTAGTTAAAAAAACATGTTCTCCCATACGGAATGTATGGGAGATCGTGTTTTTCAAACTGCAAATTTAAGTTGGTCTATTATTACTCGTTACCCTGTAAAGCCTACTTAGCTGTGATAGTTTTCCTTTTAACTTCGTTATATAATGATTTTTTTCACAAATCCATGTACAACCATTTAGCCGACCGGGGAGACACTTGACTCTAGCATTTTAAAGATTAATATTTCGCAAACGGATTCTAGAATTGAAAAATGATTTTCACACACCCACGATATTTTTGAAAGACCTTTCTAACGACACCCCACACTATGGGATAGACGAGAAAAAAAAAACATCCCCACTTTACGTGTAGGCGAGGTACACAATTTTTTTTTTTTTTTTTTTTACCACTTTGTCGGCGTGATTAATATAATATGTATACCCATGCCAAATTACAGCTTTCTAGTAGTAACTGTCTCTGAGCTAAGCTGCGGACAGACAGACAGACGGAAAAGGTCCAAAAAATCTTGCCACATCAAACGTGCAAGTGTACTAGCTAGCAAAACTAAACCAGGAACTATACTCCCCCGTGTATTGGTTTGGCATATTTCATAGACAGACGGCAAATAAAATAGATCAAAGTGTTCTCTAAAATAGTTCTCGTAAATAATGAGTTACCTAGTTACTGGAGTGGGTTTATTTTTGGATGTTAGGCCGGTTGCAGTGGCGCGTTTGTATGGTCCATTTGAGCTGTTGATTAGAATACATATGCCTCATTTTCATTCAGCCCCTGCCACTGCTCCTCACGCTGCCGGCAATAATTTCCTAAATACTGCCGTACAGTTCGCGTCAAATAACTTTGCCGCTCTGAAGTTAGGTTGCGTATGCGCGCTGGAATGCGCGCCACTGTTTTATAAGGAAGATTGACTACTTCGTACTCATTTATAGCCTACTTCAGAGCGTCAAAGTTATTTGACGCGAACTGTAGCAGGATCGAGAGAAGTATCGTGTTTACATTCTCGTCCTGCCTACTTTCCTGCTCACTGCCGTGGAAGTGAGCAGAGTGTAAATGGGGTAATAAAGTTGTCTTTCTACAGAGATTTATGGCAGTTTTTAATTGAGCTCCTTAATTTTGAGTCGAGTTGCACCATTATTGACAAATGCGTGCACTGACTGGACAGGTCCACTCAATCTGTGTGGCTCTTTCCTCAAAAGACAATTTCAGGCACCAATCTACATGATCTGACCAAGATTATGTCTGGATTTTAAAAGAGACTGACCTCTGAGTTTCTTTAGGCCTTTCTTCTCAGAGTAATCAGATAGGAAACGCCGACATCATCTAGTTTTTTTTAAATATGATTGACGTGTAAAAGTATTTGTACAAAAAGTGTGATTTTTATTATTATTTATTTATTGATTTATTAAGAGTTTACAATATTCTTTTATTTAAAACTATGCCCCACAAAACCGTTTCTACGGCAGTGTGTATGAACTAGGAACAGATCATACAAATTCTTAAAGTGTTATAGTGCGAATGCTTACATATTACTTCATTTGTTTTTGCGTGTTAATGAAGCCTAATACGTTACCTGTGGTAATTTTGAACCAACTAGAAAAAGGAGTAGGCTCTCAATTCAGCTGTGCTTCTTCTTCCCAGCTAATGCACTAGGAAGTGGTGAAGGGTGGGCGTTTTGGGGGACTTTCTTATGTAATTTTGACGTTCGAAAAGTGCTGATTTTCAGCCTAGTTTCAATAAATGACTTTGTTTTTTTTTTGTGGTTTTGCGACTCCTAAGGGCCTAGGGAGCATTGGAGGCCTAGTGGTAACAGCCCCGATTTACACCCAGCATTGCTTTGTGTAAATAATTGCATCACCACTGCACTCAAAACGCTGAAGGAAAACATTGCGAGGAAACCTGCACTGGGCCCACGTGGTGGATTACAGCCCACTCCCTCTAGAAGAGAGGAGGGCTGTGTCCCAGTAGTGGGAACATTATAGGTTGATTATTTATATGAGCCTGCTTTTTTGAAGCCTCTTGTGTAGACAGCTTTAGTTATTTAGAAGCAAGACTACCAAGTGTATTATCGACTAGTACATTATTAAGATTAATGATGATTAACTCATTTGTTATAGTTTATTTTGGTTTCAAAAGATTAAGTAGACAGGGTTAAGTATAAATAATCGATGAGAGAATGGGATCGATCATGTCTGCCATAAGAATCTCAAAGCTACCTGCTCCGAAGTCTATTCAAATATAATAATGAGGTATGTGAAGGGGATTCCGAAAATTCCTTCACTTCTTCTCGGTGTGGTTAGTGACTAACCTAGTGTTAAGAGTTGCTGATGCTGAGACGCAGTTGACGCAGCACAGCACAGTACAGATTTTGCAGGGTAGGGTAGGCGAGGCAGACAAAGGCCACGAGCCTACTGCGACGCAGCTACACAGACACGTTCGCGTCCTAGTTAGTACAAACAATAGAAGGCTGTGCTGCGTTACCTGCGTCTCAGCAAAAAAACAAGTGACGACCTGCACGTGTCAGCAGCGTACGCAGCTATCAGTACGTTCATGCATTACAAAATCGGCTCTGCCATGCGCTAAGTAGACCTGCGTCACCTGCGTCACCTGCGTCTCAGCATACGCTTAGCCATTATGCCGCCCATTGGCCTTTGACTTGGCTAATGAGAACGGAATGTGGCATTCTTTCTCTAACCCCATTAGAGAAAGAATACCACGAAAGAGGCTACAGTGTTGCCGAGTGTCATGATAGGTTGCAGACGAAGTCGCGGGCAAAAGCTAGTTTTGTATTTGTTTTATGTCCAGCCTTCTGACATGGTCAAGGTCTCGGTTTGTGCCCCATTACCATCTAGCCTCTGTATCGTCCCACTTCAGGGCAAAATTCGTTCTTCTCCAGTGTCCACACACTTCTGTACTTAGCTACTAAGATTACTATTTAGTACCACCACTTAACCACTTATCGCATTAATTAGAAAACTAATGAATTCATATGATACGCCTCTCCCCCCTTCAGGGGCTGACATTGTGGAGCTAACAGTAAAGATAAGCATTCAAGTTAAATTTTTCGTTTATTTTCAATGTGCTATGGTCAAGCCAGCTACGGACGCCAGTCTTTTCGATAGGAGTCAATCTCGTGCCTTCATCTTCGCCTGGGTCTGACGAAATCTGCGTGTACTATAATAGACCTCTAGCTAACCCTTCTGAGTATATCTTGGACATTACTGACATCGGTGAAGAAAAAACATCGTGAGGAAACCTGGACTTATAGTTTATATAAGTCTGAAATCGCCAACCCGTCTTGAGCAAGCGTGGTGATCAATGCTCGTGCCTTCTGTGTATGAGAAGAGGCCTTTGCCCTGCAGTGGGACAGTAACAGGCTGGTATTATTAAAGCTTCAGGGAATATAGCCGCGGTGTTATATTATTTTATAAGGTACAGTTCAACTATTTTCTTTATGTCCCTCGGAAAACTTCGTGTTTCGTCAGTCGTCGGATTTCAATCAGTGCACTTGGTAATTATCGTTGACGGCAACGCGGGCGCAGCGGTAGGAGTCCTTACGTACAAGCACCAAGTGCAAAGGGCAACTGGTATAAATCCGACGACTGACGAAACACGAAGTTTGCCGATGGATATTAAGAAAATAGTTGTATCTACTGTCCACCAAAATGAATACAAAATCCTTTAGCAGAGTAGAAATTCTAAAAACACACAATCCTTACTTAAATACAGCAGCTTATAAAACATATTTCACAGAGTCTAAATCAAAATATTTGGATCGTGTCCAAGGAAATCCATACTTCCATACTAATACTTAAATGCGAAAGTGACTGTCTGTCTTTCTGTTATCTTTTCACGCCTTAACGGCTGCAGGGATCGGATGAAATTTGGCACACGATAGTCCAAGCCTATGAAAGATGATAGTGAAAAAAAAAACGACTTCCAAAAACAAACACTACAAAGTAAAAAATAACTTTAATTTCGGAAGTCGGTGTCTCTGGTTTAGAATTTTCTTTTTCTTTTTGTAGTGTTTGCTTTTAAGTCGGTTGTTTTATTTTGCATTTTTTAAATTTATTTTTCCTTATATATTTTATTGAATCTGACAAAAAAACTACCCAAGCAAAGCTAAGAAAAAAAATTAGGGACCAACAAGCAAGCTTCCACTTTTCCACTGAATTTTCTAAATCGTTCCACAATTGACGAAAATATCGATGAAAAAACATACAGACGAAAATAAAACCCTCCTTCTTTTTGGAAGTCGCTTAAAAAGTGGTTCAGATTCAGATAACTTTATTTGGTCAAACATGTGTGTTCATACAATACTGTGCATGCAAGTCGTTATAAAAGTACATGGAGTTGTGCTACATGTTTACCATATTGTCATGGTGTGCAAATATTAATAAAAAATTAGAATTTAAACAAAATAATAAAAACATTCATTAACATTGACATTGGCAATGCCGACATAAGTAAATAACTACGGACTGACTACGCAGATCACGACTAATAGAGAAGTATAAAAGAAAAAGACCACAAATAAATTGGAAACCGCGGGCAAAAGCTAGTGTATTCATAAAATATGCAGCAATGGATCGGGCGCATCTGCCATTGAGGGGTCGAATCTATTGGGACAAATATTTTGCTGTATACGCAGTCTATTTTGCTGGGGGATTTTGTTTGGCAGAAAAGAGAAAGGAGGTCAGATTGTGGTTGAAATATTTATGCTCAGCTGGATCCGAGTAGACTGGTGACTAGATAGTTGGGAAAAAGCAAGCATCATGATGGTATACGATCCAGCGAAAAATGTTTTGCTGTATCAATCAATTCGAGACAACCCATTCCTGAAAGGATCTCACCAAGTTTCGCAGCATTCAGATTTTCGCCTTCACATTAATTTTGTTTCCATAATACTTTAGAAATCAAGTAAAGCATTGTGCAGACTAGCGCGACGCAACACCGGTTATTGTTATACCGTGTATAAGTGTGTATAAGTTTTCTTAGAAATTGTATTATTCGAGTCGCGTCGCGCTGGTCTGCACGAGCCTTAAGCCGGTATCTATACATGAAAGAAAGAAAGAAAAAATAAGTTTATTTGTCACAGAAACACGTGCATACAAAAAAATAAAAACTCGAGCAGAACAAGAAAATTAAACACAATAGATTTCAAGACAATAACGAGCACAAAACAGAAATAGTCGGCAGCTGCTGGCACGTCATGACTGTGACAAGAAGGCTTCCACTCAGCATGATGCTGTGCTATGGAGACCCACAGCACAGCGCTGATTTTCAGTGGTTACCCGAAAAAGACGTACGGAAACCCAGTCAGGTTTAATGAATTATACATATGAAAATAAATAGGACTTATAATATAATGTTATATCATAAAACATGTTGCGGTTTACCGCAGAGGCTTACTGTTGCGAATTTGCGACTGTGTCTGCCTAAGTAGATTGTGTTTACTATGTCCGGCTCCTTAGATCGCGTTTTGTTTGTGATATAGGGAAATCTACAGCCATACTTAAAAATAAATTGCCGTTAGTAAATATTTAATAAGTAACTACAGATCGTGGAGACCTCATTTTTATAGTTTCTTTATGCATAATCAGCCCAATAATGTTCCCACTACTGGGACACAGTCTTTCTCTTTTAGAGAGGTAGTGGGCTGTAATCTATCACGCGAGCCCAGTGCGGGTTGGTAGATGTCACATGGCTTCGATTTTTTGGTTCTAGGACATTCTAGTTTCCTCATGATGTTTTCTTTCACCGTTTTGAGTTTCTTTATGTTTTACATGATTGGCTCAGTCTTCCCGGGATGTCAGTTTTCAGAATTGTTATGGGTTTTCGATTCGACACCAAAATCTCTAACTTGCAATTCGTCAATCGGCTGTATGGACCTCTGGACATCTTTTTAGACGATCAACGATCCTGCCATACCTTCTTTGTTTTCTCATTTATTTGTCCTCCAGACTGTATGTCGGCCATGGCGGCCAAAGTCAACGGAAACTAGCCTTCGACGCGAAGACAGGTGCACTCTCTCTTCCCTCACTCTCATAGTCCGTTGGGTCGGCAATCCGACACGAAAGGAGAGAGATCAGAAGCAGGACCAACGGTTTAACGTGCTTTCTTATGGCTTGGCCACGACCTTGCCCCTATCAGCGGTAGCTTAGCGCGGGAAGGCGAGCGATAAAAACAAATATATGAAAAGGTATGAAGCATGCCACGAGGCGACGCTCGCAGCGCCAAGTGCACGGGGGTATCACATCGCCAACTTCCAAACTCCGTGCTGTTAGGCTAAGAAACTCACAGAGTGATTTCCACCCGCGTCCGCAAATACTCGTACGAACAGATAGTACATGGAAATGTAGATACAGTCGAATCTCGTTAATTCGAAACTCGAGGGACTCTTAAAATATTTCGAATTATCGAATGTTTGAAATATCAAATGGTTCGAAATTTGTGAGAGAAAATTAATAAAACTTCGAATTACCAAGTATTGATCAATAATTATTCGATTAACTTCTTCTTTTCAGCAATCGTCAAACATTTATACTTTCTACGACTCATAATTAACACAAACTTTTACTCTGCATACCAACGAAAGACTAACAGTAACACAACTACACAAACCAATTCGTGCGGAAGTGTGAACTAAACTATTCATAACAAAAACAAAGGCTCGTGTATGTTGATACAAGTTTGAACTTGTCGCAAAATGTACTTACATTACAACCATTCGACCTCTTTCTCTCTGCAACTTTGAATTGTCGAGTGTTGGACGCCAATTAGTTCGAATTAACGCGTCGTTTTATTATATAGCAATGATTTTTTCGTTCGAATTACCAAGTGCATAAAAATGTATTGATTTAGTTCGAAATATAAAGAGATTTTGTAGGGCACTCGTGATAACTTTGAATTATAGAGAGGTTCGAATTATCGCAGGTTGGAATTAACGAGAGTCGACTGTAGTTCATTTCACGACGCGGTTTATGCCCGCGTCTTGCGCGATTGTTTGCGCTCACTTAGAAAATCGCGGACCCGGGAATTTAACCCAGGACCCACGCTCAGCAGTTGCGCTGCCCCGTTTGGTCTCGTGGTCATTTATGTTAATGAGTTATGTTATATTCAAAGTTTCATTTAACATACTCGTAAATTTTACATATTTTAGGTGGGTAGTCGGCTTCGATAATGGTTTATTTTTAAAAGTACATCTGGTAAGCAAAGGCTGCCCACGTTGAGGCCTGTTGTTTTTTTTTTGTTTTTTTTTTTGTCTTAAATTGTTTGTGAATTACTTTTGATCTTCTATTGAGCTCAAGATATGATTAGCATATATTTTTAAATAAGTAATTGATAGGCGATTGAAGTTTAATTGTTTTTCTTAGTCCCGCAGTCTTTAGCAATACAGTCATACATTTTGACGGTTTGACTTGTCAAGTGTTATTGTACGTAAATCAATCTTCGATTTCTTTTACTTCCGTTAAGCTCAGACCAAATAAAAAACCAAGTCATAGCGCTGCGAACAATACAGTGAAGCATGCCAAAACTACACCTCCGCTCTGAGCTTACACGCACACATTTACAATCAAACTACACCTCACTAAGTTGCACACATGTTTACGAAACCGGCCTCACGTCACTTTTAACAGCTTTTATCTCTTGGGTTTTTTAAGCGTTAGGTAGTAAAAATATATAGGATTTTCTCAGAGATCGGACACCGTGAAGGCGTGTATGCAAGAAGGAACAAAACATGGTGTACACGAACATCGAACACTTTGTTCGTATGTGCGGGTAACGAACATCAAACACTGTATTCGTTAAAAACGATCGTGGCGATCCAATTTCGTTGTTCTGTGTGGATGTATACGGTGTTCGGAGAAATTTGTGGCTACTTCACTGTCGATAACTTCCAACGGCAAATCCATTGCTAATAAAGAGTGCAGGGTGGTTAAGAGGCATGCGCAAAGGTAGCTCGCGGAATTCAAATTTTCTTTAGTTTTTTACATTTTAAAGGTCTATGTGAGGTTTTATGTTGATTAAAATATGATTCGCGACCGTAACCAATATGGCTTTACATAATTATAATCATTACAATCAGCAATACAACTCCATAAGTAAGCACAATCGTCAAATGTCATAATTTCATGAAATAGTCATTCAATGCGATTATATGAACTTGGAATTGTATTGATCGTTTCTATGATTATAATTCTATAAATAAACATCTGATACGGCCGCAAATCATATTTAGATCAACATACAACATGATGCTGACCTGCAAATTGCAAAAAACGTAAGATAATTTGAATTTCGCTGGCTACCATGACGCTTTCGCCTTAAGCGTGAACACAAGTCGAACTGTGTTCGTAAAAATTCAAAAATTCAAAATTCAAAAGTCATTTATTCAAACTAGGCTGAGAATCAGCACTTTTCGAACGTCAAAATTACATAAGACAGTCCCCCAAAACGCCCACCCTTCACCACTTCCTAGTGCATTAGCTGGGAAGAAGAAGTGGCGCAACAAACTCCCCAGCAGCACAGCTGTCTGTTCAGTTAGAAGAACAAAAAAATAAGATTCTATATAATAGTATTCAAAATAATTTAGATAATTTAGATTACGCAACACAAAACATAATTTAAATTATTAGCCATATGTTAGCTAGCACACGCCAATATACCACACAACATCATCGAGAACTATACTCAGGCAGAAATAAAAACTAAACGTAAACAGAACTTATCTAAATAAAAGCCTCCAGGCATAAAGGGCGTGCCCGCTTACATATAGTTGTAACAGGAAGTTATAAATGATAAACTAGGACCATCGAGATAAAATAAATAAAACAAACAGTTAATTACTAATAACAATAACTAATATGATCAATTGTCGAGGTCACTAGCTAACCACATATTGCAATACAACTCATTAGAAAGAACATTGTAATGAGTAGATTATGTCAACAATAAATTGAAATAAAATTAAAAATAGCTTGACTTATAAAGTCAAATAAAAAAATTAAAAAAATACAATTATATAAACTCATATAACTTGTCAGTAGGTAATCTGGAGAAAGAACATAAACATTGTCTTGAGTTAATCACAGCGACCAACTATTCTTATCATATCAAGGAGTTCGTGTTCGCTTTGCAAATTTACGTCAACGCAATCTTCGATGTTCGTGTTCGCCATGTCTTGTTCGTTCGTAAACGCCTGTATGTTTCAATACCTTTAAAAACCCCTTAATGTGGGTTAAATCTGCCTTTCTAATAAAACCAATGTTTTCGCTTTTTCCAGATCTTCAGCGAACAAAAGTGATGAGTGCCTAAACCTATCTGTGATTAACAGTGTTAGACAGAGTAAGAACTATAGCAGACAGTGTAGTGTGAGTGAGATGATATTATGTAGAACAGTTCCGTGTAATAATAGGGCAGACTTCGTCAAGTGAAAACAGCTGACACCTGGCAACGGTGAGTTTTAAGCTTAACACACACAGAAAGCTGGTGCGGTTCGGGACCCGCCGTACTCCCGTCCCGACCCGCGCCCGACCCGCACCTGCTTTGTGTGTTTGTTGAGCTGAAGAGTCTATAATAGATACCTCAAATTGCTTAGCATGGCCAGTGACGTCATGCCACATTTTAACTCAATGTATTGCCGTAATCTTTTGATTACGTAAAAACAGAAAAAACTCTTCTTATACTGTCCAATATTTTTTAATAATCGAAAACAAAAAAAATGATTAGTCGACATCACGATTGAGTGTCACTGTCATCAACGTAGGATGAATACAGTACTTTATTTCTTAAACGTGTTTCCCTCACCAGATGGCGCACTTCCCTCAACCGGCGAACCTGGAGGCGGCCTTGCCTCTCCTCAACCGGCCAGACCTGCGTCTCCGACAGCAGCTGGGCGAACAGCTGACCGCCCTCGTGTGTCGCGAGCCAGAGATCACGTACGACCTGGCCGGGCAGCTGCTCGACTCTATGGTCGCGTGGCTAAATGGCGGGAATTTTAAGGTGAGACATAGCTAAGACCTCGGAAAGTACGTAAGCCGTTTGCCCCGGCTGTCATTCGAAAATCAGAAGCCAGAAAGTCGGAGAACCAGTCTTACCAAGGAGTATTGTGTTAACAAGTAACTGGGTTGTGGAGGTCAGATAGGCAGTCGCTCCATGTAAAATACTGGCATTCAGCTGCATACGGTTAGACTGAATGCTGACCTCAATATTGTCGGGAAAAGGCTAGACAGATGATGATGACTATACTTGGTGCCAAAAGTAACTGATATAAAAGTAAACAAATGGATCAAACACAAAATATTACCTACCTGTGGATGCAAATTTATAGTGTCACTTTATTTAGGGCCTGGTTTCGAATACTTAAAAAAAAACGAAATCTAATTTTAAATCACCATAAGATAGAAGTTTTTTTCACTTGACAAGTGAGGTTAATTTTATAACCTCAATATTCATCGATGATTTTGCAATTACTTACTAATAGCGTTATTCTTATAGTATTGGAAAAACTAGTTGACACCTAAATACAGATGAATGTGTCACTAATTCCATTTAGAGACTGATTGCGCATAAACAGGGTTTGTTTACACTTTTATCAGATACTTTCGGAACACACCATAGTGTTCCTGCTCACCTCGTAGCCTCGTGCTCATATACAAGATCACTGCGTGCTCTCGATGTATCATACACACTCTGATTGCGTTCACATTACCGCTTCACACACGCTTCATTGCGTCCGGAGTCTTATTCTGAAGATGTTCGATGCGTTAATCTAACGACTTTCGTATCTTCTCCTTCGTAAAACTATGAAAATACCCTTCAAATATGCTGTATATTTTAATAGTTTTACGGGGCAAAAAATCTTCCTTTAAATACGCCTAGATATAATTGCCTTCTGGAATCAGGATCGTTTCAAAAGACCGATCATGACGTATTAATTTATTTAGTACCTAGTTCGGTTTATGATCGCTTCTTGTAACCATGCCCTGATTCAAGGCAAGATTCACAGTTTGACTTTACTCTTCCAATTACATAGTATGCGTCTCATACGAATGTGAACTTTAATATGTAGAAAATTAAGAAGGAAAGACAGAAAGAAAAAGTATTTATTGTGACTCGCACAGGAAAAACACAAAAACAAAGTAACAGTAACATATAAAGAAGGAAGTACTGTACGAAGCCAAAAGGCTCCTATCTCAGCATGATGCTGCGACATTTAAAAATCAGTAAAATGTCGCAGCGCTGGTAATCTGATAGGGCCCGCAGTGATGTCACGGATAGATACAGACAAATAAATATAATAAAAAATAAAAATAAAAAGGTGTGTGAAATACAATGAAGAGTGAAATATTATGTAATCCGCGTGTCTGCATCCGACGTAACATCAGTTACTTGTCTATGCCTTTAGTATCTGTGGTGTTCCATGGCATCGTGTTGACAAGTAAAGAGACGCAGACCGGCAGAAAATAATTATTTACATTACGGCTGTTTATTACTGCAATAATATAGTGAATAACTTAACTATAATGAACTAGCTTTGGCCGGCATGGATATTGGAAAATATCCTACGGGAACGTACTGCCGGGTTAAAAGTACCCTACATTGTTTGTTCACGGTGCTAACGGGACCTCAACGAGAACGATATGACGAAGCCGAAGTAGAGACAGTACTACGACGAACCGCGTAATATCGTTTCTCGTTGACGTCCCGTTCACGGTGCGGAGGACAAACTGTGTCCTCTGATTAAGTTCGATACTAGTTGGAATACCCCGTGAAATAATTCGACTCAAGAGTAGGTATATTTTTGGAAACTTAGTAAAATGAAGATTTCAGAAATGGCTCGCACACAACTAGAAATAAAAATTGTTTATTCTGCACAAATTAAACGCACCTTACAAAAAAAAAAGACAGTAAATACTCCTTTACAAATTAGCCATAAGCCTCCTATTCAAGATTTAAAACACACTTTCAAGATTGATAATCACGCCTGAGTCTACAAATTAGTCTTCTAAAGTTATAACGTAACTCCACCACATCATTTTTAAAGTTATCCATGTATTAGTTAACCAACGGTTAAACCACTTAACTATTCAATCAGAATAGTATCATGACCGTAGACCACATCGGACTAGTAACCAGTATGTAACAAACCGCGATGCGGTGCAGTACTAGTGCAATTGTAAAGCACGCGTGTGAAACGGGGTAGGCGGACATCTTGTATCAATAGTTTGAAGTGTATCAGTCTGTGGAATGGTGAAAGATTTTAGAAGGGAAGCTGGTGTAGAAATGTGAGTCAACAAATTCAAATTCAAAAGTCATTTATTCAAACTAGGCTGAGAATCAGCACTTTTCGAACGTCAAAATTACATAAGACAGTCCCCCGAAACGCCCACCCTTCACCACTTCCTAGTGCGTTAGCTGGGAAGAAGAAGTGGCGCAACAAACTCCCCAGCAGCACAGCTGTCTGTTCAGTTAGAAGAACAAAAAAAAAGATTCTATATAATAGTATTCAAAATAACACACTACGCAACACAGAACATAATTTAAATTATTAGCCATATGTTAGCTAGCACACGCTAATATACCAAACAAAATCATCGAGAACTAATACTCAGGCAGAAATAAAAACTAAACGTAAACAGAACTTATCTAAATAAAAGCGTCCAGGCATAAAGGGCGTGCCCGCTTACATATAGTTGTAACTGGAAGTTATAAATGAGAAACTAGGACCGTCGAGGTAAAATAAATAAAACAAACAGTTAATTACTAATAACAATAAATAATATGATCAATTATCGAGGTCACTAGCTAACCACATATTGCAATACAACAATAAATTAAAATGAAATTAAAATAGCTTGACTTATAAAGTCAAATAAAAAAAACAATTATATAAACTCATATAACTTGTCAGTAGGTAATCTGGAGAAAGAACATAAACATTGTCTTGCAACATTTGCCGAGCCTTGCTTGAACTGTGTTGGAGTCGGCTTCCAGCTGAATACCAGTATTTTACATGGAGCGACAGCCTATTCGATCTCTACAGCCCAGTTATTGGGTAATACGATACCCCTTGGTAAGACTGGTTGTCAGACTTTCGGGCTTCTGACGACCCGTAACGACTGTCAAAGATCCACGAATGAGAGCCGGGACCAACGGCTTAACTTGCTTTCCGAGACACGGAGGGGTCTTGATATGTAAAGATGGTCACCCATCCGCGTCAAGTACTAATGTACCTATATAAAATATTGTAAAACATTTTAAAAGAGTAACGGTGGAGTTTCTTGCCCATTCTTCTCCATACGAAAACTACATTTTGGAAGAGGCGACTAGAATCAATTATATTTTATTATGAATTTTGACGTTAAAAAGTGCCTTACAAGGGCGTATTTGAAATAAATGATTTGTCTTTCATCGCTACTCGTGGACGTCCTTCAACCCTGAGTCAGCATTTAACTAATATTGTTTCCTTTTTGCAGGTGGCGCAAAATGCCCTGGAGGTAATAACGGCGCTGGCGGAGCGCATGGGCCCCGACTTCTCACACTACGTGCCCGCTGTACTGCCGCATATTATTGACCGGTAAGGACTTGGCATAGTAAGAGTAGAACGCCAAAGAACGATACAAAGGGGGTGACTCAGACCCTAGAAAGGGGGTGACTCAGACCCTAGAAAGGGGGTGACTCAGACCCTAGAAAGGGTGTGACTCAGACCCTAGAAAGGGGGTGACTCAGACCCTAAAAAGAACTGGAGTAACGGCAAGAGGATGAATATAAGGACTTCTTAGTATGCTAATCTTAACCTTATGTGACCGACCGAAGGTTCGGTTTTGGCAAAAAAATCTAGTTCTGGCATCAGTTTCAGAAGATCTGCCGAACCTTCGGCCGCACCGAAACTCTGCGTTCGTGAATTATCGCGCGTCGTTCGGCTGACTTCGGGAGAGTTCGTGACTCGTGTTTCAACCGCTATTATCACAATTTTTTGTTCCAAGAGGTAGTTAACATGGTTTCCCAAAAAAAAAAAAAACAAGTGTTAATTGTTGTTATGTAAAAAATAAGCCCTATTTCAGTAAACAATAGATTTTGATCCATGTCTAAAAAAGTTTAGGTTTCGGTCCGAGTAGGTCCGAAAGTCCTATTTCGGTCGGACACTAATTATTATATCACTAGCTTTTGCTTTATAGATATTTCTCGACAGCATGTGAAGCCAAGTCAGAGGCCCACGTGCGGCATAAAAACTCTGACACCAGGTTAGTCAGTATCCACACGAAAAAGAAAGTAGACTAGCTTTCGCCCGCGTGAAGGTCGGAATCTATGCCACGGGAACGTACAACCGAGATAAATAGTATCCTATGTGTTAATCCAGGTTAGGAGGAGCTCGTGGCTAAGTAACAACAGCCGCACTGGTCGATCCATCAGGTTAAGCTACGCTTGCCGGGGTTGGTCAGTGGATGGGTGGCCATCTTTACATACCGAGACTCCTCCGTGCCTCGGAAAGCACGTTAAGCCGTTGGTCCCGGCTGTCATTCGTGGATCTTTGACAGTCGTTACGAGTCGTCAGGAGCCCGAAAGTCTGACACCAGTCTTACCAAGGGGTATCGTATTACCCAGTTACTGGGTTGTGGAGGTCAGATAGGCAGTCGCTCCATGTAAAATACTGGTATTCAGCTGCATCCGGTTAGACTGGAAGCCGACCCCAACATAGTTGGGAAAAGGCTAGGCAGATTGATTGTGTTAATCCAGGTTATAAGCTATCTGTGTGCCAAATTTCATCCAAATCCGTGCAGTAGTTTTTGCATGAAAGAGTAACAAACATCCATACATCCATCCATACTCATAAACTTTCGCGTTTATAATATTTGTAGGATTATATTTATAGGAGGTCCGATTAAAATGGATGGACAAATTTTAACACAGCGTTCAGTACATCTAACCAAAGATATCCAAGCAAAAAAAAACACTGATTAAATTGATTTTATTTTGACCTAAAATAATAAATGACATTGTGTAACTAACATTTTTAGTGTATTTTCGTCAGATGATTAATTTTTCTTGTGAGTATTTAATGCGTTTTTCTTATTATTATTTTTTACCATTTTTCTTATTTTGGTGGTCTAAAGAAAGACAATAAATTTATTTGACTCAGGTCTGAATGATTTCTAAAAGTTTGTCCATCTACTTTAATGGGACCTTATACATATATGTATTTTTACTAGCTGTTGCCCCGTGGTTTCAGCATCGAAGAAGTTCATATATATATATACCGTAAGGACTATTTCTGCTTGCAGCTCTCGGCCGCTATAGGACCGGGGCGGTAACAGATGTGATCATCATGTTCACGGGATTTCGTTTTCAAACTGCTTAAATATGAATTTCTTCGTAGTACAAACTGCAAATTGCTAAAAATTTAAACTCAAAACACAAACTAAAAAAAAAAAAAAACAAGTAAACCATTTACAGACACTTTTGAATTGTCAAGGAATCGGTCAGTCAGAAATATGAAGCAAGTTGCCCATTCCAAAGCGTAGTAGGTTAGGTACCTATGGAGAAGAACGGGCAAGAAACTCCACGGACACACTTTGAAATAAATTGTTACAAATATTGGTTACATCATTCATGTTGAAATTAAACATATGAGAATAATGTAGAAAGACGTGCACGTTAGAAGCGTCCGTAATAAAAAGATAAAACAAAGAACAATTCAAACATTTTAATCAGCCATGGCAGCTAAGAGTTGACCAGTCCCAACTGACGGCGCCCGTTCACGAACATGACGCTTGGATTAGCACAATTCAGCTCAACCATTTTGAAGGGAGCTAAATGATCCAACACACGCGCCACCATCAGTGAGACATCTGAGTGAGCATGACATACTCACAGCCGCCAGGGCACATTCAAGTCTACATGTAGCGTACCATAGACTCACAGTCGACCTTCCCGCTCTGCCTACACTTCATCGAACCGTAAACAACACGGCACTATAATAAACGACATGTCCTCGCACATCTTGAGACGCGAGACGGAAGTGACGTAACAGCACAATGGTCAATTAGGATGCACTCAACTGAAACTGTACAATAATAGCTTAACAATAATTTATGATTGCTGAAATGTTATATTTTATTAACAGATTCATTATGTTAACAGAACATTCTTCTTGACTCGTCTTGGAAGAAACGTTAAAATCCTAATTACATATCCTACTTCCTATTATAATATCATGTATGGATGTTTGTTACTCTTTCACGCAAAAACTACTGAACGGATTTGGATGAAATTTGGCAAACAGATAGTTTATAACATAGGATACTTTTTATCCCGATATTCTCACGGGATCGAGATTTATGCGGGTGAAACCGCGGGGCGCTGCTGGTTACATATAACATTGTAAATGCGAAAATGAGTTTGTTTGGTACGCTTTCACGCAAAAACGGCTGAACGGATTTGGATGAAATTTGCCACACAGATAGTTTATAACCTGGATTAACACATAGGTTCCTTTTTTATCTGGGTACTATGCTACGGCAGGTGAAGCCGCTGGCAAAAGCTAATAAATAATAAATGTCTCATATTGATTATTGCCCTTGTTCTGTAACAATTCTGTTTGTGCGTAGGTGTTAAAATAAACTCATGTTTCTCTAGATGAAACTCGGAAAATGCAAAATAACTCCTGTTTTTTAGGGTTCCGTACCTTAAGTGGAAAAAACGGAACCCTTATAGGATCACTTTGTTGTCCGTCTGTCTGTCAAGACCCTTTTTCTCAACGCGTGGAGGTATCAAGCTGAAATTCGTATCAAATACTCAGGTCTACTGTCCCTTGGAGCTGTGAAAAAATCAAATTTCTAAGGCAACACAATCAGCAATCAAAAGATACATTCGTTTATGCTGCAAATTTTCGACACTCTCAAGGGAATCAAAACCTACAGGGTACTTCCCGTGAACTCAGAATCTTGAAATTTGGTACGAAACAACGTCTTATAGCACAGATAAAGGAAAAATTGCGAAAAGCATTTTTTTTTTGTTACATCATATAATAAAAATATTTTTAGTACGGAACCCTAGGTGCGCGAGTCCGACTCGCACTTGGCCGATTTGTTTAAGAAGGCGTCATAATAATGTCCCTACTTAAAACTTTATTTACCTATTTCAGATTGGCTGACACAAAAGAGGCGGTCCGACACTCGGCACGCACGTGCGTGGCGTCTTTAGCGACCTCCCGCGCGGTCAACCCGCGCGCTCTGCTTGCGCGACTGTTGCCAGCGCTGCAGCACAAGGCGCCGCACGCCAGGGAGGAGGCGCTGCGCTGTATACAGGCGCTGTTAGAGCAGTGAGTAGAACATTATTACTTTTTGAGTGTAAAATAGTTAACAAAAATGAACTCTGCGGTAACAAAAAGGACATTTCTGGCAACAGTGGTGACATTTGTTGTAATAAAAAAGACATTAATAGTAACAAAAAGAACTTTCAATTGTATACATATATATACAGGACTAGTAATAAAATAGACATATATAACTGACTGCGTGATATTATAGGCAAGTATTGTTAAAATTTAAGTAGCAAAGTGTAACTTTTGGGAGCAAATTAAAACGCCTTGGTAACTAAATGGAACGTAATATCATGATATTTGGAAGTAGGTTTGTAAAAACACTTACACGTCAATGAATATTTTTTAAATTAGATGAAGTCGGCGTTTCCTATCTGATTAGTCTGAGAAAAAATGCCGAAACAAACTCAAACAAACAAAGGTGAAATGAAATGAAATTGTTTATTCTGTTATAATGATATCGGAATCACTTGCACGCCATATTAAAAATAAGCTAGATGAGTTCGGCGGTTCCTATCTGACTACTCTGAGAAGAAAGGCCGAAACAAACTCAGAGGTCACAGTCTCTTTTAAAGTCCAGACATAATTTTGGTCAGATCATGGGAAGACCATGTAGATTGGTGTCTGTAATGGTCTTTTGAGGAAATAACCACACAGATTGAGTGGACTTGTCCAGTCAGTGCAAGCATTTGTCAGTAATCGTGGAGCTCAACTTAGAACTTAAGGAGCTCAACGATTCGACGAACAATACCAAAGAAAGAACATTTGGGTAGGCCGCATAAATTACTCAAACTGCCAGACCATGACTAAAATGGTTTCAAAACAGAGCCATTCCATCTATGTCTCTTATGTGTACGTCTCGATTTATGACAAACAATAAAATAGTTATTTATGCTATAAGTGCGGAAGGTAGGTGATTTCCGACTAGTGGCAATTTTATTCACGAGCGAGCGAAGCGAGCGTGTGTATAAGTCTACACGAGTCGAAAATCATCTTACGCACGTGTATCATACAACGTTTTACTATGCATTGTGCGAGGAAATAAAAAAAAAAAACGAGCGAACCGTACGGCAGTCGCCTGTGATGTGTAACATCTAACATACCACGACGTATATAAATGATAAAAACAAAATTCATGACTGACTTTTGACTTTGACTTTTTTTATTTTGACCATCGTCATAATCATCGCCAAAAAAATCGCAAACAATAAAATCTCTGAGACGAGACGGGTTGACGACGGCCTCAAAAATTAAAAAAAAAAAACAGAAATGTAAAAAGCACTAGTGAAAAAAAGTGACACTTTCCGCACAAATTGACTGCTTGGAAAACGCTCTTTTCGAGCAAATGCATTGTAAAATTATAAAACAACTCTCTTTTCATTCTAGTCACGGCGCCAACGAGCTACAGCTGCGCGCGGCGGTTCCGAACCTCGCTGCGCTGGTCGGAGACCCGAGCAGCGGCGTCAGAGATGCCGCCATGCAGCTGCTGGTCGATGTGTATAGACATGTTGGTGAGTACATACCGAAACTCTTAACCCCTCTCACAAAAAATGTTAGTTAATACGATAAAATAACTCATAAGCGTTTAGAAATAATAAATAGAATCCAAATCGACCCAAACGCTACAAAAAAAAAAAAAAAACTTGAAAAATATTAAAGATAGACCCCCCTTTTAAAGTTAATTTTCGAAAAAAAAAACAAGAATATTCAAAAAAATACGGGCGGTCACATGCCCACATAGGCGACATTGTATATTCTGTGGTTTTGGTAATATAATGTAAAATATAAAATTGGCCGTTCATGATTTATTACTAAGTTAAACATTCATTGATAATAAACAAAAGGGTATTAGTAGTAGTGTTATTTTTTTGACAAGTTTTTCCAACTGAACAGACAGCAGTGCTGCTGGACAGTTTGTTGCGCCAGCACTAGGGAGTGGTGAAGGGTGGGCGTGCCGGGGGACTGTCTTATGTCATTTTGACGTTCGTAATGTGCCGATTCTCAGCCTAGTTTGAATAAATGACTTTTGAATTTTTGTTAGTTTAGGTAATATGACCATGATGGTACTTAGATCTATTTTGTATCTGATTACTATGGTCTTTTTCTATGCACGTGTTCCTGTGACAAATAAACCTATTTTTCTTTATTTCTTTCTAATACTAAATACTTGGAATACTCCAAGAACTTCAGACCAGAAGAGAAATCTATACTCACAAATAAATGAAATTGAAACGTCTGTGTGTAATATCAAAATGACAGCTTTTTACTTAATGCATGTGAAAGTATATGTATATAACATTAAAAAAAACAATTTAAAAAAATTGTCTCTGTCTGTTTGTCCCGAAACTACTAAACCGATTTTGACGGAACTTCCACTGGCAGATAGCTGATGTTTAAGGAGTAACTCAGGCTATTTTTATAAAAAGAAAAACAAATAGGATCCACGAGGGCAGCAGCTTTTTCTGACTAACTATAAATAACTTTTAAAGGAACCTAGCAGCTAAACCGCCATATTTTCTTTAATTTCCAGGTGAAAGATTAAGACAAGATTTGAAGAAGAAAGAGTTGTTACCGGCGCAGAAGTTCGCGCTACTCGAGCAGAAGTTTGACGAAGCGAGGGAAGCAGGACTTATGTTGTCTACTGGTGAGTAACATCCTCATCATTTCAACCGTAAGACGTCCACTGCTGGACATAGGCCTCCCTCAAGCACCGCCACTCAGTGTTTCTTTCAGGCAAAATTCTCCAGGTTTAAGAGATCTGGGGGGCCGCAGTAAATAAAGGAAACAAAGTAATATTTAAAATCAATTCCAATTATCTATACATATAAAATGCTTTGTCCTGAATGACTGACTGACGGATCAACGCACAGCCTAAACCGCTGATCGTAGAGACCTGAAACTTGGAGGGTGTGTTCTTTGTATGACGTAGGTATCCGATAAGTAAGGGTTTTCCGAAATTCTACCCCTAGGGGGTGAAAATGGGGGGGCAAAGTTTGTATGGGACAACGTGATTCCTTGAGTTAAACTTAAAACTTGGCACAAAAAGTACTAGGCTTGCATGAATTCACGATAGCATTCAATCATATATTATGCTACTAATAGGATTTGGATGAGGCAGATAGATAGTTTATAACCTGGATTAACACATAGGATACTTTTTATTCCGGTAGTACGTTTCCATGGGATAATTTCCGACTTCCACGCGAGTTAAGCGGGAAAAAGCTAGTTATTAATATTTTTATGAATAAAAGATGCTTTAAGCTGAACCAAAATTGTCAAAGTAACATTGTCACGAAGAATAATATTCTTTACAAAAATCTTATTCTTCGTGGCTATTTTCTTGCGTAAAAATCAACAACTATTTCAAGAAATTCTTTTTTTGGAGTCTCTCTCCTCTCATCATACAATGCATCAAAGTTTCAGGTAGCATTCTGTTGCATGCCTTATTTAGTATTCTGTTCATCGTACTAAACGATCTTTGGACGGAGGCAGTGGTTACGGGAATGACAGAAGGATTTCACAAAGTTTTTGTACACTGCGTGTGCAGTACTCAATTCCTGATTGGCTGATTGAGTGCCACGTCACGTCAATAAAGGGTTTCCAGCTCTAAAATGATACCAGGTTTAAATAATTTGCCAAATTGTAGGGATTTGCTTCGCGAATATACGTAAATCTTCTGTAGACGCGCGAAAGTAAGCGAGCGGCAACCTATTGCTATTGATTAAGTTCCAAACGCCCCGGTGGGGCAGTAAGGATACTAATTAATAGTACCTGAATGAAACACTGCCGCCACTTCGACCGGTAATGTGCTTCCCGCATCCAGCGGATTCCTGCGGCCTTCACAAGGTCATCGGTCCATCTTGTAGGAGGCCTTCCAACGCCACGTCTCCCGGTACGCGGTCGCCACTCCAGAAAATTTCATCGGCCATATGTTCTGCGAGCAATGTGCCCTGCCACTTAAGGCGAAAGCGTCAGTTGTATGTTGATCTAAATATAATTCGCGGCCATATCAAATATTTATTTATATAGAACTAGCTGCCCGCCCCGGCTTCGCTCGGGTAGCACTAAGTACTCATCTACGGCGCACCTATCTACACTACCTACCCTACTAAAACCGTATCCTATGTCCGTCTCCTGGTTCTAAGCTACCTCCCCACCTATTTTCAGCCAAATCGGTCCAGCTGGTCTTGAGTTATAAGTGGTGTAACTAACATGACTTTCTTTTCAACGACTCAGATGACCCCATAACCCTCCTCCAGGAAAGCAATAGGGCCACCAGTACAGTAAAGAAACTTACACACCGACACACGTTCCGACCTCGCCGCAGAGGTCCGCGACCGCGTCCCTCCCGAGTAAATGATACTCCCCCCCGACCCTTGCTCGTCGATGCGCCAGCCCGCGTCGAAGCTGAGCCCGTAGTCTTAAATTCCCCGAATAATAATAATCTATGTTTGATCCAGCCTGTCCCATCTTGCTGTCCTCCCCCCAGCGACGCCCTAAGCCGAGGTCCGTACCCCACAGGGGGTGCCCTTAGCGAGCGTTCGCCTAATTTTAATTAGTATAGTTTATGCCCCTGGCTGGAGGCTTTAAGTGTAGAAACTTAAGGCAACCACAGGACAGTCCGGTTAAGCAGCTACGACCTCCTCAGAGGTCAACTGCGAGATGCCAAATAGAAAAAAAAAATGACTTTCTTTTATATATATACGGCCTTACTAACAAAAAAAGTTAAACATTTGTTTAACAGTTGTATTGTTATACAATGTATGAGGTGTGAATAGGCGTTACACACTACCCTTACTAATAATCAGTGTTTAAACAATGAGTAGTTACCCACTGCTTGTGACAAAAACCACTGGCAACATTAGAAGGTGCGTTCTGAAATTGGTACTGCGTACTATCAGTGACATTTTTTCATTTGGGAAAACATTCATTACTTTGTACTTATAAGTTTGAAAAATGTAAATTTAATTAATTACGTTAATTTAATTTCCAAAACTATCGATGTTGCGCTATTTTGCAAATTATAAAAATAAATTATTGTTAATTCACTAATGAAGCATGCATTAGGTTAATACGTAACCGTAAAAGCTGTCAATCTTGAACGACAAAATATCTCAAAGCTAATCACAGAGTACTTTTTAATATAGGAAGCCAATTCAGTACGATTGAAATTATAAAATAGGGAAGGTGACAAAAAATTTTTTTTAGTCCGTCTTTGAGATTATAAAAAAATATTGGACACGTATTTTTTCTTTTCAAACTCAAACTCAAACTCAAAGCATTTATTTCAAATAAACCAATTACAGGTACTTTTGAATTGTCAAGGGGTCGGTCAGTCAGAAATATGAAGCTAGTTGCCCATTCCAACGCGTAGTAGGTTCCTATGGAGAAGAACGGGCAAGAAACTCCACGGACACTCTTTTCTTTACGTAATCGAAAGATTACGGCGATACATTGAGGTAAAATGTGCCATGACGTCACGAGTATGTAGATTTTATACGTACTAGTGACGTATCGACCCCCCACTCCCCAACTTAAAATGCTTTTTATCTAAGTAATTATTTATTAATATGATAAAGCAAAAAATACGTGTCTAATATTTTGTTATTATCTGACTGACAGACTAATTAGAATTTCATTTTTTTTACCCAGGCATCATACCTATTATGAAGATATTTTTTTTTCTACAATATTAAATTGCTGAAACGAATGCAATATATGAACGCTTGCATATACTTTGCTGAACCTATATTTCAACCGAATCTCATTTTATTGCTAACTTTTAGGATCATAACGATTTTTGTAACATTTTCTTTTTCTTGGTGCTTAACGTTACGTAACACTCAAGTGACCATTTTTACCCTAAAGGCGCTAAAAGTTATGTTATAGTTTTTGTCCTTGGTATAGTTTTAATTGCTTTTACTATAATACAATCGAGGGATTCCCCGTAAAACGTAAACGAAAAGGGTTGCCAATTTGGGAGTTTTAATTCCCTAAATTTTTATTAAAAAAAAGAAACAATGTTACGTAACGTCTTGTAAGAAAGACTCCCTCCCACCCCTGTAACGCATCGTAACGTTTTACGAGACCCCCCTCCCTCCCCAAATTGCGTTACGTAATACTTGAATGCTCCCTTATACGTTCGCTAAACGAGGTCCGAGGGCTGAATAACGGTTGTATAAATTCTCATTGTTTAGAGACATCTCCTACACCAGCACGCGTAGCATGACGCTTTCTATTTCTACGAAGAATAGACACAGCTCTTTCTATACAAACTGACATTTCGTTTTTCCATTTTTGACATCGCACCGTAGAAATCTTTCTACAATCTGTCATTTTGTCTTACGTTTCTAACAATCTTTGTCTAGGTCCTTTTATATGTAGACTATTTCAGAAGAAAGTTTTCTATCCCAAACTGTCAAAATCACACTGACAACTGACTTGTCTAAGGTAGTAAAGACAATTTGATTTTGTAATCGCCATGCTAAAGACAGTAGAAAACTTTCTAGTCGACGGCCACAAAGTATGTTGTATCTACAAAATCATGATTTTACAGAAGAACGTTTTGAATGCAAAATTGTGATAATTAATAGAAGAACAAAGCTATCTTCTCCTATTTTACATCATTTAGTTAATAGGGCATTACCAAGGAAATAGTTAAGGCCAATATTACTGTAATATTTTTTGTTCCAAAACACAGTACTTCGTCATTTTAAGAATAAATGTTGTGTGTGTTCAAACAAAAAAAAAGTCCTATGACAAAACAAAGAATTCTGAGTCGAATTATGTCAAAGAGTGCAGTTTCGTAAAAGTGCAGTTGACTCGTTCTACTTTGGTGACGTCGTACTGTCTACACGGAACGTCATTTTTATCTACTTTTCCGTCGATAAAAGGTTGCTCATGCTACGCGTGCTGATGTATATAACTGAAACGTCAAATATCGTTTATTAGTAAGGCTGATAGATTATAATCATACAAATCTTCAATACAACTCTCTTAAGTTCATATAAGGTGCCCTATAGAACAACTATTTCATAAAATCATGACATTTGAGGCCAACTCTAACTTAAGAAGTCGTATTGCTGATTCAAATGATTATAATCCTGTAAAGACATATTTTTTACAGTCGTGCGTTGTCTGTCTGTCGGTGAGTAAGTGAATGAATGAATGAATGAATCTAAGCTTTAATAGGAGCACTGGCGGCATGGGTTCGAACCTAGACAGGCGCTTTACTAGTTGTAAATTATTTCATCACCACTGCTCTCAAAACGGTGAAGGAAAACATTGTGAGGAAACCGGCATGTTCTTGAAACGAAAATTCGAAGACATGTGACATCTACCAACCCGCACTGGGATCTCGAAGAGAGAAGGCCTGTGGCCGAACACAACACTGAAGGGTGTGCGTTTTGGGGGACTGTCTTATGTAATTTTGACGTTCGAAAAGTGCTGATTCTCAGCCTAGTTTGAATAAATGACTTATTAATTTTGAATTTAAACAGTGGCCACATTATAGGCTTATATTGTTTATGCTAAGCTTTAATAAATATTATTTCCGTTCTACAGCCACTTCAGGAGCGGACGAGCCGGACTTCGTGTCCCGCACGGTGAAGCGCACCATGACGATACCCACGTCTTCGCGCTCAAGAGACGGAGACAGCTCCGGGGCGTCTACACCAGGTCTGTACTGATTGATTAGTAATCTAAGATTACATTCTACCCACACGCACTTCAGACAGGAATAGTTCCAGAACATTTGTACCAAAGTATTATAATAGGACCTATGAAATCAGCGTTTTGTATGGAGAATTTTAAAGAAGTTGCATTTTTCATACTAACATTTTCTTAATTTATATAATAACCATGAACACGAATGTTTTAAAACTTTTATGCACTAATGTTTAAAAACTAAGTTAACGAATATGCCACTTAGATTAAGCGACAACAATAAGTTTTGACTAAGTTAACACAAATAGTGGTCATTTCTGCTAACAAAATGAGGAGTTATTTTTAAGGTATTTTTTATGTTTATAAGACTATATAATAAGGTTTTTTTTTGCAATTGGTAGTTGTCTATGATGGTAATTATTCGATATAATACCAAGCAATTGATGAATATTTTAAATCATAGAAGTGACGAGGTTCTCTATTTGTGAGAAAAAAAAACGCCAATTTCATAGGTGGGGACCCAATACATAGTTTATTGATGTGTGATCTTTTCTCTCGCTTCCCTGCAATTCATAAATTACTAAAATGTAGCAAACTCTGCAATCTGTGAGACTTCGTGAAAAGGGACGGAAGTGTGTAACAGGAAGCCGAAGAAGCGCTCGCTATTTGATTTGACCAATGAACGCGCGCGGTGCTAGAGTTGGCCGTGGTACCAATCCATATTCCGAAAATATTTCATACAAATTAAATGTTAACATTTATCAATACTATCCCTCCCTACTTGACATTCTCACATAAAACCGTAACTCTTCTACCACTATTATTGCCATTTATAATAGGGATGATGACAATTTTTTTTTTGGCCATCTTGGATATTATTAAAAAATATTGGACACGTATTTTTTCTTTTTTTACGTAATCTAAAGATCACGGCGATACATTGAGGTAAAATGTGCCATGACGTCACGAGTATGTAGATTTTATACGTACTAGTGACGTAGCGACCCTCACTCCCCAACTTAAAATTCGTTTTATTTAAGTATTTTTTTATTAATATGATAAAGCAAAACATACGTGTCTAATATTTTTCTATTAACTGACTGATGGACTAATTAGAATTTCTTTTTTTTTTACCCAGGCATCATCCCTATTAAATTAAATTAAACTTTATTTCAGACTATGATCCATAATTTTGTTAATATTAACATAATAAATACTAACTCACAAAACCTTTCTCTCACCATGTTCCACCGGGCTATCAATAACCAATAACCACGCATCACTGATCACCAATCATAGCGTGCGAGGCGCCGAAGCGGACGGTTCCTGGGTTATACAGCCTGCCGTCAGCCAATCGGAAGCCGCCGCCGCCTGCTAAGTTAACTAGTGCTGGTAGTGGTAAGTGTTGCCATTAAATTATTAATTTTCTGCCCATTTGGTACTAAATTGTCATGTTTCTTGAATAATTTCATACAATAGTACAAGGATCTTTTGGCGCTCGACTGACGTTGACAATCGGCGCTGTTCGAACCCGTCCATGGCGTCGTCCGTGTCGTGATCGGTGAACAGAATGTTGCCATTTTAAATATTATATTTATATAAACATTTACAATATTATCTTTATTGTATGAAAACCAGCGCTGGGGCTCTGTCTCGCATAGGGTCGCAGCATTATTAAAAGAGTAACCGTGGAGTTTCTTGCCGGCTCTTCTCCATAGGAAACGGCCAATTGGAACCGTGCACCTAGCTTCTGACGTTTCATAAGTGTCCTTGCAGGTTTATGTGAAATAAAATATTTTTAATTTTATGCTGGGCGAAAATATGCGCCACATCCACGCAAAAGCGCGGAGAAACAAATATAATATCATGTCGCTTGAAAATTAAAAGTCATTTTTATATAAGTTCAAAAATATTTAGTCGGATCGCTAGGATATCTACAAACAGAACTAAAATATAAAATAACAATACTACACCATGTATTCCCTGTTCCAGAACAGTCGATGTTTGTTACAATAGTTGGCGCGTTGTCACAAACATTGGTCAAACAATCATAATATTTGCTAATTGATTTATATTTACTATTTAATTCTGTTTTTATTTTATGAAAAACACTTAAAACTTACCGAAAAAAACATTCCTTCCAAAATCTTGGTGTTACGGTGGTTATTTACAAATTTTTTGAACGCGTACTGCGGCATTTTGACGTCTTCACGTTGGCTACGATTGGACCATACTAATTTGAAATAAGACCACAACCGAACCTGTGCTCTTATTTTTCGTTCCGTTTTTGAAGCGCTTACCGGGAATCTAGTGCATTATTGATCGAAGGATGTGGCGCATATTTTCCCCCAACTTGTTCTTTTTTGTTTTGTTGTTCTTTGCGTCATGTTTACCGCAAAAAAACGTTTAATAAACGTCTAACATTTGTGCAATTGCTTTGTTAAATGTATTGAAAAACAAAGATGGCGGTGTTAGTTCCGATTTTGGCCACGCGCCAAATGATCCTTGTACATAGTTAAAAATCTGTTTTAATTTCTTCTTGTAAAATGCCATGTTTCTTATAAAATTATGTTTGTTTTGATATCCAAAACAGTTTCTTTCAAGTAGCCAGAAAAATTCAAACTTTTGTATGTTTTTTTTTGCAAATTGCAGCTCTGTTATCTAGTGCTAACATATCGCGGTCGATCGGCGTTTCAAAATATGATACTTCATAGATTTATAGATTCGCAAAATATGGCCGCGATCTGGACGCACCATCACTTCTAATGTTAATCAAAATATGTCCGCGATCTGGTCGCACCAGCACTTCATATGTTAATCAAAATATGACCGCGATCTGGTCGCACCAGCACTTCATATGTTAATCAAAATATGACCGCGATCTGGTCGCACCAGCACTTCATATGTTAATCAAAATATGTCCGCGATCTGGTCGCACCAGCACTTCATATGTTAATCAAAATATGTCCGCGATCTGGTCGCACCATCACGCCTTGATGTTAATCAAAATATGTCCGCGATCTGGTCGCACCAGCACTTCATATGTTAATCAAAATATGTCCGCGATCTGGTCGCACCAGCACTTCATATGTTAATCAAAATATGTCCGCGATCTGGTCGCACCATCACGCCTTGATGTTAATCAAAATATGACCGCGATCTGGTCGCACCAGCACTTCATATGTTAATCAAAATATGTCCGCGATCTGGTCGCACCATCACGTCTAATGTTAATCAAAATATAGCCGCGATCTGGTCGCACCATCACGTCTAATGTTAATCAAAATATGGCCGCGATCTGGTCGCACCATCACGTCTAATGTTAATCAAAATATGGCCGCGATCTGGTCGCACCATCACGTCTAATGTTAATCAAAATATGGCCGCGATCTGGTCGCACCATCACGTCTAATGTTAATCAAAATATGGCCGCGATCTGGTCGCACCATCACGTCTAATGTTAATCAAAATATGGCCGCGATCTGGTCGCACCATCACGTCTAATGTTAATCAAAATATGGCCGCGATCTGGTCGCACCATCACGTCTAATGTTAATCAAAATATGGCCGCGATCTGGTCGCACCATCACGTCTAATGTTAATCAAAATATGGCCGCGATCTGGTCGCACCATCACGTCTAATGTTAATCAAAATATGGCCGCGATCTGGACGCACTCTGGTCTCCAGGCTTTGGTCAACTACTATTTAACAATCAGATCACTTTACGGAAATTTAGATGCATACGTCATTGTAGTTTACGTTCCAGAAACCAGGTGTTAATGTAGCGAATGTCGAGGTCTTGACATGATCAATAATTAAATTACAGATTACCGGTTTTTTAATAGGCCCGAGCTAACTTTAATTACATTTCCACAGTATCAAGCGGCATAAGCACGTCGGGGCCGGGCGAGGCGGGCGCGGTGTCGTCGGAAGCCTTCGAGGCCGCCTTCCTGTCGTCGGCGCCGGCCGCCGTGTACGGGCCGCGCGGCCTGGACGACCTGTGCCGCCACGCCGCCGCGCTGCTGGGCGACCGCGGCGCCGACTGGGAGAAGAGGGTGGATGCTGTGAGTATTGCATAACATAACACATACATAGGCATATGTGTATAACGGCGAAGTGCAATTCAGACCAAATAAGAATTTACGATCACATTAATCATACTAGCAATTCACACACTGTAGGTACACGACGCATATATTCGGAACGCGCGACAGTTTCGAATCGGGTTCACTGCTTGACCGCCACCGACGAACTCTGCTTAGCTCCGACCGGTCCGAGCGTTACGTTGTAGACTCTGTTGATTAGTCGAATCAGTGACGTATTTCCGACGTGTATTAAGTACACGCAAGCAAGTATTGTAGAAGTGATAGCCTAGTTCTGTGACCGTCAGACAGCCAAGTCATAGGTCTCGAGTTCGAACCCAAGGCAGGCTCCTCTGACTTGTCGGATTCATGTGCGTATTGTATAAGAGATATTTCTCGACGGCATGTGAAGCCAAGTCAGAGGCCCATGGGTGGCATAAAACCTCTAACACTAAGTTAGTCACTAACCACAAGTTAGTCATAACTGAAGGAAATTTGGGTGCATTTCTTAGGCACCCAAATGTTTGTCAGTTATGTATAAGTCCGCTGTACTAAGAGATGAGGCTATTGCCATCAACGGTCGATGGTTCACTAATCTAGACTCCGGACTGCTCCGAAACTCAATAATTGAAAAACCTAATAAACGCAATGTCAAATTCACGAACTCACAGATAAACGCAAAAATACTATGATAACAATTGCCCAACTCAGGACTTACAAGCAGATTTTCTGATCATGCTTTCAGTTTTGTAATATCCATATTTAAAAGAGTGTTCTTGGAGTTTCTTGCCCGTTCTTCTCCATAGAGATCTACGTTTTGGAATGGGCAACTAGCTTCATCTTTGTGACTTGACAATTTAAAAGTGCCTGTTAATGGTTTGATTGAAATAAATGTTTTGAATTTTGAGATACTTGAAATTAACACACTCTTTCACATATTATCCATCTGCCCAGCATTTTTCCAACTTTGTTGGTGTCGGCTTCCAGTCGAACCGGCAGCTGAGTACCAGTATTTTACAACCCAGTTACTGGGTAACACGAAACCGCTTGGTAGACTGGTTGTCAGACTTTCGGGCTTCTGACGACCGGTAACAACTGTCAAAGATCTACAAATGACAGCCGGGACCAACAGCTTAACCTGCTTTCCGAGGCACGGAGGGGTGTTGGTATGTAAAGATGGTCACCCATTCACGGACCAACCACCAACCAACGGCAAGCGTTGCTGTTACTTAGCCACAAGCCCCTCTCTCAACACTCTTATGTGGAAGAGTTGTCATGGTGGCACTTCACATCGCTATTCGTGTTCGGGTATTGTTCTTATTTGTCCAAATACGACGACGTGAAGCTACTCTATTCGCCTATCTTTCTTAATATATTAATATTATTAATATATATAAATTACGCGTCACGTTGTTTGTCCGCGATGGACTCCTAAACTACTTAACCGATTTTAATCAAATTTGCACACCGTGTGCAGTTTGATCTAACTTAAAAGATAATATAGGGTAGGTAGGTTAGGTAGGATTTTTTATATTTGATTGATTGCGGAACAAAGTTCGCCGGGTCAGCTAGTATATTATATAATATTGATAGCCTATATATTTCGCCTAATACACGAACATTCGCATCCGCCGGTTGTCGATTTTTGGTCACATATTGGATTGCGAATATACCGAATGAGTTCGTTTACCGTCCACACATGGCTTGCTCAGTAGAGTGCGGTGTTTTATGTACGCTTAACATGTATTGTAGAAGTGGGAAAAATGTAAAAAAAAAAACGATTGGAACATTTGCATCTGGATCACTGAAATGATCCTAATCATTGATATGTATCATTTGGATCATTTAAATCATCGACTCAATCAACGAAAAACTGTGAGAGGAGTGATACATCTCATTTGGTATCTCTTTCTGACTTAAATAGATTGTAATGTGTCACCCGCTCACTCGCGACTCGCGAGTCAGTTCAGTAGTACTGACTAAAGTAATGTAACTCACCGTCTCAGTCTTTCTCTCGCTCATTGCTGCTCGGTCGCCTCGCAAGCGACGGTCGCCCGGGAAGAGCACAGAGGCAAAGTAATGATTCAGATTCAAATGATGCGTTTGAAACGTTGTTACTGAACCAATCTTTTGGAACACTTCGTAAAGAGTTACACACGACTAATGTATTGGTAATGAATACAGAGGAAATAATAAGTCGCTGCTGCCGTCAACACGTCGCATCTTTGCGTTCAGATTAGCAAAAAGCTAGCAAAAATATTCTTGAATGTTCGGCATTGGCTTGGCTGTTCATGACTATGTGTGGACGGTGTGTTCGAGCTATTCGGACTTCTACACTATATAGCCGAATAAAACACAGTAAAAAACGCGAATATCGAATAGCGATGTGTAGTGCTGCCATCACAGATACCAATTTTTCTCCTTATTCTCACGAAAATCTTTCAATTTTATTAACATCGTTCTAATCTTTGTTTCTTTACAGTTGAAAAAAATTCGTTCGCTCCTCACGGCGAACGCTCACCAGACGTACCCGGCAGAGTTCGCGGCCCATCTCAAGGAGCTGTCCGTGCCCTTCCTAGTCGTCATCAAAGATCTGAGGAGTCAGGTAAACAAACGTGTACTAAATGTTTACGTAAACTCACGCCTTCTTCCCATGGGGGTAAGCAGAAACTGTAGAACGCCAACTGCTATGCTCCTTACTTCTAATTGGTGATGTTCTTCAGAAAGGTCAGGTGCGTATAGTTTAACCGCGACCCCTGTTCCGCGCTTTAGGTATGTGCCGGTCACGGGGGGGGCTGACTGCTCATTTGTCAACGCTCACGGCGCGCGGCGTCCCGCCCGCCGCTCATTCGTCAACGCTGGCCCCGCCTCGCCGCGCATCCCTATGGCGCGGTACAGTGGTCCCGGTCAAACTATAGTACTTGCATCCGGCGTGCTATATGACCAGATGTATTAATGTAAACCAAGCAAAAGAAGTATCTTTCTAATATAATATCTTTCAAATATCCATACATATCACCGAGATTCTCAATTGTAAAGTTGACAATATGTAACCTGAGAAATTCTAACTAATATAATAAATTGGAAAGTAAGTTTGTTTGTTACGCGAAAATTACGATACAATTTGGCACATGGCTAGATCAAGACCAGGGTAGGATAGGATACTTTTTATCCACATATTTTCATGGGATCGAGACTTATTCGGGCGAAATCGGCGGGGCGCAGCTAGTCATATTAACTGACCAAGTTCGGCCAAGTAATGTGTATAAATACCTAACTTTCTATGTATTATTCTCAGGTGGTCCGCGAAGCATGTATCACGATCGCCCACATGTCGAAGGTGCTCAGGAACAAAATCGAACAGTTCAGCCTGTACATTATGCAGGAGCTCATCAATCTCATACAGAATGCTGCCAAGGTAAGAAATATTAACCAACTTCTTTTTTTCGTGGCGCTTCGTTCTCCGTCTCACTTACAGATATACCGTAAGTGAGAACGAGAGCGAAGTGCCCGTAACGATAGCCATGACCAATAATTAACCAACCAAGCGATCAATAATTAACTAACGGAGCAATAATTAACCAACCAACCTATAATTAACCAACCAACCAATAATTAACCAAGCGATCAATAATTAACCAACCAACCTATAATTAACCGACTAATTCGTCAAGACCAGTGGTCGGCAAACCGAGGCTCGTGAGCCGCATGTGGCTCTTTGGCTTAAAGAGTGCAGCTCTGCGAGCGTAGATACGCGCGGGATCGGGGTTCTTGCTGACTGACCGACCCCTTGACAATTCAAAAGTGCCTGTAATTGGTTTATTTGAAATAAATGCTTTGAGTTTGAGTTATTTGATACTGAATCCATTACGTCTGCTACATTAGGGATGTTGAATGGGAAACAAATTAAAAACTATTTAGTCCATCAGTCAGATAATAAAAAAATATTAGACACGTATTTTTTGCTTTATCATATTAATAAAATATGATTTAGATAAAACGCAGTAAAGTTGGGGCGTGGGCAGGCTACGTCACAACTCAGTATAAAATCTGCCGGACAGTGACGTCATGCCACATTTTTAACGCATTGCCTACTCAATGTATTGCCGTAATCTTTTGACTACGTAAAAAAAGAAAAAATACGTGTCCAATATTTTTTAATAATATGACTATGTAGTTAGCTAAAAATGTAACTTCAATGCAGCCCCGGATCTAGTTTTTTTTTTAAGCGGTGTAAAATCTGCCCTCTGCCGCCGTCCGCCAATCCTTAAAGGGGGATGCTCTAAGGAAGCCCACGTAATACAAATTTATCTGAATTAAAATTTTGGCAGCAACATAATTCTTCAAAATCGATTGATAACGCGCCAACCCAACAGGTGCGCCAAACCTGTTGTAAAAAAGACAGAAATAAAAGATTATGCTCTGCGCGTCTCATTTATTGCAAAGTCGCGGTGAACTGGGTGGTGTACTTGTCTGCTACGGTTGAATTTGTCGCTCCCTGAAGTTGGCGCCCGGAACACGGCCCCAGTTTACTGGGGCGCTTTATTTGAGAGTAAACCACGCTCTAACTTAGGCTATTTAAAAAAAAATAATTAGGGTCCACGCGGGCAAAGTCAAAGTCAAATAATTTATTTTAATTAGGCACATAAAAGGCACTTTTGAACGTAATTTTTACAAAAAATATAATTGATTCTAGTCGCCCCTTCCGAAAGGTAGTTTTTCGTATGGAGAAGAATGGGCAATAAACTCCACCGTTACAAATCCGCCGGCATCAACTAGTATAACATAAATAACCAACATCTCCGTCACCAGGTGATATCGTCAGCGGGCACCATCTGCGTGCGCTACATCGTGTCGTACGTGCACTCGCCGCGCCTGCTGCCCGTCATCATGACCAACCTCACCACCAACAAGTCCAAGGAGATCCGCTCTACGCTCAGGTAACGATTTAAAACAATACCAGCCTATTATATATTTTACACAAAGTGCCTGTCAGTTTTGGAATCTACGAGCTACAACTCATAAGTCGCGGCCGTTTCCACGCATGGTCTAAAAAATGAAGGACTGGCATTTCGGGAGTAACACATGCTTACGTCACTATCCAGTTGCCACTTTATTGCAAAAAAACACGAATTAAGGAAAGATATTCAGTCACCATTCTGTAAAAAAATATATACAAAGCATTTAAATTGTCGTTTCGTGTGTCTAATCAAACGAAACAATTAAATTTAAACAGAAACCAACGTAATTGTTAATTAAAACCTCATTGTTTTATCGGATTCGCACAGGTAATAAAGGTGGTTGGGGAGTTATTTTTACAAACTTCTGGTAACACAGATGTGATGACGTAGACATGTGTCGCCCACGTGACCACTGTGTCTCGGAATGCCATACCTGGCGAAGTATATTACTATATCATATTTCTACTTGGCCACTGCTCTCACTGGCTACTGGCATCTTTATCTTTACATAGTATAAAATGAAGTCGCTTCCGCTGTCTGTTCGCTTAGATCTATTAGACTACTCAACGGATTTTAATGCAGTTTCAGCAATAGAGAGTGATTCAAGAGGAAGGTTTATGTGTATAACACATATCCGTACAAAGCCGGGGCGGGTCCCTAGTGGGCTATAAATTAAACATTCATTGTCATATGACATCTCCGTGTGCTGGATGTTGTCCCGCTCCCTCTCACAGAGAAGACTGAGTGACAGGAGCGAGAACATTATATGATAGTATATATGTGATATTAACCTACATATTTCCTTGTCCACAGTGAAGTCCTAGTACTAATGCTCGAAAAATGGCCGGCGCAAACTATAGAGAAACAACAAACGGCCGTGCGGGACGCTATCAGACGGGCGTGCGTCGATGCCGATAGTACCTGTCGGACTTACGGCAGGAGGTAAGTTGTGTCAGGGAATATTGCCAAGTGCTGGCACAGATTACTGTATTAATATGTACCAGTACTTGGCAATATTCTTGGTAATATGAAACATTCAGCTGATAACTAAGGGTTAAGGGGGAAAGGGTTTATATCAAAGATTTAAATCGTAGATGTGCCCTCACCGTACTACGTCGCGCGAAAAAGTGCCCATAGTGAGAAGAGTGACTTCGCACAATAATAATGGCGTTTCCATGACAACCAAGTCAAGTGTCTGCGATATTGTGTGTCAGAGGTGTCAAAACGAAACAGAAACGCGACCATCTTTTAACACGGCAGGGCAAATCTACGATTGAAATCTTTGGTTTATATTGAGTTAATATGTAAATTCACCAAATCTCACCCTGAGATGTTTGAAAAACTGGGAGATAAATGTAAGTTCAAAACTAGATATCCTAATAGATTAATTATTCCTAGAATTAAAACGCAACTATATGGGCGGAGTTGCTATCGTTTGTGTATTCAGATTTACAACAAGATTCCTAACCAAATCAAAGAACTTCCAATGGCCCGCTTCAGAAGGGCTTTACGCAATTGGTTAATTGGGAATTCTTTCTATACTATAAAATAATTCCTTCAGTTTAAATTTAAATAAATCTAATTGTATACCAAAAATATGCATGTCATTATGCTGTGATTAAATATGTTAAGCTAGTGTTATACTACCATTGTAAGAACTTTTGTAACAATATTCTACCTGTAAATAAATATTTGACTTTGACTATAACTTTGACACGTGTGAGTTAAAAAGATGGCGCTCTATATCAAATCAATACAAATAATATATTTGCATAATACATGTTAAAAAGGTGTTAAAAGATGTAAAAGGTACATTGTATTATAACCGAACCTGCCTATAATTTCGTTATATTTTCAGAGCATATGCTGCCTACAAACGTCACTTCCCCGACGATGCCGAACAACTGTTCGCTCGGCTCGACTCGGCCGCGCAGAAGCAGATAGAGCGAGAGAGAAATATCGGAAGCGTTGATAGTCTTCATCATGTTGGCACTGGTAAGATCCATCTTCTACCTATCCTAAAAGCGAAAGCGCTAGGGTCGCGCGCGAAATTCAAATTTTCTTTCGTTTTTAGGGCTCCGTACCCGAACGGAACCCTATTACTAAGTCTCCATAGCAGTGATAGCCTAGTGGTGTGACCGTCGGACTGCTAAGTCATAGGTCTCGAGTTCGAACCCAAGGCACGCCTGAGAGATATTTCTCGACGTCATGTGAAGCCAAGTCAGAGGCCCATGAGCGGCTTTAAAACTCTGACACCAAGTTAGTCACTAACCAGACGAAAAGAAGAAGAAGCTTCCACTGTCCGTTCGTCTGTCTGTCAGCGGGCTGTATCTCATGAACCGTAATAGATACACAGTTAAAATATTCACAGATTGTGTATTTCTATTGCTGCTATTACAACTAATAAAAAAAAATGTACAAGAAACGTGTATTTCTCGGTGTTTTTTTTTTTTTGCTTGATCTCTATTAGGCAGGTTTTTTTTCTCCTGTTATCTACAGTCCAGTCCAGTCTAGTCTTTCTTGTGATAAACTGGTGGAGTCTTCGTGTGAGATTGTTTGAAAACATTGAAAAACAAAAAATGGTTCAGTACTAAGTACCGCAGTTTAAGGACACCGTAGCAGGTCTCTCATGGCCGATTCCTATACATTACGGACCGTTATTGGTTAAAAATTAAGAGTTGCATCTTTACCAATAATGAAGCAAAGACCTATTAGCTTCGCATAGTAGACCCTCCCATGAGGAAGCAGCTATCACATGTGAAATTTGCTTACGTGTTTGGTAATAAAAAATGTTACCATTGGTAAGATAAACGATTCGTTTTGGTTTATAGGAACCGAACATCAGTCAGTCTGACAGCTTTAACTGTTGCCTGCCTCATATTACAAAAATAATATTATTTGTATTGTTTCAGAGAGGAGAGCTATCACAAGTCCTAGGAGTCCGTCGACCAGTGTATCAGGTCAGTAAATAGAATAAATGATACACTCGCTTAGCATGACTTCAATAGAAACAGGTTTTATCGACGGAAGAATAGATAAAATGGCAGATAAACAATCACAATCGGTAATTTCGTCTATTTTTCCGTCGATAAAACCCGTTTTTATTGTGGTAATGTTAAACGTACTGGAGGATATAACCATTCCTGTTTATGGTCCTTCGAGCCGGATTCTTTCTTTGTAATAAATTGTATGTATATCTTACTAAACCACCAACATATTCTTGCACGCTGCCTGGATGTCGGTAACTATACACAGCATCGACTGAGAACCTGGTGTCGGGCGTGAGTCGCACGGGCTCGCTGCGCAGGCGCCGCGCCTCGCAGGAGCGGCCTCCCGTGTCGCACATACCCGTCGCTATGAGGGGCGACGGTGAGGGTATAAAAATAACTAGATAATATGATGAAACTCTCGTTTTATTGGAAGAAAGAATCGCCAGATCTCTCTCGAAACGTCTGGCAACACGAGAATGATTTTTGTGGGACGGTGCTAACGTTTTGATTATAATCAAGAGGCTTGCGAACAGTCAAACTTACTCAAGCCAAAAGCGTCAGGGTACCCCGCGATATTGAAATATTCGTAAATATTTTGGAATTCGGAAATCAGTATTAAGATGTATGTTGATATAAATATGATTCGCGGTCGTAGTAAATATTTATTTATAGAGTTATAATTATAAAAATCATCAATGTAACTTTCTAAGTTTATATTACCCTACTGAATGACTATTTCAAGAAATCGTGACGTTTGAGGCAAATTCTACTTTTTGTCCAACTTGTGTTTAATAATGGTCATCCTACAATAACAATCAATGTCGAAATTAGAACAATTGAATGAATTGCCAATTTGCCTTAGGCATTTTGCAAAACCGCCAGCGTTTGTACACGGACGGCGCCGTTTGCAAAATGACGAATCATACAATCTGCTTGATACATGTTTTTTTTTTTTTATGAATGTTTAGTAATCACTGGATACATGAAGTGGGCGGTGGGTTATTATCATTACTCCCCTTTTGTTATTCCAGACCGCTCCCCCGCCAACGTGACCGCCCGCTCGGTGTCGGCGCTGGACGCGGCCGCGGCGCAGCGTGCGCGCGCCCGCGCGCTGTACTCGCACATGAGCCGCAACAAGATCCCGCCCACTGCCAGCTTGCGTGAGTGCTTTGTGTATTTGTGGGGGGAGAAGGGTGTGGGGGTAGTGGTTCAAATGACTGGACAATAACTTGACTCAAAAGTAAAGCATTGAAATGTGACATTTATGGTTATCTGAAATGACGGATATAGAAGCAGTGGCCTCAGTCCAAATTCGAGTATTTTTTTAACTATGAATGTAATTATGTTCGTCTTGTCAATGGCTACTCATTTATATAAAATGTTTTAATAAAAATGGCTTCAGTATTTGTAAATCCACATAAAAAAAACTATATATAGATATTATACAAAAAATGTGTTTAAATAAAATCTGTTCTGAAATCCTGTTCGTTAGTAAACGCATCACTTCAGAACGGCTAGACCGATTCGGCAAATATTTATTTTAACATGTTCGTTATAGTCCGAATCAGGTTCCTAAAGATTTTTTTTTTAAACATCTGAGAAAAAAAATACTGAAAGGGATTTTTTTCTATAGATTTAAATTTTGACAGGACAACGTCTGTCACGTTGGCGTTAGTCCTTACTAATATTATAAATGCGAAAGTAAATTCGTTACGCTAAAACGGCTGAACAGATTTGGATGAAATTTGGCACACGGGTAGACCATGACCATCTATCTAATTACGCAACACATTTTCGTAAACGATTACGACTAATCTGTTTCATTTTGACAGATCAACAACATTCATTGCGTTATTTACGTTGTTGAACAGAATTTATTTCGAACTTATGAAGCAATGGATTAGCAATTTGTTTCAAAATGATTCAGATTCTGTTGATCGTGTATTACGCAATTAGGGTACTGGAATAGGACATAGGACTTTTTATCCCGATATTCCCACGGCATCGAGACTTACGCAGGTGAAACCGCGGTATGCAGCTAGTAGAAAATAAATAAAGATCATACAATGCTTTACTTTGAGTCTAGTTGGTGTTAAGTTGTTTTAGTGTACGACGGTCATTAGAATGGAAATTATCGGCTGGCTGAAAGAAATCGTGTTAAAACTCTTCGCCACTGACATTACATTCATGTTTTTAAAACGTGTCATACAGTGTTTTTTTAAACAAGGATCTCTCTGGTAGCCACACTGATCTATTTTTGCACAGATCACAAAAAAAATATACATACTAGTAGTTTGCAGCTCTAAAGCCTAGCGCATTCTTAGGCCAGACTGTTTTTCGAAATCTGTTCGTGGCTTTAGAGATCTCTGTCTAAAATAATTACTATACAGGGTGTTATGGAAAGGTAAAATAACTAGGGGATGGAAACACTCATAACTGTTAACAATTATTACTCTGGAAGCTACTCAACTGCAGAAAAAGGGAGGTATGTGGTATTACAGCATGAGGGTTATCCATTATACATCCAACTAAACCCTTCACTCTACATTTTTAACCTACTGCAAAAAGAGGTTGTGTTTAACTTTGATTTTTCGCTAAATATGTACAAAAATTGGGTTGCTATGTTAATAAGGGCGTAAATATGCTTGTGCTAGGAGCTAGGTGTCATCGCAATTAGAGCAATATTTGTTAAATCTATTATTTTTTGTTCTAACTCATGTCATTTTGACGTCGGTTAGACCTGTAAAGGATACCCCACAGAGAAGCGAATTTGAGTATGAACCGTCAGTTGATGCGAAATGGGTTAAATGCTTTGACAAGGTGTGTGCAATAAACAAGGAACACATGTCAAATTCAAAATATTTTATTTCACATAAACCTACATGGGCACTTATGAAACGTCAGAAGCTAGGTGCACGGTTCCAATTGGTCGTTTCCTATGGAGAAGAGCCGGCAAGAAACTCCAGGGTTACTCTTTTATGTTTCAAATCAGTGTAAAAAGTATGAGAGTACAGTGTAGGCCATCAACAAGTACCAGGTACTTATGCATGCATTGTCCACATTGCTTACTGCCGATTGTTTACTACCGATGTACCGTGCCTTTGGAATGCGAGGCGAGGCGGGGGGCAGCGTTCACGAATGAGTGCCGATACGCCGTGAGCGTTGACGAATGAGCGGCCTGAACTGCCCCACCGTCTCGCCGCGCACATACCTAAGGCGCGTTACAGCGGTCGGGAGGTCAAACTATACGTATGCATCATTGGTAATGACATAGGCGCATGCGTCGAGCACAAGTTAAAATAAACTCGTGTAATTACAACAATATAACACGCGTCTATTTCCCAAAGAGTTAGGTAGACCTACCCGGCACGAATCCAGAATCCGGGCTTCAGCAGTTCTTCGTTTAGTATAGAACAAGTATTATAGTCCTCCACACCGTATTTCGGCCACGGCGGCCAATCTCAACGGAGACCAGCCTTCGGCGCGGGAGATATTAAAGTGCACAAGTGTGTGCGCAGACACAGGTGCACTCTCTCTTCCCTCACTCTCATAGTCCGATGGAACGACTAGCTTAATAAGTCAAGCAAATCTGGGTGATCGTGTATATAATATTTTATGTCTTTAAATGTACACCCACGATTAATACATACAACGTTTTATAATAAAAAAAACATCGCGAATGAATGAATGAGATTCACATTTTCGTGGGGTATCTTTTAACATTTAATAAAAACGCTGTAGCCGCTCAAACTAACACAATAACAACAATTCTAATGAGTTCTGTTTTTATCTTTCATTGTATATATTTAACAAATTAATATTTTACAAAAGAAAATGGTGTTTCAAATCAACAATATTATTATAACATGTTTCGTCAAAGAAAAAAACACCTTACATTCCATATGAAAAAGGTTTATATTCAAAAAAATATAAAATGTTCCTTATACTTCAACGGAATTCAAAAACATTACTCTTTTACTCATTCTCATCCTACATTTTAATTTAAAAAAATTACCATTCACATCATATTTTTCATTTTTATTTTATTTTCAAAATCTCAAAGAAAACATACTGAGTAAAGTTTTTGAATTTCAGCGGACCCACAGTATGACCGTGAAGAAGATATAAGTGAATGAGCGAACAACGAAGAATGTATATTAGATAATATATAATTATAAATACAAGTGTACATGTAGAGGGATCATTATAAATAATAAATAAATAATTATAAATAAGCTTAACTTTAATTTATGCTATGCCGAAGAAGGAGATGTTTCACAACCAGGTATTTTAATTCGTATATTATTATTTTATTTTGTATAAGTAGAGTTTATTTTATTTCTAAATACATAGCTGCTAATGTATGATAGGCTTACTTTATTCAAAGAAGCGAAAATACTAAGGCCGAGATTAATAGACGTTATTTAGCAAGTAGTTACCCCGCGTACTATTTAAGACGCAGATATATGCCAGTCCTGCTGGGGTTGCGGGTTTGTCCGAAAGGGATATCGCGGCCCCGGCACACAGGCAACGGAAGGAACACGGGTGGGTTTTAGTCAGTAAAAGTCTGACACACCCTCTCGCTCTGCCCAGAGCGGGAGAAGTCATTTGATGATATACCATCCTGAAAAAAAAAAAAAAAAAGATATATGCCAGTGACCTTGAGTGGTTAGCTTGCGTGTTCTGTACTGAGCTCACGCAACGCGTCGTACGTCCAGCCAGTAATAGAACTCGCCCATCAAGGAGCGCTGTCCCAAATTAGACGCATTATTAATTTATTATACACAAAACAAAATGTAGTTTAGTAAAACACGTAGGTACACTAAAATATCAATAATTAAACTATAGTTAAAATGGTGAAGGTTTCAGAAAAATATGCTTGATAGATTTGCGTGATACTCAGTTTTTAATCCGCGTTAGACATAACTTTACAAATTACTTTCACTATGTATTAAAAAAATAATCTATAATATTCCCTTCTTAAGTTATTAAGTAAATGCTCTAATTTAACATATATTTTTTCCAAATCATTAACACTACTCGTTTAGTCGTGACCTTCAGTATAAAATCATTAAAAGTCGGCTATCGTCGTAAAAGCGATTGTTGCGCGAATACACGATCTTTTTGTTTGGTGAACCTGAACGTGTGGTCGCGCCGACAGAGGGCGCTTTCCGGTTTTCTGAACAAAGAGTAACATATGCACGCGTCCTTAGACTAGATTTCTATCACTGTCAAACCACAAATTGCAAGATAAACACGGGAACATATCTAAGCCAAAACATGAGCTAAGTAATGTTTATCAATTTCGGCCTAAAGGCCTGTTTTAGCATCACCGGATAAGTTCCAATTACGCCCATGGGCTGCGGGCGGCAGTCTCGACATAAATAGCGATTGCTATACGACCGAATTCGTTCGCAAAGTCCTAATGGCGACCCTCGACGGTCAAAATTGTTTGACAAGCACGAAAAAATCACGTCCTTGTGAAGTACGTCGCGCGCGTCTAGTGACGCCAATTGGACTTTGCGACTGAATTCGGTCGAGACTGCCGCCGTTGGTTCGCACGACTGATTTTATTATTCAACGATTGAGTCGAGCATTGAGAATCTAATAGAAGGCATCCCAGCGCGTCAAGATAACAGTGTTGGATTTTCAACTCACGACGCTGGGTAGAGCGTTGAAAATCGAGTGCGCATAAAAAATATCTTTAATAGTTCAATCACCCACTGCTGGGCAGAAGCAATCCCCACGCTCCAGTGCGAGCCTCATCCAGGCTCTACCCGTGATAACAACAATGTCGTCCACCCATCTTACCGCCTGACGCCCGACGGTTCGTCTCCCAGTTGGCACTTAATTTCATACAAATTCTTTTCCATTTTTTACCCGACTACGGGAAGCAAAAAGGAAGGTTATGATTTTGACCGGTATTATGTATGTGTTCATCTGTTCCCTTATAACTTTAAACTCCTCATCATAATTTGACAAATGAGGTATCGTTGGAGTTTTTTGTTGTAGTTGGGTTTTAGTTATTATAACTTTTACTTTTTAATAATCTGTTGAGTGGGTGCCTATTCGGAGATAATGAACCAAGCCCTTTACTCTCAATGCATAAAAAAAGGCTTTTTTGAATAACGTTAAGTGTATTTAGTTGCTTTCCTGCTAGTAATAGTAAAGGTAGCTGTTTGAAAATTAAGCATTTCTGAAATTATATTACAATACCTTCAAAATAAGTAACTTATGCCTGTTTTTATCGATAACTAAGTGACACTTAAATGAATCTCTAAATCTTCTTCTTTTCGTGTGTGTTTTAAAGACGCCCAAGGGCCTCTGACTTGGCTTCACATACCGTCAAGAAATATCTGTCAGGTTTCCTCATGATGTTTTCCTTCACCGTTTTTGAAGCAAGTGATAATTATACAATACGCACATGAATCCGGAAAGTCAGAGGTTCGAACTCGAGACGTATGACTCACGTCACTGACGTATGACTGCTAATCTCTAAATAAAAGTACACTGTTGAATTTTCAACTCTCAGTGCTGAGCCTAGCATTGGAAATCCAGCAGTGCACTTTTATTTAGGGATACATTTGTGTGTCACTTAGTAAAGGTGAAAACGGAGACTCGTTTCCTACGTCTCTGGAATCAAATATTCAACTTCCCCTTGCTTCGAGCCTATTTTCAAACACGTCTTTCGTACTATTAATATACGGTTGGAAGCAATAAAAATTAAAATACAAATAAGTATTGCAAAAATTCACATTTAAAACTGCATCCAAATTGGTTTTGCAATTTTATAAGTATACATTTTCCCTTGAATATTATATAGCCAGTTTCACTTCACTTTCAATATTACAGTTCGGCCGTCGAGAGGACGCGTTCTTGACACCTGTCAGTTTCATACTAACGAAAGACCATTTCAAACACAAATCTACATAGTCTTCGCATGATCTGACCAAGATTTATGTCTGGATTTTAAAAGAGGCTGACGTCTGAGCTGTTTCGGCCTTTCATCTCAGAGTAGTCAGATAAGAAATGCCGACCTTATGTAGCTGTTTTTTTTTTGTGTCTTTTATAGTCATTCCGAAATCCTATTTATACAATAAACAATTTCATTTAACCGATCTGCCCTTTGAAATTAGAAACGTTTGAAATTTCAAGCTCACCGACGGTTGCTTTCCGTCACTTTCGACATTTTTCAGAATTTTTCGGGATTACCTGTATTTTTTTTTATATCTAATTGACGAGAATATCCGTCTTACCATAGAATGAAACAGCCCACAGACGATATTAGTCATTATTTAGCAGTAAAAATAGTGGGGCTAATTTCGAATACGTGTTTTGCGAATTTGATTATTATTACTACTACAAATTGTCGGACTGATAGGTGTCAACTCATTCTCTCGACAGCCGGACTGTACGAAGCACTGTTCTTTCTGTAATTTATTTTATACACTTCCAACATATCTACAATCTATTATTGTTATTGTTTCTCTAGCCAGAGCAAAGCGTTCGCCAGTCGCAGCAAGCGGTGTGCCTCCTAGTCCAGAGCGATCAGTCGGACGGTCCCGGTCGAGACCTGGCGTGTCACAGTCACAACGTGAGAATTTACTTACAATATTATTAATTTAGTGACCGACCGAAGGCAACGTTTCGGTTTCGGCAGAAAATCTGCCGACCCTTCGGTCGCACCGAAACTCCTCGTTCGTCAAAAATCGCACGTCGTTAGTCTTTTCCCAACTATGTTGGGGTCGGCTTCCAGTCAAACCGGATGCAGCTGAATACCAGTATTTTACATGGACCGACTGCCTATCTGATCTCCACAACCCAGTTACTGAGTAACATGATACCCCTCGGTAAGACTGGTTGTCAGACTTTCGAGCTTCTGACAACCTGTAACGACTGTCAAAGATCCACGAATGACAGCCGGGACCAACGGCTTAACGTGCTTTCCGAGGCACGGAGGGGTCGCGGTATGTGAAGATGGTCACCCGTCCACGGATTTACCGCGGCAAGCGTAGCTTAACCTGATCGATCGGCCCGTGTGGCTGTTATTACTTAGCTACCAGCCCCTCAACGTAGACAACTAAAAGTTATTTCGTCTAAATAAATAACATCTTTATTTCCACAGCGACATCGCGGTCTTCATCGCCATCATCTCGCAGCAGTGGTCCAATGTCGCTAGCGAGCGCTCGCAGACGACCCTCGGGCATCCCGCGCTCTTTAGCAGGCTCTAGAGAAACCAGCCCTACCCGGTTAATATCTTTTTTATTTTAAATATATGGAAAAACTTCACAGGCCTGAAGCATCACGAAAATATTTCACAGCATGAGCAACGATTTTTTAAATCTTAATTAAGTCAATATAAATTATTTACCGAAACTTCAGAACCGTGATGAGCAGAGATCGGATAATCGAAAGCATATTTACTTAATGTTTGGCTAAGAAATTATCGTAGCGGCTGCGGATTTTTTCATTTCTCACATGAAAACCTATTAGAAGTCTAAGGTCTTAAAATAACATGATAAATCACTCAATATTGTGCGCACAAAATAAGATTTGCAGTTGGAATGGGGGAACATGTTTTTGAACTACAATGTTCAGTTTGGTCTTGGGATAAATTCATCCCAACTACGGAAGACGAAACCTTTCATTGTTCGTGGTCCGACACGCAGATGACCGGTTTTTTTGTGGCTTATTTCCCTACTGCCAACATCTGATACTATCAATGAACATCATAATTACCTAATATTCTTCTCACAGGAGTGGCCGGTCAAGCAGTGTCGTAAGCGCAGGCGTCCGTCGGCGCGAGTCCATCGAGCGCACCGCGCCCAGCCGCGCGCCCGCCGCCACCTTGCGGCTGCTGCAGCAGACCAGAGACGCTGAGGCTTTGCTGAGAGTGAGTGTCGCAAGTAGCTAATAGCGAGTCCATCGAGCGCACCGCGCCCAGCCGCGCGCCCGCCGCCACCTTGCGGCTGCTGCAGCAGACCAGAGACGCTGAGGCTTTGCTGAGAGTGAGTGTCGCAAGTAGCTAATAGCGAGTCCATCGAGCGCACCGCGCCCAGCCGCGCGCCCGCCGCCACCTTGCGGCTGCTGCAGCAGACCAGAGACGCTGAGGCTTTGCTGAGAGTGAGTGTCGCAAGTAGCTAATAGCGAGTCCATCGAGCGCACCGCGCCCAGCCGCGCGCCCGCCGCCACCTTGCGGCTGCTGCAGCAGACCAGAGACGCTGAGGCTTTGCTGAGAGTGAGTGTCGCAAGTAGCTAATAGCGAGTCCATCGAGCGCACCGCGCCCAGCCGCGCGCCCGCCGCCACCTTGCGGCTGCTGCAGCAGACCAGAGACGCTGAGGCTTTGCTGAGAGTGAGTGTCGCAAGTAGCTAATAGCGAGTCCATCGAGCGCACCGCGCCCAGCCGCGCGCCCGCCGCCACCTTGCGGCTGCTGCAGCAGACCAGAGACGCTGAGGCTTTGCTGAGAGTGAGTGTCGCAAGTAGCTAATAGCGAGTCCATCGAGCGCACCGCGCCCAGCCGCGCGCCCGCCGCCACCTTGCGGCTGCTGCAGCAGACCAGAGACGCTGAGGCTTTGCTGAGAGTGAGTGTCGCAAGTAGCTAATAGCGAGTCCATCGAGCGCACCGCGCCCAGCCGCGCGCCCGCCGCCACCTTGCGGCTGCTGCAGCAGACCAGAGACGCTGAGGCTTTGCTGAGAGTGAGTGTCGCAAGTAGCTAATAGCGAGTCCATCGAGCGCACCGCGCCCAGCCGCGCGCCCGCCGCCACCTTGCGGCTGCTGCAGCAGACCAGAGACGCTGAGGCTTTGCTGAGAGTGAGTGTCGCAAGTAGCTAATAGCGAGTCCATCGAGCGCACCGCGCCCAGCCGCGCGCCCGCCGCCACCTTGCGGCTGCTGCAGCAGACCAGAGACGCTGAGGCTTTGCTGAGAGTGAGTGTCGCAAGTAGCTAATAGCGAGTCCATCGAGCGCACCGCGCCCAGCCGCGCGCCCGCCGCCACCTTGCGGCTGCTGCAGCAGACCAGAGACGCTGAGGCTTTGCTGAGAGTGAGTGTCGCAAGTAGCTAATAGCGAGTCCATCGAGCGCACCGCGCCCAGCCGCGCGCCCGCCGCCACCTTGCGGCTGCTGCAGCAGACCAGAGACGCTGAGGCTTTGCTGAGAGTGAGTGTCGCAAGTAGCTAATAGCGAGTCCATCGAGCGCACCGCGCCCAGCCGCGCGCCCGCCGCCACCTTGCGGCTGCTGCAGCAGACCAGAGACGCTGAGGCTTTGCTGAGAGTGAGTGTCGCAAGTAGCTAATAGCGAGTCCATCGAGCGCACCGCGCCCAGCCGCGCGCCCGCCGCCACCTTGCGGCTGCTGCAGCAGACCAGAGACGCTGAGGCTTTGCTGAGAGTGAGTGTCGCAAGTAGCTAATAGCGAGTCCATCGAGCGCACCGCGCCCAGCCGCGCGCCCGCCGCCACCTTGCGGCTGCTGCAGCAGACCAGAGACGCTGAGGCTTTGCTGAGAGTGAGTGTCGCAAGTAGCTAATAGCGAGTCCATCGAGCGCACCGCGCCCAGCCGCGCGCCCGCCGCCACCTTGCGGCTGCTGCAGCAGACCAGAGACGCTGAGGCTTTGCTGAGAGTGAGTGTCGCAAGTAGCTAATAGCGAGTCCATCGAGCGCACCGCGCCCAGCCGCGCGCCCGCCGCCACCTTGCGGCTGCTGCAGCAGACCAGAGACGCTGAGGCTTTGCTGAGAGTGAGTGTCGCAAGTAGCTAATAGCGAGTCCATCGAGCGCACCGCGCCCAGCCGCGCGCCCGCCGCCACCTTGCGGCTGCTGCAGCAGACCAGAGACGCTGAGGCTTTGCTGAGAGTGAGTGTCGCAAGTAGCTAATAGCGAGTCCATCGAGCGCACCGCGCCCAGCCGCGCGCCCGCCGCCACCTTGCGGCTGCTGCAGCAGACCAGAGACGCTGAGGCTTTGCTGAGAGTGAGTGTCGCAAGTAGCTAATAGCGAGTCCATCGAGCGCACCGCGCCCAGCCGCGCGCCCGCCGCCACCTTGCGGCTGCTGCAGCAGACCAGAGACGCTGAGGCTTTGCTGAGAGTGAGTGTCGCAAGTAGCTAATAGCGAGTCCATCGAGCGCACCGCGCCCAGCCGCGCGCCCGCCGCCACCTTGCGGCTGCTGCAGCAGACCAGAGACGCTGAGGCTTTGCTGAGAGTGAGTGTCGCAAGTAGCTAATAGCGAGTCCATCGAGCGCACCGCGCCCAGCCGCGCGCCCGCCGCCACCTTGCGGCTGCTGCAGCAGACCAGAGACGCTGAGGCTTTGCTGAGAGTGAGTGTCGCAAGTAGCTAATAGCGAGTCCATCGAGCGCACCGCGCCCAGCCGCGCGCCCGCCGCCACCTTGCGGCTGCTGCAGCAGACCAGAGACGCTGAGGCTTTGCTGAGAGTGAGTGTCGCAAGTAGCTAATAGCGAGTCCATCGAGCGCACCGCGCCCAGCCGCGCGCCCGCCGCCACCTTGCGGCTGCTGCAGCAGACCAGAGACGCTGAGGCTTTGCTGAGAGTGAGTGTCGCAAGTAGCTAATAGCGAGTCCATCGAGCGCACCGCGCCCAGCCGCGCGCCCGCCGCCACCTTGCGGCTGCTGCAGCAGACCAGAGACGCTGAGGCTTTGCTGAGAGTGAGTGTCGCAAGTAGCTAATAGCGAGTCCATCGAGCGCACCGCGCCCAGCCGCGCGCCCGCCGCCACCTTGCGGCTGCTGCAGCAGACCAGAGACGCTGAGGCTTTGCTGAGAGTGAGTGTCGCAAGTAGCTAATAGCGAGTCCATCGAGCGCACCGCGCCCAGCCGCGCGCCCGCCGCCACCTTGCGGCTGCTGCAGCAGACCAGAGACGCTGAGGCTTTGCTGAGAGTGAGTGTCGCAAGTAGCTAATAGCGAGTCCATCGAGCGCACCGCGCCCAGCCGCGCGCCCGCCGCCACCTTGCGGCTGCTGCAGCAGACCAGAGACGCTGAGGCTTTGCTGAGAGTGAGTGTCGCAAGTAGCTAATAGCGAGTCCATCGAGCGCACCGCGCCCAGCCGCGCGCCCGCCGCCACCTTGCGGCTGCTGCAGCAGACCAGAGACGCTGAGGCTTTGCTGAGAGTGAGTGTCGCAAGTAGCTAATAGCGAGTCCATCGAGCGCACCGCGCCCAGCCGCGCGCCCGCCGCCACCTTGCGGCTGCTGCAGCAGACCAGAGACGCTGAGGCTTTGCTGAGAGTGAGTGTCGCAAGTAGCTAATAGCGAGTCCATCGAGCGCACCGCGCCCAGCCGCGCGCCCGCCGCCACCTTGCGGCTGCTGCAGCAGACCAGAGACGCTGAGGCTTTGCTGAGAGTGAGTGTCGCAAGTAGCTAATAGCGAGTCCATCGAGCGCACCGCGCCCAGCCGCGCGCCCGCCGCCACCTTGCGGCTGCTGCAGCAGACCAGAGACGCTGAGGCTTTGCTGAGAGTGAGTGTCGCAAGTAGCTAATAGCGAGTCCATCGAGCGCACCGCGCCCAGCCGCGCGCCCGCCGCCACCTTGCGGCTGCTGCAGCAGACCAGAGACGCTGAGGCTTTGCTGAGAGTGAGTGTCGCAAGTAGCTAATAGCGAGTCCATCGAGCGCACCGCGCCCAGCCGCGCGCCCGCCGCCACCTTGCGGCTGCTGCAGCAGACCAGAGACGCTGAGGCTTTGCTGAGAGTGAGTGTCGCAAGTAGCTAATAGCGAGTCCATCGAGCGCACCGCGCCCAGCCGCGCGCCCGCCGCCACCTTGCGGCTGCTGCAGCAGACCAGAGACGCTGAGGCTTTGCTGAGAGTGAGTGTCGCAAGTAGCTAATAGCGAGTCCATCGAGCGCACCGCGCCCAGCCGCGCGCCCGCCGCCACCTTGCGGCTGCTGCAGCAGACCAGAGACGCTGAGGCTTTGCTGAGAGTGAGTGTCGCAAGTAGCTAATAGCGAGTCCATCGAGCGCACCGCGCCCAGCCGCGCGCCCGCCGCCACCTTGCGGCTGCTGCAGCAGACCAGAGACGCTGAGGCTTTGCTGAGAGTGAGTGTCGCAAGTAGCTAATAGCGAGTCCATCGAGCGCACCGCGCCCAGCCGCGCGCCCGCCGCCACCTTGCGGCTGCTGCAGCAGACCAGAGACGCTGAGGCTTTGCTGAGAGTGAGTGTCGCAAGTAGCTAATAGCGAGTCCATCGAGCGCACCGCGCCCAGCCGCGCGCCCGCCGCCACCTTGCGGCTGCTGCAGCAGACCAGAGACGCTGAGGCTTTGCTGAGAGTGAGTGTCGCAAGTAGCTAATAGCGAGTCCATCGAGCGCACCGCGCCCAGCCGCGCGCCCGCCGCCACCTTGCGGCTGCTGCAGCAGACCAGAGACGCTGAGGCTTTGCTGAGAGTGAGTGTCGCAAGTAGCTAATAGCGAGTCCATCGAGCGCACCGCGCCCAGCCGCGCGCCCGCCGCCACCTTGCGGCTGCTGCAGCAGACCAGAGACGCTGAGGCTTTGCTGAGAGTGAGTGTCGCAAGTAGCTAATAGCGAGTCCATCGAGCGCACCGCGCCCAGCCGCGCGCCCGCCGCCACCTTGCGGCTGCTGCAGCAGACCAGAGACGCTGAGGCTTTGCTGAGAGTGAGTGTCGCAAGTAGCTAATAGCGAGTCCATCGAGCGCACCGCGCCCAGCCGCGCGCCCGCCGCCACCTTGCGGCTGCTGCAGCAGACCAGAGACGCTGAGGCTTTGCTGAGAGTGAGTGTCGCAAGTAGCTAATAGCGAGTCCATCGAGCGCACCGCGCCCAGCCGCGCGCCCGCCGCCACCTTGCGGCTGCTGCAGCAGACCAGAGACGCTGAGGCTTTGCTGAGAGTGAGTGTCGCAAGTAGCTAATAGCGAGTCCATCGAGCGCACCGCGCCCAGCCGCGCGCCCGCCGCCACCTTGCGGCTGCTGCAGCAGACCAGAGACGCTGAGGCTTTGCTGAGAGTGAGTGTCGCAAGTAGCTAATAGCGAGTCCATCGAGCGCACCGCGCCCAGCCGCGCGCCCGCCGCCACCTTGCGGCTGCTGCAGCAGACCAGAGACGCTGAGGCTTTGCTGAGAGTGAGTGTCGCAAGTAGCTAATAGCGAGTCCATCGAGCGCACCGCGCCCAGCCGCGCGCCCGCCGCCACCTTGCGGCTGCTGCAGCAGACCAGAGACGCTGAGGCTTTGCTGAGAGTGAGTGTCGCAAGTAGCTAATAGCGAGTCCATCGAGCGCACCGCGCCCAGCCGCGCGCCCGCCGCCACCTTGCGGCTGCTGCAGCAGACCAGAGACGCTGAGGCTTTGCTGAGAGTGAGTGTCGCAAGTAGCTAATAGCGAGTCCATCGAGCGCACCGCGCCCAGCCGCGCGCCCGCCGCCACCTTGCGGCTGCTGCAGCAGACCAGAGACGCTGAGGCTTTGCTGAGAGTGAGTGTCGCAAGTAGCTAATAGCGAGTCCATCGAGCGCACCGCGCCCAGCCGCGCGCCCGCCGCCACCTTGCGGCTGCTGCAGCAGACCAGAGACGCTGAGGCTTTGCTGAGAGTGAGTGTCGCAAGTAGCTAATAGCGAGTCCATCGAGCGCACCGCGCCCAGCCGCGCGCCCGCCGCCACCTTGCGGCTGCTGCAGCAGACCAGAGACGCTGAGGCTTTGCTGAGAGTGAGTGTCGCAAGTAGCTAATAGCGAGTCCATCGAGCGCACCGCGCCCAGCCGCGCGCCCGCCGCCACCTTGCGGCTGCTGCAGCAGACCAGAGACGCTGAGGCTTTGCTGAGAGTGAGTGTCGCAAGTAGCTAATAGCGAGTCCATCGAGCGCACCGCGCCCAGCCGCGCGCCCGCCGCCACCTTGCGGCTGCTGCAGCAGACCAGAGACGCTGAGGCTTTGCTGAGAGTGAGTGTCGCAAGTAGCTAATAGCGAGTCCATCGAGCGCACCGCGCCCAGCCGCGCGCCCGCCGCCACCTTGCGGCTGCTGCAGCAGACCAGAGACGCTGAGGCTTTGCTGAGAGTGAGTGTCGCAAGTAGCTAATAGCGAGTCCATCGAGCGCACCGCGCCCAGCCGCGCGCCCGCCGCCACCTTGCGGCTGCTGCAGCAGACCAGAGACGCTGAGGCTTTGCTGAGAGTGAGTGTCGCAAGTAGCTCGAGCAGTTTAGAAAAATATATAATTCCCTGTGACGTGCCTTCGCATATTATTCTATTTTCAGGTCTATTTTAGTTGTGACTTTAATTTTTTTATTGATATAAAATAAATTCATCCCAACATGATTTCTTGTTTAAAATCAAAATAAATACAATATGATGTTGGGAATTGGAGCGAAATGATACTAAGGAGAATAATGAGTACGTACATACAGTCTTTATTCAATTGTACTCTGAGTGAATTCACACGGGCCACATTTTGCTTTTCTGAAAGCTAGTAATAACATATTTTTTAAGTCTAATCTATGTAAGCTATTATAACTATAACTGCACTATTGTATTAGGTAACCCTGTGATGATAGTTGTATGTGTTTTAAAATAAAAAAATATTAAAATAATGTTACATGTGTTAAACTATAACACTCAGGACAATAAAAATAAATCTTTTAAATTAAACTTGTTGGGAGTATAATTATTTATTCTGTCCCCACAGAGTCCAGAAGACAGTTCAGCGTGTGAAGGCGGCCGCGGTCGTGACGATGACTCGGAAGCTTCCAGTGTATGTTCGGAGAGAAGTCTCGACTCTTATAGAAGACATGATGTGAGTACATACCAATAAAAAAACGAGCGAGCCTTACAGTAAGCCCGATTTACATTGGTCAAGTGTTTAGCGAAGTTGATAAGCACAGTGATAGTTAATTGATTCACGCGTGAATTTGCGGAAACCCATTACCACAAGCGTCGAGAGCAACTGTTGTCTGCTCTCGACGCTTGACGTGTCCACACGTCGGGTCCGGGTTCGCAACAAGTCAATCGCCATCCTGAGGATGCCTAGTTGAGAGGTGAAACACGTGTCGATTTCTTACTGGGTTCTTTATGATTCTTGAAGAACAGTTAAGCGGATTAAGTTACTACATACACGACGTCTATTGTATTTTATAATGGATTTCCGCAAAGTCACGCATGAGTCAATTAAAACAGTGACAAATTAAATTATTGAAATTAACTAAATATGCGTCGTCTATTGTATTTTTTAAGTACAGCGATGTAAACCGATCGGACAGTAGCGAGTCAACTTGGCTTGCAAGCTGCCTTGCAAGTGGATCCAAATACGTATAGAACCTCTTTCTATTTTTTGGGCAAGAGACACCTCTCGCGCGCCCTCTTAGAGTCCACCGGTACTTGAAACGCCACGTGGCGTAGTGTACAAACCAACAGTAAAATTTTGTATAGTGTATTATTGGCCGACAATAGGACGAAGCGCTTGTATTTTGTACAGTGTATTATTGGCCGACAATAGGACGAAGCGCTTGTATTTTGTACAATGTATTATTGGCCGGCAATAGGATGAAGCGCTTGTATTTTGTACAGTGTATTATTGGCCGACAATAGGACGAAGCGCTTGTATTTTGTACAATGTATTATTGGCCGGCAATAGGACGAAGCGCTTGTATTTTGTACAGTGTATTATTGGCCGGCAATAGGACGAAGCGCTTGTATTCTGTACAGTGCATTATTGGCCGGCAATAGGACGAAGCGCTTGTATTTTGTACAGTGTATTTTTGGCCGGCAATAGGACGAAGCGCTTGTATTCTGTACAGTGTATTATTGGCCGACAATAGGACGAAGCGCTTGTATTTTGTACAATGTATTATTGGCCAGCAATAGGGCGAAGCGCTTGTATTTTGTACAGTGTATTATTGGCCGACAATAGGACGAAGCGCTTGTATTTTGTACAGTGTATTATTGGCCGGCAATAGGACGAAGCGCTTGTATTCTGTACAGTGTATTATTGGCCGGCAATAGGACGAAGCGCTTGTATTCTGTACAGTGTATTATTGGCCGGCAATAGGACGAAGCGCTTGTATTCTGTACAGTGCATTATTGGCCGGCAATAGGACGAAGCGCTTGTATTTTGTACAATGTATTATTGGCCGGCAATAGGACGAAGCGCTTGTATTTTGTACAATGTATTATTGGCCGGCAATAGGACGAAGCGCTTGTATTTTGTACAGTGTATTATTGGCCGGCAATAGGACGAAGCGCTTGTATTTTGTTTTTTCTGTGACATCATATCAAATTAAATGATTCCTCTGCCATACGTATGAATCACGAGATACCTTGCGATCTTCAATAGCTAGTTCGTTGAGTAATAAAGCGCTAGCACCAAACGTTGCCCTTCGATCAATCCATTTGGGTTCCCATAATCGTTTTGGTTTATTTATTTGGCTCTACATTTTTTCTTCCATTTGCTCCATAATAATGGAGAGAATTTTGCGCAAAATCGCTCGTATTGGTCGACGTTGCTCGTCCATCGCGACGCAGAAATTGCATTGTAGTGTAAACAGTCACTGTCCACGCGCTCACCATTCGCCACTGTCCTTGACCAATGTAAATCGGGCTGCAATCGCATCTGATGTGTGTAACATCTGACATCTTGGCTGACAGTACCAACCTCTCGGAAAATGGGTTGGTACCATCTGACGGCCAACACTAGCACCGCGCGCGCTCATTGGTCAAATCAAATAGCGCACGCTTCCCCGGCTTCCTGTTACACACTTCCGTTTCTTTTCACGAAATCACTCCCACAGATTGTTGGATAGCTAGAGGAAAGATGTTACACATCAATAATTAACATACATTTACTGTGTGTCTCTGCCCCGAGTTCTACATGTAGCAAGTCGATTCCAATCATAGTAACGTGGATGCATCTACATCGCCATATACGAACTATTCATCAAAGACCTGACGTCACACAAATCCTGCATCGCGCAATTAGAGTTTACTGCGCGAACAGCATATATGTAATTTCCCCGACATTAATCGTTGGGCAGTTGCCCGCCAGACACAATCCCTGCCTGGTCGGACGATCCTCCCCTTCTATAGAGGATGAGTGAACTTTACACCCTGTTCCTATCACCTCTAAAGTAATATAATCTTTCACACTTAATCTTAACACTTGTAGCATTTGTATTTCTACGTTGAAATAGTAAGTGCGCGTGTACAGAGTGTTTCAATTTGATATTTTTTGTGCACATTTTTATATATTTTTTTAGCATTTATGGACGCTATACTATTACATGTTAACGGGAAGGCCCTTCGTTAGTTAACATACTGTATTGCTTTTGCTAGGTTTTAATCATTTGCGTTATCACAGTATGAGCAAAGTGACGATTCTCGCCTCCGAGTGTAGCATTGACATTCTGGCCTTTCATTGACCAATGAGCCTTCCCCCAGAGCGTGTCGTGGTCGGGCTCGGCGTCGCGCCTGGGCTGGGACTGCGGCTCGCCCCCCCCGCCGCCGCCGCCCGACGACATCATCGCGCTGTGCGCCTGCACGCACTGGACCGAGCGGAAGGACGGCCTCACGCACTTGGTGAGTACATCATCGCGCTGTGCGCCTGCACGCACTGGACCGAGCGGAAGGACGGCCTCACGCACTTGGTGAGTACATCATCGCGCTGTGCGCCTGCACGCACTGGACCGAGCGGAAGGACGGCCTCACGCACTTGGTGAGTACATCATCGCGCTGTGCGCCTGCACGCACTGGACCGAGCGGAAGGACGGCCTCACGCACTTGGTGAGTACATCATCGCGCTGTGCGCCTGCACGCACTGGACCGAGCGGAAGGACGGCCTCACGCACTTGGTGAGTACATCATCGCGCTGTGCGCCTGCACGCACTGGACCGAGCGGAAGGACGGCCTCACGCACTTGGTGAGTACATCATCGCGCTGTGCGCCTGCACGCACTGGACCGAGCGGAAGGACGGCCTCACGCACTTGGTGAGTACATCATCGCGCTGTGCGCCTGCACGCACTGGACCGAGCGGAAGGACGGCCTCACGCACTTGGTGAGTACATCATCGCGCTGTGCGCCTGCACGCACTGGACCGAGCGGAAGGACGGCCTCACGCACTTGGTGAGTACATCATCGCGCTGTGCGCCTGCACGCACTGGACCGAGCGGAAGGACGGCCTCACGCACTTGGTGAGTACATCATCGCGCTGTGCGCCTGCACGCACTGGACCGAGCGGAAGGACGGCCTCACGCACTTGGTGAGTACATCATCGCGCTGTGCGCCTGCACGCACTGGACCGAGCGGAAGGACGGCCTCACGCACTTGGTGAGTACATCATCGCGCTGTGCGCCTGCACGCACTGGACCGAGCGGAAGGACGGCCTCACGCACTTGGTGAGTACATCATCGCGCTGTGCGCCTGCACGCACTGGACCGAGCGGAAGGACGGCCTCACGCACTTGGTGAGTACATCATCGCGCTGTGCGCCTGCACGCACTGGACCGAGCGGAAGGACGGCCTCTTTATTTTGATCCTTATTTTTGGTGTGAAAAGTCGCTGTCGCGGCAACCCGCGACGTAACACACACAAAGCAATTCAATCTGCCTAGCTTTTTCCCAACTATATTGGGGATGTCTAATTTTACATGGGGCGACTGCCTATTTGTCCTCCACAACCAAGTAACTGGATAACACGATACCCCTTGATAAGACTGGTTGCCAGACTTTCGGGCTTCTGAAACCATAACTACTGTCAAAGATTCACGAATGACAGCCGAGACGTTCGGCTTAACGTGCTTTCCGAGGCACGGAGTAGTCTCGGTAAGTACAGATGGTCACCCATCCACGGAACATGCCCGGAAAGTTAAGTTTAACCTGATGGATCGACCCGTGCGGCATTACTCAGCCACGAGCTCCACGAGTTCTCAAAAATATTAATAAATCTTAAATCATTTGCAAAATTTTAGGTTAAAAAAAATTTTTTTTTGCTTACAACCATTCTTCAACAGGCTGATATTATAAGGATTTTTACTTTTATCAGAAACTAAAACTTTTTATCTCTCCCCCAGGCGAACTACCTAAACAGCGGGCGCCTCCTAACCGACGAGCAGCTGCGCCGCCTGACGGAGCTGCTCAACAAGATGTTCGTGGACGCGCACACCAAGGTGTTCTCCCTGCTGCTGGACGCCGTGTGCGAGCTGCTGCTGGTGCACTGGCAGCAGCTGAAGGACTGGCTCTACCAGCTCATGTTCAGGTAGACTCCACGTTAACACTTTATTTTTATGAAGTCCTTAAGAGCACAGATTAGTACAGATAGGACACTCCACAAAATAATTTTAAAAAAGCGACTCCCTGACAATGAATGACAAAAAAACATTTTTTGTCTGTCTTGGAGATTATTAAAAAATATTAGACACCTATTTTTTCTTTTTTTACGTTATTTAAAGATCACGGCGATACATTGAAGTAAAATGTGCCATGACGTCACGAGTATGTAGATTTTATACGTACTAGTGACGTAGTGACTCCCACCCCCCAACTTAAAATGCATTTTATCTAAATATTTTGTTATTAATATGATAAAGCAAAATCCTCCCTATCCCTATTGAAACATCACCCATAAATCATGTAAATAAAAATTACTGCATATATTATAATTTTGTTACAGATTACTAATGAAACTCGGCACGGACATCCTGGGCTCGGTACAGAGCAAGATCATGAAGACCTTAGACGTCATCCACGAATGCTTCCCCGCTGAGCTGCAACTACATAATATATTTAGGTATGGATAATAACATATTAAGTAGATATTAATGAGTTCCTCGTTGATCTTGAGGTCGCAAGCGCTACTGCGGAGCATGAGGTCCTGGCTTCGGTTAAAGTGTTACTGGGTTTTTCCATCAGGAATTTCTCAGTAGCAGCCCGGAGTCTGAATTTGTGCCCGGTTGACGGCAATAGGCTCGCCCCCTATTACATGGGACTTAAACATAACTGGCGAAATGTGGGTGTGCTATAGCTACAGCTCTGCCTAACACTTCGGGGAAACCAGTCGTGATGTTATGTTATGTTAGATATAAATAAAATTTATATTTAAATTGAACTTTCGCATAGCATCTTTGATCCACCACACAGAACATAATAAATTTTTTAACCCTACTGCTTGACACAGCTCCAAGTAGGCAACTACAGTCAGTGACACCGCCTTAATTTCGTAGCAGTATTCGGATTTCGTTGTTCCAAGTGTTAGGGTTGGTTTCACAGCTGTCCGAAGACCCGTAGGGCTCCCGGAACGGAGACACACGTGAGGCGCTGTCAAGTCAAATAGCGCGCGCTTACCTGGCTTCCTGTAACACTTCGGTCACTTTTCACGGAATCGCTTCCACAAATTTGTTTATTTTTTTGCAGGAAAACGAGAGGAAAGACACATCAAAATCTTACGTTTAAACTTGGCAATAATGTTTAAAGTAAAAACCTCTTTAGGCGCGTTGGCCGATTTTGGTAGGGGATAAACTTATGGATTCGCGTCACCGCTCGCGCCGTAGTGCTGTACTATAGAATAAAGCTCTAATACAAGTTTTAAGTTTTTTCTTCTGCTGGCAGTCAACATGACCGCGAATTTTGTTTTACTTGCAAAGTCAAATAATTTATTTCAATTAGGGACATGAAAGGCACCTTTGAACGGCAAAATTTTCAAAAAAAAAAACTATGATTCTAGTCGCCCCTTCCAAAAGGTAGTTTTCGTATGGAGAAGAATGGGCAAGGAACTCCACTCACTCTTTTGAAATGTTTTACAATATTTTGCATACATCAATTACATAATTATATGTGAAGACGATGCACCTAGAATAAAATTTCTAAACCACAATAGGCAAAAAGAATTAAAAATGAGGCAAGATAGATACATGGTGCTCACATATTTAAAAACATTGCAGAAGTATACGATATTCCTAATTTTTTTAACAAGTAATACTAATAAGTCAGTGTGTGTTAAATATACAATTAAATTAGCAACCAGTTTAATTTTGTATGGCGCTTCGTTATGGACGTATTCTCACACACACTTTATTAATTTATCTCCCTCTCCTCAGGTTTCTAGCCGACGGAGCGACGGCCCCTACTCCTAAGACCAAGGCAGCTGCATTACGATTCTTAGCGGACCTTGCACACGACTACTGTACGCCTAACAGTTTGGCGTTGGCTTTACATGGTATGTAGCGTTTTCCACTTTGATTACTGTTGTTAAAAATGTATTATATTTTACTGCAAAATATAATATATTAGCTGGTCACCTGGTATTGTCTAGAGTAAGTACTAACTACGGTAAAAATAACCTAACCTATGGGGGAGCACAACTTTATAATAAACTTCCAAAGGATGTCAAAGAAGCGATTTCAAAAGGGCCTTCTTCCAAAGAGGTTGTATGTTCGTAGCGTATGTATTTTTTGTATGTCCACCGATTTCTCCGTCAATCGTTGACCGATGTTGAAAAAAAATATTTTTGTATGAAAGGGTTATGCTCTCAAGTTGGTCCCATATACATTTTATTAACTTTGCTTGGATAGTTTTTGAGTAAGCTTCAATAATACGTATTTTTCCCTTATGTGGATGATATGATGATAACTTCCTATCAATGTTATTTACGTAGCAGGTAGTGGTATTCGAATTTGGGTGGGGTAGGTAGCACAAGTGAACTAAAAGTGAAAAATAAAAAGTCGGCTGTTTTTTTTTTGTTAAAAGTTTTCATTATTATAGCCTATTCGAAGCGTGAATGTTTATGCTTTCCAAACTTATCTTTATATCTCATTTGTGTACTCCAGGCGGCGCGACGGGCGTGGCGGGGCGGGCGCTGGTGAAGGTGGCCGCGCTGGCGGGCGACCCGCGCGCCGCCGACGTGCGCGTGTGCGCTAGGCGTGCGCTCGCGCATCTGTACGACTGCAACCCTGTACCTGTGAGTATCCGTCGACCTATTACTTATTACACGGCGTGTTACGCACTTGTTCGGTAACGGCCGAGCAGCAAGATTTAATATTATGTAGTAATCGCTTCTGGTCGGCTTCATTGTTCAACAAATACTTAATCCACGAAGACGCGCCCTACTCTTCTTCCTAATCGTTTACAATACAGCTTAGAATAGGGTTGCCATCCTCTCAAATTTTGAAAATCAGGATTAGAAGGTGAAAATACCAGGACATTTCGGATTCAAAACAGGACGCAGTAATTATGAGCAGTTGTTATACCAACACACAATGAAAACGGGTTCAACGTAACTCAATAGGGATGTTGACTAAGGAAAAAAATAAACTATTTTGTCCATCAGTCAAATAATAAAAAAACATTAGACATATTTTTTGCTTTATCTTACTAATAAAAAATGGTTTAGATAAAACGCATTAAAGTTGGGGAGTGGGGGCTCGCTAGGTCACAAGTCAGTATAAAATCTACATACAAGTGACATCACATTTCAACTCAATGTATCGCTGTATCTTTTGATTACGTAAAAAAAGAAAAAATATGTATCCAATTATTATTATTATTATTATAAGCCTGTGTCGTCCCACTGCAGGGCAAAAGCCTCCCTTCCCTCTTTCCACTTTTCCCGGTCTACTGCGATTGTGGGCCAATCCTTTGAGAAGGAGTCCAGCTCATCCCGAATCATGTATCCAATGTTTTTTAATAATCTATATGACGGATAAAACAAATTTTTAGTCGTCATCCCTATTATAGAGAATCGCTAAACGTCATTCAGCTTAGCGGTTATCTAAAATAGCGGATTCGACAATTCATCTGCGACATCTACTTCACAAACATCAGTCGGTGACATAAAACACTAGTTTTTCGATGACTAGCAGCGCCCCGCGGTTTCACACGCATAAGTCGTGAGAATATCGGGATAAAAAGTATCCTACGTATTAATCCAGGTTATAAACTATCTGTGTTCCAAATTTCATCCAAATCCGTTCAGTAGTTTTTGCGTGAAAGAGTGACAAACATCCATCCATCCTCACAAACTTTCGCGTTTAAAATATTTGTAGGAATATTTATGCATCACCTTCAAAATCAATCTGCCGAGCCTTTTCCCAACTGTGTTGGTGTCGGCTTCCAGTCTAACCGGATGCAGCTGAGTACCAGTATTTACATGGAGCGACTGCCTATCTGACCTCCACAACCTAGTGACACAATACCCCTTGGCTTACCAAGGGGTATTGTGTCACTAGGTGGCTAATTGTCAGACTTCTGACGACCCGTAACGACTGTCAAAGATCCACGAATGACAGCCGGGACCAACGGCTTCCGAGGCACGGAGAAGTCTCGGTATGTGAAGACGGTCACCCATCCACGGACCAACCCTGGCAAGCGTAACTTAACCTGATGGATCGACCCATGCGGCTGTTATTACTTAGCCATGAGCGCCTTATGCATCATCTTGTTAAGGGAATAAAATGAAAATGTAATTGGTTTACAGTTCACGACGCTAATGAGCGAGCTGCCAGCGGAGACGCAGGCGCTCGTCAACGGAGTTGTACAACAACATGTCAGGAGAACTTCCAGCAGTGAGTGACAAACACAACTTTATTTATAAATGAAATTCTGTTGTAAACGATGCGAGTTGCTTATAGATATACGATGTTAAGTAAATGCTTTCTTGATACCAGCCTGTATAGCAGTGTATAGTGTAGCAAGCTTATCTGTTCTGATGGTTTTAATTGAAACTAATGAATGAAACTACACACGTAATGTTATATCGTAGTGATTAATCTGTGCAAGCTGATTTGCGTAGATTTATCGATCGTGTGTTTGACAAATCGTTGCAGATTATCGTTCATCGGCAGCAGTGCAATTTCTATTAGATAAATCGTTGTCGATTGCGTTTCCACAGTTTTATCGTCGCGGAGCTCGTTTGTGTGCGCACGCGCGGATCGCACTCTGAAAAAAATCGGAAGATTGAGGTGGAGACCGCGACAGTAGGGTGATGCTTGGGAAAAAAAAAATACTAATTAGTCCGTCAGTCAGATAATAAAAAAATATTAGACACGTATTTTTTGCTTTATCATATTAATAACAAAATACTTAAATAAAACGCATTTTAAGTTGGGGAGTGGGGGTCGATACGTAACTAGGACGTATAAAATCTACATACTCGTGACGTCATGGCACATTTTAACTCAATGTATCGCCGTAATCTTTAGATTACGTAAAAAAGAAAAAATACGTGTCCAATATTTTTTAATAATCTCCATAACGGACAAAAAAAAAAATTGTCACCATCCCTATTGGAAGAGTTTATAGAAAGCTATAGAAGCTAAACTTGCCTTTGGAAGAAAAAATTATAATATATTTATTTGCTCAAAACATGGTATAACAGGTCTTACAATTTAAAATAGTACAAACATGTTTTGCCGGGTTTAGACTAGACGCAAATTCGAGAATAAAAAAGTAAGTACTTAACTAACATTTTGTGTCAAAAAACTGTTTCAGACTATAAAAGTTATTTTGGCTTAGCCATGCACTCAATTTCCGCTTAAAACCGTATCTCGTATTTAACAATTTAAAATCACCAGGTAACCTATTATAGATCCGTACACACATAGCTAAGCAGCTTTTGTTATATTTTGCAAGCCTAGGAGCATTGCTTACTACGAGCCTGTATGGGTCTCGTCTGTTTCGAGGACATCGTTCGGTGTTTTAAATAACTTTTTATGTTTCCATACAAACATGCATATTTCGTATATGTATAGACAAGGTAGCCGTAACAAACCAAGTTTTTTAAATACTGGTTTGCATGATTCGTCAGGTTGGAGTCCGTATAGAGCTCTAATGCACTTTTTTTGTGCAACAAATGTTCTATCAAAAGAAAACCATTACCGCAACAAAAAAAATGCCGCCTATAACAGGCTAGTCGAAAAATACAAAGCCATCGATCCAAAAGCCAACAGATACTCCGTGCAACAAAAATATAGTGGTTAAGAAGATAAATAATCTTCGAATTGCATAAAAAAGAGCTTAATCTTTATCTTTTCATAGTATAAAATGAAGTCGCTTCCGCTGTCTGTTCGCTTAGATCTTTTAGACTACTCAACGGATTTTAATACAATTTCCAGCAACAGATAGAGTGATTCAAGAGGAAGGTTTATGTGAATAATACATACCCGTGCCAAGCCGAGGCGGGTCGCTAGTAAAATATAAAAAATCGTGTAAATCCGGAGCAGGAACTGACTATCAACGCCTATATGGGCGGCGTGTGGAGATAGTAGACGTTCGATTTAACTGCACAGTCTGAAATCGCTAAGATATATCGTAACGTGTGTAATAGGCATAACTTTCACTATGAAAATTTACAAGATTGTAATTTTTTGTTCAACGGCAGCGCCTCCCTCCCCGGGCCACATAGGCTTGCTGCATTGTAAGTGCTAAAACTATCATATTATATACAAGGTGCTCGATAAAAGGATCGACACAACTTTCATAGGGATGACGAGCGTCTTATCTTAGTTTTCAACCATAATAACTGTCGCGTTAGGATTGAGATATTTTTTTAATTTTTAATTTTGAAGTTTCTTCACAGCTTTTTTTTCGTTTGTGGTTGTAATATAACGCAATAATTTTTGATGTTATCGACAATGACATTTTATTTATGTTTGGTTTTAGAAAATGACTTATGTGCTTCTTAAGAGCATTTATACAAAATGTGGGCAACGTCGCAAATTGCTGTCAAATATTTCCCTAATTTGATAAATTTGTCGATATTACTGCATGGAAATAAGAAATGTGGGTAACTAGTGAACTAAAATATAGATTATGAAATGCAATAATTAATTTCGTAACACCGAAATTAATTATTCAAATTCAGTGTTATAATTGCAATTCATTAATATCGCCAAATTAATCAAAACAAGTAAATATTTGACAGCTATTTGCGACGTTGCCAACTTTTTTGGATGAACGCTCTTAAGTCTCAAAAATGTTATTAAAGAAGGTTAAAAAAAAACAATATTTAAATTAATTTGAAAAATGTAAAAATAATAGAATGTTCTAGCAAATGACAGCCCCAATCCCTCAAAAAAAATTGTTGGTCCTTCTACCAATCACCCTGTAGATAGCTGTAAAACAAACGATGAAATTACATATAAAGCAGTACAGACAGCAAAGAAAGTCTGAGCTGCTGCACTCTGAAACAACACCAGCTCAACTCAAAGTAAAACATTAAAATGTCGATTTTTCATCGTTTCATTCACCACCCATCGTCCACTATAGGTAGTTGATGTCCGGCTGTCAATTGACTTGGCTCATTAAAAAAAAACGACCTATCCTTACAGTAGTCGCTTATGATGTGTAACATCCGACATCTCACCTTGATAATAAGCAACGTTAAAAGGAGCGGGGCCTCGTCAAGGTCGTTTCTGACGGCCAACCATTGGTCAAATCAAATAGCGCGTTTTCCCGGCTTCCTGTTACAGACTTCCGTAGCTTTTCACGAAATCACTCCCACAGATTGCAGGAAAGCGAGAGGAAAGTTGTTACACATCAATAATAAATATACATTTACTGTGTGTGCCCCAAGTTCTACACGTAGCGAGTCGATTCCAATCACTGTGAATAGTAATTTAATGTTTGAGTGTATTGCTTTTGCTAGGTTTTAGTGTTTTGTGTGTGGTCCGGGACATGTCTCGCCTACGAGTGTATCATTAAAAAATATAAAGGTCACATTTTAATGCTTTATTTTTGAGTTGTGTGGTGTTGAACTATTTCGTTGTACGACGCCCAAGTGTCTTCCATAAACTGGAGGATCTGTCCCCTTATAATAATGAATAATACCAGCCTGTTACTGTCCCACTGCACGGCAAAGGCCTCTTTTCATACAGAGAAGGCACGAGCATAAAACACCACGCTTGCTCAAGACGGGTTGGCGATTTCAGACTTATATTAACTATAGTCCAGGTTTCCTAAAGATGTTTTCCTTCACCGATGTCAGTAATTTCCAAGATAAACTCAGAAAGTACATATGAATTGAAAAAGTCACATTGGTACTTGTCTGGATTCGAACCCACAACCTCGTGCACGAGAGGCGACGCCTTAACCACTGGGCCATAACGACATTATACAACCCCTTATATAAATGTATTTTGTTTCTTTCTTTCTCCACGTATCCCTAATACCCCGTCCCTCAGCAGGCTCGGACAGCCCGCTGCGCACAGTGAGCGGCGCGTCCAACTCCGCGGCCGAGGACGTGTACTCGCGCATCCGCAAGACTACCTCCGAGATACACACCTACACGGCGCAGCATAGCAATGGTATGTACGACTGTCATTTTTTGGGTTCCGTACTCTAAGGCTGCTATATTACCACAAAATTGATAGGTATATAATGGCGGCTCCGTACAACGAACAAAAACATGCGCACATATTTAGTAACCTAATCCACTTAACTGTTCTTAAAAAGTCATAAAGAACCCTGTAAGAAATCGACTCGTGTTTCACCTCTCAATGAGGCATCCTAAGGATGAAGATTGACTTGATTGCACTGCATTCGGCGCTTGACGTGGCAACACGTCGTGTCTGTGAAACACGTGTCGATTTTTTACAGAGTTCTTAAGGCTCTTTAAGAACAGTTAAGCGGATTAGGTTACTAAATATACGTTGTCTATTGTATTTTATCATGGATTTCCGCAAAGTCACGCCTGAGTCAATTTATAATCAGTTGGGCCACAAACTTGCCATCCAAAAACAAAAAGGACCCCAGTCTGTTACTAAAAAATTGCTGATATCAAATCCTAATAACATTGTTCTACCAGCCATCTTACTACGGAACACACTTTCGTAAACCATTATGATTATTGAAATGTTTCATTTTGACAGTTCAACAACATTCATTGCGTTATTTACGTTGTTGAGCAGATTTTCGAACTTATAAAGCAATGGATTAGCAATCTGTTTCAAAAAGATTCAGATTCTGATTGATCCCGTATTACGCAATCAGGGTACTGGGAATCGAAGTCAAGCTATACAATATACTTTTTTCTCTTTACAGCAGACTGCGGTAACCACATGTCGAGCAAAGACTCTGGCATCAGTCAGATGTCAGACGTCACACTATCCAATAAGGGACACAACGGAGTCCCCAACGGACATTATAATGCGTAAGTACTCAGACGGTATTACCACTTTCATGCTATCATACATGGAATTTTATTAGTGACCTACCGAAGTTACCGAAGTTCAGTTACGGTTTCGGCAGAAAATCTGCCGAACCTTCGGCCGCAACGTAGCTCTGCGTTCGTGAATAATCGCGCATCGTTCGGCTGATTTCGTGGATCTTGTATCACCCGCCATCATCAGCTTTTACTCACAAATTTTTGTTCCAAGAAGTAGTTTTTATTCCATTTAACACGTGTTAAGGCGAAATGGTATCGTGGTAGCGTTCTTGGAGCGGCGGTATGACTCGGCCCGCGCGCAATTCTATTGCACTATGTATACAAATATTGAATTTAACAATTTTACTTGTGTTAATAAAGAAAAATAAGTTCATAATTCTTTAAAGTATTTAATAGTGAACACGTAGACAAAATTTTAATACAATTGATTTGATAACAATCGAATGGAATAGGTTTTTCTCTTATGGTTGGACATAAAAATCAGATTTTAGGTATCTCTGCCGCTTTTTTCTATCGAGGAAAGTTTTGTCAATCGTGTTTCGGGCCTCATACTTCACTAAGGACACTCTTCAATTTTCGTAATCTTAAAAAAAAAAATGCAAATTCGTTGATTTTTTAAGAGAAACATTGATTTTGCGTGAAGTCGAAACATCTGCTTTGGAACCCATTTTACCTTAACTGTCTATATAAGTGTAAAAAATAAAGCATATTTCAGTAAACAATAAATTTTTAACATGTCTTAAAAAGTTTCGGTTTCGACCCTAACTAAGACAGATACCGAAGTTTCGGTTTCGGTAGAAAGTACTGTCGGACTATAATTTATCTTTTACAGGGAGGCGTTAAACCGCGCGGCATCAGCAGACAGCTCGGAAGAGGCGAACAGTACGAAGGAATCCTCGCCCGTACCGGCGCACCATAGACTCGACTTGCAACACGGGTAACATACATACTAAATGACCATAAATCATACAGCAGTGATAGCCTAGTGGTGTGACCGTCGGACTACCAAGTCATAGGTCTCGAGTTCGAACCCAAGGCACGCGCCTCTGAGTTTTCGGATTCATGTGCGTATTGTATAATTATCACTTGCTTCAAAAACGGTGAAAGAAAACATCGTGAGGAAACGCCTGACTGAGTGTTTGCACTGGCGTAACATTCACAACAAAACATGTCGATCTCTATTTTCTGTCATTGTTCCATAAAATGTTTGACAAGAACTAGAAATGTCAAGTTTTGTTGTGATAGTCCGCCAGTGCAAACGCACAGTGACAGATATTTGTCGACGGCATGTGAAGCCAAGCCAGACGCCCATGGACGCCATAAAACTCTGACACAAGGTTAGTCACTAACCACACGAAAGAGAAAAACCATGTTGTGCCTTTTCCTAACCATGTTGTGGTTGGGTTTCGGTCTACTGGACTAAAACCCACCCGTGTTCCTTCAGTTGCCTGTACTGCCAGGGGCCAAAGTATCCCTTTAAATATCAGTTACATAATAACTTAAAAAAATATTTGTTTTGTTTCAGGGAGTTCAACTCAAGTCAGCTGGGACGCGACAAGATTAGACCATACGAGACAGACGAGAACGGATATATTATAACTAAATGTAAGTATTACACGTCACTTTTTAATTTTTCCAACTCTTTCGAGCGTGTATTCTGAAAGTGGGCAACTTCGCAAATAGCTGTCAAATATTTCGCTGTTTTGATTAACTTGGCTATATTACTGTATGGAAATATGAAATGTGGCTAACTAGTGAACTAGTATATTGATTATGAAATGTAATAATTAAATTAGTAACACCGAATTAAATATCCGGTGTTTTGATATTATATGTCTCACTGGGCCATCCCGTCTTTGCTAACTATCCAAAGAATTGAACAAATGTTTAAACCTATACCATACATGACTACAAACGGGTCCCTCCGCAAAATCATTTAAATACACAGTGGCTCTTGCTACGACATAATAAAGTGCAATTCAGGTCGCACAGCGACCATCACCTACAGTTATATTCACCTAGAAGTTGCCTCTCTTACTATCGCGTGCCTCTTATATCTTCTGACTACGTTACGCTTGTAGCGGCATCTATATCGCTACAAAAAAAAAAAAAAGTAAAAGTATCACAGACCTACACAAAATGGACCAATTCAAATTAGTTTTGCGCGAATTCCTAGTTGCAAAATGTTACTATACAATTAATGATTATTTAAATGAAAGATGACTGATTTTATCTGTAATGGCACGCACCACAAGTATAATGATTAAGTATTGAAATTTTGATTTGACATTTTATTTTGACATTTCTTTATTTAATGTATCTTATTATTTAATGTATCTTAATTTAAAATTTATTCTGTTTAATTAATGTTGCGATTAGTACCTAAGATATTAATTTGCACACCTTATTAGGTTATAATACAATGTACCTTTTATACCTGTAACACCTTTTTAACATGTATTATGCAAATAAATTATTTGATTTGATTTACATGCGAACTACGCATCAAAGACGTCACACAACATCCTGACGTCACACAAATCCTGCATCGCGCAATTAGAGTTTACCGCGCGATAAACATATATACAAGCTTCCCGACTTCAACCTCTGGGCAGTTGCCCGCCAGACACGACACCCGTCTGGTCGGAGGATCCTCCCTTTTCTATGGAGGATGAGTGAACTTTACACCCTGTTCCTCATGCCCCTAAACGCTCACTGAATTGCTTCATAAATAAAATGCGAAGTGTGTCTTCTGTACTCTGCTGTGCCTATACCGTTTTGTTTTTATCTAGATAGAAATAGCATTTTTGTATGAAACAGCATTTTTCAGACTCGTCCCAAAACAAATAATTAATACCCGTTTTCATACAAGGGGTTCGTTTTGATGTTCCGCGACTCGTAAAAATAAAAATAATTCAAAATGTCCTGGAACAAGTGTTCCAAAAATACATAGTTTCGTAGATATTATAACACTATAGACTCTCAATGTGTGTGTGTCTAAGTTTCATTGATAAGTACGAGTAAATCATTTGCATTCAAACCAATCATTCATATTCAAAATGCGACGATATCATATTTTTTTTACGACGTTGCCTGGTTCTCACGACACGGAATCCTAGTGTGAGTTCCAGGAATCAACGCATTCTGATGTAATATCTTAAGGAGCATGCACTAAGGTAGCCCGCGAAATTCAAAATTTCTTTAGTTTTTTTACATTTTGCAGGTCAGTGTGAGGTTTTATGTTGATTAAAATATGATTCGCGAACGTAACAAATATGGCTTTACATAATTATAATCATTACAATCAGCAATGCAACTCCATAAGTAAGCACAATCGTCAAATGCCATGATTTCATGAAATAGTCATTCAATGCGATTATATGAACTTAGAGAGTTGTATTGATCGTTTTTATGATTATAATTCTATAAATAAACATTTGGTACGGCTGCGAATCATATTTAGATCAACATACAACATGATACTGACCTGCAAATTGCAAAAAACGTAAGAAAATTTGAATTTCGCGGACTACCTTGACGCTTTCGCCTTAAACAATACATTATTCTATTCTTATTTTTGTATTGGAACAGCAGTTTTTTCCCACATTTCAGACTCGCCCCAAAATAAATCATTACCCATTTTTATATAAATTTCGTATTTCTCTCCCCAGGCGGTCTCCGCGAACCCGAAGTACTAGAAGCCCTGTGCAAGCTCGACGTGTCGCAAGCGCCGCCTGAGCAGTGGGAGCGACTGCTGCTGGCCACGCACGAGCTGCTCAAGTACGGCGACTGTAGGAAACCTGTGGAATACTTCAAGTTAGTATAACAACAAAATTATCTTAACATTAAGAGCGCCAACACACTGGGACGCCGTGGCGACGTCGCCGGCTACGTATCCAAACAGTAGGGATGTTGACTGGGGAAAAAAATAACTATTTAGTCCGTCAGTCAGAAAATAAAAAAATTTTAGACACGTATTTTTTTGCTTTATCATATTAATAAAAAATTATTTAGATAAAACGCATTAAAATTGGGGCGTGGGGGCTCGCTACGTCACAACTCAGTATAAAATCTACCGGCCAGTGACGTCATGCCACATTTTAACGCATTGCCTACTCAATGTATTGCCGTAATCTTTTGACTACGTAAAAAAATTAAAAATACGTGTCCAATATTTTTTAATAACCTACAAGACGTATAAAAAAAAATTGTCAACATCCCTATTCGTATTGATATGTACCTATGACGTCTGGCGACGTCGCCAATTTGGAAGCGTAGCCGCAACCGATTGGCACCTACGTGGAGACTGGATACTCTGGCGACGCGTAGCCAAGTCGCAAGTATTTTGTATACAAGTAAGATATGCCTCCCTTACTCGGTGACCGACTGATTACCAGGACGGACGCACGCGTGTTACTGGCTACTGTAGATAGCCAGAGGTAGCCATGGCTACGTAGCCAGCGAAGTCGCCATTTCGTCCCAGTGTGTTAGCGCTCTAATAAGTCTGTATAAAAAAAAGAACAATCTTAAGAAAAAAAGTTTGCTGTATACTCTAGTATACTCTTTTGCAAATTATTTCATCACCACTGCCCTCAAAACGGTGAAGGAAAACATCGTGAGGAAACCGGCATGTAACCAATAATTCGAAGACATGTGACATCTACCAACCCGCACTGGGACCGCGTGATGGATTACGGCCCACTCCCTCTCACAGAGAGGAGGCCTGAGTCCCAATAGTGGGAACCGTGCATGTAAAAAAGACAACTTTTCGGACAAGTTACGTCCACCCACTATGTTCGCGATCCCTCTCACAGAGAGGGGGCTGAGTCCTCTCTAATATTTGCGTAATTAAATATGTATTTCTATCTTCCAGAAATATAGTGCGAGTGGCGCTCGCGGCTTTGTCAATAGAAGATACTGCGGGAGATAAAGAGAATACTGAGAACGCTAGTAATGCGCAACAGACTTCGGGTGAGTTTATTATTAACTGACTTTTTAAAAACTAGATTTGTACGAGCTACGCTGTACATGCAACTTGACCTACTTACAGTGAAACGTTGCAGTTTGTTTAATCCAACATTAATTTCACATTATTCAAATCGGTTGTTCAACATAATATCCCAATACACAAAATCAACATAACATTTTCACTGTTGGGCATTACAACCCCAACATTTGGTCCTTCGAGCAATTTAGTGTTGTGTGATTTATATCTTTAACGGTCGCGAATCGGTAGGACTGGTCTCTCAGAAGCGAGTCGCTCTAGTAACCAGTTAAGAAGGCGCATATCGTAGAAGAGAAAGGTTGCACAATACCAACAGTCGACGCTCAGAACAGAAGAGTTCATCTTGAAATCAACAAGAAAAACAGCATAAACAACCAGAATCAGAACGAATTCAACATCAACATAACATTTTTACTGTTGGGATTTACGACCCAACATTTATTGTTGGGAGTTACGCCCCGACAAGATTCAAAGTCAAAGTCAAACAATTTATTTCAATTAGGCACATAAAAGGCACTTACGAACGTCAATTTTACAAAAAATAGAATTGATTCTAGTCGCCGATTGTTTCTGCGACATATTGTGTGTTTTTATGTCCATGATTTTCTCAAACACCTCAAATCTAATTGGGAATGCACGTAATTTAAAACTTATTCATTATTTAAATATACATTGTGTAGGAGGGTTTTTTAATGCATTACATATTTTACAATTCAGTATTTAATGTTGAGTTTTTTTTGTGGAACTGAACGGAAACTCAAAACGTGTCGCCTTCAACAATGCTGAAAGTGGCGTAAAAAACATGTGGATATAAAAACGATTCCTTGGCAAAGAAGTTGAAGTGCCACTATTGATTTCATAATTGTTATTTATGCTGCCATCTATGATTTTTTTTCAGTACTGATTATAATTTGCTCGAGTTGAGACCCCACGTAGAGACAGGCGTGTGTAACTCTTTATGAACCGACTCACTGATCCGGATCATTGAAGTGTTCCAAAAGATTGGTTCAGTAACAACGTTTCAAACGCATCATTTGAATCTGAATTATTACTTTGTCTCTGTGCTCTTTCCGCGCGACCGTCGCTTGCGAGGTGACTGAGCAACAGTGAGCGAGTGAGAAAGACTGAAACGCTAAGTTACGTTACTTTAGTCAGTACTACTGAACTAACTCGCAAGTGAGCGGGTGACACATTACAATCTATATACATAAGTCTGAACGAGTTACCAAATGAGATGAGTATCACTCATACTCTCACTGTTTTTCGTTGTCGTTATCCATTTTTATATCCTTGTCGATGATTCAAATGATCCAAATGATACATATCAATGATTCGGACCATTTCAGTGATCCAGATGCAAATGTTCCAATCGCAAAAATGGTACACTTTGCCCACCTCTAGTGGGTGACTCGGGGTAGCGTAGTATTATCAATGTGATCGCGAACCTTGTTGATTATTTTTATAATTTATGGTAAATGGTTATGTTTCCCAAGGCTGGGGCACAGCTCACGAGCGCGCCGCGGCCGAGGCCGTGAAGGTCCTGATCTGGCTGTGTCGGCGGCCCGAGACCCGGCCGCAGTGGCAGGACTACTTCGACCTGATCCTGCTGAAGCTCATCCACGCCTACGAGAGCCTCAACAAGGAGCTCATGCGCGCCGTCGAGGCCGGCATGCCGCACATCGCCAGCGCGCTGCCGGCGCACCAGGTGGGTACACTGCAATGCCTACACATAAGGTTCAGTTTGCGCTACAACTTCATATTTTTTTATGACTTTTTCAATAATACTAGTCAGTCTAAAATAAACTTTATTTACATTTGCATATGCAAGTGTAAATAAAGTTTATTTTAAATCCGTAGTTTCGGCCGTCGTTTCAGGCGCTTCGCTGTCGTTCTCACTCACGGTAAGACTGTAAGTGAGACGGAGAACGAAGCGCCCGTAACGACGGCCGAAACGACGGCCGAAACTACGCACTTCCCTTAGGGAGTGGGCCCCCTGAGACAGATGGACTACAAAGGCAATAGATTAATTGAAAGAGATATTTATTAGCTTCCAAAAACGTTTCCACACAGTACAAACAACTGCATGTTGGGCGGTAATTTTAATAAGCTTATTTATTTCTACAATGCCTTTATACCGCAACTGTTCCCACTAACGCCCCCCCCCAGGTGCTGGCCCTGCTGAAGCCCGTGATCCGCACGCGCGGCTACCCCACGTCGCTGTGCGCCCTCAAGCTGGCCGCCGAGGTGGCCAAGGCGCGGCCCGCCGAGCTCACGGACGACGTGGTGCAGAACCTCATGGAGGGCGTCGGACAGGTACTTATACAAATAGCAGAACACACTACCCCACGTCGCTGTGCGCCCTCAAGCTGGCCGCCGAGGTGGCCAAGGCGCGGCCCGCCGAGCTCACGGACGACGTGGTGCAGAACCTCATGGAGGGCGTCGGACAGGTACTTATACAAATAGCAGAACACACTACCCCACGTCGCTGTGCGCCCTCAAGCTGGCCGCCGAGGTGGCCAAGGCGCGGCCCGCCGAGCTCACGGACGACGTGGTGCAGAACCTCATGGAGGGCGTCGGACAGGTACTTATACAAATAGCAGAACACACTACCCCACGTCGCTGTGCGCCCTCAAGCTGGCCGCCGAGGTGGCCAAGGCGCGGCCCGCCGAGCTCACGGACGACGTGGTGCAGAACCTCATGGAGGGCGTCGGACAGGTACTTATACAAATAGCAGAACACACTACCCCACGTCGCTGTGCGCCCTCAAGCTGGCCGCCGAGGTGGCCAAGGCGCGGCCCGCCGAGCTCACGGACGACGTGGTGCAGAACCTCATGGAGGGCGTCGGACAGGTACTTATACAAATAGCAGAACACACTACCCCACGTCGCTGTGCGCCCTCAAGCTGGCCGCCGAGGTGGCCAAGGCGCGGCCCGCCGAGCTCACGGACGACGTGGTGCAGAACCTCATGGAGGGCGTCGGACAGGTACTTATACAAATAGCAGAACACACTACCCCACGTCGCTGTGCGCCCTCAAGCTGGCCGCCGAGGTGGCCAAGGCGCGGCCCGCCGAGCTCACGGACGACGTGGTGCAGAACCTCATGGAGGGCGTCGGACAGGTACTTATACAAATAGCAGAACACACTACCCCACGTCGCTGTGCGCCCTCAAGCTGGCCGCCGAGGTGGCCAAGGCGCGGCCCGCCGAGCTCACGGACGACGTGGTGCAGAACCTCATGGAGGGCGTCGGACAGGTACTTATACAAATAGCAGAACACACTACCCCACGTCGCTGTGCGCCCTCAAGCTGGCCGCCGAGGTGGCCAAGGCGCGGCCCGCCGAGCTCACGGACGACGTGGTGCAGAACCTCATGGAGGGCGTCGGACAGGTACTTATACAAATAGCAGAACACACTACCCCACGTCGCTGTGCGCCCTCAAGCTGGCCGCCGAGGTGGCCAAGGCGCGGCCCGCCGAGCTCACGGACGACGTGGTGCAGAACCTCATGGAGGGCGTCGGACAGGTACTTATACAAATAGCAGAACACACTACCCCACGTCGCTGTGCGCCCTCAAGCTGGCCGCCGAGGTGGCCAAGGCGCGGCCCGCCGAGCTCACGGACGACGTGGTGCAGAACCTCATGGAGGGCGTCGGACAGGTACTTATACAAATAGCAGAACACACTACCCCACGTCGCTGTGCGCCCTCAAGCTGGCCGCCGAGGTGGCCAAGGCGCGGCCCGCCGAGCTCACGGACGACGTGGTGCAGAACCTCATGGAGGGCGTCGGACAGGTACTTATACAAATAGCAGAACACACTACCCCACGTCGCTGTGCGCCCTCAAGCTGGCCGCCGAGGTGGCCAAGGCGCGGCCCGCCGAGCTCACGGACGACGTGGTGCAGAACCTCATGGAGGGCGTCGGACAGGTACTTATACAAATAGCAGAACACACTACCCCACGTCGCTGTGCGCCCTCAAGCTGGCCGCCGAGGTGGCCAAGGCGCGGCCCGCCGAGCTCACGGACGACGTGGTGCAGAACCTCATGGAGGGCGTCGGACAGGTACTTATACAAATAGCAGAACACACTACCCCACGTCGCTGTGCGCCCTCAAGCTGGCCGCCGAGGTGGCCAAGGCGCGGCCCGCCGAGCTCACGGACGACGTGGTGCAGAACCTCATGGAGGGCGTCGGACAGGTACTTATACAAATAGCAGAACACACTACCCCACGTCGCTGTGCGCCCTCAAGCTGGCCGCCGAGGTGGCCAAGGCGCGGCCCGCCGAGCTCACGGACGACGTGGTGCAGAACCTCATGGAGGGCGTCGGACAGGTACTTATACAAATAGCAGAACACACTACCCCACGTCGCTGTGCGCCCTCAAGCTGGCCGCCGAGGTGGCCAAGGCGCGGCCCGCCGAGCTCACGGACGACGTGGTGCAGAACCTCATGGAGGGCGTCGGACAGGTACTTATACAAATAGCAGAACACACTACCCCACGTCGCTGTGCGCCCTCAAGCTGGCCGCCGAGGTGGCCAAGGCGCGGCCCGCCGAGCTCACGGACGACGTGGTGCAGAACCTCATGGAGGGCGTCGGACAGGTACTTATACAAATAGCAGAACACACTACCCCACGTCGCTGTGCGCCCTCAAGCTGGCCGCCGAGGTGGCCAAGGCGCGGCCCGCCGAGCTCACGGACGACGTGGTGCAGAACCTCATGGAGGGCGTCGGACAGGTACTTATACAAATAGCAGAACACACTACCCCACGTCGCTGTGCGCCCTCAAGCTGGCCGCCGAGGTGGCCAAGGCGCGGCCCGCCGAGCTCACGGACGACGTGGTGCAGAACCTCATGGAGGGCGTCGGACAGGTACTTATACAAATAGCAGAACACACTACCCCACGTCGCTGTGCGCCCTCAAGCTGGCCGCCGAGGTGGCCAAGGCGCGGCCCGCCGAGCTCACGGACGACGTGGTGCAGAACCTCATGGAGGGCGTCGGACAGGTACTTATACAAATAGCAGAACACACTACCCCACGTCGCTGTGCGCCCTCAAGCTGGCCGCCGAGGTGGCCAAGGCGCGGCCCGCCGAGCTCACGGACGACGTGGTGCAGAACCTCATGGAGGGCGTCGGACAGGTACTTATACAAATAGCAGAACACACTACCCCACGTCGCTGTGCGCCCTCAAGCTGGCCGCCGAGGTGGCCAAGGCGCGGCCCGCCGAGCTCACGGACGACGTGGTGCAGAACCTCATGGAGGGCGTCGGACAGGTACTTATACAAATAGCAGAACACACTACCCCACGTCGCTGTGCGCCCTCAAGCTGGCCGCCGAGGTGGCCAAGGCGCGGCCCGCCGAGCTCACGGACGACGTGGTGCAGAACCTCATGGAGGGCGTCGGACAGGTACTTATACAAATAGCAGAACACACTACCCCACGTCGCTGTGCGCCCTCAAGCTGGCCGCCGAGGTGGCCAAGGCGCGGCCCGCCGAGCTCACGGACGACGTGGTGCAGAACCTCATGGAGGGCGTCGGACAGGTACTTATACAAATAGCAGAACACACTACCCCACGTCGCTGTGCGCCCTCAAGCTGGCCGCCGAGGTGGCCAAGGCGCGGCCCGCCGAGCTCACGGACGACGTGGTGCAGAACCTCATGGAGGGCGTCGGACAGGTACTTATACAAATAGCAGAACACACTACCCCACGTCGCTGTGCGCCCTCAAGCTGGCCGCCGAGGTGGCCAAGGCGCGGCCCGCCGAGCTCACGGACGACGTGGTGCAGAACCTCATGGAGGGCGTCGGACAGGTACTTATACAAATAGCAGAACACACTACCCCACGTCGCTGTGCGCCCTCAAGCTGGCCGCCGAGGTGGCCAAGGCGCGGCCCGCCGAGCTCACGGACGACGTGGTGCAGAACCTCATGGAGGGCGTCGGACAGGTACTTATACAAATAGCAGAACACACTACCCCACGTCGCTGTGCGCCCTCAAGCTGGCCGCCGAGGTGGCCAAGGCGCGGCCCGCCGAGCTCACGGACGACGTGGTGCAGAACCTCATGGAGGGCGTCGGACAGGTACTTATACAAATAGCAGAACACACTACCCCACGTCGCTGTGCGCCCTCAAGCTGGCCGCCGAGGTGGCCAAGGCGCGGCCCGCCGAGCTCACGGACGACGTGGTGCAGAACCTCATGGAGGGCGTCGGACAGGTACTTATACAAATAGCAGAACACACTACCCCACGTCGCTGTGCGCCCTCAAGCTGGCCGCCGAGGTGGCCAAGGCGCGGCCCGCCGAGCTCACGGACGACGTGGTGCAGAACCTCATGGAGGGCGTCGGACAGGTACTTATACAAATAGCAGAACACACTACCCCACGTCGCTGTGCGCCCTCAAGCTGGCCGCCGAGGTGGCCAAGGCGCGGCCCGCCGAGCTCACGGACGACGTGGTGCAGAACCTCATGGAGGGCGTCGGACAGGTACTTATACAAATAGCAGAACACACTACCCCACGTCGCTGTGCGCCCTCAAGCTGGCCGCCGAGGTGGCCAAGGCGCGGCCCGCCGAGCTCACGGACGACGTGGTGCAGAACCTCATGGAGGGCGTCGGACAGGTACTTATACAAATAGCAGAACACACTACCCCACGTCGCTGTGCGCCCTCAAGCTGGCCGCCGAGGTGGCCAAGGCGCGGCCCGCCGAGCTCACGGACGACGTGGTGCAGAACCTCATGGAGGGCGTCGGACAGGTACTTATACAAATAGCAGAACACACTACCCCACGTCGCTGTGCGCCCTCAAGCTGGCCGCCGAGGTGGCCAAGGCGCGGCCCGCCGAGCTCACGGACGACGTGGTGCAGAACCTCATGGAGGGCGTCGGACAGGTACTTATACAAATAGCAGAACACACTACCCCACGTCGCTGTGCGCCCTCAAGCTGGCCGCCGAGGTGGCCAAGGCGCGGCCCGCCGAGCTCACGGACGACGTGGTGCAGAACCTCATGGAGGGCGTCGGACAGGTACTTATACAAATAGCAGAACACACTACCCCACGTCGCTGTGCGCCCTCAAGCTGGCCGCCGAGGTGGCCAAGGCGCGGCCCGCCGAGCTCACGGACGACGTGGTGCAGAACCTCATGGAGGGCGTCGGACAGGTACTTATACAAATAGCAGAACACACTACCCCACGTCGCTGTGCGCCCTCAAGCTGGCCGCCGAGGTGGCCAAGGCGCGGCCCGCCGAGCTCACGGACGACGTGGTGCAGAACCTCATGGAGGGCGTCGGACAGGTACTTATACAAATAGCAGAACACACTACCCCACGTCGCTGTGCGCCCTCAAGCTGGCCGCCGAGGTGGCCAAGGCGCGGCCCGCCGAGCTCACGGACGACGTGGTGCAGAACCTCATGGAGGGCGTCGGACAGGTACTTATACAAATAGCAGAACACACTACCCCACGTCGCTGTGCGCCCTCAAGCTGGCCGCCGAGGTGGCCAAGGCGCGGCCCGCCGAGCTCACGGACGACGTGGTGCAGAACCTCATGGAGGGCGTCGGACAGGTACTTATACAAATAGCAGAACACACTACCCCACGTCGCTGTGCGCCCTCAAGCTGGCCGCCGAGGTGGCCAAGGCGCGGCCCGCCGAGCTCACGGACGACGTGGTGCAGAACCTCATGGAGGGCGTCGGACAGGTACTTATACAAATAGCAGAACACACTACCCCACGTCGCTGTGCGCCCTCAAGCTGGCCGCCGAGGTGGCCAAGGCGCGGCCCGCCGAGCTCACGGACGACGTGGTGCAGAACCTCATGGAGGGCGTCGGACAGGTACTTATACAAATAGCAGAACACACTACCCCACGTCGCTGTGCGCCCTCAAGCTGGCCGCCGAGGTGGCCAAGGCGCGGCCCGCCGAGCTCACGGACGACGTGGTGCAGAACCTCATGGAGGGCGTCGGACAGGTACTTATACAAATAGCAGAACACACTACCCCACGTCGCTGTGCGCCCTCAAGCTGGCCGCCGAGGTGGCCAAGGCGCGGCCCGCCGAGCTCACGGACGACGTGGTGCAGAACCTCATGGAGGGCGTCGGACAGGTACTTATACAAATAGCAGAACACACTACCCCACGTCGCTGTGCGCCCTCAAGCTGGCCGCCGAGGTGGCCAAGGCGCGGCCCGCCGAGCTCACGGACGACGTGGTGCAGAACCTCATGGAGGGCGTCGGACAGGTACTTATACAAATAGCAGAACACACTACCCCACGTCGCTGTGCGCCCTCAAGCTGGCCGCCGAGGTGGCCAAGGCGCGGCCCGCCGAGCTCACGGACGACGTGGTGCAGAACCTCATGGAGGGCGTCGGACAGGTACTTATACAAATAGCAGAACACACTACCCCACGTCGCTGTGCGCCCTCAAGCTGGCCGCCGAGGTGGCCAAGGCGCGGCCCGCCGAGCTCACGGACGACGTGGTGCAGAACCTCATGGAGGGCGTCGGACAGGTACTTATACAAATAGCAGAACACACTACCCCACGTCGCTGTGCGCCCTCAAGCTGGCCGCCGAGGTGGCCAAGGCGCGGCCCGCCGAGCTCACGGACGACGTGGTGCAGAACCTCATGGAGGGCGTCGGACAGGTACTTATACAAATAGCAGAACACACTACCCCACGTCGCTGTGCGCCCTCAAGCTGGCCGCCGAGGTGGCCAAGGCGCGGCCCGCCGAGCTCACGGACGACGTGGTGCAGAACCTCATGGAGGGCGTCGGACAGGTACTTATACAAATAGCAGAACACACTACCCCACGTCGCTGTGCGCCCTCAAGCTGGCCGCCGAGGTGGCCAAGGCGCGGCCCGCCGAGCTCACGGACGACGTGGTGCAGAACCTCATGGAGGGCGTCGGACAGGTACTTATACAAATAGCAGAACACACTACCCCACGTCGCTGTGCGCCCTCAAGCTGGCCGCCGAGGTGGCCAAGGCGCGGCCCGCCGAGCTCACGGACGACGTGGTGCAGAACCTCATGGAGGGCGTCGGACAGGTACTTATACAAATAGCAGAACACACTACCCCACGTCGCTGTGCGCCCTCAAGCTGGCCGCCGAGGTGGCCAAGGCGCGGCCCGCCGAGCTCACGGACGACGTGGTGCAGAACCTCATGGAGGGCGTCGGACAGGTACTTATACAAATAGCAGAACACACTACCCCACGTCGCTGTGCGCCCTCAAGCTGGCCGCCGAGGTGGCCAAGGCGCGGCCCGCCGAGCTCACGGACGACGTGGTGCAGAACCTCATGGAGGGCGTCGGACAGGTACTTATACAAATAGCAGAACACACTACCCCACGTCGCTGTGCGCCCTCAAGCTGGCCGCCGAGGTGGCCAAGGCGCGGCCCGCCGAGCTCACGGACGACGTGGTGCAGAACCTCATGGAGGGCGTCGGACAGGTACTTATACAAATAGCAGAACACACTACCCCACGTCGCTGTGCGCCCTCAAGCTGGCCGCCGAGGTGGCCAAGGCGCGGCCCGCCGAGCTCACGGACGACGTGGTGCAGAACCTCATGGAGGGCGTCGGACAGGTACTTATACAAATAGCAGAACACACTACCCCACGTCGCTGTGCGCCCTCAAGCTGGCCGCCGAGGTGGCCAAGGCGCGGCCCGCCGAGCTCACGGACGACGTGGTGCAGAACCTCATGGAGGGCGTCGGACAGGTACTTATACAAATAGCAGAACACACTACCCCACGTCGCTGTGCGCCCTCAAGCTGGCCGCCGAGGTGGCCAAGGCGCGGCCCGCCGAGCTCACGGACGACGTGGTGCAGAACCTCATGGAGGGCGTCGGACAGGTACTTATACAAATAGCAGAACACACTACCCCACGTCGCTGTGCGCCCTCAAGCTGGCCGCCGAGGTGGCCAAGGCGCGGCCCGCCGAGCTCACGGACGACGTGGTGCAGAACCTCATGGAGGGCGTCGGACAGGTACTTATACAAATAGCAGAACACACTACCCCACGTCGCTGTGCGCCCTCAAGCTGGCCGCCGAGGTGGCCAAGGCGCGGCCCGCCGAGCTCACGGACGACGTGGTGCAGAACCTCATGGAGGGCGTCGGACAGGTACTTATACAAATAGCAGAACACACTACCCCACGTCGCTGTGCGCCCTCAAGCTGGCCGCCGAGGTGGCCAAGGCGCGGCCCGCCGAGCTCACGGACGACGTGGTGCAGAACCTCATGGAGGGCGTCGGACAGGTACTTATACAAATAGCAGAACACACTACCCCACGTCGCTGTGCGCCCTCAAGCTGGCCGCCGAGGTGGCCAAGGCGCGGCCCGCCGAGCTCACGGACGACGTGGTGCAGAACCTCATGGAGGGCGTCGGACAGGTACTTATACAAATAGCAGAACACACTACCCCACGTCGCTGTGCGCCCTCAAGCTGGCCGCCGAGGTGGCCAAGGCGCGGCCCGCCGAGCTCACGGACGACGTGGTGCAGAACCTCATGGAGGGCGTCGGACAGGTACTTATACAAATAGCAGAACACACTACCCCACGTCGCTGTGCGCCCTCAAGCTGGCCGCCGAGGTGGCCAAGGCGCGGCCCGCCGAGCTCACGGACGACGTGGTGCAGAACCTCATGGAGGGCGTCGGACAGGTACTTATACAAATAGCAGAACACACTACCCCACGTCGCTGTGCGCCCTCAAGCTGGCCGCCGAGGTGGCCAAGGCGCGGCCCGCCGAGCTCACGGACGACGTGGTGCAGAACCTCATGGAGGGCGTCGGACAGGTACTTATACAAATAGCAGAACACACTACCCCACGTCGCTGTGCGCCCTCAAGCTGGCCGCCGAGGTGGCCAAGGCGCGGCCCGCCGAGCTCACGGACGACGTGGTGCAGAACCTCATGGAGGGCGTCGGACAGGTACTTATACAAATAGCAGAACACACTACCCCACGTCGCTGTGCGCCCTCAAGCTGGCCGCCGAGGTGGCCAAGGCGCGGCCCGCCGAGCTCACGGACGACGTGGTGCAGAACCTCATGGAGGGCGTCGGACAGGTACTTATACAAATAGCAGAACACACTACCCCACGTCGCTGTGCGCCCTCAAGCTGGCCGCCGAGGTGGCCAAGGCGCGGCCCGCCGAGCTCACGGACGACGTGGTGCAGAACCTCATGGAGGGCGTCGGACAGGTACTTATACAAATAGCAGAACACACTACCCCACGTCGCTGTGCGCCCTCAAGCTGGCCGCCGAGGTGGCCAAGGCGCGGCCCGCCGAGCTCACGGACGACGTGGTGCAGAACCTCATGGAGGGCGTCGGACAGGTACTTATACAAATAGCAGAACACACTACCCCACGTCGCTGTGCGCCCTCAAGCTGGCCGCCGAGGTGGCCAAGGCGCGGCCCGCCGAGCTCACGGACGACGTGGTGCAGAACCTCATGGAGGGCGTCGGACAGGTACTTATACAAATAGCAGAACACACTACCCCACGTCGCTGTGCGCCCTCAAGCTGGCCGCCGAGGTGGCCAAGGCGCGGCCCGCCGAGCTCACGGACGACGTGGTGCAGAACCTCATGGAGGGCGTCGGACAGGTACTTATACAAATAGCAGAACACACTACCCCACGTCGCTGTGCGCCCTCAAGCTGGCCGCCGAGGTGGCCAAGGCGCGGCCCGCCGAGCTCACGGACGACGTGGTGCAGAACCTCATGGAGGGCGTCGGACAGGTACTTATACAAATAGCAGAACACACTACCCCACGTCGCTGTGCGCCCTCAAGCTGGCCGCCGAGGTGGCCAAGGCGCGGCCCGCCGAGCTCACGGACGACGTGGTGCAGAACCTCATGGAGGGCGTCGGACAGGTACTTATACAAATAGCAGAACACACTACCCCACGTCGCTGTGCGCCCTCAAGCTGGCCGCCGAGGTGGCCAAGGCGCGGCCCGCCGAGCTCACGGACGACGTGGTGCAGAACCTCATGGAGGGCGTCGGACAGGTACTTATACAAATAGCAGAACACACTACCCCACGTCGCTGTGCGCCCTCAAGCTGGCCGCCGAGGTGGCCAAGGCGCGGCCCGCCGAGCTCACGGACGACGTGGTGCAGAACCTCATGGAGGGCGTCGGACAGGTACTTATACAAATAGCAGAACACACTACCCCACGTCGCTGTGCGCCCTCAAGCTGGCCGCCGAGGTGGCCAAGGCGCGGCCCGCCGAGCTCACGGACGACGTGGTGCAGAACCTCATGGAGGGCGTCGGACAGGTACTTATACAAATAGCAGAACACACTACCCCACGTCGCTGTGCGCCCTCAAGCTGGCCGCCGAGGTGGCCAAGGCGCGGCCCGCCGAGCTCACGGACGACGTGGTGCAGAACCTCATGGAGGGCGTCGGACAGGTACTTATACAAATAGCAGAACACACTACCCCACGTCGCTGTGCGCCCTCAAGCTGGCCGCCGAGGTGGCCAAGGCGCGGCCCGCCGAGCTCACGGACGACGTGGTGCAGAACCTCATGGAGGGCGTCGGACAGGTACTTATACAAATAGCAGAACACACTACCCCACGTCGCTGTGCGCCCTCAAGCTGGCCGCCGAGGTGGCCAAGGCGCGGCCCGCCGAGCTCACGGACGACGTGGTGCAGAACCTCATGGAGGGCGTCGGACAGGTACTTATACAAATAGCAGAACACACTACCCCACGTCGCTGTGCGCCCTCAAGCTGGCCGCCGAGGTGGCCAAGGCGCGGCCCGCCGAGCTCACGGACGACGTGGTGCAGAACCTCATGGAGGGCGTCGGACAGGTACTTATACAAATAGCAGAACACACTACCCCACGTCGCTGTGCGCCCTCAAGCTGGCCGCCGAGGTGGCCAAGGCGCGGCCCGCCGAGCTCACGGACGACGTGGTGCAGAACCTCATGGAGGGCGTCGGACAGGTACTTATACAAATAGCAGAACACACTACCCCACGTCGCTGTGCGCCCTCAAGCTGGCCGCCGAGGTGGCCAAGGCGCGGCCCGCCGAGCTCACGGACGACGTGGTGCAGAACCTCATGGAGGGCGTCGGACAGGTACTTATACAAATAGCAGAACACACTACCCCACGTCGCTGTGCGCCCTCAAGCTGGCCGCCGAGGTGGCCAAGGCGCGGCCCGCCGAGCTCACGGACGACGTGGTGCAGAACCTCATGGAGGGCGTCGGACAGGTACTTATACAAATAGCAGAACACACTACCCCACGTCGCTGTGCGCCCTCAAGCTGGCCGCCGAGGTGGCCAAGGCGCGGCCCGCCGAGCTCACGGACGACGTGGTGCAGAACCTCATGGAGGGCGTCGGACAGGTACTTATACAAATAGCAGAACACACTACCCCACGTCGCTGTGCGCCCTCAAGCTGGCCGCCGAGGTGGCCAAGGCGCGGCCCGCCGAGCTCACGGACGACGTGGTGCAGAACCTCATGGAGGGCGTCGGACAGGTACTTATACAAATAGCAGAACACACTACCCCACGTCGCTGTGCGCCCTCAAGCTGGCCGCCGAGGTGGCCAAGGCGCGGCCCGCCGAGCTCACGGACGACGTGGTGCAGAACCTCATGGAGGGCGTCGGACAGGTACTTATACAAATAGCAGAACACACTACCCCACGTCGCTGTGCGCCCTCAAGCTGGCCGCCGAGGTGGCCAAGGCGCGGCCCGCCGAGCTCACGGACGACGTGGTGCAGAACCTCATGGAGGGCGTCGGACAGGTACTTATACAAATAGCAGAACACACTACCCCACGTCGCTGTGCGCCCTCAAGCTGGCCGCCGAGGTGGCCAAGGCGCGGCCCGCCGAGCTCACGGACGACGTGGTGCAGAACCTCATGGAGGGCGTCGGACAGGTACTTATACAAATAGCAGAACACACTACCCCACGTCGCTGTGCGCCCTCAAGCTGGCCGCCGAGGTGGCCAAGGCGCGGCCCGCCGAGCTCACGGACGACGTGGTGCAGAACCTCATGGAGGGCGTCGGACAGGTACTTATACAAATAGCAGAACACACTACCCCACGTCGCTGTGCGCCCTCAAGCTGGCCGCCGAGGTGGCCAAGGCGCGGCCCGCCGAGCTCACGGACGACGTGGTGCAGAACCTCATGGAGGGCGTCGGACAGGTACTTATACAAATAGCAGAACACACTACCCCACGTCGCTGTGCGCCCTCAAGCTGGCCGCCGAGGTGGCCAAGGCGCGGCCCGCCGAGCTCACGGACGACGTGGTGCAGAACCTCATGGAGGGCGTCGGACAGGTACTTATACAAATAGCAGAACACACTACCCCACGTCGCTGTGCGCCCTCAAGCTGGCCGCCGAGGTGGCCAAGGCGCGGCCCGCCGAGCTCACGGACGACGTGGTGCAGAACCTCATGGAGGGCGTCGGACAGGTACTTATACAAATAGCAGAACACACTACCCCACGTCGCTGTGCGCCCTCAAGCTGGCCGCCGAGGTGGCCAAGGCGCGGCCCGCCGAGCTCACGGACGACGTGGTGCAGAACCTCATGGAGGGCGTCGGACAGGTACTTATACAAATAGCAGAACACACTACCCCACGTCGCTGTGCGCCCTCAAGCTGGCCGCCGAGGTGGCCAAGGCGCGGCCCGCCGAGCTCACGGACGACGTGGTGCAGAACCTCATGGAGGGCGTCGGACAGGTACTTATACAAATAGCAGAACACACTACCCCACGTCGCTGTGCGCCCTCAAGCTGGCCGCCGAGGTGGCCAAGGCGCGGCCCGCCGAGCTCACGGACGACGTGGTGCAGAACCTCATGGAAGGCGTCGGACAGGTAAATATACAAATAATTACTAATAATTTACTCAATATCTTTACTGCTTTACCATAATGTGTCCTTAGGTGGTAACTATATAATTTAGATCATTATGGACCCGGTAGGGCACAGCAAAAGGGTAGGAGAGAGGAAGCCCTGTTTTAGGAGATCATTAAGTTGTTATTGTGGGAACAAGTATGTATACTATGGAATGAACTCGTGGCTAAGTCATAACAGCCGCATGGATCGATCCATCAGGTTAAGCTACGCTTGCCGAAGTTGGTCCGTGGATGGATGACTATCTTTACATACCGACACTCCTCCGTGCCTCAGAACGCACGTGAAGCCGTTCGCCCCGGCTGTCATTCTCATCTTGTCATTGTCATCTTTGACAGTCGTTACGGTCAGAAGCCAAAAAGTCTGATAATCAGTCTTACCACGGGATATCGTAATACCCAGTAACTGGGTTGTGGCGGTCAGATAGGCAGTCGCTCCATGTAAAATACTGGTACTCAGCTGCATCCGGTTAGACTGGAAGTCGACCCCAACATAGCTGCGAAATATTTATAAAATTACAGGCGTGATGTTATGTTGTGTAACATATGTATTTAAATAAATAAAAATTTCGAAAAAAAACAAACGTCATTTATTCAAACTTAGCTGAAAATCAACACTTTCGTCAAATGGCCGCATTGTGGATCGACAAAAGGAACGGAGAGAATAAGCATTTTATCCTTGCACACGGTGATGTAACTATTATACGAGATTTAGTGCGAATTTGTTGCCCCTATGCTGGAAAAATCAAGTATGTCAAAATAGTAGATTATACAACAAGTGAAAAATAGGGAATTTAGTTCAAGGGACTAAAATAAACTTATCTGAATGTCTTTTGAATTTGATTTTTTTTCCACTGAACTCGTCTTCCCAACGTGTCAGTGGTCTTCATCTGTTTCTTTTTACTTCTGGGCTTCTCCACAGGGTTGCTTTTACGGTCCATCTCTGGTCCGTAAGCCTCGCTACGTGGCCTGCCGTTTTTTTTTTGCATAGCACAAGGCATTAGTAGCTTTCGTTATTGATCATATTTTTGGGTGTCGTATTTTCTTTAGTATTTTTTATCTTGAGCATGCTTTGCTCCAGTCCTCGCGCGTCCTTTAACGAAGCATGCTCAAGGTATAAGTATTTATCTTGTCTAAAAATAAAATTATACCTTCTTTTCCCAGTTGGCAGATCATCAGAACAGCGCGGTCCGCAAAGCGGCCGTGTTCTGTATGGTCGCGTTCACGTTCGCGCTGGGAGAGGAGCGCATGCAGCCGCATCTCAAGCATTTATCTGTTAGCAAGTACCGGCTACTGCAGGTGAGTAGTAGAGCAATATTGCAAAAAATATCTTAGAAAAATTGCAAAGTAACCAACGTAATTTTCCCCGCGTGGTTGATTACAGCCCTCTCCCACTCATAGAGAGGAGGCCGGGGCCTATCACCAGGGCCCTGCTTAATAAAGCTGACAAGTCCGACATATGTCATAAATTTACAATTACAAAAAAAGCTGTTTAATTACAGGCGACAAAATTGTCATGGTGGGAAATTCACAATTATGTCGAATTGGATTAATAAAACGGTTTGAGCGACAGTTGACATTTTGTAATACTACTACAATACTACCTCATAAAGCAGTATTATTTTAAAATTACTTAGTTCTCTCTTCTTTTCGTGTGATTAGTGACTAACTTGGTGTCAGAGTTTTAAAGCCGCCCATGGATGGGTCTCTGACTTGGCTTCACATGTCGTCGAGAATTATCTCTCAGTTGTAGCGGCATCTACATCGCTACATGCGAACTACGCGTCAAAGACCTGACGTCACACAACATACTGACGTCACACAAATCCTGCATTGCACCATTAGAGTTTACCGCGCGATGGACATATATACAAGCTTCCCGACTTCAAACTGGGCAGTTGCCCGCCAGACACGACACCCGTCAGGTCGGAGGATCCTCCCTTTTCTATGGAGGATGAGTGAACTTTACACCCTGTTCCTCATGCCCCTAAACAGTCATGCCGGTTTCCTGACGATGTTTTCCTTCACCAAGAAGAAGCAAGTGATACAATACTAATTCAAATTACTATTATTTTTCTTTATGTGTGAAAAAAAGATGTAGCTCTACAGAACATGTAACTCCATCATCCCTCATTGAAATAAGATTAAAATAATACTGATACAGGAGCTGGTGGTAGGCCCCGAGAGACATAATAGGATGATTAGATTATGTTATGTTAATGTTTTTATGGGGAATATTGCCAAGAGAAAGTAGCATTGTCAAGTATAGCTTGGCATAAAAGAGTAAAATGAAAATGAGGGCGCCACTATCGCACTTAGGTTACTTCGAATGGGAAATCAACTGTTAACATAAATGTGCAAAAAAAACGCTGCTTGTGGGCTGCTTACTCAAATCAGAACCTACTAGCATTTGTCGGCAAAGTAGTGCCATCATCATAGATCTGCATTAAGTAAAATATTTAGTTCTAAAATGTCACCACGTCAGACTCTTGTATGTCGACCTGTACGTGTAATATTGCTGAGGAAGGTATTAGCCAAGGAAAGACAATAATGCCAGAGTTCCACTCCATATTGGATAGAATTTTCTTTAGAACCATAAATATTATGTCTTTGTCTTTTGATGCAGAATTAGTAGTGAAGTATGCACGGTAGTATTTCTAAAATGAGTGTGTATTTATGCAGGTATACATCAGCAAGCAGCGCGAGGAGGGCCCGCGCGCGCCCGGCCCCGCGCCCGGCACGTAGCGCCGGCGACACCGCGCGCACACGCGAACACGCAGCACACAGACACACGCCGACACCCAGCCGCTCTAGGCCGGACTGTACTCGAGTACACCGCTGTAGGCCGTACTGTACTCGAGTACATCGCTGAAGGCCGTACTGTACTCGAGTACATCGCTGTAGGGTGTACTGTACTTGAGTACACTGACGCTGAAGGGTGTAACCATAGAGCACGGAAACGCCTCTACGGCCGCTGCTAGATACAGTATTGTCAACACTCTGTACAAACCAGAGTCGCCGTTTTTTATAGAAACTGACTGCCCATGACAACGTCTGTGTCAGCCAAATTGCGCGGGCACGAATATTAGTAATGGCGTCTCTGGTCGCTGCCGCTGATTCCGTGCTCTGTAGGTGTTCTGTACATGAGTACTAATACATGCCCGCTAAAGGGTGTACTCGAGTGCATGTAAAAGTATGTTCAACGGTGTGAGGTGTACTGTACTCGAGTTCAGATACACCACCACTCGCTGCGGGGTGTACTCATAATGTAGGGTGTCCTGTACTCATAATTATGTTGACCGGTGTGCTAATATATTGGTAATTTAAATCATTTGTGTAAAATGGCTAATTTTTTAGACTTTATTGAATTTAAAACCTAATAGACACATATTTCGCCACTTATGTTTAAGTCCCATGTAATAGGGGGCGAGCCTATCGCCATCAACTGGGCGTAGATCTAGGATCCGGGCTGCTACTGAGATATTCTTGATGGAAAAACCTAAAAACACTTTGCCCTGCAATTATTTATCCTGTTTTTTTAAATCTAAATATTGGCCATTACACACAAATGAATTAAATCCCTAAATAAAAGACTTTTGTTTTCAAAACAAACCATTTTCTTAGAAGAACGATTAAAATAGGCTGATAAACAAATACCACTGTCAAAGAATCTTCCCGAAAGTATTTATTTACTGAAATACCTGTGTTTTTAATACCCAGTGTGATATAATATGTACTGTATGAAAAAAAATGGAGTTTAAAAAGATAGAGATGCATTTAGGTTCTTAGTTTATCATCAAATTAATCATAATCTTGTTGGGGTCGGCTTCCAGTCTAACCGGGTGCAGCTGAATACCAGTATTTTACATGGAGTGACTGTCTGCCTATGTGACCTCCACAATCCAGGTACTGGGCAAAATTATGATATTGCTCACCGAATAGACCAGGTTTATTTTGACTCTAGAAGAGTCGAATTACTTAAACATCTCTACTTTTTACGCTCTTTATTAAAATTGTATTAATAAAACTACTTTCAGAGAAATATAAAAGATATAATTATATTCAAAAACGAATTGAAAATTAAATTACAAAAAAAAAAATTGGCAATTACATGAAATAACAAATTAATTTCGCTCACACTTTGAAAATCGGTTTCATTAATATGAATTTTAATATTTAAATCTGTGCTTTGAAATACCTTTTAATAAATTTGTAAACAAGACTTAAAACATCAAAAATTGTGTTATGCGTGTTAAAAGACTGTGAAAATCGTGTGCGAATCATGTGTGGTGAACTGAACTGTATTGTGAAGGGCTTTAGGGGGCGAGAATTTAATGTGCTCTTGTACGAAACGAAAGTGTACTATTTATGTAAGCGGCTTGGGATGCAAGATTGATATCAAGGTAATCATCTTCCTACCCTGTTAGGGTCAGCTTCCAGTCTAACCGGACGCAGGTGAATACCAGTATTTTTATTAATATCAAGGTAAGAAAGTACCACATATTATGTCAACTAATATTATTGTTCGTTGATACGAGTATTTCGGTCAGCCAGTCATAAAAGCTAATAATATGATATTTGGAAGCAGATGTACTGATCTGACTGTTGCTATTCACAACAAAAGCAAATTGAAATTATTTTATTTCACTTAAACCTACATGGGCACTTATGAAACGTCAGAAGCAAGGTGCACGATTCCAATTAGTCGTTTCCTATGGAAAAGAGCCGGCAAGAAACTCAACGGTTACTCTTTTAAAAAAGAATTGACTTTATTAACAATATTTTCAAATCACAGTGTTAATAGGTATGGGAGGACAGTGTAGGTCTTTCAACAAGTACCAGATACTTAAAAAAATAGAAAATGGTCAAGAAATTACAGTCTACTAGGCCTACAACATTCTCACAATCACAAAAGAGCACTTCAAAGGGTTGTCGAATTGAAAATGACACGTTTTCAATTACTAATTTGCCTTGCTTCCAACAGCAGATAGCTGCCGGGAGAATGGCGGTCGCATATTTGATTTAAAATGACAAATTGTTTTGTAAACAGCCTCTAGAGAACTCTTTCGATAACATTGATTGATGTTCCATTCGGCACGAAAGCGTATCGGAACAGTTTGTGAATAGATGCTTTTGGAAATGGTTCGTAGGTTATTGAAAAGTATAGTCAATTCTGAGACTCGAGTTTTGTCTTGGTAATATCTTAGCTGGCTAAAATTGACTAATAATGGCTTCGCTAAAGCGCTTTGAAAAGCGGTTTATTAATGTATGTATTTCCATCTTTGATGCGAAGTGATTTATAAAATAATCTAGGGTATCTGGCCGTAAATATGACACACTAGGCCCGACAGACGGTTTCCTGTACAAATTTCAACATACAACAATCTCATCGAAAAAGCGACGGTCAGATTTTTTCAGAATTTGAAAATTTTCCCGGAAACTAACTATTTTTCTTATCATAAAAACCTAATTCGGATTATTACGAACATTTTAAAACAAAAAAATTGCCAAATCGGTCTAGCCGTTCTGAAGTGATGCTTTTACCAACGAACAGCATTTCATTTTTATTTATAGTGTCAAATACAATAGACGACGTATATTTAGTAACCCAATCAGCTTACCGCCGAACACACTGCATTCGGCGCTTGGCGTGGTAACACGTCATGTCCGTAACAACTCAATCGCCATCCTGAGGATGCCTCGTTGAGAGGTGAAACACGTGTCGATTTCTTACAGGGTTCTTTATGACTCTTGAAGAACAGTTAAGCGGATTAGGTTATTAAATACACGACGTCTATTGTATTTTATAATGGATTTCCGCAAAGTCACGCATGAGTCAATTAAAACAGTGACAAATTAAATTATTGAAATTTGAACAAGACAATGTCTGTCGGGTCAGTTAGTCAATAAAAACGCTGTTTTCATAAGAGGTGCTTATCGAAGTGAGTGACGTAAATCTCGCCCCATAGTGTAAGGTAGTCAGCTGTCTTGTATAAAATTAACTAAATTGTGTATGTACAGGCATTTTGTATATGTGTATGAAAGCATTCGATGTTGTGATATTGGCTATGGATGTGGTGAAATTACCATAACCTATACAAAATCAAAAATTAAATTTCCCATTGAGACATTTCCCAGTCTGACCAGTTAATGGGAATTTTTGTTTGAAATGGACGCTGTCTTTTGATCTCTACAGAATTCGGAAAGACCTGAAAAAGTATGCGTTGTGGTAATTTTTCTTCAATCGCCTACTGCCTGTGAACGTTATTTATGCTAAAGATCGTAATCGGCTTTCGAAATTAAGGTTTAGAGAAGGGTATTAATTTACAAGATAGAAAATCATTCCTAGGAATCATTCCCCGTTCGGAATCAATTTTCCAATACCATGGAACTTATTCCCATTACGTTTCCCATACTGAAAGTATAAATCATGTTTTAATACTAAATTGTTTCCCATCTTGAAATTATGCATGTGTGCCTTTTCACAAATTGTTGAAAATTATTCTTGAGAAATCATGGAAAATCATGAATGTTTTTGGTTATAAATTATGAGTTTATATTCACGCCTATTTCCTAGGGATAGGCAGAGTTTTACATCAACTGTCTCGTTTATAGTCATTTCGCCTATTATCAGCATATATCCAATACAGGCCTAAAGCACTAAGTGACAAATATCACGAACTTTGTCGCATTTTTTGGGAGATATGACAAAATTCATGACTTATTAATCACAATGATAGCAAGGCCACCCGACCGTAACATAGAGATAATTATGCTTATTAATATCTCTTTACATAATGACTGTGACAGATATTTTAAATTATGGTGTGAACGGAACTTTTGAAAATACAGTATTGCACATTTTAGCTACAACTGTTTGTGCCTACGGAAGTCTTAATTTCATGTAAATGAGGGTTTATTGACATTACGTTCACTAGATGGCAGCACTGAGACGTCAGGTCCTGGCACCTGTCAAAAGTGTCAAAGCTCCTATATTTTGTTCAGTCGTGACTGAATGAACCGAATGATGAACGTCATCATATATTTTGTATTCATTCAAAGTGGCACCAACTAGTGGCGCAAATTTTCATTAGGCAAATTGTAATGTTATAAAACCTAATTTGTTTCCCATTAAATGGAATAATTTTCCCAGTTCGCCCAAAAACTTCCCAATTCAGATATTTAGTGATAATTCTGGCATCTGTAGGCCCAAAATAGAATACTATGTATAAGGATTTTCAAAGTTAACAAAAAAGAAATATAGATAAATATTTTTTCCGATCAAGTGACAAAATAGTATAACGGTCTGCCTTAACATAGAAATTAATAAGAAATAATATTTAAAACAATGTTATAACTAAACGAACAACGCAAAGAAAAAAATGTGGGTAAATAATTGCTAATTTTTACAATACGACCGATGAATCATGGCCGGTCTGAACTTAGTGCAGAAGGCTGCGCAATAACATTTTTTAGGAACCAAATGCAGGCGAGTGTGAGTGAGAGAGCATGCGGGAATGTTCGGAGAGCCTATGTTCAGACCGGCCATGATACATCCGACGGTATTGTATGCGGAAAAATGTGAACTCTGATTATCACTGTTATGTTCATATTTAGGTGTTGTGTTCACCTCCATCTTGGATTTAAAGTAAACCCAGGTACGCACGGGGGATTTTTTTATACCGCACTGGATGTTCAACTCTCTGTATTGAGCCGAGCATTGAGAATCCAACAGAGGGCATCCTAGCGCGTCAAGAAAAAACTCTGTTGGATTTTGAACTTTCGGTGCTCAGCAGAGCGTTGAAAATCCAGTGCGCGAAAAAATATCGGCCGTGCGAACCTGGTCTAAAAGTAATTTTATCCAAATGGTATTGCCATGACCATGAGATTATAAAAGTCCTTATAGAGGACCCAATTTAGCCTAAAATAGGCGTTTGATTTGGGTTTTCTAAAGCTCCGGCCAAGCTGAAGCAACTCCTGCGCAGGTTGATAAGGCTCAGTGTGGCCAGAGCTTAAAAGCACTAAAGTTAACTGCGAACGACTAACGATTTTGTATAACGACTATTAATCGCAGCGATTTTTTTTATTATAAATAAATGATTTGAATAGCTTGTCTTAGTGTACCTACTAAGAATCTTTGGTATTAGGAGAAGTGTGGCATTTGTATAGAGAAAACGATATATCCCTTGTTCAAAAAGACAAATTATTTTTTTTGCATAGCGCTGTGTAATGAAGGCACTTCACTTGTCTTTTTTGTCCAAATATTTGCGTTATTTGGCTAATAGAATATGTATTCTATTTATTCTCGGACAAGGTTGATTTTATAGCGAAATTACGTTAATATTTGTATAAACACGGCAAGTTACGTGCCAATTAAATTTAAATCGTGTGTAAAGGTGTTAAAGTTGAATTTTGTCTTTTTGAACTTGGTTTAAATGTCGTTTTTACTGCGTAAAGACATTTTTTGAGACTGCGAGGTGTATAAAGGGTTGAAGAGCTTGTGTTGTATGTTGTGAAGCTATTAGGGAGGCGTTTCTGCGCGATTCGTTAATATTTAGTGCTGTCTTTACCTTCCAAAGTTAGTAATTCTTTATTTCTCTTTTTTTGTGTAAATTCCGTTGGTTTATTTGGCGAGAAATCACAGCGATTAAAGTTCAATTTACTTTAGCACTACTGTTGGCAAGATACCGACTCAATATTGCAAGAAAATTTACTTTTTAAAGTTAATTTTACTGTTTTAAAATGTCCCTATATTCATGCAATATCTTGCCACATATAGCAACACTTTTAAAATCCAGAGTGTTGCCAGATTTCTCGTTTAATAAACCCGCGCAATGAATACGACATAACTCACAAACTATTTTATATTAAAAAAACCATTTCATCACTTACATTTTCTTTTCATAACGCTTGTAATATTTTAAGCGGTTAATTTTTGAGGTTAGTACTGCAAAAATGGCTTATTTCCAACAATTTGATATATGTAATTATCTTAATAAGAATATCTTACATTCGTTTAACAATGCTTTGAGCATTATTTTCTTGTAAAAAATACTAAAAATGTTATTCAAATTGTAAAAAAGCCGATTTGTGTTATAAGTCGTTTTTCTTTACTATTCTCAAGTTTGTTTTGTAACAATATATTTATCATTTTGTATACTTTTTTTGATGTAATATATGTTATGTATTGTGTAGTGCGTTGGTCTGCGGTATTAACAACCGTTTCTGTCACTTGCTGTGTGTTATAAGGGCGCCGTAAACCAACGCCTGGCGTCAGTGTTTTAAAATTATGTACTGAATCTCATTTTGTATGGAACGCTTTAAATGTTTGTGTGTATATAGTAATGTCCTTTTGTATGAAGCTTTAAAAACGCAATTCTATTACTGCGTAGGATGTGCACGGAGAGGTTCCCCACTTTAGCTGCGCGGTTTATATGTTTGTCACCCACCCGTGCGTAGCGTGGCCGTGCGAACCCGCCTACATTTTCATACCAAGCGAAACGCACTTGCGCTTGCGCAGTAGCTTAGCCGTGGGTAGGAATGTAACTGCGAAGATGTAAAAATCAATCTAACTATTTAATTAAAATTTTCAAAAAGGTTTTAGCTTATTTTTCTTCATATTCAAAAGGACGTTATTATAATACACACGCCTGCACACAGCTTTACACTATGTTTTAAAACACTGAAGTCTGATTGTTGCAAGTTATATAGTGCATTCTGTATCGTTGTGTCGAACATTGTCATTCCCAAGTATTCTCATAAATAAAACTGTATATGTAACTATCTTTGTGTGTATTTCTTTTGAACCGACATCAAGAAAAGAGGAGGTTCTATGTTCGTCAGTGTTTTTTTAGTTTATTTATGTTCAGCAATATCTTCGCCAATTGTAAACTGATTTCGATGATAATTTTTTTGTTCGCAAGAGTATTTTTCCGAGATGGTCTGGTCCCATGTGAATTTAATAAACTTTGCATGTTTCATAGTCTTCTTCAAAGGGCAAATGCGATAAATTGATTGGATTTGCATTTTTTTTAAGAAAAAAAATTAAGAATTGTTTTTTTTTTTTTTGAGAATTTCAAGATGATATAATTGACAGATGTGCGATGTGCCCTAGTATACATTCTTGTCTAAATATGTATGTATGGCAAAGAAAAATAGGAAAATCTCTGATTTTGGTTTTTTGTATAGAAAATTTTATAATTTAATTACAGGATAGATACTTTTCCAATCTGACCTATATATTTAGATTGTATAAAACAAACTACATAGTTGGTACTTGGGAATCTTTCCAGCAAATGGGAAATATATCGAAAACATTCCCAGACATTGGAATATCATTCCTTCATTTAACTGACCTATGTTATTGTAAATTGGAAAAAAAATACCACTTTTGTTGGAAAAAAAATTGTGATGCAACGATCCATGATACTGTTTACTTAAAAATGAGAAAAATATTTATTTTAATCATTTTTTTTTTGAGAAAATTCAACTCAGGATTAATTTTAATTTTTTTGTTTACTATCGATTAGTAGAAAAATTATCAAAAGCTGGTAATTTTTTAGTAAATAGTATCATAATAATGTACTATGTAACATAGTTATGATAAGAAGTGCATTTAAAATATAATAAATAACGCTTGAGTGCGAGTGACGCAGTGTCAAATACCCGTAATTACTTACTGTATTTAAATTTATAATTAATAATTATTGATTATTAATGTACGATAGTTATGAATAAAAATGATTTTTAAGCCTTTATGTTTCCGTTTTATTTGTTTACTTAAAATTAAAAACCTTATAATTTGATAAGTTGCATATGGCGTGACATGGCGGTGGGTATTGGTAACGCACAGTAGGCAGCGCGTCAGTGGTAACAGACATACTGCGTTATATAGGGAAATTCACAAATTACACGTCAGCATGACGTGTAGTTTGTACGTATACTTAAAAAAAAGGTTTAGAGACAGACACTCAAAAGTCATTTATTCAAACTAGGCTGAGAATCAGCACTTTTCGAACGTCAAAATTACTTAGACAGTCCCCAAAAGCGTCCACCCTTCACCACTTCCTAGTGCTTTAGCTGGGAAGAAGTGGCATCAAACTCCCCAGCACCACAGCTGTCTGTTCAGTTAGAAAAAAAAAGATTCTACCTAATAGTATGCAAAATAATGACATTACACAACACACAACATAATTTAAATTATTAGCCATATGTCAGCTAGCACACGCCAATATACCAACCAAAAACATCGAGAACTATACTCGGGCAGAAATAAAAACTAAAGGAATTTATAAACTTGACATAACGTCGCCTTGGAGTGAAAAGCTCGGGAATGCAACTTGAGACTTAATTTTATTACATTTTTGGAAAAAAAGTCCTCGCTACGCACGCCTTGTTTTACAGCGGCATCTATTTCGCCACATGCGACCTACGCATCATACTGGCGTCACGCAAAATCGCGTATCTGCATCGCGTAAGCAGATTTTACCGCGCGATCAGCATATGTAACTTCCCAGTTGCCAATCAGTTTTTCACTCTAAGGCTGCCTATCCATTTAAGCGGAGGGAGGCAGCGGAGAGGAGAATGGCAGCGGAGTGGAGCGGAGTTGCGGACAGTGTCTGTCCATTGATGCGGAGCGAGGTACCGGAGCGGAGTTACGGACTGTGCGGAGCAAGGTAGCGGAGCGGTGTTGCGGACTGTGCGGAGCTAGACCGAGTTCACGTGACGAGTAATAATTCCCCGCTCCAATTTTCCGCTGCGTTTCCCCGCTCCGCTTCCCAGTTTTGTATGAATTTTTTAACTAGTTCGCAAATCCCTGTCCACTGAAGCGGAGCGGAAGTTTTATGCAATTCTATTGGTTAATATTGGCACACCGCTAATCCGCTCCTCTCCTCTCCGCTGCAGTGGACAGGCAGCCTAAGACGACGATAACTAGTCACAGCTTGCATATTTAATGGTCAAAACAAAAGTACCCTTATTTTCAGACACTTCTTTGTTAATACAATAAGCATCTACATAAGTTTCTTCATATTTTAACTTGGAGTTGCTGGAAGGATGCTCTACAGCAACATGATAGGTTAAGACATATTGGGTATAAAAGTATTATAAACTTATAAATGGAAAAACAGCTGATGGGGTTGCTGGTGAGCATGACGTCAAAAATTACATTTATTATTGACATACTTTAGTAAGGGGAAAGGTATTCATTATAAAAGAAAAACACCACAACAACGATTCACAGTATTTATTACAAATTATATGGTACGACACAACTATCAGTCTGCAAATGAACATATTACTGAGTAGCTCAAGCGTAGCCTCACAAACTTAAATTCCAGTACTCAAAGTGACAATGAATGTGCTATAGTTTGACCGAGACCGCTGTTATTCGCCTTAGAGCTGTGCGTGGCTCACAGGGGTGCAGTGCAGGCCGCTCATTGTTCAACGCTCACGGCCCGCGGCATCCGGCCTGCCACTCACCCGTCAACGCTGCCCCCGCCTCGCCGCGGATTCCTCCGGCGCTGAATATCGGTCTCGGTCAAACTATAAGTACGTACTTTTTATGATGTGTCTGTTTTATTCCAAGTATTTTACATTTTAAAGCGATTTCCTCAAAATCAAGTACTAATAGTAAGACGCAACATACACGGTGAAAACATCGACGCGCAAACTGTAACCATGAATAGGTATGATGCCTGGGTAAAAAAAAAGAAATTGTAATTAGTCCGTCAGTCAGATAATAAAAAAATATTTGACACGTATTTTTTGCTTTATCATATTAATAAAAAATTACTTAGATAAAACGCATTTTAGGTTGGGGAGTGGTCGTTACGTCACTAGTATGTATAAAATCTACATACTCGTGACTTCATGGCACATTTTACTTCAATGTATCGCCGTAATATTTAGATTACGTAAAAAAAGAAAAAATACGTGTCCAATATTTTTTTATAATCTCAAAGACGGACTAAAAAATTTTTTTAGTCCTCATCCCTATTCAACAACACCCAGCATATTTTTTTTATCGGTTATTTAACCTGAAACCCACCACTGTCAAAATGTATGGAAAACCCGTTTTTTTTTTAAATTACTGACGAAAACTTTCAACTCTGGTGGGTCTCGAATCAGGTGTAAAGGTATAATAAATGCCATTTTCAATGACATGCGACCAACTTGCATAGTTTTATACAATTTACTAGCTCGTGGTTTACATGGTGTCTTACTATTATAACACAGATGTTTTCAGCCAAGTGGAACCTTAAAGCTATTTTGATAGAAATAGTGCCAAACGGATCAGTTTAAAGCTATTTTATGAGATTCTCATTATAAACGCCAATTTGAAGGCATACATAAAAAAAAAACGAAAAGTAAGACCAAGTAGGCTTCTCGGCAAAAATAAGTAAATTTTAAAGAAATCGTGATATGAGATTCATTATGAATGAACTAAAAATATAGCAAATTAGAAAAGTTGCATTGTGGTTACTTTTAACGTTAATCAATATGATATTTGACAATAATGCACCCATTTTTAAAGAAAATTAAAATTAATCTGTTGTATAAAAAATGTCTGTACCTATATAATTTTAACACCACACACACACACTCCTAAACTCTACACACAGACAAGTTCATATTCTCTATACATATATTATATATTCATGGGTATACAAACGATATATTTATTGTGCTTTGTAAAACTAATGGCACTTTCAGAGTTGGTAAGAATATGGGGTTAAATATGACTCATAAGGGACATGTCTGCCCACGTCTTATCATCATAAGTGGTAACCGACGCCATTTGCAATACCAGAGTCATCGCAGATGCGTTTCCATTCCACAGACGAGGCTGAGGTCTCGTATGCGTGTACTACACATGCACGTAACGCTTCAAACCGTAATGCAGCAACACTATATGGCGGTCTACCTATTATGATGTTCACAATCAATGACTGTTTTCATGAAAATTCACACCACCAGTTGGCGCCACTTTGACAAGAGATCTTCCATTTCGACAATGAATATATGATGACGTTCATCATTCTTTTCATTCATTCGTTCATCATTCCGTCACGACTAAAGAAAATATAGGCGCTTTGACACTTTTGACAGGTGCCCAGACCTGACGTCTCAGTGCTGCCACCTAGCGAACGTCTTAACAGAAAACCCTCATGAATGAATCATATTTGAAAACCCATAGAGAAACAGTTTCAAGAATTCAATAGTTAGCAGAATGTTTTGAGTAGGTTGTATTTATAATTCAAGTAGATTCCCAATTTATGTTTTCGATTACATTATTATTGGTACAAAAATAATAATATCATAGGAAAAATCCTCTAAATAATATTTAGGAATTTATATCTTAAATACAAGACTATTTATACTAAAAATGGCCTTAATAATAATATGTAAAAAGTAACTTTAATAAGAGAAAAATAATACAAAATTATAATAAGTACAAACTATTATATAATTATACAAGACAAGAGTGACTAATAAAAATACAGATTATATTGAAATATAAGAAGCATCTTTTGAGCGATATCACGGAATGAGAAATAGGAATGATAAAATATTTATCAAAATGCAAGTTTCTGAATATAAGTTTAAAAATCAAGCAAGATTGGAATGGTGAGCAGAGGATGCCGTAAACTACCACTAATAATTTAAATTATGTTTTGTGTTGCGTAATGTAAATTATTTTGAATACTATTTATTATATAGAATCTTTTTTTTTTCTAATTGAACAGACAGCTGTGCTGCTGGGGAGTTTGTTGCGCCACTTCTTCCCAGCTAACGCACTAGAAAGTGGTGACGGGTGGGTGTTTTGGGGGACTGTCTTATGTAATTTTGACGTTCGAAAACTGCTGATTCTCTGCCTAGTTTGAATAAATGACTTTTGAATTTTGACTGCTGTGAACATTGATGTAAATCAAAGATACGCCTTACAGCATCAAAAAATGACCGCATTTGTGCTTAAGTTGTCATCTGTCACACAATGACATAAAGAATTGTCGCTGTACCGTCAGCATACTCGTTTTAAAAAGGGTACTTAATTTTAAAACGAGGTTGTTTTGAAATAATAAAATGTTTGTCTTTATCAATGATATTATGATTGAATTATAATATTATATTATTATATAAAAATATTTAATGGATCTTTGCCACACCCTCGCGACATAGGAAAATGGTACGATAACAGTTCGGGTCGTCTTGGCTTTAATAAGGAAGCGATAGAGGTTGTAGAAAAAAAAAAAAATTGTGATCCGCGAATATTCTGCACGTTAATTGCTGACGAGATGACTCTTCGCCACCAAACTACGTGGACTGGAAAGAAGACTGCAGGCGTCGTAAATTTCGGTGCTGGCTCGGCAAAATCGTGCGAAATAGCGACTCAGGCGTATGTATTAATATTAGTATGCATGAACGAAAGCTGGAAAATCCCAGTGGCATATTTTTAGGTAACGGACTATCAGCTGAAACTCGGGCAAATTTATTGAAAACATGTTTGAGTGAATGCTACTATGTGGGGGTTGATATTGTTGCCATAACTTTTGATGGCTGTGCGGCTAACATAACTGCAGCCAATTTACTAGGTTGTGATCTAAAACAACATTCAAAAATCCTGTATGTCATTTAGAAGTAGCTATCATGATGCTTGTCACATGATTAAACTAGTTCAGAATTCCTTCGAATCCAAAAGGCTTATTTATGATGGGTTTAGAAGGGAGATTCGTTGGCAGTTGTTGAAAAATTTAGTGAAACTACAAAAAAACGGGTATCCCCTATAATAATATTAATAATTATAATTATTATTACGAATCAAATATAGAGTCATTATCAGAAATATAAACATTCTCAAGTGGTGAACCCATCATTTCATATGTGGGTTCTACAAATGATATCTGTAATTAATAAAATAGTATGTAGGGAACTTTCTGAGGCAGTCAGATTTAAAAACTTAAAGATCGATCTAGATTGATCTTACTACACGGACAGATGTTGGCAATTAGCTAAATCATACATTCATACCTAAAAGATGGTACAACATTTTTTTAAAATTTTCTCCGACCAGCTTGTGTCAAGTAGAACATATCATCATTAAAATGTGCTGAACAAATGCGACTGTATTTGGTTGGCAACCATTCATCGTCTCTTTGTTCTTCTTGGATTATTTTAATCCATTTTTCTTTAACACCCGGTTCTTGTGGGAACCTAACAGTTAAATACAAATAGTGATTAAAGTACATTTATTTAATATTTTTAATCTGTCTGTCTTTTACCTTTTCACGCGTTAAGGCTGAACGATGAAATTTTGCACTGCGCCTTTATTCGCGCTTCTTCCCCTGGATTCCCTCGACATGCTTGAGCAGGTGAGGAATCTCCATATCCTCACTCTCATAGTCTGGCGGGATGGCAACCCACCACGAGCGGAGAGAGATCAGGCAAAAGACCCCACGCTTTATGTGCTTTCGAAGCACATCGCGTTTTATTAAATTGTTTATGTACTAACCTATAATTTTGTATTCGAAAACATAGTTGCAAAGAAAAGATAATCTAAAAAACAAATACATTAAAAAAATCCGGCTTTTAAAATATTTTAAAATTATAATGTAACCTCCATACTTCCTAAATTCTTTTAAACTTTTTTTGTCAACGCTACACTACCCTATCGTTCGTTGTCATGGGAACGAAATTTTTGTTATATGTCATCATCCGTCATAATATTTATTTTTGAAATCGAAATAAATTTGAAAAAAAATTACTTACGCATGAAAAGTAATACCTTTAGCTTTGTTTGTATTTTTGGAGTTGTTGTTACATTTCCTGTAGGCACAACAAGGCATCTTTGTACAGCTGTGTGTATTAAAAACGAGAAAGTTACTCCGATGTGTCACGAACTATGACGAATGAGGAAATGATCTAAAATGAGCGAATTCGCTCATTTCAGAAGTGACACTTTTCGCGCGACGTAAGTATGGTGAGGGCGTATCCATGATTTACATCAATGGCTGTGAATCAGTCCTCCACGCGAACAATGCAGGGAAAAAGATGTCACGTGTCTTTGAATGTTTTTCTAAGAGTTTCCTCACGATAATTTCCTTCACCGTTTCGAGAGCAGGGTTGAGCAATAACTTGCACAAAATAAAGTAAATGCCTGCTAGGGTTCGAAGCCAAGACCAACAACTTGTAAGTTGGAGCAGTTACCACAACTCTGCCTCCATGCTTGCTTAATTTTAATTATAAATGAGTATACAATTTTAACACAAGCAAGTAAAGTTTTGAAAACCAATCCAGTGCAACACATTCTATAACAGTATGTGTCAGAAAAGTGTGGTACAGACGAATAAACTAAGCCATTTTCTCCAACAAAATAATCTCGAGAAAAAAATCTGCTGCCCCATACATTTGGGTCGAGTAGAATTGAATTTTGTATGAGACAGCTGATTATTTTTAGCTGGTTCCATACCAAACGGAACCCTATTACTAAGCCTCCGCTGTCCGTCTGTCTGTCAGCGGGCTGTATCTCATGAACCGTAATAGGTAGACAGTTGAAAATTTTACAGATTGTGTATTTCTATTGCCGCTACAGTTCAATTTATAATTATAAAATTAAATAAAGTTGACAATTAAAGGGGGCTCCGTAAAAGAAACGTATTTTATTCGATGTTGGTCCCATGAAGAAAAATGTTCAGATTGATGGTCTGTACCACACGTTAAATATGACTACACATTCCTGATACATGATATAGAAGTTTATAAGTCTCAAAATATAGTGCCCAACTAAAAAATTCAGAGAAAGCTATGTATATAGAAAACGTAGGCATTGGCGTAGATAATTATATCTTATTACAGTACAACTATTTTCTGAATGTCCCTCGGGAATCATCGCATTTCCGAAGCCACACGAATGCTCATTTCCGTGTTCATCAATATTAGATTTATCGTGTATAATAATTTGAATTCAGAACTAAGTACTTTATTGTTGTTTTGTTTACAGACCGGCCGCAGAACGTATAAAACAACAATAAAGTACTTAGTTCTGAATTCAAATTATTATACCCAATAAATCTAATAATTGATGGACATGTGCGTTTTAAGAAGATAATTCAAAACATTAACTTCTAGATTATTTAAGATAAAGTTGTACAAGTGGTTGAATGAGTGTAGCTTCTATTGTTTAAAAGAATTCATGGAGAAAATATGTTGTAACATTTTCAAATACCCTCAAATTTTGCATGCTATGTTTTTATCTTAGCTAAACATGTTTGTGATATTATAATTATATCATAACTCCATTGTATACCATGTTTTATGCAAATAAATGATTGATTGATGGAAATTAGCATTCGGAAATGCGATGATTCTCGAAGGACATTAAGAAATTGTTGTACTGTACTGAGCTAGGATTTTACATAACATCACGCACTTTATTCCTACTTTATTGGTTAGGCAGGGGTGACTGTATGGTAGACCCCACATTTCGCCAGTTGTGTTTAAGTCCTATTTAATAGGTTTAGGATGATAATCCATTTTCTTAAAACTTAATTTCGCTAAATTTCTGTAATAAACTCTAGCTTAGTAAAAGAGACTAAGGGCCAAGTCACACCGGAATGGCAGCGGCCGCTGGCGGCCTCGCGCGTCCTGAAGATCCCACGTGCCTAGTTATCCTCTTTACTAGTTTAGTTTCTACATTACGAATACATACGCGCGGCCGCCCGCGGTGCCGCGAGCGGCCTCGCGTCGTCGCTGGCAGCCGCGGGCAGAACCACCGACAAGATGCGCGTCTTCGCGGGCGGCGTCGAGACCTTTTCAAGCGATACTGGTCTTTTAAGTATGTAAATAAAGTTTAAAATTATTTCACACTGAAAGTGCTCGCCGCGTCGCTGCCGGCCGCTGCCATTCCGCTGTGAATCGGCGCTAAGACATTTATATATTTATTTATGGCGCTTACATACGTAAAAAAAACTACTATTTTATTATTACTTAAAACTAACAAGTGATTGTCAAAAAATATGAATTTCAATAAGTTACCTAGAAGTGGCGGTTGGTACAAAAATAATTTTAGGATTCAATACTTTAGTTAGATGAAGACGAAATAGTTTTGTATGTTCATTCTTTTTACTTTTGAAAGACGAGCAAAATATAGTTTTGAACGTATGGTCAAAAATGGGGGTACTTTTTAACCTCCTGTGTGTGTGTTTTTGTCCTCGATTCAAGTATTACGTAAGCACTAAGGGGGCGGGGGTCTTGGCTTTGCTTATTGTGAGTAGTATAGTAGCCGAGTAAAAAGAAAACGCCAGTTATTTTTTTGTTGTGTTTGTTATGGGAAGAAGGTACTTACGGAAACAAAAATTTTAAAAATTGCGGAGAAAATTGGAAAATTTCAGAAAAATTTACGAGTATTTTAACTCCGCGCATTGGACAGTTAGCGCTTTTGGTAAATGTGAATTTAGTAGGTTGGTAGGATAGGTAGGTAGGTATATATGTAGGTAGGTATGTATGTAGGTAGTTAGGTATGTAGGTAGGAAGGTACGTATGTAGATACGTAGATAGGTATGTAAGTAGGTAGGGTAGGTAGGTAGGTAGGGTAGGGTAGGGTAGGTTGGTAGGTAGGTATGTATGTATGTAGGTGGTTAGGTATGTATGTAGGTGGTTAGGTATATAGGTAGGTATGTAGATACGTAGATAGGTATGTAGGTAGGTAGGGTAGGTAGCTTAGATAGGTGGGTAGGGTAGGGTAGGGCAGGTAGGTAGGTAGGTGCGCCGTAGATAAGTACATAGTGCTACCCGTGCCGTACCGTACCCGTAAGCCGGACCGGGCATAGTAAGATATAAATGAACTTTAATTAATGCTCGTATTGTCGTTTCTACTTTATGTGCTATTGGTGTATTTTACTAACTAAAAAACAAAACGGGAGATATGGCCATACAGTAATTTTACCCGTCTTCTAAAGCGAAAAGTATAAAGATATTATGGCGGCATCTACATTGCCACATGCGAACTACACATCACACTGACGTCACGCAAAATCCTGCATCGCGCAAGGAAAATTCGACACGCGACTAGCATATATACAACGTCACGACATCAATCGTCGGGCAGTAGCCCGCCAGACCTAATCCGCAATCCTCCCTTTTATATGGAGGATGGAGGAGGGATGTCAATGTGAAACGGAGTTCGCATGCGGCAATGTAGATGCCGCCACAATATATTACCGAATAAACTCAAAAAATTCAAATTTGGAAGGTACAACGTAGATTAGACGAATACAAATATTTTTGTTTTGTGCTTTACCTTAATTTAATTTAAATTCAACACACAGGTACATCACTAGTCTAAGTAAAGCTATTCACGAGATTTTGTTTTACAGACATACATACAAACGTTCCCTTAAGTAAACTTATTTTAATAGTGGAAAAGCATATTCTAATAAAGTGTTTATTTTTGAAAATAAAGCTGAATACTGGCGCGATTGAGATATATAATCCCTAAACGTTAACAGTAGGTTTAAACGACCCCCATCGGGTATTAAACTGAGTTTAGGAGGTCCTTGTGACCTCCAATGTCCTTTGACGACACGGTTGGCGCAGTGGTTGAGCGATCGACTGCTGCGCAACGTGTCGCGGGTTCGATCCCCGCACGGAACAAATATTTGTATGATCTGCAAGTAGTGGGGCAACGTTTCAAAAAAAAAACAATGAACTGTTGGGGTAAAATAAGACCCTAAGCATATTATGTAGGGTCTATGTTCTCTAATATTATAAAATGTGAAAGATTTATTGAAATTCGATTGCTATTGTTCGATTGTGTTACAAATGGGCATCGTTTCCTAACGTTATAGGGATAATATAACTATGAATATTTACAAATATGTATGAAGATTTCACAAATAATATTCTTTAGTTTTTTTTATAAAACTTACTTTTTCTGCGAGATCGAAAGTCATGTAGATTTTGAATCTGGTCAAAATCTATTCACAATGGTGTCAGTAAACCCAAATTTCGCCATTTATGTTTAAGTCAAATGTAATAGGGGGCGAGCCTATTGCCATCAACCGGGCACAAATCCAGACTCCGGGCTGCTACTGAGAAATTCGTAATGAAAAAACCCAATGCTAATAACTAAAATATAATCGTTTTTATAACAGCGTCCATTCTGAAAGTTACCAACATCGCAAATAGCTGTCAAATAATTTATGATTTATGATGCTGTCTTGATTAATTTGGCAATATTACTGTATGAAAATATGAAATATGGCTAACTAGTGAACTGGAATATTAATAATGAATTAAGATAAGACAAGATAATATTTATATTGTAAAACATGAGTACAGTAATCTGGTAATCAGTGGTCTTATAATTAATATGGGGTAGCTACATGTTTTGCCATTTATGGCGTACAAAATTAGTTGCACTAGACAAATAATATAAAATTTAGCTTTCATTCAATTTCAGTTTAGTTGTAAAAAAAAATTTGGAAGGTTTCCAAATTCTTTTTTTACATCTAAAACTAAATATTCGGTGTTATGATATTAATTAATGCATTTCATAATCAATATTTTAGTTCCCTAGTTAGCCACATTTGTTATTTCCATACAGTTATATCGCCAAATTAATCGAAACAGGTAAATATTAGACAGCTATTTGCGACGTTGCCAACTTTTAGAATCAACGCTCTAAAGGCAGTCTCTTGTCATGTTTTGCAAAATTCAAGATTCTTTAGAGTCTATATGGGGTGGCTACCGGGATGACGACTAATTGAGAAGTACGGAAGAAAAAACCAAGACACTGAGGAGGAGTCTTTATTGTTTGTCTTTGTTGCGCCACTTTTTCTTCCCAGCTAATGCACTAGGAAGTGGTGAAGGCTGGGCGTTTTGGGGGACTGTCTTATGTAATTGACGTTCGAAAAGTGCTGATTCTCAGCCTAGTTTGAATAAATGACTTTTGAATTTTGAATTTTTGAATTTTATAGAAAAATATTATTAGTGAAATCTTGACTAAAACAATTATAATTAAAAAAAATATCTATACTGGTTGCAATGTTCAGCAAACTATAATAAATTCTGTAGATTGTTTAATATATAAGTTAATGTGTCAAAAATATGTTCTATTGTTTCGTAAGAAAGTATTTACTGTTACGCGAAACGATTAGGCTTTCGATATGTATCGATACTTCTACTTATATTTTTACTCGGTACTTTGCGATAAGAGATATTCGTAGTATCGATATTTAACTAAGGTTTGATGTCAGCCTTTTTCAGATTTCATAAAAACTTTTTTCGTAAAAAATCTTTGTTTACCTCTTTTTTAAATTATCATTTGACATTTCAAACTTATTTACTGAACAATTACAGAAAAATACTGCCTTACCTTCAAATTCCCATGTCATCTCTGTCGTCTAGGGCCCGTTCACACGTACCACAACCACATCACATCATAGCAACAAAATGTGGGCAAGCAGTGGTTGTGGCTAGTGGCCGATTTGCAGTCTTGGCCGCCCTAGGACCCAGACCATGTATTATCAGCAGTGATCAGAGTAGGTAGATTGAACTGGGGTCATTGATCCGAAACGTATATGGACATTCCTCCGGAATTGGTGGATTATTAAAAAAAAACCGGAACTTATGTAGGAAAATATTTAAATTTAAGTGCAACAATTTATATCTATCTATAAAAGATCTAGCTATCTAGCTATCCTAGGCTAAAAATAAAAAATAAATATTAAAGCTTCGATTGGAATTCGATTGTTTTTATTATTCAACAGATAAATAATGAAATAATTTAGTTTTGATACCTTCCTTTAAATTTTGAATTGAGTAGTAATAATATCACTACCAACATTAACAATATTTAATTGAATCCGGAAATACCGGAATTACTTTCCGGAAAAATGGCTTATCCATGTTATTCTTTCTGTGTGCATTTATGATACAAGTACTAAAAATCAATCTACCTACTCCGATCACTGATTATCAGCCACCCCTTTCTCAGCACCCATCATATAGACTACATAATGAATTTACTTTATTGCCAACTTTTATCGAAATCGTTTCAGATGTTTAGTTAACTACGAGTCGGGTTGGCGTCTCGAAATGCTATGACGCGTTTCAATTAGTTATTTGGAGATATTATTAAATGATTTTAAGTTATTATTGTTATACGATGCGGTGCAGTGCGGCCCGTCAAAATTAAACCTTTAGAATATATAGGTACTTTGAGTTATTTCTTGTTATCATCCGTGTTTTTTTTTTTGTCACGATTGGCCGCCCTAGGTCTGGGTCTACTGGTCCTTAGGGCAAATCCGCCTCTGGGTCCATGTGAATAAACTATTCATTATCATACAAATTAGCGGCCGTCCACGTGTTGTCGTTGTGGTTGAGGTCAGTGTGATCGGGCCCTTATTGGTTGGTTGTTGACGTTGTTAACCAATTACAACAGCTAACGTGATATTTGACAGCAAATTTGGAGCTTTCAGAAACTGGTGTCACTGACAGACTAAAAAAAGTGTTATTTAGACACTAAAATGGTACTTCAAACTTGTGCCTTAAACTTCGTTGTAAATCAGCTTAAAACTATTTTATTTTTATAATAATTTTAACAAAAAATACTATAATTTTACTAAATCTACTATATGTACAAGAACATGGCAACTTTTATAGCTAAGCAATGTCGACAGTGCCTAGATATTCTTAATAGTGAGATGTTGAAAATAATCAATCTTTTCGATTAAAACTAAATACAATAATTGCAAGATCAGTGCATTTTACCGATATATTATAAATTTATTTGATTAATATATCGATCGATATAACTGCCTCTTTGCAGGTTAAGCCGTTGGTCCCGGCTTTCATCCGTAGATCTTTGACAGTCGTCACGGGTCGTCAGAAGCCCGAAAGTTGACAACGAGCCTTACCAAGGGGTATCGTGTTACCCAGTAACTGGGTTGTGGAGATCAGATAAGCAGTCGTTGCATGAAAATACTGTTATTCAGCTGCATCCGGTGAGACTGGAAGCCGACCACAACATAGTTGGGCAGCTGATTATCGATCGATATATAAATATACCAATAACTATAATATTATATAATAATACAAAATCTATTTTGACTAAACATCAAAAGTGTTGTATTCAATATAATTTACCTTAAACTATTGAACATCAATGCTTACTAAGCTATGGCATATAATAATCATTTATTACTCTTAACTACGAATAATTATAACCATTTATATTAATTATTAAATGGCGACATTTAGTTTATCCCGGTTTTAAAGGGCCGAACGAAAATTATCGAAAAATTTCTGTGTTTTTCGTTCGAGACACTGGCCAATCTTCGGTCATAATTATTAATAAGTCCAAGTTAATAAACGACATATTATTAAAGCAATAATTATTAATTATTATTTTTTGCCTAAAATATATTTACTATAGGCTTGCCGATTATAATAATATACACTTATATGTAGTTTTTATATATAATTATTTATAGTTTCTGCAAGTATTGCTATGTTATTTTATCACAGAGTCGTGAAAGATATAAAGTTGTGTTCACACCTGCGACTTATCACTGCGATTAATCGAAATATCGTCTAAGATAAGAATGGTCTCGGTAGCCCTAACTGCAGTTTGACAACAAAGATGTCAAAATTCGTCATAGTTTTGTCTGTAAGAATAGGCTGAAGAAAATAGAACATTCTGAAAAACAATCGATAACATTCAAAGACCAGTTTTCTAGGCAAAGTGGTCTCAAAAAAGGATTTGAAAGTGCAAGACTGGAATGAGAAAATCCTTAAATATTTAAGCCAATTATTGTCAATTTATTAAGGAAGACTAAGGTTTATTCTTGATAGGGCAAATCCACATTAAAGAGTCGGTAGATAAGCGAAGTTGTGAGTGAAGGAGTACATTTGGGGCAAGTCATCCAGCTCCGAGACACAACTCCGAGAAAGAAGCCGACAGTACAATACGGTTATAATTGAATAAAGAATCTTAGATAATTTACATGTATTGCCACTTAATCAATTATCTACTTTAGCGTTATGTAGTCTAGGTTGATTTTCGTTTGACTGTTTGTAATAAAAAGGTCTTAAATAAATTTCGGTTGCAATGGAATTTGAACTTTGTCATGAATGCCATTTAGTTTGTGTTCCCAAGACTAGATATTATCTGAGATTCTGAATTCAAATATAGGTTAACTTGAGAAATGCCTTTAATAGCAAAGAGGAAAATATTATACCAGAAAGATTTATTTTTTTGTTTAACAGTCGTCAGGCTGAACACAGCTTTATGTCAAAAATAATAATTTTCTTTTGCAATGTATTAATTCATGTGAAAAATAATTATAATCTGTGCATTTTGGAATGGTACATTTTTATACAATTCTTGTGATATGGAATGTCCTAAAATTTTTCTAATAAATAAATTACCTAAATTTCACAAAAAATATACGAACCGGATATATTATTTTTATATTAATATTATTGTAATTTTGTACAATCAGTAGTTAATCTGTTTTTTACCAAAATATTTTATGAATTATGTAGAATAAAAATATACAGGGTGGTTTTTATTATTCAAATTAATAAATTTATATTTATTAATATTTATTCACGAAGTTATTTCGGGATAGGCCGAAAAGTTTCGGACTCAAACGGAACCCTTATTCACGAGCGCAGAATGAGAGTTTACAAATAATTTCCAACTACCCTCTATAAAGTTTAAGAAAAATACAGTGAAGAGGTTCTACGGTGCTTATATAGGGATAAAGAAAACTATTTTATGGTATAAAAAGACCAACCACTGATATTATTGTATATTAATTATAATTTCCATGATAAAAAATATAGTGATTCTCAAACTTGACCAGTTTTATAAAAAGTAAAAAATCTGTTGACTACTTACAATGTGTAATTGAAAAAAACTCAAAACGGGTCATTCTATTTATCAATAAGAATCATTTTAACTATGTGACCAAACTTGATATTGCGGGAAAACCCAAAATCTTGATATTGCTTAGCTAAAGGGAAATGAGAATTCAAAGCAGATTTTCTGATACTAAACTTAATCAGGCTTTCAAAAATCCGGTGACAAATGCTCAATAAAAATTTACTATAGTACAAAAAACAACAAGGAATTAAGAATCACTATATTTTTCAATCTTTTACCGTGTTTAGGCTCCATTTACACACCGCCAGTCTTTAGCAGTAACTTGAAAATATTACTAAACAACGTTTAGTTACAAAATTGTCCGTTTACTTAGCTAAATTTTCACTCAATTTAGTGATTGACGAATTTTCTTATTGGCAGTTTTAACGATACAATACGATAAATTGTACCGACTTCTACCCACTCGACTAACCACTAAACAGTATGTTTAAAAGATGTATATCACTAAAACGTAATGGTCAAACAACCAAATGAACTGGCTACCTTATTTAGTTACATTTATCACAACTTAAACTCCAACTAAACAGTAATTTTCTTGTTTACACAGTTCAAGTGACAAAACGATCAACTTACTTGTACTCTACTAAAGACTGGACTCGTGTGGACACTGTTACATCTTTTATGGTCGAGTAGCGTCGAATTGTTTCACCAATTCAGGTATAGCATTGGGTTCGATGGGCACTTTCTGCATTAACTCGTTCAGACTTCGCACGTACGATAGTTTGCGGAAGAATTTTGAACTGAGGAGAGAACGTAATATTTGTTATAGTATTTTTATCTCACGAAGCAACGCGTGCTTTACTTGTGGTAACCACGCTGTGAAATGTGTGCGTGAAGACGAGTAGCGTCAGCACATAACACACACACACGACTTCGTTATTGTCTAGGACGGTACTGAGAGCACCTGCGCTTACACACACATTCACAGAGTGTTTGTACTCTTAGTAACCACAAGTAAAACGCGCGCCGTGAGATAAAAATACTGTAAAACGTGGCAGAGACACGACGTGCAACAAAGATTAACTCGTCTAAATTTCTAAGTACCATACCACACTTATAGATACTTTGGATGGTAACAAATTACGCGGTCCATCACGCTTGTACTCTCAGAAGGGCTAAGCAGAGGTGTTTGGTAAATGCACACTCAGCCATGCTATACGAGGTAAGCCTATTGCAATTAAGCGGGCAACAAATCGTCTCCAGGATGTTACTGTCAATTTTGTTGATAGCTCAAAAAAGCTCAATAACATTGCCTAATTCCTCAGAGCCTATAGGGCCTCATTAGAAGATTGAAAGTCACCCAAAGGGCAATTGAGAGGGCTATGCTTGGAGTCCCTTCGTGATCGAATCAGAAATGAAGGTATCCGTAGGAGAACCAAGATAACCGACATAGGTCGAAGAATTGCCAAACTTAAGTGGCAATTGGCAGGGCACATTGCTCGCAGAACAGATGACCGATGGGGCCGAAAGGTTCTGGATTGGCGACCGCGTACCGGAAGACGTGGCGTTGGAAGACCTCCCACAAGGTGGACCGATGACCTTGTGAAGGCCGCGGGAAACCGCTGGATGCGGGAAGCATAGAACCGGTCGAGGTGGCGGTGCTTGGAGGATATGTCCAACAGTGGGCGTCTTTCGGCTGAAATGATGACAATGAAACTGGGGATTGAACCCAACATGTGATGCTCAGCAGTCGCTTGCGTTTTGCGTCGTCAACAAATCAATCGTCATCCTGAGGATGCCTCGTTGAGAGGTGAAACACGTGTCGATTTCTTACAGGGTCTTTTACGACTCTAAGTAAGCGGATTAGGTTACTAAATATACGTCGTCTATTGTATTTTATAATGGATTTCCGCAAAGTCACGCCTGAGTCAATTATCTATTTTGTTCCGATTACGTATAAACACACACGCCGGTTGCGAGGTACTACGCTCCTGAACTTTCTAATAAATAAAGAATAAATGCTTACCTTACAAAAGGTTTAGTCAATATGACGAACGATTTCAGCCAGAACGTAGGATGTACCAAGTACAAGTGTTTCAAGCTTTTACGTAACCTGAAACAATATTTTTTACTATTTTAGCGGTAGCCTTATGAAAATTCTACACACTCAATAGGATGATGACTAAAAATCACTCTCTCTCTCCCTCGCTCTCTAAAAATTCAAAAGTCATTTATTCAAAATAGGCTGAGAATCAACACTTTTCAAACATCAAAATTACACAAGACAGTCCCTTAAAAACGCCCACCCTTCACCACTTCCTAGTGCTTAGCTGGGAAGAAGTGGCGCAACAAACTGCCCAGCAGCACAGCTGTCTGTTCAGTTAGAAGAACTTGATTCTATACAATAGTAGTTATGCAAAATAATGAACATTATGCAACATAAAACATTAAATTAAATTATTTGCTGTATGCCAGCTAGCACACGCCAATATACCAACAAAATAATCATCGAAATCTATACTCAAGCGAAATTAAATCTGTCTCTCTCTACCTCCCTCTTTCTGTCTCTTTATCTCTACCTCTCTCTTTCTCTCCCTCTCCCTCCCTCTCTCTCTCTCTCACTCTTTCTCTCCCTCTCCCTCCCTCTCTCTCTCTCACTCTTTCTCTGTACCCCTCTTTCTCTCCTTCTCTCTCTTCCTCTCTCTCTATATAAATATTCTTAATTTTTAACCAGTTTTACTCCCATCACGGTACGGTGGTGCACGCGTAATTTTTATTTTCTGGACAGCATGTGAAGCCAAGTCAGAGGCCACGGGCGGCATAAAAATTCTGACACCAGGTTAGGCACTAACCACACGAAAAAGAAAAATAAATCTAACACATACATACCTTCTGTCAATAAGCTTATAACACTCGTGTAGCCAATGGAAGGTGGGTAGCCGTCTCCTTCCGGCGCTGCCGTGAAGATAAACTAATATGTAGTCATCTGTTACTAGGCGCTCTAGCGTCCAGATTACGTATCTGTGGGGAGAGGGTAGTTTAAGTTATAATAAGTGAGTGTTGTATCTGACTCTATAAGTGTGGCAAGTCACTCTAAAACTGATACAACTTACTCTAAAAGTGTAACAACTTACTCTAAAAGTGTAACAGCTTACTCTAAAACGGTTACACCTGATTCTAAAATATTATAGCAGACTTAAAAGAGTCTGCTGTTCATTACAATAAAACTGTCTCGACAATATTAATAACCGACTTGGACTTGAAAAAAACTGGCTCTGAAACAGTTATAAATGACTCTAAAATATTTCAACTGACTCTAATATATAACTACTGACTCTAAAATGTAATACCCTACTCTAAAAATGTAACAGCCTACTCTAAAGCTCGAACAACTCACTTTAAAACTTTTCGATCTGCAACAACGAACTCTAACACCGTTGTCACTACCACTAAAACAGTTTCAAGTAACACTATTTGTAAAAAGAGTAACCGTGGAGTTTCTTGCCGGCTCTTGTCCATAGGAAACGACCAATTGGAACCGTGCACCTAGCTTCTGACTTTTCATAAGAGCCCATGTAGGTTTATGCGAAATAAAATAATTTGAATTTAAGAAGCGTTACAGCTGACTCTTAAATGTTACAACTAAATCTGAAACAGTTACAGTTGATTCTAAAACTATTCCCACTGACTCTAAAATTATTCCCATTGCTTATAAAACTATTCCCACTGACTCTAAAACTGTTCCCATTGCCTTTAAAAACTATTCCCATTGCTTCTAAAACTATTCCCACTCACTCTAAACCCGCCCCAATACTCACAGGAACAAGTTATCCATGCAGTATGTATAGTCTGGTCGCGCGCAGTCGGGTAAGTGGCACGCACTGAACACTATGAGCGCCGCACCGCCGCCGTCGTACCCACCGTGTGATATTACGCGTTTGTAGGGTTCGATTACCTGCGGAATACAAATTAATGAAAATACATAAACATAATCAGCTTAAATATGTCCACTGCTGGGACCCAGGCCTCCTCTCTGTGAGAGGGGGTGGGCCGTAATCCACCACGCGGGCCCAGTGCGGGTTGGTAGATGTCACATGTCTTCGAATTTTTGGTTCTAGGACATGGTTTCCTTACGATATTTTCCTTCACCGTTTTGAGAGCAGTGGTGATGAAATAATTTACAGAAAGTAAAGCGCCTGCCTGGGTTCGAACCTACGACCTACCACTCGTAAGTCGCGGCTGTTACCACTGGGCCACCACTGCTCTGTGAACGGATTAGGTGCCGGTAATTACAGACACGTCATGACACATTTCGGCCTTTCTCTGAACGACATAGCCCGGAATAATAGACGATTTCTATGAGAATTTCCATGTGGGCGAAACCGAGGGGTACAGCAAGTTTTTTATATTAGTAGGATTACAGGAACTGGGTTGTGAAGGTCAGATAAGTAGTCACTCCATGTAAAATATTGTTTTACTATTATTCTCAAACACGTATATGTTCTTATGTTATATGTTGTTATGTGGTTATTATTAGATTTTTTATGTTTTAATTATTAATTTATTTTGTATTTCATTTTATTTCCATCTCTGATTTCGTGTTGTTGTGATTTATTCATTATTATATTTTCGCTTTGTCAAACTTAATGTTGTACCTAGACTATAAGAGAATGATGTGGTCTCCTATAATTGGAAGCGCACACTGTATTGGCCTCTTTCCTTAGATTGTAAGCTTGCATGAAATTGTGTAGCCTCTGTTGGAAATCCAATAAATAAATAATAAACATGGGCGGGTAACGGGTAGACCGAACGCTCTCAATCGACTTGGAAGTATATTCCGAAGCGTCCGGTCTACCCGGCAACTGATAGAAATCCGACGACTGACGAAACACGAAGTTTGCCGAGGGAAATTAAGAAAATAGTTGTACTGTACCTATGTTTATTATTTATTTATTTATTTATTGGATCTCCAACAGAGGTTACACAAGTTCATGCAAGTTTACAATCTAAGGAAAGAGGCAAATTCAGTGTGCGCTTCCAATTATAGGAGACCACATAATTATCTTATAATCTAGGTACAACATTAAGTTTGACAAAGCGAAAATATAATAATAAATAAATCGACTTGGAAGTATATTCCAAGTCGATTGAGAGCGTCCGGTCTACCCGGCAACTGATAGAAGTCCGACGACTGACGAAACACGAAGTTTGCCGAGAGGTATTAAGAAAATAGTTGTACTGGACATTATTTGTTGCTTTTACAGTTTTGCTCGCCAAACTTTCCAGGTTGATGGCGGGAAGCGCTTAAATTGTTAATAGGTAAACACAAATAATCTAGTAAAATTAAAACTACCAACTAGGCACTAATTTCAGTCAAGGATCAATCACACCGGGACGGACAGATTGCGGACGAGCCGCGGACACCGGACACTGATAGATTCTAAGTACGTATCCGTGTGGAGGTGTCCGCATCCTGAGCCGCGTCCGCAACCCGCCCCGGCCAGCCCGACCAAACCCTTAGTGGTAATCACATATTACTCAATAATGCAATGTTCAGTTCAGTTGTAATAGCAATCATAGCATAGCATTGATGTCATTTCGTTTAAAATAAGTTTTTACTTTTATTAATTTATTTATAATTTTTATAGATTCTTTTCTATTTTGTGAATGTGAAAACGCTGTAGGCTTAGTGGGCTGTAGATTTGTTGGCCATCTTCTATTTTGTTAAATACCTGGTACTTGTTGCAAGACCTACACTGTCCTCCCATACCTATTAACACTGTGATTTGAAAATATTGTTGATAAAGTCAATTATTTTTTAAAAGAGTAACCGTGGAGTTTCTTGCCGGCTCTTCTCCATAGGAATCGACTAATTGGAACCGTGCACCTAGCTTCTGACGTTTCATAAGTGCCCATGTAGGTATATGTGAAATAAAATAATTTGAATTTAAAAAGCGTTACAGCTGACTCTAAATATCACAACTAAATCTGAAACAGTTACAGTTGATTCTAAAACCTTTCCCACGATCTCTAAAATTATTCCCATTGCCTCTAAACCTTTATTAATATTATTATAATGAGACTATGTGACTACGGTGTTCAGCGTTCACTCGTATTCAGCTGCATCCGGTTAGACTGGAAGCTGACCCCGACATAGTTGGGTAATGGCTAGGCAGATGCGTAGGTTTACCTTCATATCACAAGTTGCATGTCCCCCTGCTCTTGGCACACTGATCCAACCTCGTTCGTTGCTTAACTCCTCGGCCGCGGAGTATTCAGGGATGGGGTCGCTACTTTCTGACAGTGTGTTCGTTGATTTTGACCTGTAATGATTAATTTATTGTGGTTTTATTTTTACACACTTCCTGTACGTGAGCTATGCAGGTACACACGTTGTTAGGGTTCCGTAGTAAACAAGGAACCCTTATAGTTTCGCCATGTCTGTCTGTCTGTCTGTCCGTCTGTCTGTCCGCGGCTTAGCTCAGAGACGGTTAGTACTAGAGAGGTGTAATTTGGCATATGTATACATATAAATTATGCCGACAAAGTGGTAAAATAAAATCAAGAATAATAATTTTTTTTAGGGTACCTCCCCTACACGTAAAGTGGGAATGTTTTTTTTTTCTCGTCTACCCAATGTTGTGGGGTATCGTTAGAAAGGTCTTTCAAAAATATTGTGAGTTTGTGAAAACCATTTTTGGATTCAGGGATCCGATTGCGAAACATTAAGTTTTTAACTGATTTTTTTTTGTTAGAGTCAAGTGTCCCCCTCCCCCCTGCCAGCTAAATGGTTGCACTTGGATCTGTGAAAAAAATCACAGCAGTAGTATATATAACGAAATTAAAAGGAAAACTATCAGAGCTAAGTAGGCTGTACAGGTTAACGAGTAATAATCAACCAACTTAAATTTGCGGTTTGAAAAATATCATCTCCCATACATTCCGTATGGGAGAACATGTTTTTCAACTACAATGTTAAGTTTGTTCTTGGGATAAATTCATCCCAACTACGGAACCCTTCATTGTGCGTGGTCCGACACGCACTTGGCCAGTTTTTTTTTTTAAAGGAATACATAATCTTTTTTACTAAAAATATTGATTTCGATTGATGTTTATAGTTCGTCTCTACTATATCATATTGGTAGATTTTTAATAATATAATTATAATTATATAATTTTATTGAACATTCAATCAACCCAGTCTATCGCAGTCCACTACTGGACTTAGACCTCTCAAAGACGTAGATAGTGAAGTAACCTATTCCTAATAAAGAGTCATAAAAAACCCTATAAGAAATCGACACGTGGACGCTGAGTTACTCAGCATCCGGCACTCGGCGTGGCAACACGCCGTATCCGAATTCGAGACAAGTCAATCGTCATCCTGAGGATGCCTCTTTGAGAAGTGAAACACGTGTTGATTTCTTACAGGGTTTTTTATGACTCTTTAGGAATAGTTAAGCGGAATAGGTTACTAAATATATATCTACGTCTATTGTATTTTGTAATGGATTTCCGCAAGGTCAAGCCCCGTAATATTTCAGAAAAAACAACAAGCTTTCATGAAATAGTCATATTTCTCCATTAGAGAATCACATTGAAAAAAAACAAGTAGGTACAATACGTGCCACGAAAGATGAGACTTGACACTCCCCGTGGTTTGACTTGCGCGGTAGACGATTTATATCTCTCTTTCGCGGTATGCGGTTCGCGCCGGGGCGTCATCGGGGCGGTGGAAAGAGCGAGGGAGGCGCGGTCAAGACTCATCTTTCGTGGCGCGCATTGTAACTTACATTTTGCTCCCCTCATCGTCACTCAACACCAGGTGCTGATTGACAGGTTCTGTCTCCAACTCCTGAGGTTCAGGGGGCTCGTCTTCCGATTCCATGGAGCACACACTAACGCTGTCCAGGCTACATCTGTCTTCTTCTGGGGGCTGAAAGATAAAAAAAACATTCCATTGTTTAAAATTCAAAAGTTATTTATTCAAACTAGGTTGAGAATCAGCACTTTTCGAACGTCAAAATTACATAAGACAGTCCCCCAAAACGCCCACCCTTCACCACTTCCTAGTGCATTAGCTGGGAAGAAGAAGTGGCGCAACAAACTCCCCAGGAGCAATGTTGATTGATTGGACTTTACAAGGTTGAGGATCAGGGTGTAAAGTTCACTCATAAGGTGGTGATCAAAATTATTTACACAAAGTAGTGCCTGCCTGAGTTCGAACACACAACCAACAAATCGTAATCGTAACCGTTACCAATGAGCCAGTAGGCAAGCGTGCACCATAATTCAGATCGTCACAAAAAAGTCTTGTGATTGTGTAATATCGCACTCCGTCGCAGCCATTGTTGGCAGTTCACACGGGCATGGTTTACTAACAATATTGTATGCGTATTGTATGTAGGTATGCGTTATGACGTTTTTAGGCGTCGATAATTACACGTTACGTTTACTGTTTTTCGATCCATGTTATTGGCTTACAGCCAAAATAATAATAAAGGGATGTTGACAAAAAAAAAACACTTTTCCCATATATTTCGTAGGAAACGAAGTCGTTCACAATGAGCTCTCTGCTTTACTACTACTAAAGTCTATTCAAATCCTTGTTTACAATTTGATGTTATTTCCACTTAAACAAATATCAATTTTATGCTACTGTAAATTCATCATGCGAATTGAATTGTTGAAGGTTTTTGTATTAATAAAGATTTTTATTATTTATTTATTTATTTAATTAAGTGTGACCGGGCGCCGTTAGTAGGGACTGGTCATCTCTTAGCTGCCATGGCTTATTTTTTTTTTTTTTATTGTTTTTATATTTTTATTACGGACGCTTTTAGCGCACGTCTTTCTAGATTGTTTTCACATGTATAATTTCATCATGAATGATGTAACCAATATATTGATTTAAAAGAGTGTCAGTGGAGTTTCTTGCCCGTTCTGCTCCACAGGAACCTACTACTTGGAATGGGCAGCTAGTTTCATCTTTCTGACTGACCGACTCCTTGACAAGAGTGCCTGTAATTGTTTTATTTGAAATAAATGCTTTGAGTTTTGAGTTTGCTGAATTCAGAGTGAACAAAATATTGTAAAACGGTTTATTTTATGAGTAACTATAGAATTCCTTGCATATTCTTCTCCATACGAAACTTTCATTTTCAATTCTTCTTTTTTCTTATAAATGAAATTCAGAAGGGGTTTTTTTATGGTCTAATGGAAATATAAACGATTTGACTTTGAAAGTTTTCTTAAGGAAAACGCATAAGAAAGGATGTAAATAGACCCATCACAGCTATTATCTACGTATTCTGCACAGCAAATTAAGTAATATTGAGCAGAAATTATTACTTGAAAACGACTTTTATTTTTGGTGTGAAAAGTCGCTGTCGCGGCAACCCGCGACGTAACACACACAAAGCAATTCAATCTGCCTAGCTTTTTCCCAACTATATTGGGGATGTCTAACCGGATGCAGCTGGATACCAGCATTTAACATGGAGCGACTGCCTATCTGACCTCCAGAACCCAGTAACTGCGTAATACGATACCCCTTGGTAAGACTGGTTGTCAGACTTTCGGGCTTCTGACGACCCGTAGGTAACGACTGTCGAAGATCCACGAACGACAGCCGGGACCAACGGTTTAACGTGCTTTCCGAGGCACGGAGGAGTCTCGGTATGTAAAGATGGTCACCCATCTACAGACCAACCCCGGCAAGCTTAGCTTAATCTGATGGATCGACCCGTGCGGCAGTTATTACTTAGCCACGAGCTCCTCTCCAGCGTAACGCACGCAATGTGCTTATGGGTGCATGCAACGGTACAGGAGTTGGGGGAGTGTTTGAAGTTAAGTTATATCATTTAAAACTTATTTTGGTGAAAAAAAGCAGAACCGTAACCAGAAGATTCCGAGGTTCAAAAAAAATATCACCATAACGAGAAAAAAAAGTGACTCTCGGCTTCGTTAAGCGTCTTTTTACACACATTATTTGTTTACATTTTTGGAAACTAAATTGTGAGCGCAGTTTACGTCTTTTACTTACCAATTGTATCTTCCTCCGTTGTGTTCCCGGACTCCTGTGCTGTGCCGGTGTATGGCGCAGCGCAACACTGCCGGTATAAGGGTCTAGGAGAGCCTGGTATGCCGACCTGTCTTCTTGCGTCGATGCTGATATTACGTCTGGGGAGTCCAGGTCCTGGGGAAAGATGATAAATTATGTTTAATAGTATAAAAACAAGTCACTTTTTGTGTATGTCTGTTTGACCGCATAGTTCTGCTAACCTACACAATGGATTTGGATGCGGTTTTCGCTGTTATTTAGAAAATTCATTTCGGCAGTTTTATGTGTACAATAAACTACCTGCGCCCCGCGGTTTCTGCAATCCTGTGGGAATATTGGGATAAAAAGTAGTACAAAAGAAAAGTAAGTAACTAGTTTATCATTTATAACTCCCAATTACAGCTATATTTAGCTATATATAAGCGGGCCAGCCCTTTATGCCTGGAGGCGTTTATTCAGATCCTGTTTACGTTTAGTTTTTATTTCTGCTGTATCGTTCTCGTAGTTATTGGTTACTTAGTAAGTAAGTGCTAAATAATAACAGCCGCAGGAGTCGATTGAAGGTTAACCTACGCTTGCCGCGGTCGGTTCGTGGATGGGTGCCCATCCATTAGATATCGAAACCCCTCCGCACTCGAAAGGCATTAAGGCACGTTAAGCCGTTGGTCCCGGCTGTCATGCTAGATCTTTGACAGTCATTACGGGTAGTCAAAACGACAAAATTCTGACCACTAGTCTCGCCAAGGGATGTCTTATTACCCAGTTACTGGGTTGTGGAGGTCGGATAGGCAGTCGCTCCATGTAAAATACTGGTATTCAGCTGCACCCGGTTATACTGGAAGCCGACCCCAAAATTGTTGAGAAAAGGCTGGGCAGATTGATTGAAGTAAGTAAGTTCGTTCAAGTAAGTACAACACAGGCCTTCTCTCTTCACGAGGGAGTGGGCTGTAATCTACCACGCGAGCCCAGTGCGGGTTGATAGATGTCTCTTCGAATTTTTGGTTCCAGGACATGCCAGTTTCCTCACGATGTTTTCCTTCACCGTTTTGAGAGCAGTGGTGATGAAATCATTTACACAAAGTAAAGCGCTTGTGTAGGTTCGAACTCCATGACCTACAAATAAGTCGGGGCCCTTACGCCACCACTGTTTCTTCTCTATTTTGGGTATGCGACGGCAATTTGTGGTTCTTTCCTCGAAAGACCATTTCAGACACTAATCTACATGGCCCTCATATCGCCTGACCAAGATTATGTCTGGACTTTAAAAGAGTATTTGACCCCTGAATTTTTGTCGCCATTTCTTTTCAGAGTAGGCAGACAGAAAATGTGACTCCATCTTGCTTATATACAAGGATTTTTTTTTATATCCCATAACTCTAGGGTATTAATGAGCCCATTGCAAAGAATCAACTAACATATAAATCATTTTTCGTATTTTTTTTAATGATGTTCTACCACTAGACTCTCGATGTGTGTATCTAAGTTTCATTGATAAGTACGAGTAAATCATTTGTATTCAAATCAATCATTCATATTTAAAGCTAAGAAAATGCGACGTTGCCATATTTTCTTTTTATGAACAAAAATAGTCTGAATTAAATTTAAATGATTATTTGTGTTTTTTTTTTTTTTTTTTGATTTTTTTATGTTTTTTTTTTAATTTGTCTGATTTAAATGTTTTTTATTTGTTACATTTCACCTAAGGGTTTTTTTAGATAATTAATCGTGACTTTGTCGAATTATTTTGAACGAAAAATTAAGAAAAGACCATGCCAGTTGATTCTTTGATAATATGGTCTCATTCTAACCCTAGAGTTATATAAAAAAACAGCTTGTATATTTTTTTATTTTTATATTACGTGTAAAAGTAATTCCGATATCGAATTTACAGAATAAACAATTTCATTTCAACATCTGGGTTTTGTTCACAACAAAAATATTTAAGTCCGGAAGGAATTGCGTCCGATAAACTCCTGATACGGCTCTGAGTCAGACTATAACGTTATTTTATATCGTTCACATCCACTTATAGTCGGGTAAGTGTTCAATAACTGGTGCTGCGGCCCTCTACTCCATTTCCAGAAAGGAGTCAAAGTCAAACCTCAAACTCAAAGCATTTATTTCAAATAAACCAATTACAGGTACTTTTGAATTGTCAAGGGGTCGGTCAGTCAGAAAGATGAAGCTAGTTGCCCATTCCAAAGCGTGGTAGGTTCCTATGGAGAAGAACGGGCAGGAAACTCCACGGACACTCTTTTAAATCAAGATATGGTTACATCATTCATGTTGAAGTTATACATGTGAGAACGATGCAAAACGTTAAAAGCAACCGTAACAGAAATAAAAAAGAACTGTTTTTTTTAATCAAATTAAAATAAGCCGTGGCAGCTAAGAGATGACCAGTCCCAACTGACGGCGCCCGTTCACGAGCATGTCGCATGGATTAGCGTCCAGGCCCATGCCTGACCCATGGCCGTTCCATCCGGAGCCGTTCACTTTTACTTATAGTCTGTAAATGTTCAATATTGACGACACGGTTGGCGCAGTGGCTGAGCGATCGACTGCTGCGCAACGTGTAGCGGGTTCGATCCCCGCACGGAACAAATATTTGTATGATCTGCAAGTAGTTGTTCCGGGTCTGGGTGTTAGTGTGTGTGAGTTTCTATGTTTGTAAACGAATCCACGATACAAGAAGAAATTCTTAGTGTGGGGCAACGTTTAAAAAAAAAAAATCGCGATGCAGCCCTCTACTCCATGTTGAGAAAGGAACCGGTAATTTGGGTGCTTCCTATGATAATAAATTGTTTTTAATTTAGTTGGCAAACCACTGAAGTAAATAAATACATGGCTTACTCTAAGCTTTACAGGAAATCAGAAATCTAGAACTCTGAAAACCAGTCTTACCAAGGGGTATCGTGTTACCCAGTAACTGGGTTGTGGAGGTCAGATAGGCAGTCGCTCCATGTAAAAGACTGGTAGTCAGCTGCATGCAATTAGTTAGACTCTAACCGCCTCTTTGGTCCTGGGTTTGATTCCAAGTGGGGGCAAAATGTCCTGCTCGGTTTGGTTGGTGGTAGGGCTTGTTCTAAATCCCCCTGGCTAGCTACCACCATCTTATCCAAGTCTGTCGCCATAACAACAATGTTTACAGCATTGTTGTATTTCGGCAGTTAGAGGTAAGACAGCCAGTTCCTCTGTGGTTGAGGATTCCGAGTGAACTTCGCTTCGAACTTCGGCCTGATCATCACTTACCATCAGGTGAGATGCAGGCCAAGAGTGGTTTTAAAATAAAAAAGCAGACTGGCAGCTGACCCCGACATAGTTAAGATAAGACTGGGCAGATGCTGCTAATAATAACTTACGTTATGCATTCCTATACTGCTGGACATCTCAATCGGTAACTCGAAGTTAGGCATCGATCGAAGATGAGATGGAGATTCGCACCACTCAGCCACCTGCAGCATAAATACAAATTACGTACAGGATCAAATTAAATGAACAACTGGAACTTCAGATATGACGAGAATCAAAATAGCTTGATAAAACAAAAAAAGAGTTTTTTTTTTATAACTAGTTGGCCGGTCAGACGTGGCCCTGTTTCCTAGAACGATCGCAGCGCCACCTACCGGGTCCAATTGTGAATCTAAACCATCCAGGGACACACACAAAAAACTTCATCAAAATCAATACAGCCGTTCAGGAGGAGTTCAGTGACATAGACGCACAGAAGAATTATATACAGGTGGACCAAATAGTGACGTTATAAATAAAAAACTTGATTCCTCCTGCTTAGGGGTATCTGAACATATCCCCAAGTAACGCTTTATTTTATTTTAAATACCAACTTTTATGAGATATTGTGCAAGCCTACATTCCGCCTAGGTTTTTGAAGTCATTTAGGAACGAGTATTAAATAAAAAATATGTTTTACTTTATCTTCAGTCAGTGAACTCTTTCATATCCCCATTAGATTAAATAACTAAATTGGAAATTACCTTTCACTGAACAACCTAAATCTTATTTGTCTTTACTTATCTTAATGTCAATATTACTGTAGTAATTGCAATTATAACACTGAATTTGATGTTGTAACCGTTTAAAGTGTAAAAAAAGAATTTGGAAAGTTACTAAATACTTTTTACATCTAAAACGAAGTATTCGCTGTTACGATATTAATTACATATTGCATTTCATAATCAACATTTTAGTTCACTAGTTAGACATATTTTATATTTCCATACAGTTATATTGTCAAATTAATCAAAACAGTGAAATATTTGACATCTATTTGTGACGTTGTCCACTTTCAGAATGCACACTCATAATATGTATAATAATTTCTACTCACCGAATGAAACTCCTCATTAACACTAATATCCACAGGCTGCGTTTTCGGAGTACTTTGTTGCATATGTTTCTCCTCAATATACTTCAACATCCCATCCGACTTTTGGGGCGTTCCATCCCTTAACTTCGGCACGATCTTCCTTCGTTCCACCTTGTCTATTCTAGCCACATCAGGAGGAACCGTCAGGTCCAAGTCCTGACTCCTGAACCCTGTTAGATCCTGACTTTCGGCCGTAGCGAAACTTTCCGTGAAGTAAAGATTGTTTTTTGAGGTATTTCTCTGCGGACTATAGAAACCATTATTCTCGTTCGGTCTCTCGTCTTCAATGCTGGAGAGACTAAGGTCTTTCTCATCATCGATTTTATGGACTTTTTTCGGGATTAAATCAGGATAATTCTCATCAGGACTCATTAGAGGATGGCTAGTTGTTAGAGTTAATGTTGAACTAAATTTTGGGGGACTGATACCAAGGTTTTTAGGACGAGGAGAATCTAAGTGCAAATTCGACATTTTAGTTATCAAGCTGTCGTTAAATCTCTCCGGTTCTGAAAGCCGGAGTATTTCCGGGTTTTGGAGTCTCAAGACCGGTTCCGGGTGGTCTCCTTCGAAGTCGGAGGATAGGACCGAGTTCGGGGTGTCCTGGGACCGAAAAGACTCGGATCCTGTGTCCATCTTCTCATCTGAGGATGGTGATGTTAATTCTTCGTCATTTGAGCGATGTGTTTTAAAGTTACTAGAACAAAAAGAAGGGAAATTAGGGGTTGTTTATTTATTGAAATCTAACTGTTGCCCGTGGCTTCGCCCGCGTGGATGACGGAAAATATCCCACGGGTACATTTGTGTGTTCTATATACTATTTAAGTCGAGTAGTCAGAAGCCCGAAAGTGTGACAACCAGTGTTGCCCGGAGAAGTGGTGCTACCTGGTAACTAACCGTAGAGTTTCTTGCCGGCTTCTCTTCATAGAAGACGACCAATTGAAACCGAGCTGAGGTTTCATAAGTGTCCATATAGGTTTACGTGAAATAAAATATTTAGAATTTTAAACTTTGTTGTAGAAGTCAGATAGGCAGTCGCTCAATGTAAAATACCGGTATTCAGCTGCATCCAGTTAGACTGGAGGCTGACCCCAACATAGTTGGTAAAAGGTAGATTTAGCTATGAAAACATTCTTAGAATGGTATGATCGACATCCAACTCTTAAGACGGATATCGATAAAATTGTAGTCAGCAAGAAAAACGACAATTCTCACGTTTTGTGAACAACAGATGTGTCATCGTTAAAATGACGTGTACGCGATGGCAATGCATGTGTCATTTCGTCCGATAATAAAGCGAAGCAAATGAAATTCTAATTTATTAATTTTATAATGATATCTCTCATTTTTTTTAATAGAATAGTAGTAGGGGCTCGTAGGTAAGTAATAACAGCCGCGCCGGTCGAGCGATCAGGTTAAGCTGTGCTTGCCGCGGTTGGTCCGTAGATGGGTGACCTTCTTAACATACCGAGACCCCTCGAAAAGCACGTTCAGCCGTTGGTCCCGATTGTCATTCGTGGAACTTTGACAATCGTTACAGGTCGTCAGAAGATCGAAAATCCGACAACCACTCTTCCCAAGGAGCATCGTATTACCCAGTAAAGCCTCTGTCACACAACGCACACACAGCGAGTTCTACACGAGAATTTCGACAGTCTGGTGGTGCCTCAAATACAAATATATTGTCTATTCGTTGCACACGTCTAAAAAAGTGTATCATTCGGTTGGCATGTGCAGAGTCAGCAAACAAATACTGATTTAGGTCACAGCTCACAAGAAGCGAAAATGGTTTCGTAAATGGATTGATGCAGAGAACAGTTTGAGGCTTCTAATACCCTTTTAAAACAATTGGCTGCAATGGAACCAGGAGAATAACGACCTGTAGCACGGGCGTGTACGCAGTCTGGAGCGGCGCTGAGCGGAATGGCACACATAGCAAATTCTTGTGGCGAGCGCATTCGCAGAGAGTAAAATGGAACATGCTCAATTCAACTCGCGGCGAATGAATCTATTCGCAGCGAATAGCCTGGCTTGAACAGCGAGTGCTTAATCGCAGCGAGTATTCGCTGTGTGTGACCGAGACTTAAACTGGGTTGTGGAGGTCAGATAGGCAGCCGATTAATGTCAAATACACCAGTATTTGACAACTATTATGGCGTCGGCTTCCAGAGAATACCAATTCTGTTGCACTGGAGGCCGACACCAAAATACTTGTGAAAAGCCTAGACCGATGAAATAGAAGAAACCAAACTCGCTTTTCGTGTCTGTCTGTATGTGTGAAGTTATGTATATCTTTAGAAACAGTCATCATCATCATCATTACAGCCGAAAGACGTCCACTGCTGGACACAGGCCTCCCCCAAATGGGGGTGTTTGTCATAATCGCCACGCTTGGCAGGCGGGTTGGCGATCGGAGTATGGTGTTAAAATGGATAGAGAACGCTGCCGCCCATTCTCTAGTGAGTCATTAGTCGCCTTATATGACACCCACGGGAAGAAATGGGATGGTATTATTATTTACGTCCGGCACCACACGGAACTTAGAAACAGTAACCGTCTTAAAATTAATTTTGATGGGGTTTTAAATTATTCCACTTTGCCCCCCCAAGCCGCTGCTGCTGGGACAAAGTGCAATGCCAAAAAGTTTGCACTAGATCGATTTGGTGGGGCAGATTCCACTAGCCTAAAATCTCGCTGGAGTCTGCCCCACTAGGGTTGGCACCTTAGAATTTGTGTAGTATGCTTTTCCAAACAAGTATAAAATACGAGCATACTTATATCTATGATACCTACATACACAAATTCTAAAGTACCACCCCCAGTGGGGCAGAATCCAATAGACTAGTGGAATCTGCACCACCAAATTGAACTAGTGGGGTAAATCCGCTGCAAAATTTTAGACATTCCACTTTGCCCCACCACTGGGCTTGGTGGGACAAAGTGGAATAATTCGGAGTTTTCACCATCATCGTCTAGAAAATTTATTCCGGATTTTTATGTGTATAAGGCACTAGTTTCCACCAGCGCTCAAACGAACCAGACCACGGTGCACACGAACATCGAACTCTTTGTTGCATGTGCGTACCGCTAACGATCATCAAAAATTGTGTTCGTGGCGATACAATTTCGCAACCATGATTACTAAAGAGAGCGGGACGATTTATCGCGAACTGTGCTCGTATGGGCGTCGTGTTGCAAATTTACGTCCACAAGTGCGATTGTAGGAACCAAATGTTCCGCGTTCGATTCAAAATTCAAATTCAAAATATTTTATTTCACTTAAACCTACAAGGGCACGTCAGAAGCTAGGTGCACGGTTCCAATTGGTCGTTTTCTATGGAGAAGAGCCGGCAGGAAACTCCACGGTAACTCTTTTATAAATAATTGGCTTTTACATTATTTTCAAATAACAGTGTCAGCAGGTATGGGAGGACAGTGTAGGTCTTTCAACAAGTACCAGGTACTTAACAAAATAGAAAATGATTAACAAATGCGTTCTCACATTCACAAAATAGAAAAGAATCTATCAAAATAATAAATTAATTAATCAAAATAAAAACCTATTTTAAACGAAATTACGTAATTGCGATGTTCATGTTCACCATGTTTTGCTCGTTCGTGCGGAGACGCCTTTATAACTTATAGCTTACGTTACTCAGTGTTAATATAGCATCCTACTGGTGAAAGAATCTTTTAAATCGGTCCAGTCGTTTTTGAGCTTATTCATTACAAACGAAAATACTAATATTTTCTCTTAATTTTTTTTCTCTTTTTCAATTTTACTAGTGGTCACCGAGAGGTCGAAATTCGACCATAATTCATTTAAATGTCATGATTCTGAGGTAGCCATCTTGTGTCAAACGCCTGGCAGTGTGTGTATTTTTTTTTTTTCTAATGTGTATTATATAAAAGTAATAGCTTTCTGCACTCCTTCTCGATATAAACTTAAACTGTGTTTAACTTACGCGTAATTTTCGTAAAGAAAACAGGGGTACAAAGTTTTTGCTTCACGTATTAATATAATAATAGTTAAGTACACATACATTGTTTAGACGCGAACTCACACCCGTTTTGATTACAAGTGACAATTAACCACAAAACTATAATAGCATAGCATTCCATACATAGAGTGAAAGTGAGTAAGACAATGGTGCTATGTAAATATATTTTTTGCTCCCAATAACTACTTTCTACAGTCTGTTACAGTCGGAGTTTGTTGCTAAATGATAAAACCGCACGGGTCGATTGATCGTTAAGCTACGCTTGCCGTGGTCGGTTCGTGGATGGGTGACCATCGTTTACATATCGAGACCACTCCGTGCCTAGGAAATCACGTTAAGCCGTTGGTCCTGGCTGTCATTCGTAGATCTTTGACTACAGGTAGTTAATAGCCTTTGTTTCTGCATTTTCGTTTTTTGCCACCGACTTCCGGAATTAAAGTTATTTTTCACTTTGTAGTGTTTTTTTTATTTTTTTGTAAAAAAAAAAATTTTTTTTTTGACCTTCCCCATACAAATTCGTATACCACTACTTGCTATGGAAATGTCAGACCTTAATGAACCATGTTTTAAAGTAAATAAATATATTCTATTCCATTATATTCAGTAACAGAAAGTCATCAACATAAACAAAATAGAAAAAAATACGTAATATTGAATCTAACTCAAAAATTACCCAAGCAAAGTAAACAAAATGGGGGACCACCTAGGAAGTTTACCCTCAAACAAAAATGGATTTTTTAAATTGATCCAGCCGTCTTCGAGTAATTGGGGAACATAAGTACATAAATAAAAAAGATTTTAAAGATGATATTCATCACGTATGCGGCGTTTCGCTAGCTAATTTTATTTGAGCCTGTATATCTGGTCATTAAGAGCGTTTAGTCTGAGCGTGGTTGCCCACCTCGTCGCAATTAGATGTCAAATATTTCACTGTTTTGATTAATGTAACAATATTACTGTGTGGAAATAAAAAATGTGGCTAACTAGCGAACTAGAATATTCATTATGAAATGCAATAATTAATATCGTAACACCGAATGTTTAGTTTTAGATGTAAAAAAACTATCTGGAAACTTTCCAAATGCGTTTTTTACACCTAAAATGGATACAACATCCAATTCAATGTTATAATTGCAATTCATTATTAATATTCTAGTTCGCTAGTTAGCCACATTTCTTATTTATATTCAGTAATATTGCTATAAGAATCAAAACAGGTAAATATTTGACAGTTATTTGCGACGTTGCCAATTTTTAGGATAAACCCTCTTATGTCAGTCGCGGCTGCGCGCCGTTTGCGAGTACTATGCACCTGACCTTATTGAAGGACATCACCAATGAGGTCGGTGTATATATATTTTTCCCATGTCGTTCTGGGCCATCCTCTCAGTATTTCCACTTACGTCCGTTTTATAAATAACTTTAATTATATAATTTCCTTTTATTCATTGTATCAGCATGACAATCTAAAAACTGCATATTAAGTATAAAAATTTCAATATCCTCAATGCATTCATTATTTTTTTCTAACATTATAATATTACATCATTGGTAGCTATTAATAAAATTACTAATACTGTTAGTTACGTGTTGGGAGACACGGATTTAAATTTTAAACTTTTTATTTTGTGAATATAATACATAACATCACGCCAGGGGTAAATAGTACACCCACATGGTCCAGCCGTTTAGGAGTTCAGTGACATACACACATACAGAAAAAGTATATATATATATATATATGTATATATATATATGTATATATATATATGTAAAGATAATTATTCATATTATGTAGGTACCTTTGTTATATTAATTATTGTAATTGGTATTGTTCTATTTTAATGAACTATAAATAAAGACATTGAACTGGTTGTGATTTATATTTGAAAACAATTCTCACAGAGGAAATTATTGTTCAGAGTTTTTAATCAGTTAGTAAATTATCAGAAAGTCTTCTTATGTTTTCAGTAGTACCTACATCTAGTATTGATAAATGATTTTATTTCTATATGTAGGTTTGTACAAACACTTTTACACATTAGTCATATTTTAAAAGCTAGATGGAGGTTGGGATTTCCTATCTGAATACTCTGAGAAGAAAGGACGAGACAAAGTCAGAGGTCGCAGTCTCTTTTAAAGTCCAGACATAATCTTGGTTAGATTTTGGACCAAAGATTTTAATCTTGTGAAGACCATGTAGGTTGGTGTCTGAAATGGTCTTTTGAGGAAAGAACCACATAGATTTGAGTGGACCTGTCTAAAGTCCGGTCGCGAAGCAGAAATAATTTCGTACAATGACCTCTCATTACTTATCTCTATCGCTCGCGCACAAATGTATTGCCGTCGCGCTCGCGCATTGAGGGGGGTCATTGTACGAAATTATTTCTGCTTCGCGACCGGACTTTAGTTCATGTGCACTAACCCTAAAAGTTCACAGTTAATGGCATTTAAAATAACTGTTGTATAGTAATGAAATCTTATTTTTATTTACCAAGCAGTCATTTTACAAGTTTCTGTCTATATAGACTAACATATTTCTCGTAATAGCCAATTTAAAAATAAAACAAAATACATACTTAATTCAGAATGAGGAAAAAAAATATATCGTCGTTGCAAATTTCAAATCTCCAATGTGACATTTTCGTCGAAAATGAGTTTTGCAGATATCTGGAAAGCGATTTTGAATACTTAGCAAAAACTTCCATCTGAATATGTTATTATTTCGATAAAGCACGTTTAATTGTTGAAAAATCCCAAGTGTCAGCTTACATTCAATTGTAAATGAAAATGTCCTATGTGTCTGATGTACACATGAGTGGGTTTGTAGTAACAGTTTTATAAAAAATAAAAATAAATCTTATGTGATCTTCCAACGTCGAACACTACAATTTCACGCCTATTTTGTGTTAGAAAGAGAGCTCATTATAAGGTCATGCACGCATAGAAGTGAGATAGATGCGTTAAATCTAAACAGAAGCTCGAAGTTCTATGGACAGTTATACACGTCAACCAGTAACCCCGTCACGAATCTGGGAAACGACCCAAGAGCTAGATTGACCCGACACTATACCGAAGACATCCCGGACGTCAGCTTGTACGAGATTGGCTCTGAAGCAGCTTAAGAACAACAAGGCCCGGGTGACGACGTAATTATGGCCGAACTCCTGAAAGCCGGTGGAAAACCCGTTCTTAAGACCCTCCAGAAGCTGTTCGATTCCATCAAACTCGAGGGTAAAACGCCACAGCTATGAAACAGAGATGTGGTGGTTCTCTTCTTTAAAAAGGGCGGCAAGCGCTTCAAGAGTCATCACAAACCGTCTCCTGCGCAGGTTTGACGACTTCCAGCCTCCCGAATAAGCCGGATTCCGTAAAGGCTTTAGCACCATAGATCACATACATACGCTGCGGCAGGTTATACAGAAAACCGAAGAGAATAACATGCCTCTCTGTTTAGCGTTTGTGGACTACGAGAAAGCCTTCGATTCGATTGAGACTTGGGGCTGTACTGCAGTCTCTCCAACGGTGCTAGATTGACTATCGATACATGCGCTGCTGAAGTTTTTGTATGAAAACGCTACTATGTCAGTCCGACTCCAGGACCAGACTTCAAAACATATGCTTCTGCAGCGAGGGGTGATACAGGGAGACGTTATGTCTCTGAAACTGTTCACCGCTGTACTGGAGGATGTCTTCAAGGTTCTGGACTGGAAAGAGGTTGGCATCAACATCAATGGCGAGTAACTCACTCACCTTCGGTTTGCCGGCGATTTAGTAGTGGTGGCTGAAAATATGGATGACCTCAGTAGAGCTTCCGAAAGAGTGGGTTTTAAAATAGACACGGACAAAACGAAGGTCATGTCGAATGCCCACGTAATGCCCACCCTCATTAAGATCAGAGACTCTACACTCGAAGTTTTGAACGATTATGTTTACCTAAGACAAACTGTCCAGTTAGGTAGGTGCAACTTCGAGAAAGAGGGCAATCATCGATTCCGATTCGGCTGGGTGGTGTTTGGGAAGCTGAGTACAATCTTCTTGTCTTATATACCATATAGTGTCTCAAGACGAACGTTTTTGACCAGTGTGTGTTGCCAGTGTTGACCTATGGAACTGAAACGTGGTCGCTCACAATGAGCCTCATTAGAAGGCGGAAAGTCACCCAAAGGGCAATGGAGAGGGCTATGCTTTGAGTTTCCCAACGTGACCGAATCAGAAGTGAAGAGATCCGTAGGAGAACCAAGGTAACCGACATAGCCAGAAGAATTGCCAAACTTAAGTGTCAGTGGGCAGGACACATTGCTTGCAGAATAGACGACCAATGGGTCCGAAAGGTTCTGGAGTGGCGACCACGTACCGGAAGACATAGCGTTGGAACGTCCCCCACAAAGTGGGCCGAAGACCTGATGAATCCCCTGGATGAGAGAAGCACAGTGCATGGTGGTGCTTGGGGGAGGCCTATGTACAGCAGTGGACGTCTTTTGGCTGAAATGACGAAGCTTTTGGCCAGCTCTTTATATTATAAACTTAAATTACAGTGCCATAACTTTACAGTAGACGAGAAAATATATTTAGTTTTGGCATGAAGCTGATAGATTATATAACAAACCTAGCGCTGGAAACTGAACGAGTTACTGTAATTTCTGATAGATGTGGCCGTCAAAATCGAAACTGGATTTTGTTCAGTGCTTTAAGTGATCTAGTCCAAAGAATAACTTTTAGTATTGAGCAGTTGTACTTGGAAAAAGGCCATACCATGATGGAAGTAGATAGTGTCCACTCAACAGTTGAACAGTACATTGAACCCCCATTTATGCGCCAAGTGACTACATAGTGTGAATGCAGCAAGCTCAACCAAGAAATCCTTATGATATGAAATCAATCCACTATGGCTACTTTCTTAATTATGAAGAACTTGAATCAAACTTAAAGTCTATAAGACCCGGTAAGAAAAAAGGTAACCACTGAAATATTTGCCAGACAGGGCTGTTTTATATACATTGCGGCATAATTACGAATGAACCATCCTACCACAGCGGAGAGCTACTCGTGGAAGTCTACTACCAAAACAAATATATCAAGGGCCCTCAAAATCACAGAAAGTAAATATAAACTTCATAAGCACTAACAAAGAAGTTGCTCAAGAATTTGTAAATTTATTTACCAGTATCCCACTTAAAACTACTGAAACCTTACATTACTCTCCCTCTCGTTCAATTGATTTATTAAGAGCAAACGTTTCATCCTGCCCGGTTGAATTTAAATTCAAGCATATAAACCCCATAACAGTAATAAAAGCTTTTAGGCAAATCAAGATTAAATTAACCGAAGATCTATGGGGAATGTCAATCAAAGTTTGTACTTCCATTATTGAGACTATAGCGCCGTACTTAGCCTTAATATTTAATTTGTGTGTGGATCAAGGAGTCTTCCCTGATCTAATGAAATATAGTAAGGTAATACCACTTTTCAAATCCGGGGACAGTAAAGACACTAATAATTATAGACCCGTATCTGTGTTGCCAGTTTTAAGCAAGGTGTTTGAAAAGGTAATGCTTAATCAAATGCTCAATCATTTTAAAACCAATAAAATCTTACACGATCAACAGTATGGTTTCACCACGGGACGTTGTACGACCGACGCCGGTGTCACCTTATTAAAGCACATATTTACGGCGTGGGAAGAGGCCCAAGACGTCATAGGAATTTTTTGTGACCTCTCGAAGGCATTTGACTGCGTCGACCACGAAACCTTAATCTTGAAACTTGAGCATTACGGGCTTGGAAAACTTGCGCTCAGTTTAGTAAAATCTTATTTAAATGATAGACAACAGCAAGATCAAATAAATGGTGTCAATTCAATCGGTTTAAAAGTAAAAATGGGTGTACCACAAGGATCAATATTGGGTCCTTTCCTCTTTTTAGTTTATATGAATGATCTACCCCATTTGTTAAAAACTCAACCACAAATTGTGTTATTTGCTGACGATACTTCCTTAATTTTTTAAATTAATAGACGTGCATCAAATCTTGACGACGTAAATAACACCCTACAGCAGGTCCAAAATTGGTTCACTGCTAATAATTTCGTATTAAATGGGAATAAAACGAAGTGCATAAAATTTTCTTTACCAAATGTAAAAAGTAGTAGTTGTGAGATAGTATTGAATCAAGAGAAACTAGAATTCGTCGATAAAACAGTTTTCCTAGGGATCACGCTCGACTCAAGGCTTCAATGGGGTCCTCATTTAACATCCCTTTCAGGACGGTTAAGTTCAGCAGCATATGCTGTGAGAAAAATCCGTCAATTTACTGACGTAGGTACCGCGAGGCTAGTCTATTTTAGTTCCTTTCATAGTATTATGTCGTATGGTATTCTACTATGGGGATGGGCTGCAGACATCGAGTCTATTTTTATTATACAGAAAAGAGCCATAAGAGCCATATATGGCCTCCGCAGGCACGACTCTCTAAGGGAACTGTTTAAAGATATTAACATCATAATGGTACTTTGTCAATATATCTATGAAAACATTATGTATGTAAGGAAAAATCTACATTTTTTAGTAAAAGAGGTGCAAGACACAATTACATCACTAGGAATAGGGACCAATTAGTTCAACAGGGTTTTCGACTCGTCTTTCATGGGGTACTGTTTAAAATGTTACAATAAAATACCTTCCAACAAACTTCAACTGAATGAAACGAAATTTAAATCTTATATTAAACGCACATTATGCAGCCAGGCATATTATAAGTTGGGAGATTATATTGCTGATAAAAATGCCTGGCTCAACGCTGGTCTTGCTCCACAAGGGCGCATAAACTAACTGATTAGCATTTGAAAATACTATTGGAGCTGCTGAAGATTTTAAAAACTATCTTATCATTGTTTCTTCTGATAAAAATAATAAACCATTTTTCATTTTCATTTTTTTTTTTTTCATTGTATAATTGCATAGCACATTTGTGAGTACTATGTACCGACTACAAAGCTACCATTTAGGTACTGGGTATGTCTTTCATTGACTTGAATGTGCCTTGGCGGCTGAGAGTATGTCATGCTCACTCTAATGTCTCGCTGACAGTGGTGCGTGTGTTGGATCATTTACGTCCCTTCAAAATGGTTGAGCTGAATGGTGCTAATCCATGCGTCATGTTCGTGAACGGGCGCCGTCAATGGGCCTTATATTAATTAAATTTAACTTTAGATTTTCTTTTTTCTTTTTGTTACGGACGCTTTTAACATTTTGCATCATTCTCACATGTATAATTTCAACATGAATGATGTAACCCATATTTTGTAACCATATCATGATTTAAAAGGGTGTCCATGGAGTTTCTTGCCCGTTCTTCTCCATAGGTACCTACTACGCTTTGGAATGGGCAATTAGCTCCATCTTTCTGACTGCCCGACCCCTTGACAATTCAAAAGTGCCTGTAATTGGTTTATTTGAAATAAATGGTTTGAGTTTGAAATATTTGCAAGAATTGAGAAGTGTGATTGATAAAGATTATCATCCATTTTATGATTCAATCTCGTCTATCCCAAGAACATAAAATTAACTAATTAATTAATCATAATTTGGTTCTATACCTAATGTACAAGATTTTGTCGCACTGAAAATAGTATGGGTAATTTTTATTGCATATTTGAATTAATAAACGTGAAAGAATAATAATGTAATCAATCTTTTGTAATACATTACTTAATATGTTCATTTGTAGCCCTATTATAAAATAAACTTAAGTAAGTAAATAGTTTGTTTGATTTGAAAAAATAATAAATATTATGACAAAATAAATGTGGGTAGGAAGTACCAACATGAATATAAAACCTGTTCTAGAATCACCTCATTCGAACTAAAAATCGGCAGACTCATTAAATATGTAAAAAAAGAAAACAATATGCACAAAATGCAACGAATACAAGGATAATTTAATCAAAATATCGAAAAAATCGACACCTCAATTTTCAATTACAACGTTCTCATGATCAACGAACGAAATCATGTAAAATAGTGCACTCACCTCATTTGTAACTTCTTCAACTTTGAAATTCTGTATTATTTAATTGTGAAAAATATAACAGCTTATTATAAAAAATATTTTTTTAACGCGCTGGTGTCATCGGGTTTCGCATAGCTTTTGACAGCTGACGTTTCGTTTTACGATTTTACGCAAGCATTCGTTTGATAATGATGCGTTCAAGTTTAGATAGAGAAATGGTTTTGGAGATCAGTATGTCAACTGAAAAACGGTTGAATTTGATAATAAATGGTTGACATTGAGATTTTATTATAAAAGTTTATGTTTACTATTTCTGTAATTCACAAGGAGACTACACAAAAGTAGGCCGCGAAATTCAAATTTCTTACGTTTTTTTGCAATTTGCAGCTGAGCATCAACATATACAGTAAAAAATTAGATGCGACAGCTACAAATATGTTTTTACAGAAATAATAATCATCAATACAACTGTCGTTAGAATTGGGAAAATATATTATTGGACCAAATTTGAGACATCATAAAAAAATTTGCTCATTTTATCAGTGTTTTTTTGAAGGTTATCTGAAACTATTTTTCCTGCTATCTAATTGTCTAACACCTTTTCATATATGATTAAGGGGCATGCGCTAAGGTAGCCCGTGAAATTCAAATTTTCTTTAGTTTTTTACATTTTGCAGGTCAGTATGAGGTTTTATGTTGATTAAAATATGTTTTGGCGGAGACGTGGGGCACACAATTATTATTTTAAGTTATCTTTATTTTTTATGTTTTTTTTTTGTTTTTGTGTGAATATTGTGTACTTACCTGAGTCAAATAAATTTATTTTCTTTCTTTCTTTCTTTCATTCTTTCGCCTTAAGACTAATCTTTTTCGTTTTAACAGTTCAACAACATCCATTACATTATTTACATTGTTGAGCAGATTTTTGTTTCGAAGTTATGAAGCAATGGATTTGCAATCTCTTTCAAAATGATTCAGATTGTGATTGATCATGTATTACGCAATTAGGGTGCTGGACCATAAATAAAAGTACGCACCTAATGTAGTTGAAGCGTTTGATAAACTTCTTGTTTTCTCTGGCAAATCGTATAGGCACAGGGTAAATTTTGATATTCGTTGGACTTTAGATACATTTTAAGGTTAACTCGAAAATAGTTTCATAGGTCAAGTAATGGTCAATAATCTCCTCAAGAAAAGTATAATAGATAAAAACAAAAAATATACTCACATGTAGACTTGATTAAACACGCAACAATGAATGGGAAAGACAATGGCCAAGTTCTTAGAATGTAACCTATGCAACTGAAAACACATCGCGAAATCGACCGCGAACTCTACCACAATCTGTTTTTCCTTCATTTATCGACAAACTTTATGATTGACTATTGTTCCACGCTTTGTTAGAAAAATTACCTACCTATAGACCTTTTAAATGGGTAAGTTTTAGTTCAGTAATTAAAAGTGTATTTGTTTCCAATTTCTCTTTGCTTTAGACAATAATAAATTTGAGTTTTAATTTTAAGAAACTATTCAGACATCGACAATAAATAATATTTTTTATTAAAATGCAAAGGTTTTCTTTGAACGTGAATCTTGCATAAATTTAATACATTTAAAAAAATATACTAGGTATACGAGTTATTTTGAGTGATTATATCATTGTTCTGTTTTATAATAACAGCAGTTGCACTCCCACGGAAATGATTAGACTGATCATTTAATTTCTATTAATTCGTTTGGCATGTTTTTGAGAAGAAGAAGTGTGTTATGAAGATTAATAAGCAAAACATTCAACCCGGATCCCATGCATTATTATGTTTGTTGAAAATTTTCGCGGAAACCCGCAAGAAATTGCAAAATATTTTACTTTTTTTTGCCTTTTAGACGGTGTCTTCTCGGTCATTGTTTTATAAATATTTCGCCACACGAAGTGTATTTCTAGACCGCGTTGCTCAAATTTTAATTAGTTCGTTAGGTACTAGAGTTCGAGCATACAAGTTGACGAAAGTAGTGTTTAATTACAGGCGAAGTTGATACAGTGAAAATGCAGCTGGGAAAGCTCATTTTCTTATTACATCTTATCTTTCCTATAATTTTTGCTGAGGATGTGAGCTGTAAGTATTTTTTATTTTACGAAATTTTACGTGACTGCACTTATTATATATTATTTTGCATCGGTTTATTTAAGGATTAGGCAGAGGTGTAACATTTACCCACATTTCGCCCATAAGTCCCATGTAATAGGGGGCCAGCCTATTGCCATCAACCTGGCACAAATCCAGACTCCAGGCTGCTGGCGTTTATTTATCTATAAATCTAAAATTCAGATTTACGCAACGGCCACAGTGATTTTCAAGGATTTCAAATCTATGTTGGTATTTACCTTGAATAACAGACAATTATATTATTTTATTATTTTTACAAATTGTAAATCATAATTTCTAGTGAGTCAAACAATAAAACACGGAATTACAGGCATTGTGTTCATTTATTTGTAAACGTAACAACTTCTTGGTGTTGTGTAACTAAGTATAAACATTAAACAAAGCTAGCTTTAGTAACAGTAAATATACCTGACTGGTGTTCAAGTATATTTGTCAGCTATTTTGCATACATTTTCCCTGTAATGGCTGAACATTTCAGATCAAGCCTGCGTGGATAAATACTCAAGGAAAGGCTACCAACCGTGGCAGGAATGGTCCGACCATTACACATGTCATCGGTATCGATGCGAGATTCGGGACGGGAAGTACTTCATCGCTGCTGTTGGGTAAATATTAATTTCATTGCCAGCATTGGAGGTCTACAGGGAGGAAACCATAACACCAAAATTCTAAAGCCCTGCGTTGAAACGCCAACCGTCTAGTTACAACGTCCAAGGCTTGGATTTGGACAAAAGTTGGCATTTCTTTTATTATGAGGTGGCGAAGGTTTAGGGATAACTACAATTTTTTTTACATTTCAATACACTAGTTATCGAGAAGCATCATCAGTGTGATCATATAATTTAAGCGATAAGCTGGTAAGGAGGCGAGTGTGCCGTCATTATCTACACCCACACACCATTAACAATCATGCATTCGGCTAACGCTCCTTATTTGTTGCACCTTAGTAAGGAAGACTTTTAATATCGTCGATTGCAAGAATCTACCCTTAATCGCGTTTGTATGACTGTTCTACTGAATCTGAGATTATTTTTCTTAAAGCTAATGTGCAATTTTACTGATCCTTCAGATGTAGAAAACCGAAAATTCCTGAAAATGCATTGGAATGTCACGAATACATTGAAGATGAGAATGTAGGTATGTATTGAAACTACGCTCTGGGCACTTATTTAGTTTTGCTTGTCTACTTATATTTTGTAGATAGATAGTAACTATTCCAATTATAGCTAAATATTATGAAGAAATATCTTAGAAAACTTCTAATCAAGTCTAGATATTGATGTTTGAATGTTTCGATGTTTGCTGTACTTGATTAATTTGGATTTTAACATGATTTTTTCAGAGTTTCCAACTTGCTGCGCACGTCTGAGGTGCGTCGTTGAAGTCAACGGTGAGAGAATAGTACAAACAAGAGGGCAGCCCGGTGAATTGTTCCCCGACAAGTAAGATTGATTTTAATACAGTCACTGAAGCTGTGTATCAAATTATCTCAGAAAAGTAAAAAGAAACCTAAATCACTTTGTGCTTATTTCTTGGCGACAGTTTTAAGAAGGAGAATATAACTTTACAAAAAGTGTTATGTGGCGAAATCGCAAAATCAACATCAAACTATATTTTTTCTAACTGTTACGCATAAACCGTCAACTATATAACTTGTAACGTCATTCTACAGGCCTTGGAAGGGCCAGCAGAACGAGCCTAACCCTGCAGTGGTGGGGATGAGCGGTATCCAGCAGAACACTGTCGGAGGAGAGCCACAGGGACAACCAGCACCAGGCATCTTCAACAGCAGGGGAGCAGGCAAGGAGAAGTTGTTATTAGCTCTTGATTAGGCCACCTCACTTGCTCAGAAATTACAATTCATTTACTAAATTTTTTAATTCACAGTACCAACAGTAAATCATTGTATTGGGTAATTTAGTTAGTAAACTGGCTCAATTTTAGAAAGTATGTCGTTATTCTGGTGTCTTAGAAATTATTAGTGCGCTTCAAATATTCTTATTACCAATGCAATGTTAAATATCTGCTTATATATGTATCCTAGTAATTCTTATAATGGCCTTGCATGTAACGTAAATATGTAATTAGTTGTTCTTTTGTTGGTTGCAATACTTCACAATCAACAATACAATTTTTGGTCTTACTGAAATTGTAACAAAATAAAGTATTTTCTATACTTTTCTTAAGTTTTATTTCTATTAGTAGTAAGTTGTAATTTTGCGAATAGTTAAACGTCAATATTTTATTAATTTAGCCCCCGATATTCCCGACAGCGGATGGCAACGATATTAACGGACGGCGCTACGTAGATCCATACCCGAACCAACAAATGCAAGAATCACCAAGAAAGAAGAGATCGACCGTTCACCCCCTGTTTGATAGAACCCTTGGACGTGAAATCGGCTCTTACCAACCACACCAAGTCAAAATACACGGATACTCCCCAGAAAGATACACTTCTTACTTTTCTAAAAGTAATCCTAAAAGCTAATCAATTGCTAAATGAAATCTTAATCTTAGAACATTATCTCTTTGTTACTTTTGTACTAATGGCACCTTTTCACTATCATTTTTAGGAGCACGAATATCCTGTATTTTGTTTTGTTATTATTTATAATATGAATAATGGTGCAAAAGTACTTATGTTATAATCGTTGTTCTGTTTTTGTTATTATGCTATTTGTTAACCGCTGGATTTTGTTGAAACATCATCATTAAATGTTTAGTAAATATTTTGACTGAATTAATTTTAAATGTACAGAACCCTTTTTGTTATTTTAAATTAGATCATCAACAAAATAAAAAACAACATGTAACGTCAAAATGCTCTGTCAATGAGAATTGGTTCTTCCGTTTAACAACATATGATTTAAAGCAATTTATGCATGCTGTCTCTTTTACCTTCAAGATGATGTATCGCACCTTCCTTTCACTCAAAACATTGCATATTTTGTAAAAGGAAACACTATACTGGAACGCATTCAATTATGTTTTCCGGAATTTATGTGTGAATTGGTGAAATATAATAAATAAATTATGTTTAAAATTCGTTAACAACCAAACAATTAACAAAAACTAAAGTATACTTTACTCAAAACAGGACCAGCCAAAACTGCAGAATGTTAAAAAAATACTGTACCCTATTATTATGTCTAAAATGTAAACAGGGAAAGAGGAGTTGAAAAGTTATCTTGGTTTTATCATTAAACTAAAGGAAAAATGGTGGAACCGGCAAAACCATTTGCTTGTACAATGCCCGACTGTGGCATGACGTTTACAAATGAGGATCATTTGAATGTCCATACTAAAAAACATGACATGGTCTTATCACTGGGTTTGGAGCAGAAAGCAGCCTTTGTAGGTAAGGATTTATGTACTAAAAACTATTTTAATTAAATCTCTATGGTCTAACAGTCACTCCTTGTCAATCTGCCTAGCCTTTTCCCAACTACATTGGGGCGGCTTCCAGTCTAACCAGATGCATCTGAATACCAGTTTTTAACAGTCACTCCATGTATAATACTGGTATTATAACCTGCACCCAGTTAGACGCAGGCTGGGATGGTCTTATAAGAGAAGCATTATAGTTCTCCATATTATGCTTCTCAAGTCAGAGGATCAGAGGCACTAATCCATAGAAAAATTGCAAAAACTTATTTCACAATAGAACAATTTTCAACATGTCAATGATTTCCTAGGATGTGAGTAAAACTATAATTTTATTATAAAACCATCTATCTACACACATTACACACTGCTTTCAAAGCAAACTATTAGATTCTAACAACATTGACCACAGACTGGCTATAACCCTCCCTAAAGAGGTGGCACGCAGTGTTTGATGCGCGCCTTTGTGGGAGGATCGGCTGCACTTGGTGATGGGGCCCCCTAGACATGGTGGGCTGATACCAGTAGGGGGTGCGGCGAATGTACAAGTTTCATCAGGGCCCCTGACTCATGGTAGTTGTAGGAATGAGAACAGAACGGAAGTCATGGTAGTTGTAGGAACAGTGGGGTTTTAGTTGGTAAGAGTCCAACATAGCCCTCTGTACTCCCAAGGGTATCCATGAGGATTTTCTCACAGAAAAAAAAAAGGTTGTGTAAAAGTATTATTGGTTTTTCCATCAGGAATTTCTCAGTAGCAGTGTGAGCCTGGATTTATGCCTGGTTGATGGCAAAAGGCTCATCATCTCATCATCATCAAGGGACTAATGGAAATAGAGTGTAATATCCCTTGTGGGTTCCCAAGTCACAGGCTATAAACCTAGTTTGGGAGCCAGGAGATAAACTTTATGCTCCTCGTGCTGTATCTCTCTATTTGTAGTATTCACCTCTGTAACAACTTTTTTGAAAATAAACTTTATTATTATTATTTCCTTTATTTAAAATTCTAACATATAAAATACATTTTTAAATATTTCTTAAATACTATATAAAAAACATTTAAAAATATAAAAAATAGTGTTCCGCCGGTGTCGGGAGCAGGGTCCAAGCTACCGGTGGTTAGGGCTGCAGAGACAGGAACCTCCTCACAATGCGAGCCGTATCGAGGAGTACTGCCTTCTGAATCAGGCCCTTGATCCAACCGCCTAACGACAGCCTCGAGAGATGTTGGTCGAGGCTTTCGGCAATCAGGCCATTGGCCGTTACGACAATCGGCACAATGATAGCCGAGCTCACATTCCACATGTCGACAACCTCGTGTACTAAGTCGAGATATTTTATTTGTTTCTCTTTCTCAGCTTTCACGAGGTTCCCGTCATGTGGAATGGTAACATCGACTATCATTGCGCGGCGCGCTAATCGGTCTATCACCACTATATCAGGCTTATTGGCAACAATAGTCCTGTCAGTAATGATAGACCGATCCCAGTACAACGTAACATGGTCATTTTCGAGAACTGGGTCGGGCACATACTTGTAGTACGGTACTTCAGAATCCACAAGTTTGTATTTCAAAGCAAGTTGCTGGTGAATAATCCTGGCCACTTGGTTATGCCTGTGCAAGTACTCGCCGTTAGCTAGACGAGAACAACCAGAGATAATATGTCTGATGGACTCACCCGGACGGTGGCATGCCCGACACACGTCAACCGTCCCGTCCTTCATAATATATCTCCGGTAGTTATTCGTCAAGATAACTTCGTCCATAATTGCACAGACGAAACCTTCGGTTTCTCCGAAAAGGTCACCGAAACGTAGCCAGGATACGGATGCTAGGAAATCTACATCGGGCTCATGAAGAGCCCGATAGAAGCGCCCGTGAAGCTCCTTGCTTTGCCATACCTTCTTGCGGTCATCTGTAGTAAGTACCACAGGCTTGTGCCAGTTCTCTTTAGCCATGGAGAGCGGGGTGAGCCCCTTGTCCACTGCCACCACATCACGGTGCATACCCACTTCGGCTTTTAAAAAATATTCTCTGAGATTGCACACCTCGCGGTTGTGGAGGGTCTTCGCATTTAAGAAGCCTCGACCCCCGCACTTCCGCGGGATGTACAATCTCATTACCGATGATCGTGGGTGATGCATCCGGTTTGCGGTCAGCAGTGTACGGACCCTCCTATCCAGGGCGTCGAGTTCGGTCTGAGTCCATTTGAGTATGCCGAAAGAGTACATCAAAACCGGCATGACCCAACCGTTGAAGGCACGCACCTTGTTTCCGCCTGAAAGAAGACTAATTAATACCTTCTTCAGGCGGCCAAAGAAGCGCTCCTTCAACGATTGCTTCATGTCAGCAACATTGATGCCTAACGCTTCCGACATACCCAAATACTTATAGCTTTCGGATGAGGACAGGGATCTAAGGTGTATGGATTCTGAGAGTTGAGTTCCCTCGGATTCCATAATCTCCCCTCGCTTTACATGCATGACTGCACATTTGTCCACACCAAATTCCATCCTGATGGCGCTACTGAATGTTTCAGTTACCTTCAGTAGCTCCATCAGTCGCAATTTGTTGGGGGCAAAGAGTTTCAAATCATCCATGTAGAGGAGGTGAGATATGACCTGACCACCTTTCCTCAACCGATAGCCTAGACCTGAATCCTCCAGCAGTGTACTTAGAGGATTCAGGGCTAGGCAGAACCAAAGTGGACTCAAACTGTCGCCCTGAAATATTCCCCGTTTAATCCATACAGGCTCATCATTCCCCTGGATCTGTCGACATCCTGGATAGCAAAGGACCGTTCTCCATTGCCCCATGCACGACTTCAGGAAGGTGCGCAGAGTTGCATCTATCTTGTACAACTCCAGCACCCTCATGAGCCATGTATGTGGCACCGAGTCGTAGGCCTTCTTATAGTCTATCCAGCATGTCGACAGATCCTTTCGGGATCGACGAACCTGTTGGCTTATGGCCATGTCAATGAGGAGTAGCTCCTTAGTACCGCGGGACCCATTCCTACATCCATTTTGAGAGGCAGACATAATAGAGTTATTGTCAATGTGTGTGTTCATTTTTGCTCTCAAAATGGATGTAAGAAGTTTATAAACCGTTGACAAACATGTGATCGGTCTATAATTCTTGGGTTCCGCAGGGCTACCTGACTTATGGAGTAGGTGGGTGACGCCTGTTGTTAGAAACTGTGGTAGCAACCCAGACTCTAAGGATGACTGGAACTGAGATGCCAGGCAAGTGTGTGAACTAATTAGCCATTTAAGCCAAAAATTCTGCAGTCCGTCCGGTCCCGGTGATTTCCAATTCGGTAACGGACGGACTGCTCTGGTTACGTCTAATGGCGTGATTAGTACAGGTTCCATTTCTGGAATAGTTTCACACACTTGCTCAACATCCTGCATCCAGCCAGCCTCAGCGTGACAGACAGGCACCGACCAGATGCTGCGCCAGAATGCACTATTATTATTATTATTATATAGGAACACTTCTGCCCGCCCCTTTGAGGGAATTAAGGTGTGATGTAGTGAGTTTCCTGTTAGTGATTCATATTTGATATTGAAGCCTTTCTTATCTTATTAGATTATTTGATTAGATAATAATAGTAACTAATTGTTTAACTGTAACCTGAAGTACTTAGTTAAAGTTATATAATAATAATAAAAACAAGCATTTACCTGTGGCTTCGTCCGCATGCAGGTGGAAAATTATCCCACGGGAACTTACTACTGGGATTAAACAAGCATTTTTATTACGAAATTAGGAGAAGCAAGTTTAAAGTGAATAAAAAAAAAGGTCTCGATATATGGAGTATTTGGACGTACCGTGACCATACATACAGACACACGGATGTCCATAGTTTTTTTTTCAATCAGTTTTTGCTTTATTATTATATGCAATAAATATTAATTTGTTATTATAAATGTGTTAAAAGGATAGTTTTTACATATCAGTGTACTCATATTAAAGTATAAGTGTGTTATGCATATATGAGAGGCAATGAAAGTTGAAGACCACTAGTTTTTGGCAAGTTGAGAGTAATGCACTATGTCAAACGCTTCGCGCTATGAGCAAAACTTGTACACAAATATTCAGATTCTGGGCTACTGGAGAGAAATTCCGCATATACTACCTAACCTATACCTACCACCCAGAACCAAACCTTTTAAAATTCCACATCATTTTTACTTTTTAATAAAATTAAAAAAAAAAATGCCCAAGAAAGGTCTTTTTTTTTGTTTTTCGGTGGTATCATGCGATCAGTCTTTTAGACTATTAGGAGATGAGATGGTTCTGTTGGCATGTGGGGTGCTACTCCTAGTGGAGTCTGCCTTATCCTTCCGTAGTCATTCTTCGCGCTGACTGTTCTGGTCGAAAATGTCCAGCCGCTTTTTTAATCGGCGGATGCTTTCTGGGGTAGTAAGCTGCCCCACAAGCTTATTCGGATGCTTTAGCAATCGGGATTTGTATTTTTCGCCATGTGTACTTATCTCCTCGTTGAAATTCCACATGGAAAGCCCAATAACACTTTGTCAAATCGAACACAGGACTCCATGTTCAGCACTTACTAAAACTACCAATGAACCACTACCAACTAGCTTTTGCCCGCGGTTTCACCCGTGTGGATGTTTGAAAATATCCTGAACATACTACCAGGATTAAAAGTAGGTACCCTATACCGTGTTAATCCAGATTATAAACTATCTGTTTGCCAAATTTCATCCAAATCCGTTCAGCCGTTTTTGCGACAACCTTTGGATGGATCAAAGCCTCGTGCAGACTGGCGCGACGCGACATCGGTAATTGTTCTACCGTGAATTCTTAGAAGTTGTTTTGTTAGAGTTGCGTCGCGCTGTCGCGTCGCCCAATCTGCACGAGGATTTAAAGGATAAGAAGAGAAAATACTGCAATACGGTTCATCATTAGGGTGTGATCTCTAGTCTAATACACAGGGTATTAAAGAAATTGCGTGTCATAGCTTCAGGGTGAGTTCCGAGTCGATGAAGGAACCCGTAAAAAAAGAAAGTAAAAAAAAAAACGAAATTTGTCATAAGTTGAACCTAATGTAGTACCTACTAATTAAATAGCAATCGTTTAAATTGTTTAAAATAAGTTTTTATTTTGTTTAAATGCTAATTAATAATTTCCTAGAGTTACCTACCTACTATCGAACGCAATGAAATACCTACGCCCGGACACTTCGATAACGCCGGGTGAAGGATAGGTAACTAGGTACGTAAATTACAATTCCAAGTTAAATCTAATTGAATATAATTGAAATAGAAAAAATTACTTTAAATTTTCCCAATTTTTTTTTTTCCGGATTTTTTTAAAATTTTTCATTCCGTAAATCCTAATTCAACTCCACTCAACTCAAAGCATTTATTTCAAATAAACCAATTACAGGTACTTTTGAATTGTCAAGGGGTCGTTCAGTCAGAAATATGAAGCTAGTTGCCCATTCCAACGCGTAGTAGGTTCCTATGGAGAAGAACGGGCAAGAAACTCCACGAACACTCTTTTAAATCAGAATATTGTTACAAAATATTGGTTACATCATCTATGTTGTAATTATACATGTGAGAACAATGTAAAAAGACGTGCACGTTAAAAGCGTCAGTAATAAAAATAAAATCAAAAACAATTCAAAAATTAAAATAAATTCAAATAAGCCGTGGCAGCTAAGAGAACCTACCGCTAAGCTATGGCACGCAATTTCTTTAACACCCTGTATATGTAAATAAAATGATGCTCAATGAAAGCGCATCACTTCAGAACGGCTGGAGCGATTTGACTATATATGTTCTTAATAGTTCGAATTAGGATTTTCGGAAAGAAAAATTTAAAAAATTATCTGGAAAACTTTCAAATTCGGGAAAATTTAAAGTATTTTTTTCTATGGATTTGGTTTAAACTCAGGACTTTTGAACAGGCCAACGTCCGTCGGGTCAGCTAGTAAGTACTAAAACGAGTTGCTTAAAACCAGTCTTTATTCTGTACATAATAAGATCAACATTAATTTTCCAGCTGACCAAACACCAACACCTACTCGCTTCATCAGGAACTGTGAAGAAGTTGGGTTGTTCCAAGACCTGCAGAGTGTCAATCCTTTCGATGAAGGGTTCAAAAGAGCTATGGAGGCCAAGTAAGTTGAAATTTCTATATATTGGCTAAGTAATAACAGCCGCACGGGTCGATCGATCAGGTTAAGCTACGCTTGCCGCGCCGTGCTCCGTGCTTCGGAAAGCACGTTAAGCCGTTGGTCTCGGCTGTTATTCGTGGATATATGGCAGTCGTTACGGGTCGTCAGAAGCCCGTAAGTCTGACAACTAGTCTTACCAAGGGGTATCGTATTATCCAGTAACTGGGTTGTGGAGGTCAGATAGGCAGTCGCTCCATGTTAAATACTGGTATTCAGCTGCATCTGGTTAGACTGGAAGTCGACCCCAGCACATTTAGGAAAAAACTAGGGAGATGCGAAGCGACGCGCGCTATACTTGTGGTTACTAAGTGTACAAGCACGCTGTGAATGTGTGTGTAACCGCAGGGGCTACCGGTACTGTCCGGGACAGTGGCGAACTCGGTTTGTGTGTGTTACGTGCTGACGCTACTCGTCTTCACGCACACATTCACAGCGTATTTGACACTTGGTTACCACAAGTAAAGCGCGCGTCGCTTCATGAGATAAAAATACTGTACTAGACATCCTTCTGACGAAGCCAGGATAAACCACTATCATACTTATTCCTGCAGCCGCCAAGCAGCGTTGCTGTGGTCTGGGTGGTTTTTGGTGCACTTAAGCCTTGCCTCTAGGATGACTACGCACTTGCGATCGCCTCTGTTTTTCCAGAAGTTCATAGTTCGGACCGAATAAATGATCCTGGACTGACCTTAGACGTGAATAAGACCTAGAGTGGCCAACCCGTCATACTTTTCATACAAACGCTCGTACGTGATTGTGGCATTGTAACACATCTTTCTTTGAAATTTTTAAACTAATATGTATCTTGTGCACTATATCTAGGTTTCTATAAAAGCAAAAAATAAAAAAAATGAGAAACAAATTCAGTATAAACCTCCAAAAATCTGCTTTTTTGCACCAATTTTACGCGAACTTTGGCCGGTCATAATATACTCATAATTGGTAAAAATAAAAAAACATCTGCATATAAACCTCGCACATGTTTTTGGAAATTATAAATGACAAACATTTTTTTCAAAAACTTGTAAGGTTTACTCAAAAACACGTATTTCCTGATACAAATTTTTACACACTATTTTTCGTACAGTGTTACCACATTCTCGCTTGTTTGCTAGCAGTTCTCACTTGCGCTCGATGAAACAACAAGCTTTTCGACCATGCTCGCGTTGATGATAGACGGACCGGGAAGGGCCCTCTTAATCAACACATTAATCTTATCTGTGGCGAGGCCTTCCAAATACTGGGTTTTGTTACGAGACAGGCAAATAGGTTTAAGGCCGAAGCGTCAAAGTAGCCTGCGAAATTCAAATTTTGTTACGTTTTTTGCAATTTGAAGGTCAGCACCATGTTGTAAGTTGATTTAAATATGATTCGCGGCCGTATCAAATGTATATTTATAGAATTGTAATCATAAAAATGAGCAATACAACTCTCTAAATTATTATAACTCCATTGAATGACTATTTCATGAAATCATGACATTTGACGTTTGTGCTTACTTATGGAGTTGTATTCCTGATTGTAATGATCATAATTATGTAAAGCCATGTTTGTTACGGCCCCGAATCATATTTAAATCAACTTACAACATGATACTGACCTGCAAATTGCAAAAAACGTAACAAAATTTGAATTTCGCGGGCTACCTTGACGCTTCCGCCTTAAAGACAGGAATGTTATACTGACTCTTTATTATTCGTTTGTACGTAGCAAACTTGAATACAATGCGCTAGTATGGGATCCTCATGAGCAAAAATATAAGCTCATGATAGAACGGGTGATCCATAGCTCATGACAGGTCTAAAGTGACCACTTACCAGCAGTGAGCCGGCTTCATCATCGGCCTTAAACAGTCCAGTGCTAGACAAAGGCCTCCCAAATCGCACGCCATTCAGCTCGATTCTCGGCAACTCTCATTCAGCTGCTACCAGCCACCCTACGAAGATCGTCCTTCCACCTAGCCTGATGGCGTCCTGCTTTACGTTTGCCGATCCGCGGTCTCCACTCAAGAACACGTCTACCCCAACGGTCATCGGTTCTACGGCTAATATGGCCGGCCCATTGCCACTTGGCACGCACCTCTGACTTTTCGGATTCATGTGCGTATTGTATAATTATCACTTGTTTCAAAAATGGTGAAGGAAAACATCGTGAGGAAACCGTCATGCCTGAGAGATATTTCTCGACATGTGAAGTCAAGTCAGAGGCCCATTTTTTAAAGCCACCCATGGGTGGCTTTAAAACTCTGACACCAGGTTAGTCGCTAACCACACGAAAAGAAGAAGACTTCAGCTTGCTTATTCTGTGAGCTATGTTGACAACTTTGGTTCTCTGCCGGATCACCTCGTTCCGGAATCGATCCCTCAGAGAGACTCCAAGCATAGCCTGTTCTATACCTCGCTGAGCTACCATACGTCCGCTTGTTGGACAACATATACTAAAAACACGACGAACCTTATCGCATGAATGTTGCCAGGACTGCATTTATTTTCGTTTTTTTTTCAGGCACGGCCTCCTATCCCTGGAGAACGCCCTAGCATCGTCATCAGATGAGCTGCACACTCCTCAGATGGTGTTCCCCCACATTGACGGGGACTCCGCTCTCTACAGCACCACCAATAACCAAAGAAATATTACTATTAGCAGGTAAGCCAGTATTTAAAAAAATCCCCAACTGACTTTTATGAAAACGCGCCCCCGTGCCCCGTCCCATAGATTTTCGCACATGTTGAAGTTATTTACCGGTTATTGTTCATACAATAACCGGTAAATAATAAATAATAGGCTGATGCCTATTATCCACTGCAAGAAAAGGCCTCTTGTTATACAGATAAGGCAACAAATAAAGCAACTGGGTTCAAAAAGGACCGTCATCATCGGTGTACCTAGGAAGTCCTGGGTCTGATCCCTGATGAACTACAAGAGCTGAATGCAAGTTTTATAATGCCTAAAAGTATATGATCCACTCCAATAAACAAAATCTGATATTCCTTAGGATATATGCTAAAGTTCCCGTCACGAGAAGCTATACATTTTCTAACCAAAAAACTTCTACTAAGGTCCCGTGCCGGGGACTTTAGTTACATGTTGAATGTATTACAAATAATTTGATACGATAGAAAAAAAACACAAATATACGTTAAAATAAAAGTTATACATGCAATCATTCTGATTTTTGGTCAGATCCTACAAACAACATAATAACGTAATAGTGTTTTATTTTTTTCTGTCAAATCGCTTCATATTTTGCAATAAATTACGTGCGTTGTGTTATCGCGCTTATTTTTCTTTCCCATTCAGTTTTACAGTGACTGCGCTTTTGACCCATAAGAGCGCTTATTCTAAAAGTTGGCAACGTCGCAAATAGCTGTCAAATATTTACCTGTTTTGATTAATTTGACATTACGACTGTATGGAAATATGAAATGTGGCTAACTAGTGAACTAGAATATTGATTATGAAATGCAATAATTAATATCGTAACACCGAATGTTTAGTTTTAGATGTAAAAAAAGTATTTGAAAGTTTCCAAATGCCTTTTTTACACCTAAAACGGTTACAACATCAAATTCAGTGTTATAATTGCAATTCATTATTAATATTCTAGTTCGCTAGTTAGCCACATTTCTTATTTCCATACAGTAATATTGGTATACAGTAAATGAATCAAAACAGTGAAATATTTGACATCTATTTGCGACGTTCCCCACTTTCAGAATAAACGCTCTTAATTGGGGTTTTCTATTGTGGTCTCTCAGCTGTCTACATTTATAGCTATATAGGCTCGACCCCTGTTCCCTGGTACTTCTGGCTGTAAAAAAAACTCATAAGATTTTGAGTCTAGATTACCCTCCTGATTGGCAAAAGTATTTACCGTTTTAAGGTTCATATTTAAATCTCATTTGATACCTTCCAGATCATCGAGCGACGAATCAGGCGCAGTAAAAGAGTTTGAACGCACAACAATATCCAAACTTACCAACGAAGTCACGACCATAAGCCGTATCGTCGGCAAAACTGAAGAAAAACTCGACGAAAGAAACAAAGATATAAGAAAAGACTCCGTTTCCTATACCAATAATGTTATAAAAATCAGCAACATGCTCCGGAAAGATAGCGTTGAAAAGAATCCAGTACAAACATTAATTTATGAAGATACTGTTATCACGGATAGTACGGAAAAAGTACAAGAAGTGCCTCCGATTATGAGTCAGAAATCTCTAGACTTCATAGTCGATAGTCTGAATACAGATTTTGAAGACACTGCCAAAAAAAAAGTCAAAAATGACAGTGAGGATTATGAAGTAATTATTAAATTACCAAGTGGTAAACAAGTAAAAATGCGAGCAGTCGAAGAAACACAAGAAAAATCTGCCAAAGAAGTGTTAAAAAAAGCGTTAACGGAAAAAGTTGAATCGAAGAAAAGTACACAAAAACTTAGTACTGTTAATTTAATACCTGTAAATAATGTACCTATTGTGCCGGGAACTTTAATACCAATAACTTTTGTACCTCATTTAAACGGTATTAACCACAAAATGCCCATAATACCTTTAAATAATATGTGTGAGTTTGAAAAAAAACCTGTGAAACGTAAAGTGAAAAGTGAAAAAAATTATGGTGGTGAGGAACCATGTAGTAATGTTAGAAATAAGGGGAAAAGGAATAGTGTGCCGAGAGACAAGGATTTGGATAGTAGATCTGCTGCTTCAAGGAGATATAGGTAAGGAAAATAGTAGCTCAGGCTCTAGTTGAAAACCAGCGTCAGGCACTAGTTGTCTGGCATTTTTGCTGAACTAGGCCTATTTGGCGCAGCCGCAAGGCACACTTTCCTGCTAATATCTTAGAACGCAATTTACACTTTTTATTTGTTTTCTTTCTTTTTTAATTTGGTTTTTATTTGTAGTACAATAATTATGTTGTGTTGTGTGCTTCTTAGTCTGGGCTAAATAAGTGTATTTTCTTTATTTATTTCTAGTTTTTTTTGCCTAGGGAGTAAACAACTATTGTTCGTCGTGAGACGCGCATGGGTACTATACTATATTTTTATTAATTAAAACCGCCATTTTGTTTTTTCCAGGGCAAGATTAAAAGAAACATGGATACAACAGGCGCAAGAGAATAAGAAACTTCAAGAATTGAATGATAAGTTGTTATCAGAGAGGGCGGTGTTAAGAACTGTTATCACTGAACATCTGAAGAAATGTCCTGATGCTGTAGATTTGAGTAAGTTGTTTTATCCTTAACTGAACTTTGAATTCAGAATAACTAAAATAAACTCAATGTCTTACATGACAGAGTTCAAATTCCATTGCAATATTTTTTTAGGACCTCATTAGATTGGGGATTTTTTTTTTCTGGATTCCAAATGTACAGTCGAAAATCAACGCTAAATTCTCAAAGCTAAAGTAGATATTCGAGTACGTGACAGATGAATGTTAATTATCCAAGATACCTGATGCATCAAGGTACCTACAGATTTACCCAATTTTTGACGATAGTTACTTTCGCTTGATACACTGTGTTTTGACAATCAATAAGATCTGTCAGCTTACAGATTTGTTTACTGTTGTCTGTAACGATCGATAAATATCAAGTTTTTAAATCGAGACAGACGTAGACATCACTTGTTGAGTTATCGATCGATTAAAACGATCCACAGTCTTCTTCTTTTCGTGTGGTTTGTGACTAACCTGGTGACTTTTAATGATTTTATACTGAAGATCACGACTAAACGAGTAGTGATAATGATTCGGAAAAATATTTGTTAAATTAGAGCATCTTCTTAATAACTTTATATATGAATATTTAACATTATATTTATATTACATAATGAAATTAATTTGTAAAGTTATGTCTAACGCGGATAAAAAACTGAGAATCACGCAAAATCTATCAAGCGTATTTTTCTGAAACTTTCACCATTTTAAAAATAAGAAAGAAAGAAAGAAAATACATTTATTTAGCACAGACACGCACACAAAAGGCACACAACACAACATATTATACTATAAACAAAAATCAAATTAAAAAATAATGAAATCCAATAAAGTGTAAATTGCGTTCTAAGATATTAGCAGGAAAGTGTGCCTTGCGGCTGCGCCAAATAGGCCTAGTTCAGCAAAAATGCCGGACAACTAGTGCCTGACGCTGGTTTTCAACTAGACCTGAAGTGTGAGGTGACGGATGTAAATCAGTTACATACTGCAATGTGTATATGTATACTTAAATATAATAAATATGTGTAAGATAATAATAATAATGAATATTTCAATAGTTATATAAATTAAATTAAATTGCAAGACAACAAAACAGAAACCAAACTGACAAATAAATGAGACGGACGCATGATAGATCCCGAACTCATTCGAAACGAACAAAACCTGTTTTGAACGTTGCCAGACTTCCATGTTCGAACACATATTTTATTAATCCGTGCACTTTATCGCACAATACGCTGCAACCAGCCGATCGCAACGGACTATAAGAGATTAGATAAGTTAATTAAGATAATTTAATTATTGATATTTTAGTATACGTGTTTTATTAAAATACCTTTTGTTTCATCTATAATAAATGAATAATGCGTCTAATTTGGGACAACGCTCCTTGACGGCGAGTCCTATTACTGACTGGACGTACGACGCGTTGCGTGAGCTCAGTACAGAACACGCATGCTAACCACTCAAGGTCACTGGCATATATCTGCGTCTTAACTGCAAAATGAGACTTGGAATATCCTAAATCCCCCCGCAGAAAAAAAGGTCGCTTTTTCTTTCCAAAAATTATACCAATGTGGCGGCATCTACATCGCCACATGCGGACTACGCATCACACTGACGTCACTAGAAATCCTGCATCGCGCAAGCAGTGTTTTCCGTGCGATCAGCATGTATATAACTTTCCAATATCAATCGTTAGGACCAGCGACGCCCTAAGGCGAGGTTCCTATCCCATAGGGGGAGCCATTAGCGAGCTTTAGCCTTAAAAAAAAAAAACGGCTATTACTTGTTCATACAATGTTCGTGATTGATCTCTTTGGTGATTGGAATTTTTACTAACAATATCCACATTCCACAGGACTTCTAGTCCTAGGGATTAAAGAGCTATTTTAGTCCCTGTTAACGAAGAATAAACTAGCTCTTTTTGAAAAGATGTGATAAAAATATTTTTTTAATGACCTACACTTAAAATTTACACAACAACTTTAATATTTTAATGAATACGTGCGGTTTAAAAATCAAAATAAAAAATAGTTGGGTAGATGCCTACCAGACACGACGCTCGTCTGGTCACAGGATCCTCGCACCCAAATTGCTAATATCAACATTTTTGTTTCAGAAAACATTTTGGATAGGTTAAAGAACACTGGAACGACGCCTTAATTATCACGCTGACCTTTTGTGGGTTAACACAGAAGTTCTATAGAATTATTAACTTAAAGGGTCGAAAGTGATGGTGAGTCGATCAATGATAGATAGTAGTTTGACGTCGATTCTGGGTGGATGGTGTTGGTGGACCGCCGTGTGGTCGGTTCCAAAAGTGTCACACGAAAATGTCAACAAATAGATTAGAAAACGTAGCTGTGGATTCCAATTTTTTGTGCCATTTACACATTGAATGCTTTAATTTCATTATTGGAATACTTGAACCCGAAATTCTAACTTTTAAATCACACTTTAAGGAGGATGCTTCGATCGTCCGTCTATAATTTTTTTGTTAGTAATATACTCGAAACATCGACACCCTTTGTTTAAAACTAATCATTTTATCACTTGTCTGCGATGAAATGTGGTCGCGTTGACCTTTTTAAGAAATAGCTTACATTATTTAGGTATTAAGAAAAACAATCGTAAAGTCTTGACAAGCAAACTAAATCGCCATGACTACTATAGTTTAGAAAATTGGACGCGAAATGGCGTGGAGGTGATATTCAGATCTTATAATTCTGATACATCTATCTAATATGTATATTTTATTTATTTATTATAAATATATAAATAATAATGACATTATAACTGACGCCCTGAGACGGCAATGATATGACCAAATTCAATAAAATGTATAAACTACTCCTGCGACTTAGAAATGTTCCAATTACACATAAAATAACATAAACTAAAAAATTTGACTTCAGCGCTATCTAGCGGGAAAATGACCACGAGCAGACCGTATATTTCACCTTTTTTTTCGTTTCACAATTGAGGTTAATTTCATAACCTCAATTTCTGTCAATAATTTTTCAATAGGGATGAAGACTAAAATTTTTATTGTCCGTCTTTGGGGTTACAAAAAAATATTGGACACGTATTTTTTGTTTTTTTACGTAATCTAAAGATTACGGCGATACATTGAGGTAAAATGTGCTGTGACGTCACGAGTATGTAGATTTTATACTTACTTGTGACAGTTGTGACGTATCGACCCCCACTCCCCAACTTAAAATGCGTTTTATCTAAGTATTTTTTTATTAATATGATAAAGCAAAAAATACGTGTCTAATATTTTTGTATTATCTGACTAACGGACTAATTAGAAATGATTATTTTTTACCCGGGCATCATCCCTATTACAATTTATTAATGTTACCAAAACAATATTTGTTAGAAAAAGCGGTGAGATAAAGTTGAAACCTTCTTAATATAGATGTATGTGTTACTAATTCACAATTCTTTATAGTATTCTAGTTCGCTAGTAAGCCACATTTCTTGTTTCCATACAGTAATATTGCCAAATTAATCAAAACAGCGAAATATTTGACAGCTATTTGCGACGTTGCCCACTTTCAGAAATAACGCTCTTAAGCTTACAATTTGATGTGATATAAGAAAAGTAACTTTAGTGCCTGCACATAAAATTTAGTTTCCTTTACAAATTCAATATTTTTATGAAATTTTTAATGCATTCTGAAAAGTTGTTTTCAGAATGCATTAAAAATTTTCATTTCTGTAAAGTTGATATTTGTTTGTTGGTCCCGGGTTCGATTCCAAGTGTTATTAGGTTTTTCTGTCCGGAATTTCTCAGTAGCAGTCCGTAGTCTGTATTTGTGCCCGGTTGATGGCAATATGCTCGCCTATTACAATGGAAAAATACAATAGACGACGTATATTTAGTAACCTAATCCGCTTAACTGTTCTTACAGAGTCATAAAGAACCCAGTAAGAAATCGACACGTGTTACACTTCTCAACGAGGCATCCTCAGGATGACGATTGACTTGTTGCGAAACCGGACACGACGTGTTGCCACGCCGAGCGTCGGACGCAGAGATCGCTTGGCGTGGCAACACGTTGTGTCCGGGTCTGCCTGCACGCCTGAGTCAATTAACTATTACATGAGACTTAAACATGACTGGCGAAATGTGGGTACCCAACAAGATGTAAATAAGTGTGTATATTGTATGTATAATTGTTACAGTGAAAATAACGACTATAGAGAAATATAGATGTAATTCTAATAAAAACCTAAGAAAAGTATTAAAAGTCAAATTCAACTAATGCTTGTTGTTAAAAAAAAAAAAAAAATTACTCCAACAATTGTACTATAGCCCAAACGTCCGTTAACGCTATGATCGCTTTTAGCTCCAGATCATAATTAAATTTAAAATTATTTTTTGTGCTTTACTCAAGCAGAAGTCGCGCTTAGTGAGAATTCAAGCAGTTTTGCAAAAATAGCTGTTTATTCACATGGGTTTTGACGTCACTTCCGGCATTTTCGATAACGAAGCATTTGGCGTTCTGTTCCACCAGAAAACGCAACACAAATAATAGGGGAATAATTAGGGATGTTGACTGGGGAAAAAAATAATCTATTTAGTCCGTCAGTCAGATAATAAAAAAATATTAGACACGTATTTTTTGTTTTTTCATGTGAATAAAAAATGGTTTAGATAAAACGCATTACATTTGGGGAGTGGGGGCTCGGTACGTCACAAGTCAGTATAAAATCAATGTATATACAGGTTGGATTTTTGAGATGGGGCATTAAGGACAGGTACCTCAACCGTTATCCCTACAATAAAACGGTCTTATGAGACTGGCCTTAACTTTTTGAGACATTTTAATCTGCATTCATAGATTTTGAGAAAAATTTACAGTCAGCAAGAAAATTGGCTGTTTTCACAAAAACTTTTTTTGATGCTAATCGATCCCGTATCTTCTAAAGGATCAAAAAATCTATTAGACCAACTGAGGTTTGAGTACTAGAAAAGTCAGAAATCGCGAAAAATGTCCCATATATTTCGTAGGATACTCCAACCTTTCACTCCAACTTTTCACGATGACTGACTGACCGAAAATAAACAAAAAAAAAATGGAATTCAAATTTCGAACGAATACGAGTTAGAATTTTACTTGATTCGAGAACAAAATTATGATAGTTTGTTGCTTTTGAAAAAACTTTTTCCATACAATTTTTTTTTTGCGATATCTGGCTTTTTGTTGCGGACAGTTTTTTTTACTTGTCCCATACAAGTCTGAAAGTTCAAAATTATTTGAGGTAATTTTTTTCTCAGAACGTCAGTAATAACACGCATCAAACTGTCTTGTTCTCAAAGGAAATACAATTATAACGTTCGTCCGATGTTTAATTCTTTGGTTTATTTTTCGCTCCTCTGTCCATCACAAAAAAGGAAGTTCGAGTTTCTTAAACGCCAAAAAATTATTCTCATACTTAAGGTAGGAAACTTTAAATAAGAGAATTTTTTTTTGGCGGTTCTGATTTTTCTAGTACTCAAACCTCAGTTGGTCTAGTAGAGTTTTTGATCCATATAGAAACAGGATCGAATGGCATCAAAAAAAAGTTTTTGTGAAAACTGCCCATTTTCTTGCTGACTGTATTTTTTTTTCAATATCTGTGAATGCAGATCAAAATATCTCAAAAAGGTAAGGACAGTCTCTTAAGACCATTTTCCTGTAACTACATCCACCCTGTCAGTATTGCCGTAATCTTTTCATAAGGTAAAAAATAAAAAATACGTGTCCAGTATTTTTAGTAATATACCTGAAGGACAAAATAAAAATTGTCTACATCCCTATTGTAAAATAAGTAATTCATAAAAAGAAATTAAAAAATCTAGACTCCGTATAGTAGTAGTACTATATTTCAATAATGAAGAAGTTTTGAATTACTACATCATAAACCCGATTCACAATATGTTAATAGACTTTGATGCAGCGGCAATAACAATCGATTCATTGTTCCTTACTTTTAATTTGTTACCTTCATCTTTTCGTGTGGTTAGTGACTAAACTGTTGTCAGAGTTTTAAAGCTGCCCATGGGCCTCTGACTTGGCTTCACATGTCGTCGAGAAATATCTCTCAGGCATGCCGATTTCCTGACGATGTTTTCCTTCACCGTTTTTTAAGCAAGTGATAATAGGGATGATGCCTGGGTAAAAATTAAAAAATCTAATTATTCCGTCAGTCAGATATTAAAAAAATATTAGACACGTATTTTTTGCTTTATCATATTAATAAAAAAATACTTAGATAAAACGCATTTTAAGTTGGGGAGTGGGGGTCGCTACGTCACTAGTACGTATAAAATCTACATACTCGTGACGTCATGGCACATTTTACCTCAATGTATCGCCGTAATCTTTAGATTACGTAAGAAAATAAAAAATACGTGTCCAATATTTTTTTATAACCTCAAAGACGGACTAAAACAAAATTTTAGTCATATCCCAATACGCACATGAATCTGAAAAGTCAGAGGTGCGTGCCTTGGGTTCGAGCTCGAGACCTATGACTTGGCAGTCTGACGGTCACACTACGGCTATAACTGCTCTAATAATTTGTTATGACAAGAATATATATTTGTATACAGGGTGGCAGGGATATCGTCGATGTCTCTGACACCCCGCATAAGCAATTGTTAATTAGATAGTATTTATTTTTCATTCCAGTATTGTTAATTAATGCATGACTCAAACAATTTATTTATTGAATAAGGAATTAATGTTACTATCAAAGAATTTAATTATGTAATAAATGGTTTTACATTTTTTTAATCTATGGGTTTTAATATTCCTTTTTTTTCGTGTCCCTCGTCACCAGTAAAGAGGTATGAGGAACAGGGTGTAAAATTCACTCATCCTCTATAGAAAAGGGAGGATCCTCCGACCAGACGATTGTCGTGTGGCTACTGCCCAACGATTGATGTTGGGACTTTGTATATGTCGGAGGCAGATTGTATAATTCGTTATTTTACAAACGTCACCGTCCGTTTACAAACGCTGGTGGTTTTGCAAGGCAAGGCAAATTAGCAATTCGTACAATTTTTATAATTTCGACATTGATTGTTATTGTAGGGTGACCGACATAAAACACAGGTCGGATAAATCATACTTTATTCCAGCAATCAGGTATGTACCTATTATGTTCTCCAGTGTGTTGTACTTTGATGATGCTCAACGCCCTTCTGACTGCCAACCCTGAATGTAATGTGTTTGCGGATGAATGGAATAAAATTATACGTAGGTATATGTCTGGTGTTATGTGAGAGACAGTATGCAAGTATGTCAGTATGCATTTGGGTCCACTGTTTATTTATTTATTTAATGAAAAACAAACAGTAGCACAATAAGGTTACACTTAAGATCTTGAACATTAGGTACATTATAACAATTATGCTACCCACTACGTTCTCCACAGATTACAATTTAAAGTACTTAAAAACTAGCTAGTAACACAGACAATACCTAGCACAGAATACCTAGGCGTTATCCCAGAATTCATATCTGGATTTTTAGAATTTAAGTAAATTTGTGTGCGTACATTATTAAACATTAGTAAGTATGTTAATTATATAATACTTTACTGGTCCTTTAGGGTTGCTTGGATTTGTTTCTTAAATACATTTTTAGTAAGAAAAAGAATGTCGATTGAATTAAACTCATTGGTGTATGTCTCAACTAAATGACGAGTGGCGAACGCGAGCCAGCGTTGGATTTACAGAGGCGAGTAGCAAATAGACGTCGAGTGCGTACCTCACGTACATGAACTGTTCGAGGAACCAGGTAACACAGACTCCCAACTAAGTCCGGACAGTCAAAATGATTGCGGCAGACATTGAACAGAGTCATAACTTCCAGAAGTTTCCGACTTGATTTTAAGGTCAGAAGATCATACTTTTTAAGAAGTAAGTGATATGAAATTTTATTCCGAAAACATCTAAAGTTCATTGCACGAAGGTATTTACGTTGTACTAGTTCTAATTGTTCACTATATTTGACGTAAAAAGGGTTCCAAATAGGTACTGCAAACTCTAACTGTGGCCTAATTATTGATTTGTATAAGTGCAAAAAGTGGAAGGTCGACGAAAATCGAAATTTATGTCATTAATGTACAAGATAAATAATAACGGGCCTAAAATGGAACCTTGAGGTACACCGGAGGTGACCCGAAAGGAGCCAGATTCAAAGCCATTAAGAACCACCTTTTGTGTTCTATTAGTTATGTAAGATATAAACCACCGTAAAAGGTCCCCTCTGATTCCATTGTAAGCAATTTTTATTAAGCAGTAGTGTATGGTCGAGTTTATCGAAAGCCTTCTGAAAATCTCTGTACACTGCATCAATCTGCTGTCTATTATCGAGGCTATCAAACAGTTGGGACGTGAAAATGAGGAGATTGCTAATGCAAGATCTGTCTTTAACAAAGCCATGCTGTTCTTTTATTAAAACACTGCGAATAGCAGGATATACTTTACCATGTACCAGTCTCTCAAATAGCTTGGAAAAAGCAGATAGTATCGAAATAGTTCGATATGTCGCTACGTCATGCTTGGAACCACTTATGAACTGGTACAATATTTGCAAGTTTCCAAACTTCAGGGAAAATACCACATGATAAACATTTATTAAATAATATAAGAAGAGGATAACATAATGTATCGCACGTGTTTTTCAGAAAAACCGACGGAATCCCATCAGGACCAGGACCCTTGGTTAAAACAAGTGATTTTAATTCTTTATGTATTTCATCAAGGGACAGTTGTAGTTTGGATAGGGATACATCGTGGTCGGCATTTCTAGGAGGTGGGTCCCAAGAGTTGTAGTCAAATGTGAAGGCTCATAAACAGACTGGAAAACACGTTGCAAGTAGTAACAGGATCATTGGAAGTTTGATTGTAATGAACCGTGGATGGGATTTTACTTGTAGTTTTACGGCTAGCAACGTACGACCAAAATGTCTTAGTATTGGTAGCAACACTGTCTTCAATTGTATTAATATATTTACGATAGCAAATGTCAATTTTTTTTTTTTTCCTGTTACTCGAGAATACCTCATAGTCACATAGATTCGCATACTTCTTCCATCTAACCCAGGCTTGAGTTTTCTTTTTGTAGGTATGTATGAGAGATTTGGAAAACCAATTGGGGAAATTAAAGTTTTTTGGTCGAGAAGAGGGTGTGCTGCTGATTAATGTAAAGGAAACTAAGACAAAGAAAAATCGGTCATTTATTGTACAAGGACAATATACTAAAATCATTCATAAATACCAAGCATTATGTCACACCAACATTGAAAACAATAGATTTTTTATAAACTATCGGAATGGGAAATGTACTCGACAAGCCATCGGCAAAAATAAAATTAGCAATATGCCAAAGGAAATTGCTAAATATTTAAAACTTAAAGACATTGAACTCTACACCGGTCACTGCTTTAGAAGAACTTCGGCGACTTTCTTGGCGGATTCAGGGGCGGATATTACGTCAGTAAAAAGACACGGTGGTTGGAGCTCTGATGGAGTAGCTGAGGGTTATATCGAAAGCTCAATGGCGAATAAAACCATATTAAGCAGTCAAATTAACAAAAATATAAAACTTAATCCATCAGAGCCACAACCATCAACTTCCGGCATCTTATCTTCGTCCGTAACTCACGATGCACCACCACCACTATCTCCGACGTATACTATCTACAATGAAACGCAAGTTCCTCAGACGCAAGAACAGAGAAATACTCAAATCAACTCATCAACAATAAATGTACCAAACTAAAATGTAACTCTCTCTATCAATAATTGGACCAATGTTTCGAATGTTAACTTTTACTTTTAACTGTCATTATTTTTTAATAAATGCTTATCTCATATTATTATTGTGTAAATTTTTTCGCAAATGGTACGAAAAGTAGAGTATTTTCCTCGGTGATAAAGCTGTCTTAGTCTTGGGTGAACTTAAATCCCTCGCTACACTCAGGACTCGTCTTAAATCCCTCGCTTCGCTCGTGATTTAAGTTTTTAACACCCTCCCTACGCTCGGGAGTAAACCTCGAGTCCTTCGTTACGCTCGCGATTTAAATCGTCACCCGCGACAGAAGACACTGCTTTATCCCCTTGGTTAATAATCTACTATTTATAACAAGCTACCCTCTTCTTGCTAGATTTGCATTTTAATGCGTTTAAAACTAAAGTAAAATTCGACCTTTATTCAAAGGCATCTATGCTATCAACGACTACACAAATGATAAGAATAGTTCGTCGCTGTGATTAACTCAAGACAATGTTTATGTTCTTTCTCCAGAATTAGCTTACCTACTGACAGGTTATAAGAGTTTATATATTAGTTTATCTTATTTGCCTTTAAAAGTCAATTTATTTTAATTTATTGTTGACATAATCTACTCATTACAATGTTTTTTTTGGAGTTGTATTGCAATATGTGGTTAGAGTTGAGTAGAGATGAGTTGCTAGCGACCTCGAAAATTGAGCATATTATTTTTTTCCTGAGCAAACGGCAGCAAGTTCGTCAAGCTCCTTTAGATGTCAATGCTTTCAAGCTAACTAGTCTGTGATGCTTGCGGTAGCGTAGGGGGTCGGGTTGCCTCCTTCCCTCAAATATGGTGCTGATCTTTGCTTTATGCTCGCGAACGGGTGCTGCTTGTGGTGCTTGGTCGTTTTGCTGACCATGGTTTTGTTATTGTTATTAGTAATTAACTGTTTATTTATTTTACCTCGATGGTCCTAGTTTATCATTATACCGGCTGAATTTTATTACCGTCTCGAGAAAAATATGGTGTGTTGTGTAAGTGGAACAGAAGCCATACCCGGGAATATTTGCATAGTAGCATTTATATTTAGAACTTCCTGTTACAACTATATGTAAGCGGGCACGCCCTTTATGCCTGGAGGCTTTTATTTAGATAAGTTCTGTTTACGTTTAGTTTTTATTTCTACCTGAGTATAGTTCTCGATTATGTTGTGTGGTATATTGGCGTGTGCTAGCTAACATATGGCTAATAATTTAAATTATGTTTTGTGTTGCGTAATCTAAATTATCTAAATTATTTTGAATACTATTATATAGAATCTTATTTTTTTGTTCTTCTAACTGAACAGACAGCTGTGCTGCTGGGGAGTTTGTTGCGCCACTTCTTCTTCCCAGCTAATGCACTAGGAAGTGGTGAAGGGTGGGCGTTTTGGGGGACTGTCTTATGTAATTTTGACGTTCGAAAAGTGCTGATTCTCAGCCTAGTTTGAATAAATGACTTTTGAATTTTGAATTTTGAATTGACCACGGGGGCGGGCGGGGATGCGCGAGTGGCTTGTGCGCCTGTGAAAGGAAAGAGGCCGACGGCAAGTGCGGCGACTACCTATCGGCCGCTAAGGAAAGCTACGAATTCATTAATAAATTCCGCGCATTTAGTACGCTACGTATGATTTGAATTTCGATATGTTTTATCGTAAAACTGTGTAGGTGAACGGAGTAGAAGCCTATAACACAGGTTATAGGCTTCTACTCCGTTCACCTAAAATACCCCATTTTTTTTTTTCGAGACGGAAAAAATGTCATTTGGTATAACTTCCAGTTACAGCTATATATCAGCGGGTACACCCTTTAAGCCTTATTATAAAACATCGAGAACTATACTCGGGCAGAAATAAAAAATAAAAACTAAACGTAAAATATTTAATTGATTTAGGCGTGACTTTGCGGAAATCCATTATAAAATACAATAGACGACGTATATTTAGTAACCTAATCCGCGTAACTGTTCTTAAGGAGTCGTAAAGAACCCTGTAAAAACCTTATCGCGCTGATAATGATCTTAGCCGAGGTGGGCGGGGCAGTAATCCTATATAATTGGGGTTGGCGGGCGAAGTGGCTCCCCCGACCCTTGCTCGAAGATGCGCCAGCCCGCGTCGATGCTGAGCCTGTAGCTTTAAATTCCCCGACTAATAATAATGAAATACTTTTGATCCAGCCTGTCCCTCTTGCTGTCCTCCCCCCAGCGAACGCCCTAAGCCGAGGTTCGTACCCCACAGGGGGTGCCCTTAGCGAGCGCTCGCCTAGTTTTAATTAGCATAGTTTTGCCCCTGGCTGGAGGCTTTAAGTGTAGAAGCTTAAGGCAACCACAGGATTGACCGGTTAAGTAGTCATGACCTCAGAGGTCAGCTACGAGATGCCCTATATAAAAAAAAAAAAAAGAAAAGCAAAGTGGCTCACACTGCTCTCGATGCTTGACGTGTCCACACGTCGGGTCTGGGTTCGCAACAAGTCAATAGCCATCCTGAGGATGTTTCGTTGACAGGTGAAACACGTGTCGATTTCTTACAGGGTTCTTTATGACTCCTTAAGAACACTTACGCGGATTAGGTTACTAAATATATGTCGGCTATTGTTTTTTTTTTTTTTAACTAAACGTAAATTGAATCCAGCTTTATTAATTTTAATAAAGCTTTATTTAGATTCTGTTTTGGGTTGATATATTGGCGTGTGCTAGCTGACATATGGCTAATAATTTTAATTACCTATGTTTTGTGTTGCGTAATGTAAATTATTTTGCATACAGAATTGTTTTTCTCTAACAAACTCCCCAGCAGCACAGCTGTCTGTTCACAGACAGCTGTGCTGCTGGACAGTTTGTTGCGCCACTTCTTCTTCCAAGCTAACGCACTAGGAAGTGGTGAAGGGTGGGCGTTTTGGGGGTCTGTCTTATGTAATTTTGACGTTCGAAAAGTGCTGATTCTCAGCCTAGTTTAAATAAATGACTTGAATTTTGTCGTTAGTAAAGACATCTCATTTTATGATATAGGAAGGTCAGGGTTCAGTCGCTCTAGTTTAAATATTGGTATTCAGCTGCATCCGGTTAGCCTGGAAGCTGACCCCAATATAGTTGAGAAATCGCTAGGCAGGTGACGAATCTGCATGTCGATTCTGTAAAAATATCACCGTGAAAACTTGCGTGGAGTGAGCTGTCAGTGAAAACTCACTGATGCTAGGGATTGACCAAGCATTACATTTACAATCGTAATCGTGATTTAAATTATATTTTTAGGCTAATTCTATTGATCACTTTATATTAAGTATTCTAAGGCTAGTATTTAAACGTCTAAACATTACTATATAGGGGGGTTTTAATAAAATAGCAAAACAGATATCCAATCAGAAACTCAATTTTGTTTTATTCTATTTTGTTCCTAGACTAGTCCCTTAATATAAATAGCCTGAGGCGCGACGCGTTACGCACGTAGGTACCTACCAACAATAAATAAAATAGAACATACCTACATAGGTATCTACACGTTGCTGCTACTTAAGTACTAAAGAGAATGCTCATCGACATAGTTTGTTATTATGAACCCATTGTTAACTTATATTATAAACGCAATCGAGTGTTAATAGTGTGTAATTTAACCCCACACAAACTATGTGGGGAACCTACCTAAACGATGTAAGTAGTCATATAGATAAAAAGATGTGTATATTATTTGTACCTACCTACCGAATATTTTATTGGAGATAACCTACCTACGCGTTGAATAAAATCATATTCATCAAATCATTACAAAATTCTTAAGTTCAACAGCTGACACTCTTGCAGCGCGCGCGCACACCGAATCACTTCACCACGTTGAAGCGGTAAGAATCGCGCTTGCGCGCTAGGTTGACACTATCACATTAAGGTTTTTTATTTACTACGTACCTACATACTTATTTAACTTGTAACGCGTCACGTACTTGCGTACTAAATACCAACGTCCAATAAGTACCTACAATGTTTTATTCATCATCATCATATATAACCCAAGTAAAACTGACACTTGTAGCGCTCGCACATCACATCACCGAAGTGTTGTCGCCGAGGAAATAACACGCGTTACCATGGTGACCACCCGTGTGATCACTTCACCCGATTCTTAAAGAATCGGATGAAGTGATCACGCCGCGCAGGCGCGCCGCCGAGGAAATAACACGGATTCAGCAACCGTTCTCCTAAGACCGATTCTCCATTGGACTGTTCGTCGACAGGATGATTCATTTATTTCCGTTTCCCCAGCAGGGTTTTTCACCTATGGACATTTCGCCGACAGAACCTTTCATATGCGTCACCTTCGACGACAGCCCTTTCCAGCTACTAAATGTTTCACCGACACGACGATACACCTATAACTCTTTTAACTACAGACCTTTCCATCTACGACGAAGAATTCGCCGTCAATCTTAAGATAAACAATATTACAAAAAATGCACATATCTATCTACAGCTTACTGTGTCTTTACTATCGGCCGAACCCACTAACCAGCTATCTATCACATACTGGAAATAGAAAAACAAATGAAACAACAGAAAACCTATATAATTTTCATATTGTTTCATTTGTTTTGCTATCTCCAGTATGCCAAAGCTGGTGATAGGTAGGTTATTGGGTTCGGCCGTAAAAGATTAGGGCCAGCTATTTACCCTAGAGAATGTCACGCCAAAGTTGAGCCAAGAAAAAGGATGCAGCAGCCGTGTTATATTACATGAACCATTTGGAGTCAGTTTTGACCCCTTCATATAAATAAACAAAACAAAACATAACAATAAAACAAACTACAAAAAAACATATTTTTTAATTTACTGAATCAAAATCTGATCATGTTATTGTTCTTCTTGTTATTGATCTCCTTTTCTTATTTGATTAAATGACAAATATGTGCCCAGCCACTTAAATAGGTTTTCATGTCCATCCCATTTTTATCAGATAAATGCCGCTCGATTCTTTCCTTATACCCTGTTTCACTGCGCTTACGCTTAAGTATTGGCTCCGAGGATTTGATTTTCTCAATAATGCCTTCCGTGTGATGTTGTTCCTTTATGAATTCATTAATAGTTAAAAATATATCCATTTTCGGCGACTCAATAATGAGTTCCAGCGGTTGTGCCATGATTCAAGGGCATTTTTCGTTAACGGCACATGTTTTATAAGACTGTCATTTACTGACCACATGCGAGGTGGGAAACGAGGTTGACGTTGTTTCACTGTCATTTTACAGCTAACAGATTTTGTGATTATTGTTGATCCATTTACATAATATTCATCGAACCACTTAATTACGTTGTTTGCTTCCTCGGGAATTATGTCGGTTTTTATTATTATATTGAATTCATCACTGATTTCTGTTGGCTCTAAGAACGCCAGTGCACCGATGTGTCGCATGTTATGAGCAAACACTGGATCATTGTTATAGCGGGATGCGAGACCAGCTGATTGAATGTGCCGATATATACTTTGTTGTAAATGAAAAAAACATAGTTTATTTAAACAGCGCGGGAAAACATTTTTGATGGCATTCATTGCCGCAAGTTCAAAATCAGTTAAGATGATTTCAGGGTTCAGTTGCACTTTCAACTTATTTGAAGCTTGACATTTTAAAATACCAGAGTAAACAAAGTTGTGTGAGTTGAGTTGGGGCATAGTGGGCATAGTGTGAGGCAGAATCTTCCTCAAAAACTCAAATAAAAGTAGTTCATCAGAAATCTGTTAGAGAAAAACTAATGCGGTTAAAAAAGGCATATAAAATAGGTATTTTAGACTTTAAAAGAAAGATTAAAGCTCACTTACATTGGTTTTGGTAAAATTCCACTAAAACAGCACTAAAAAACGTTATTTTCGTCAATAATTCACCAAACGTTTCAGTTTATGTTAGAGAAATAGTAACTTTTATTGAATCGCTTATTTTGACAGTTGAGCGTTTCAGTTGAGCTGCTATATGGACGTCATGGTACCAAACAAGAATGAATGAAACCAAAACTTGCGACTCAGTTCGGGACAATCGCTGTCACATGGCATGGCCTAAACTGAATCGTTAAACTAACGTCATGGTACGAATTAGAAGAACAGTTCAGTTTAGGTCCTAAAATGGATCGCGCTAAGAGCTCGTGGTAGGCATCCCAATCTCTTAGTAAAGACACAGTAAGCTGTAGATAGATATGTGCATTTTTTGTAATATTGTTTATCTTAAGATTGACGGCGAATTCTTCGTCGTAGATGGAAAGGTCTGTAGTTAAAAGAGTTATAGGTGTATCGTCGTGTCGGTGAAACATTTAGTAGCTGGAAAGGGCTGTCGTCGAAGGTGACGCATATGAAAGGTTCTGTCGGCGAAATGTCCATAGGTGAAAAACCCTGCTGGGGAAACGGAAATAAATGAATCATCCTGTCGACGAACAGTCCAATGGCGAATCGGTCTTAGGAGAACGGTTGCTGAATCAATAACACGCGTTACCATGGTGACCACCGGCGTGATCACTTCACCCGATTCTTAAAGAATCGGATGAAGTGATCACGCCGCGCAGGCGCGCCGCCGAGGAAATAACACGCGTTACCATGGTGACCACCCGCGTGATCACTTCACCCGATTCTTAAAGAATCGGATGAAGTGATCACGCCGCGCAGGCGCGCCGCCGAGGAAATAACACGCGTTACCATGGTGACCACCCGCGTGATCACTTCACCCGATTCTTAAAGAATCGGATGAAGTGATCACGCCGCGCAGGCGCGCCGCCGAGGAAATAACACGCGTTACCATGGTGACCACCCGCGTGATCACTTCACCCGATTCTTAAAGAATCGGATGAAGTGATCACGCCGCGCAGGCGCGCTGTTACGCACTTTGTTTTTTTTTCCCCGCTTTGACGGCCATGTCCATAAGCTTATACGTATTCAGAGACAATAATGAGTACCTATTTATTTCAATACTTTTAGATAATTCAATGTCTAAATCATACCGTTAGGATTGTAAATGTAATGCTTGGTCATCCCTAGTATCGGGTGGGGTGACACTGACAGCTCACTGCACGATCACTTCCCCTAAGTATTCACGGTGAGATGGTTACAGAATAGCACAGCAGGTTACAGGGAATCAAAATAAAATCCACATTTTATAACAATCTCTATAATTATGGCACTTTAATATTTGACAAGAAATAATATTATATACCATAGGTTTGAAGCTATAATAACGAAAATATTGAAGGAGTAATTCTGCTCATGTTTTTAATCAGCCACAAGCACAAGAGAAATAGATTCCATTTTCAGAATGGTCCGTCACAGTATTCCATTTTTAAAACTGTTCATTTTATATTCCATTAAGGAATTTCAAATTCCATTTTCAAAATCATTTTGAAATGTATAATACAGAGTAGATTCAAACCGTAAGTTTACAATTTACGTTTTCATTTTTACATAACCGTTTACAGACTTAAATGTAAATTTAATATTTACGTTTGAGCCTGTAAACGGTTTACAGGTACAATCATCGTGTGAAATGTGAAAAAATCTGACAAACGGGCCACAATTGTCCGTAGAACTGGGAAATTAACGACTTTTATGAAGCTAGAAAGATTTCCTTTTGAAAATCTGTGCAATTATCATTACTTACCTCCAGTTTCAAAAAGGAAAATAAATGAAAAAAATTGCTGTCTAAACCCTGATTTTCACGGTGCGATTTTATTGCCAATGGCATCATATGTTGAAGTTGCCACATGCAAGAATCTTGCATCATGTAAATTGAGCTTTATGGTCAAACTCATCTCAAAAGATTGGCTATTGTTATTTCAGTCAGCCAATCAAAACGGTCAAAATGAGTTTGACAATCTGTCAGCCATGTATTTTTTTCCTTTACTAACCTTTCAGAAACGTTTGAACGAAAAGAGGAGAAGAAAGCATTTTCTGAAGACGAATACTTTCTTAGAACTCTTTTTGCTGAATAAAAAATCTATCAAGTTTGCAAATATGTATTTACAATGATTTCCATCTACATAGGTTTTGGAAATCAAATTGTAGGCATGGAAAATATAAGATTTTTTTATCCAGCAAATCTGAAAATACTCAATTCATAATAGTCAAAAAATTAGGCAGTGTTTATTTTGAATTAGTTAATTTTTAAGACCAGTACCTCTCTTAAATTCGTTCTGAATTTTTTACCAGAACAATTCTCCAGTTTTTAGATAATTCAAAATTCTTGGTGAAGCCAAGAATTTTAAATCATCTAAAAACAGTCGCTAATTTCACAGTTCACATTATAACACGGCAGATTCTCAACATTGGCCATTTTTAAGCATTTAGCTTGTTAGTGTATTAATTAAAAATAAAGTGCAATAAATTCTTCATTTTGGGTAAAACGATGTCCACGGAATTTCGCTTGCGCGAGGCAGGATTACTACCGCCATCTAGTATCAACTGTTGTAACTAATAGTACTTTCTATGTTCAATAGATGGCGCTAGCGGTCATTACATGATTTACAAACTAGCGAATTATAAAACGAATTAAACTTAGCAATAAAGTGTAATTTTTCAATAATAAATAGCTTAGTAATAGTAGAATCATTGAAATAACTTAGTTTTAAACTTATATTTCACAAAATTATTGTCGAATGTCAAAGAAATATTCGTAAAACATCGTCCTACCCTCCTTTTAGTACATGCTTTTCAAATCTATGCGTTTTCTTCACGGGGAGACAATCCAAGCGAATTTTACGCGGATATGTAGACGATCTAATTGACAGTATTAATAGTTGATGGCTAAACAGATCTAACAAATGCGTGATATGCATAAAATTTAGAAAAATTGTGAAGAAAGAAGAATATTATTACTATACGTGGTGGGTTATATTTTTAAATTCATTTTAAATTGTTCGTTTTGTATCTCCCTTTTCATGGATCCCCACTTATTAGAAAATTGGTTTGAGAAAGAAACGCCTAACTCTAAGATTTTTGAGAAAGAAGTTGGAGCAGTTGGTTGGAGTTTTTTTTTGCAGTGAGGATTTGACTACGATTTGATGGGAAGACGACTCGAACGTGATTGGAAAAAGGCTCGGATGATAAATATATTCAATATATCTGCATTGCTGCAACAGTTTTCGTTAAGCTAAGGTGTCACCGCACCCACCCAATCGACGTTTAACAATAGAAACTAAGATCAGCCGACGCTGATTGAGTTTTGACAAGAAGATCTCGTCGATCAGCGTCGACTGATAACTTTGATCGATGTTTGTCAAGAGGGTGTGGTCATACCTTTAGAGCAGTTATTGCCACGTGGGGAAACCAAAGTAGTTATTATATACTCTTTTGGGGATGGGAATTGCCACGATATAGTGGCCTTATATTTATTTATGTATTTTTTATCATTCAACCGCTGTCGAAATATATTCTATCATTCCTTAAACTACTTAAGATATATTAAGCGTAATGATTCTAAGTATTTCAAAACTTGCTTATAATTTACCAATTTTTCTTCATTCATTTTAATAATTTTCATAAAAAGTTTCTTTTTTTAAATATTTTTCTTAAAAATATAACCCACCACTACAATGCATTCTTAACATTCTAGTTAGTTTAAATTAAAGCGATCAATCTTTAAACTTTAAAGTTAATATTAACAGTTTTTTTTAAAATAAAAAAATCTAATCCATACTTAACGTTGAGTCAGCTGTTATTTTTTTATTATTATCTTGATACATTTAAATATTAATCCGACTGCAAATAAACGCAAATTAATGTTAGTTTTTTTCATTAAAATCATAACCAAAGTTGCTTATTCAGAGCCCTAAATATGAGCCCTATGTCATGAAATTAAACTAAGCTAAGAAACTAAGTTGATTATAACTTGCACTTGACTGGCTTTTAGGGCTCATCTAAAGTTGACATCCATGGATCATATTATATGTACAAATCTAAAAACTAAATATTTTTATCCATCAATTATTGCAGTCAGACTAAAATCAAAATGTATTTACCATTTGGCTAAGAACTACCAATATGTCATCGAAGTACATTCTATCAATTGTTTTTAAAAGTATATACCTCAAAAGGGAAATTCTGATCCAATTCTTTAACAGAAAGTTGAATTAAACACGTTTTTTTTATAATGAGGGATTAATTGCCTGTCATTTGGCATTCGCAACCTTTTTGTATGCAAAATGACAGTTACACTTGACAGTTGAGTCACAAATATCCTCATTTAGTAAAAAATAGGGAAAGAAAAGTCAACATTTCCCTTCAGTGGCCGTACTGTGTGTGCCTTCATTGTTCCACTGCAAGAAAGAAAGAAATCCCTTTTTCGCAACGTAACAATAATAGCTTTAGACACTTTTAGCTGACATTTGTAGAACTGTCATATGAAACGATTTGATTGGCTTTTGTTCATTCAGTCAGCCAATGACAACGCTTTGTTAATCTGTCACAGTTTGATTTTTCAATCTGTCAGTTAAAGCCTAACCTTTCAGAAACCGGTCTTTAGTTGTTACTTATAACAGCTAACTCAAAAATGAACAATTCATATTTTTATTAACAGCATTCCAGTGAGTCGTGGTAAGCCTCTCTACAGTGCCATGCTGATCCCAGTACAATTTTAGGGATCGCAGTTTTTTATTTAAAGTAACATGCAATGATGGCAATGTTTTGATGAGAGCGTCATTCGTCCGAACGCGACAGGCAAACATTGTTTAGGATTCTTTTTTTGTATTATCTGTGTAATTTTTCCTGCTCTGTGCTTTATACAATTTGACGTTGAGGTCAAATACATTTTAAACTGTAAAATATTGTCAAGATTATTTTAAATCATTATAAAACAAAGCGATTATAGAATGTATAATACTTTCGTTTTCCATTTTATATTGTATAATTTATAATATATTCAAATTGTATAAACCAATCAGCTCTGTCACTGGCGGGATGATTTATTTTTCTTATTATAATTATCATCTATGATATTTATAATTTATCATTCTCTTAGCATTATAATTTATAACCCAAACAATATCCGCTCGCGAATACCTATGCAAGAAATATAAAAGGAATTACTTTAATTTTAATTTACTAAATAATTAATAACAATTTTAGGAAGTACATAATCATGACGGTCGTTATTATTATTATTTATATATTTGTTTTTTTATTAATTATTTTACATATTTATAATACCTATTATATGCTTTGCACTCCTCTTTAAATACAGCCTAAGTTTTCATGATTGTGATTTTTACGGTGTGAAAGACTTTTGAGGCCCTTTTTCTAAAAATATATAACATTTAGGTCAGCCGCATTATTTATACAGGGTCAGATTAAATTAGGTAATAGTCCTAGTGGAGACCGCGTATCGGTAAGCGTAGTGTGGGACGCGTCCCAGTTAGATGGATCGACGACCTTAGAACCCTGGCTGGGACTAGATGCAGACGGCGGAGGACAGGGTGCCTGGTAGCCTGAAAGAGGCCTATGTCCAGCAGTGGACTGCGATAGGCTAAGTTGAACGGCACCCACGGCATATCCAAACGATGTGGACAAGAGCAATCCAGAGTTTTTCATGAAAAGTGTATAAGAATTAACGGCTCTCAAAATTTTTACGTTCGGGGTTATATAAAAAACTACTCGATGGACTTGAACACCGTTTTCACTAAATCTTAAATCGTTTTTCGGGGAAGATTTCCGTTTTTTATCACTAAGGGCAAAATTCAAAGCGATCCTTTTGACTTAAAGTAAGTGTCTCATACGAATGAGAACTTTATCTGTATGTGATTAATGTTGATATTCGTACTAAACGCCTGCTCACATTCGCTAATATGAATATGAACATTATCGGCATGAAAATAAGGTCAATATTCGTATAAAAAAAATAGTCAGAATGGAATTTGTGAAATTTGCCCTAAGCGCGCTACTTATTTAAATTACCGTAAAAATCACAACTAAGACCTTCTATTAAAATTACTAGTAACGAATTTTTATCACTAATCTTTGCTCTTTATGTATTGCACCCGTATCTACTTATTTAATTAATTTAGGTTTACAAAATAGATGGATATAGAATTCTTCATGAAAAAACTTCACATTAAGTTACCGTGACGAGTAAATTCATCATTTAGTCGAAGAAAGAGATGAAGCTATACAGAACGTATAGCACCATCTCTTTTTCTCAATGAAAAAATGACAGATTTGACTTAAAAATTTAGAGACAAAAAAATTGCGGCCGAGTTTGAGCTAGCTATCGATATCTACCAGCGACTGCGTCATGATCAACCGAAGAAGACGAAATGTGAGCTGCTAAATAAAGAAGTACGCAATTTTAACGCTTAATTTTATTAAGTAAGCTCCAATGCACAGCACAGCTGACATTCGGGCGCAATTTTTTTCTCAACTTATTTTACAATAAGTACGGCCGATGGAATCCTGTCTCGTCGGAACATAGGCTTTCCGAACTTTTGCGCAAGTTCTCTCACTCACACTTGTCTCATGTCACCAGTTGGTTCCTTAAAAAATGTTATTGCGCAGACTTCTGCGCAAAGTTCACCGGTCATGATTCATCGGCCATATTGTACTCGGGTATTTGGCTGACTCGGTATCTGTTGTCAAGTTTTTGTCGTATATTTTTAAAATGAAGAGTTCTATCTCTCTCTAATTTGTCGCTATATTCAGCCAGTATAATGACGGATATCAACTTTGTATTACACGTCACCGTGTCGTATTTGACGTCGAAATGTATAATTCATTTTTAAATGTATAATTATGTATAAATTGCATTCTCAGCGTTGGCTAGCGTGGGTTAATAAAAATGTACATTTTTTGTGAATTTTATAAAATTTTATTTTTATTTATAAATTGTAATTTTTATCGCACTATCGTTTTGCTAGCATTTTGTTGAACTAACTACAGGTAACGATGTCTAGCACCTTATAATGTCATTGTATCATTTTTTTTCTATCCTACACTACTCGAAATAAAATGCAAATATTACCAACGAACTAAAAACTTCAACACTTTATCTCTTTCTCAACAGCTCACTTAGTCCTTTATGCATTTTTTTTTTTAACTGACAGGTGTCTAATTGTCTTGATGGACTGAACAAAATCACCTAGACCGCGTCCTAAGCGATCGTCGTGTGCTTAAGTCATTTATTGTTCGTAAATCGGAAAACGCCCTCTGTCTGCGCGACAACGCGTTCAGTTTCACCGAAAAAAAAAGTGACATGGACGCGACGATCGGGTATTCGCGTGAAACCGCTTTTAAACAGGACGGCGCCTGTGATATAGTAGGTATTGTATAGATTAGTTGTCAGCTTATACCTTATGAGATAGCGATAACCTTTTACAGTCACTTGTAAACTGGTACTATAGTTTGACCAAGACCGCTGCACCGCGCCTTAGGAATTCGCCCGCGGTTTCGGTCAAACTATATCTAATGTAGTCGGAAATTACTTTCCGAAGAAATCGTACCGTGACAGCCGGTTTGTTGGTCTGACAAGAAGTTTGGACACGCGACGGAGATAGAGAAAATACCTATATTACTGTCTACAATGAAATATCTTCACAACAGAACATTTAATATTATATTTCTAGAAAATTTGCCAAAAGCCAAAATACCACCTTGCTGTCTGGGTAAGGCCGCGTCGTATTGAAAAGCGATAATCGCAATAGTATTCTTTATTGCTTTTTGTTCGAAAAACCGGAAAGCGCCCTCTGTCGGCGCGTCCACGTGTTCAGGTTCGCCGAACAAAAAGTTCGAAAGATGGTGTATTCGCGCGACGATCGGCTTTAAATAAGACGCATGGTAATATTTTAGTGGCTTTCTCGTCTCAATACGAGGAAAAAAGAAGAATCATAAAACAACCTCTCTAGTACACAAGCTAAGGCCATTTATGCGACCCGTTACAGTCAAAAGTTATTACTAGACAAACCCTAATGCGATAAAAATCATTTAAACTATAAATTTCGACGTCTGGCTAGGACATGGGTGTCATTTATTAGATCTCTAGCAAAATTATGCTGAAAAATATATTTTTGTACTAACATTATTTCGCGTCTACGATATTATTTATAATCCCTCGATTTTTACGGAATTAGCTTCACTTTAAGCGGTATATCTGATAAATTACATTGTGGTATATCCGAGTTCGATACCTACGATGTCTTTGCGACTTCACACCGATCTCGTGCCGAATTTGATACGATTTCGTTCCGTTTTTGATACGATTTCCACTCCATAGTGAAAGCTGTCGTATCAACACAATACGATAATTAATATTTACATATTTAGTTAAAGTTCATTTTTAATGGAAACGAATCGCTATGATGTATCCAGAGAAAAGGCTAAGAACTGAGTCTCAAGCTGGAAAAAATGACGGACTGTTGGAACATTATACAGAAAAAAAAAAACGCTACTTTGAATATTTGCGACACTTCTACGAGTTCTATTGCAAAAAAGTAGTGAGCAACAGATAACAGAAATGGCGCCACTTTTCCACTGACATGAGAATTCTCATGGATCCTAAATTGCTACAAAGAGCTTAAAGCGCCTGAACGGCATTGACCGTGGGCCGTTATAGGTAAACATTTGTGAAATCGTCACAGAAATGGTATTGCCAAAAAAGATGGCGACGTTAGTTCCGATTTTGGCGCCAAAAGATTTTTGTAGTGTTGTACATCGCACAAGACGCAGTTTGACAGTAGAGATGACGTTCAGAAGATGGATTGGGCTTAGTATCAAAATAATTTAACAAGCTAAACTAAGGCAAAATATTTATGTTTATTTTTAACATTCAAAAATATTTTACAGCCACCTGTTTATTTTACAGATTGAACTGAAAATTGAAATGATATATTTCAAAATACTTCAGAAAATAATTTTAAGTACGGGAGCAGTGGTGGCCTAGTGTCAACAGTCGCGACAAGTTATCGAGTTGTGGCTCGCAGGTTCAAACTGTACCTGAAAGGCGCTTTACTATGTGTAAATTATTTCATCACCACTGCTCTCAAAACGGTGAAGGAAAACATCGTGAGGAAACCGGCATGTCCTACAAACCCACACTGAGTCTGCGTGGTGGATTACGGCCCGCTCCCTCTCATAGAGAGGAGGCCTGTGTCCCAGCAGTGGGAATATTCTAGGCTGAATTTGAAAAAAATATTTGTTATACCGCTTAAAGTTACCGCCTTCAATGAATTGGGTTCAAAGATCACATAGTGCTTAAGTGACAAGTATGACCTGACACCTACAAGCACATTTTTATAACCCTACGATATATTATTATTTATAACTTAAAATTAATGATTAAAATGTATTTGGTGTTTAATTTCATAAAATTATTTATTCTTTACACTATAATTTATAAAACCTCATACTTTGCGACTAAGTTCTAGCATACTTTTTCACTATTTTGTTTTATAATCTATGTCACCCGCAGATTAAGAAAAATAAATGTTAAAATTATAATGTAGGAACCTTAATTTTAAATTAATAGGCTTCAAAATATATTCTAGCTTCTGATTTAAATTATACTACATCAAAGTTTTAAACTTATTTAAAAAAATATCGATTACCATATTTGACATCACTATTTTTAAACGCATTTTTTAAATTAGAGAAGTGACAATATTTTTTTCTATCGTGCGAACTTAATATTTTTATCGTAGAAAATGGGTATTCATTAAAAATAACATTTGATACACGCTAAATTAATTAAAAGTAGAACTGAATTGACAATTTAATTACCTACGTCTCTTCAGAAGACCATAAAAACACAACCGTTTTTTAACACTAATCTCAGAAACTGATATCACCAATCTGATGCACTTACTCGTAACTATTCGACTATATTTCGGCAGTACACGCTAGTTTCCTTCCAATTTCGGCATTTTTTCTATCTACAAGTGCCCACTTCTAAGATTAGGTGCAACTATGAGCAAATTTTATTGGTCGATAATTGGACCAATCAGAAGCGTTCGCAGGAGAAATTAGTAACTCGAAAAACCTACTAGATGGCAGTGGGGGTTCATATTTTGAATTGCTACGGAAAAATCGAGTCACCACTGCCATTTAGTTGCAGCAAACTGACGTCTCTATGATTCTTATTATTACTAACGCGTCTATACTGAGCTTTATGTACATGCTAAATCCAGGAAAACTTTATTAATAATTTTAGAGCAAAAATTGCTGAACATGAGATTAGCCTTAGAAGAAAAATGTGCTTAGTTTTAACACCACAAACTGGAAGCTTGAAAGCTGGTAGACTATTTATTTTATGTTAAACTTTGACGAAATTTTGTGGGGCTTCTCGATTTTTAGGGAATAGTATACCAGCTGGTATTTTTTGTAAAAATCTCACCGTAAGAATAGTAGCAGATGGCGTTTTGTAGTTTCTGCCTACCGTGTGTATGTAAGATGTATCTCACCGTGAAAACTAAAGTGAAGTGAGCTTCAAGTAAGCTGCCAATAATGTCAATCCTTTAGAATGACGGGTAACTTGAAGCTCACTTCACTTATGTTTTCATGATGAGATCTTAGTCCTAGGTAAATACCTATGATGAATCTAATCCTTCATTATTGTAAAGCATGAATTTGAAAAGTTTTATTCCCTTATTCATAAACATTTTATAGCAATGCCAGCCGTTAGCGATAAGAAATTGTAATCAGAAATTCTTCTAGGACTTTTTAAGTTAATTAAAACTGCATTTTTAATAACCCTTGAAAAATTCTAGACAGATTTTTTGTCTATTCTTTCTTATTTAGAGCAGTCTGTATATTCGATTTACGCATTTATCTTTTATATTGGTTGTTGTTTTTGATTCGATTTTAAATGTTATTAGGCATTTTACATCTAAATTATAAAGGTCACCTCAAAATTAAGGAGCCCTCACAAAAACTTTACTCACTATGATCTCAAAAAGTTCAAGCTAAGCATTTTTTGATGCGGGTTTTAACAGTAATAGTTTAACGCCGTGCTGTAAAAACTAAGCACCACAAGACTAAACTACATCTACGTTTGGACGAAAAATGTAATTAAATCTCAGCTAGGGTAGGGCCCAAAGGTACATTCGATCGATTGTCGATTCATCGATATTAAACTAATCGTACGCACATCACTAGTGAGCTCCGAGATAGGGGTTGACATTAGACAGTTGACACTTTTATCGATATCGATGAATTCCTCGTATTGTCGGACCGGCGACATTAACACCACGTTGCGTAGACAGCAACGTCATATGAAAGTGAAAAACGGACAATATTTGTCGTTCATCGACATCGATACTCGACAATCGACCGCTCGGGGCAGTCTCTACGCCTACTTCACCTCAGGCATGCGCATGCGACTAATGTTGCGACCAAGGCCAGTGCTGCGACCGGCGTGCGCGCGGCATTGCACATATCTTCCTCACAGAAGCACATGTGGCCCGTGCCAGTACTTTCCATCATACACACATGATCGACCATGAAGAGATTTATTTGTAGTTGTGATGTACAGGTGCGCCGGACCACCTCGTACGCTGGAATGAGAGAAAGTATGTGTTAATTGGTTTGGAATTTCGTGGTGGTTAAGGGGGATGAGCTAAGGTAGTCTGCGAAATTAAAATTTTCTTACGTTTTTTGCAATTTTCAGGTCAGTGTCCGGTTGTATCTTGATTAAAATATGATTCGCGACCGTAACTAATATGGCTTTACAGAATTATAATCATTAGAATCAACAATACAACTCCTTATGTTAGAATAATCCTAAAATCTCATGATTTCATGATTTTACAAAAGTAGCAACTCTGTGCTCTGCAATCAGCATTTTGTTTTTGTGATGTTTTTGTTGACATTTGCCAATGTCGCAAGAGTAATTACGCAATTACCAAATTAGTCTTTGGTCCGTGGCCTTGACAGCAACCAATGAACAATATTGTTTTTATTTTTTTACTTATTGGTTGATAAAAAAATTAGCCAAAAGCCAAAAGGCTTTTGGCTACTTTTGTATGTGTGTATTTTATGTGTTTCTGTCTTTATATGTGCGTTTTGTTCGTGCAGAATAAACATTTTTTTTATTTCTTTAAATAGGATTATACAAGGTGTCCAGAAAGGGTATCGGGTATTTGTAAGTTCAATGAAACAAAAATTATTTGTATCCAATAAAAAAGTTTATTGTTTATTATTAGCATATGAATTGGAGAATTATTTGGAAAAGATGATGTTATCCAAATGATGACCGTTATGTTGCTGGCACTCTTCTAAACGGAAACGAAGATTGACGATAACACGTTGACACATAGCTATTGATATTGCTGCCATTTCTGACCTGATGTTTTGCTTTAACTGGGTTAGATTCGTCGGATTGTTTTGATAAACCTTACTTTTAAGGTATCCCCATGCAAAATAATCAAGTGGGCTAAGGTCGGGGCTTCTGGGAGGCCAGTTGATGTTACCCCTTCGCGAAATGACTTTATTAGGGAATAATTCGTTAACAACTTCCATTGAGTCATTTGAGGTATGGCAAGTGGCCCCATCTTGCTGGAACCACGTTCTTGAGTTGAAACCTGCAAACTCCTGCAACTCTGGGACCAAAAAAATTCGCAACATATCGCAATAACGGTCACTATTCACATTAATTGCTCGGCCTCGTTGATCTTCATGAAAATAAGGACCAATTATGCCTTTAGCAGACATAGCGGCCCAAACAACGACCTTTGGGCTATGCAGGGGTCGTTCATGCTTTCGTCTCGGATTCTCCACTGCCCAGTACCGACAATTCTGCTTATTAACATGACCATTCAGGTGAAAATTTGCTTCGTCACTGAACAGTATGTTGTTAAAGTTGTTAAATCGCTGCAGCATTTCGTTCGCAAAATTCAGTCGATTAGCATAGTCCGTATCCTTCAATTCTTGAACCAATTGAATTTTATAGGCTTTTAGATGTAAGTCTTTCTTTAAAATCGAATGTAAAGACGATTTTTTTTATGTTCAACGCTTGGCTTCGCTTTCGGATGGATAAAGACGGATTTTGACGAACCGACGCCTCAACTTCTTCAATTGTTTCTTCATCGCGAACTGTACGAGGACGACCAGAGTTTTGAATTTTAACTGTCGCACCTGTATTCTCGAACATCCTGATCCATTTCCTAATGCTATCGTCACTTGGCGCGTGGCGTGTACGATATTCCGCACGATAGAGACGTTGAGCAGTCACTATTGAATCACCATTACGATAATACGCTCGTACGCAAAATGCGCGATGCGTCCCCGAGTACTGTTCCATCGTGACTAAAACTCCACAAAATGGCGGACGCCACGAACCCCTCCCCGCACCCTTTAGACGCCCCGTTTCGAATATGGCGCGAAAACAAATACCCGATACCCTTTCTGGACACCTTGTATGAACTCAGAGAGTTGTTTTGATGATTTTTATGGTTACAATTCTATAAATAAGTATTTGATACGCTCGCGAATCATATTTAGATCAACATTCAACGTGATATTGACCTGCATTGAAAATTCGTAAGAAAATGTGAATTTCGCGAGCTACCCTGGCGCTTTCGCCTTATGAGACTCGGGTTTCGAGCTTGAGCTGTTGGAATGGGCTTGAAACCTGGAGAACAATGTGACTTTTTCAATTTCATATACAGTAGGTATGTAAATTCTAAGCACCTTGCGGAATACATTACGGTATAGTACAGTACAGTAGATATAAAGCCGAAACGTATGTGTCGAACTTTTTCCCACGCAACGTTCTCGTATAATCTAAAGGTACTATTCTGTACCCGACCGCCGGTAGTAACTGCAAGCGACGTGTCGTGGCGTCATGTTGCTGCCGCAGGCGCAGACCGCAGGCGGCAGCAGCCCGTATTCCAGTTGGTAGATAAAAGATAGAAAAACGTGTTATCGCTCAGCGTCCGCGACACTACTGGTTTGCAGTCGGGCTACACGTGTCGCCTGTCACTCGCCCGTAGCTGCTACGGAAGGCAATTCGTAGATATGCATAAAAACCAGTCGTGTCGCGGCGACACGTCGCCTGCAGTTGGCCTCTTGCGGTCGGGTACGGAATGGTACCTTAATGATCACAACACGTTCATTTTAAATCGACCCATTTTAATACTTGGTTTGATGTAATACATTCGGTTCAAAGACCGTCCCACTTACTCTACAACGAAAATTAAACAACTGTTACTGTCAGTCGTGGAAAATAAATAAATTGAGTACCTATCTATACTCAAACAATAACAGTATCTTTTCCCATTAAAATTGTCAAGCGATGACAAACACCGCCTGCTTTTTCGATTGCCAAAAAAATAACAAACTACATTCTGAAGATTGGCACCAAGCCCAATTCGAAAGTAGTTAAAAGGAACGTTTAATGAACCATTACTTGAGAATACTGGTACATATTTTATTGAAATGGAAAAAGAACTAGTACACGTTCTTACACGTGTTTCTCATCTCTAATAGAGATGCATGGAAATAAAGTCATGCTGCACAAACTTTTTAAATTCAAAGCAGTGGTGGCCTAGTGAAAACGGCCGCGACTGCGACGGTCGAACTCCGAACCTAGCCAGGTACTTTACTATGTGTAAATTATTTCATCACCACTGCTCTCAAAACGGTGAAGGAAAACATCGTGAGGAAACCGGCATGTCCTAGAACCAAACATTCGAAGACATGTGACATCTACTAACCCGCACCGTGTGGTGGATAACGGCCCACTCCCTCTCACAGAGAGGAGGGCTCCCAGCGGTGGGAACATTATATAAAAGTTATAGGAAGTAGTAGAGCACATTGTGTAAAAGCTCGCCCGGGGACGTAAAACACCATACCAATGTCCTCCACCAAGCTGCGTTGTGTAAAGGCTATGCGCCGGAGTATTTTCTGGCACATGAGACATATCAACTTTGTCACCTGCCATGCCTCTGGTATTGCAGAAGTCCTTAGGCTGCGGTGACCACTTACCTTCAGATGGGTCACATTCAGCCCCACTCAATAACATAGAAATAACTAAAAATACGACTATTGTTTTGTATTATCCAGTAAAGCGCCATAGTCACCATCCATCTTGCTGTACGTCCCGCCAAGGCCGCGGTGCTGCACGTAGCATACACATTATCGTGTGCGCATCCAGCGTGCTGTACGTCCGCTCAAGGACGCGGTTAATGTGGCCAGAGTGGTGGTTTTTTTCTCGATTTTACCCCAAAATTACCTAAATCTAGGCTAGGGCTTTTTTATTTTGACAGAGATAGTGGGATTTTTTTTTTAATTGGCGGGACGTACAGCAAGAGGAATGGTGAATATGGCGCTTCACTTGGTCGTGTAGGCAGTCGGTCCATATAAAATACTGGAATTCAGCTGCACACGGTTAGATTGCCGAACATAGGAAAAGACTGCAGATGTTGATACTCACGACTCTTAGAATATCGGACCATTTTGACGCAGCACCCGTTGCAGGTTTGCAGCGGCGGCTGGTCTCGTGGCAGGGCCGTATAGTTGAAGGGGTCTTTGCAGCGGGGATCCGTCCAGCTGTCACACTCGTAGCAGTATATCGTTCGTGCTGGGAACAGGTTGGAGACACGATTAGGGATCTTTTTCCACTATTGGTTATTTTCTGAGATTCGTTGCGCTTGGAATAATATGGTTAATCTAGCTGACCAAGACAACTGACAGTCGTAAACGACTCCCAATATTTTACGGATTTTATCGGGTTCTAAGGCCGAGATCTATAAACCTTACCTAGTACGAGCTCTGAATTAGACATGTTCCCGTCTATATCTTGTGCCTCATTTACATTCAGCCACTGCCACTGTTCCTCGCGCTGCCGGCAATAATTCTCTAAATACTGCCGTACAGTTCGCGTCAAATAACTTTGCCGCTCTGAAGTTAGGTTGCGCATGCGCGCTGGCATGCGCGCTACTGTCTTATAAGGAAGATTGACTACTGCGCAGTTATTTGTAGCCTACTTCAGAGCGGCAAAGTCGTGCTGCCTACTTCCCTGCTCACTACCGTGTGGAAGTGAGCTGAGTGTAAATGGGGTATTAGACTTGTATTTTGACAGTTGTGTGACAGTGACAAGAATAACGCTAAGCCAAAACACGTGATATGTAACGTTTATAGATTTCGGAGAGGTTTTTCTAGGATACCACATCTATCTAATCAATGTACACAACGTTAGCACGATATTTAACGCTAAATTGCGGCAATTTTGTGGCGGTACAGCTATTCTATGAAACATGGAGCTTAGGCCGGATGTTGGCTGGGAAAAAAAAACTATTTAGTCCATCAGTCAGATAATAGAAAAATATTAGACGCGTTTTGTTTGCTATATTAATAAAAATGACTTACATAAAACGCGTGAGAGGTGGGGAGTGGGGGCTCGCTACGTCACAAGTCAGTATAAAATCTACCGGAGAGTGACGTCATGCCACATTTAAACTCAAAGTATTGCCGTAATCTTTTGATTACGTAAAAAAAGAAAAAATACGTTTCCAATATTTTTTAATAATCTATCTGACGGATAAAAAAAAATTGTCAAGATCCCTATTGTATAATTGTCTTGGTCGGCTAGTAGTCAGCGTGTTGGTTTTATTATGACTGATGCACAAGACGATGTTATTGTGTGTTCTATGGAAGGAGGAAGGAACTGTGATAAAGACTGACTTTAGTGATTTTCTTTTCTTTAGTGATATAGCGATGGAAACTTCATGATGTTATTGTAAGCTAAGTAGTGTAGTTGATATATCTTTATTTGTGTGACGTAGTGTGAAAAGAAAGATAATTAAATTAAATTTTGGAGTGATTAAGATGGATTTGTTTAGCTATACAACGTGTACTACACATGTCATATGAAATACATGTTTTAGTGTGACTGACACTGACATGGCCACCATCAAGGATTTTAATTATGATAACACTCAAATTAGTCGAAATTTGCCGCCAAATATCAGAATTTGTCGGTCACTGGTTCAAAAGTTATAAGGGTTTATAGGTGGCCGATCTGGGGAGCATCTCGGAGCTTGGCCCAATTGAATCGCAAAAGCTAGGGCACCTAGCGAAGATCTGTTTTCTCCCAAATTTTGTCGCTACTTAGTCGCAATTTTTCGCCAAGTCACAGATTTAGTCGTGTCGTAGGTAAGAGCTAGATCGAAGAGTTTACGAAAAATCATCGATCTAGCTCTTAAACTATACATCGGTCACCTATAAACCCTTATAACTTTGAACCAGTGACTGATAAACTCTGATATTTGGCGACAAATTTCGACTAATTATTATCAACGAATTTTTTGTGTTATCAAAATCAAAATCCCTGATGCCATGCCAGTGTCAGTCACACTAAAACATGTGCGGGTGACCCGCCTTAAGAACTTTCTGATTTGCCCCCCTAGGCCAAAAGCTGGGTGCACCCATGCACAGCGAGTTTGTACACTTGGTGACCACAAATAAAGCGCGCATCGCTTCGTGAGATAAAAATACTATAGTGTCCGAAATAACAACTGAGCGCATGCTAGCTGTCAATTGTCACGGGCCGCCAGTTTCTACGAGTAAACGGTTCACTGACACGCTTGCTTTTTTATGAAAAGTGTCAGCCGCTGCGCGCCGAGCCGCCTCAATGCTCTGGGCTCATACCCATACGTGACAGTCTATATTCTAATGCCCAATCCGACTGACATATTAGAGAGAAAAAATTAAGTAAATCTCATCTGCCTATCTGTTCTTTTCGCGCTTAAACCACGCAACCGATTATTATGAAATTTGACGGAAACGTGGCCTCGGACCTGGAGAAGGACGCTATCTTTCATCCTGGGTCGTGGATGAAATCGCGGGTAATAGTTAGTTTATCATAATTATACTTCCGGTTACTTTATCCGATATTGGGAAACCTATTAGGAAGTCTAGAAGTAGAGCATACCAGCTGACTAAATGATGACCCATTCTAGTCTTGACATCGACAAATGCTCCACAATCGATCGACCTACTACCGACTACGGTAACTGAGGACTCTAACTCGACCTGTTGCAAGACCCACCTGCCAACCGCACGATAAAAATCTATGGTATGTCCTAGGCTATCTATAGCAGTGCTAAATCGTGACAAGGCTACTCAAACACGCGATGCATGTCAAGGAAACTAGTGCCAGTCCTTGTAATATATTCCGATAGCTAGAATTGAAAAAATGCGGCTAAATGGCCCATTAAAGGCGCCAGTGATTAAATGGCTGTCGCCAGAATGTCTGGGTTGGTTTGAGTTTCAGACGGTGGAAACTAGGGCACTAGAAGCAGGGCCGCGAGGCTTTCGCTACGTGTTGTAGAAAGAAATAAAGAAAAAGTATTTATTGAGACTCGCACAGGAAATCTCAAATTAAAATAAAAACACTAAATATAAATAAAAAAGAAAAAACAGTGAAAGACAAAGTAAAATTTAAATTTAAAGCAGTTCTGTACGAGGCCAAAAGGCTCCTATCTCAGCATGATGCTGCGACATTTAAAAAATAAACGTCGCAGCGCTGGTCTTCTGATAGGGCCCATAGACACATAACTGATAGACACGCTATGATGTTGCTACTGCTAGGACTCCGGCTTCTCTGGGAGAGGGAGCGGTCCGTGGCACACAGAAGAATTTCTTCACCATAGGAGAGTTGGAAAAGGAGTAGGAAGAGAAGCAGCTAAAGGAATTAACATTGGTTAGAATGGAGTGGAGGTAAATACACCAACAAGTGCCCAGCACTTAAGTTTCGGATAGGTGAGAAAGTAATGAATGAAAAGGGCTTTGTGGAGAGGGAAAAAGAAGTATACTCTTCTTTCCCAAAGCAAACGCACCAGGCGTCGCGTGCCGGAGGCGGTTCAATGATCTTCGGTGACAGTAAAAAACGACAAGCGAGCTGCAGACATCGGTGTCGTTCAGGCCCTGGGTAAAAGGTAGTTGAGAGAACACCGCGTGGTTTATGTCAGTAACGGATTTAAAAGACCACTTCGCCGCTATAGGGCTAAGGAAATCTATGAGGATTTTCCAACGTTAAAAAACATTGTCAGTCAACAACTTAAGAAATTAAACAAAACGAACTTGTGAACTAGTGTGTTTTTAGTATGTGAGATTTCCTGTGCGAGTCTCAATAAATAATTTTTCTTTCTAAATTTCGTGTTAATTTTTTTTTTTACATCTGCCCCGTTAACTTTCAAATGAACCTGTTCTTATTCTTTTTTATCTTACTAGCGTTTCATGGCAGTTCCCTCAGTGAATTATCACCGCAATACTTCGTGTTAACATTCACGTGACACGTTTTTCCGTGTCATTCATTACAGCTGTCGTCTTCCGGAGAATGTAATTAAATTTACTCTAATTTATATTTCCCTTCGAACAAAATTAAAATATGGATGTACTACTTACCAAGGTAAAAGAAAAAATATTTTTTTTTACTACCTAAGATCAGACTTTATCTAGTCGAAAAAACATCCTCCTAACTCATAGTCTGTATTTATCGACAATAAACCAATTTGAGATGGTTACATCACTAATCTTTCTAATGACACATGTAGGGTTGCGCCGCAAATATCATACACCAATTAGTTTTATCGATTGTGTTTTACTAGATTGGTTATCTTATCTAAAAGAAAAATACTATTGCATCGAAGTAAGTAACTAATATTTCACCAAGTTCACAATGTCTGTCAGTCGACAATATTGTAAAAGTCAAATCATTTATTTGAAATAAGCAAATAAAATGCGCATAAACGTCAAAAGGTTATGACTGTGTCGGTTTATGACCATTTCAGACACCAATCTACATGGTCTTTACATGATGACCAAGATTATGTCTGGACTTTGAAAGACCTCTGAGTTTGTTTCGGCCTTTCTTCTCAGAGTAATCAGAGAAGAAACGCCGACCTCATCTAGTTTTTAAAATATGATTGACAAGTAAAAGTGTTTGTACAAACCTACTTACAGAAATAAAATTTATCATTTAAGTATGTTATTATCTGTGGTTACCGATTGTCAGTTATTTTTAAGGTTTCTGAAGACTGTTCTAGTGCACAGAAATTTGGATATTTGGTATCCAAATATCGGTGGAGACAAGTGGTAATCGTTTTCAAAGTGTTTCGTATTTCTACAAGGACTTTCAACAGGATTGACGTATGCTTTTCGGTAGCATATGTAAATCCAATACATTTAGACTTTGACGAACTTCGAAAAAGGATGTTTTTTTTAAAGTTTATACATCGATATTTTCGTCAATTGTGGAACGATTTTGAAAATTCTTTTATCATTTGGTAGAGGAAACTTGCGCGGTGGTCGAATATAAATTTAATTAATTTTACTAAGGTAATTTTTGAGATAGCTTCATTATTACGTATTTAATCCACTTTGTGTGTGTCACTGTTGTTTACATAGCACGTAGTGGTATACAAATGGTGGATGGTTGGTACCATAACAAACCGTCAAAACAAAACTTAACAAAACGACTTTAAAAAAAAACATTGCTTCAAAGTAAAAATAACTTTAATTTCGGAAGTTGGTTGTTTTTGTTTAGCGTTGTTTCTCTCGTCGTGATTTCTGATAGAATCAAATAGAATTTCACGTTGTCTAGGTCCTCAACTACGATTTAAGAAGAGGACAAATTTATCTCAAGAATTCTAATTGGCTATTCATTATTATCTACCTATTTTTACTGAGCACTATCCTTGTTTATTAAACACGTTTTTTTTTTAAATGTTACATTAAAATTCTATGTGGAACACCTATACAGAGTTCAAAAACATGAAAGAGAAATCGCTCACACGTTCAAACAACATTTCAAGACAGTCATTACCTAATTAAAAGCTAATTTTAAAAGTTTTAAACGTCACGATCGTAATTTCTTGTCTACGTTCGTCGCAGGCGCCGTTTTTAGATTCACGACGATCGTCGTTTATTTTTGATGCGCGGTCTTCATGTAAATTCTCTCATACTTCGTCCCATTATATCAATAATGTGACGTTTATAAATTCGGACAGAGATGTTATTATTGTAACTAGTTTATTCCCGCGTGTTCGCTCGCGAAGTTTTTATGAATATTAAGCGTGGTTGTGTTATGTCTTTTATATTTTGTAAGTGATATTGAAAGCAGTACCTAGTGCTTTCAACGCGGTGCTTCCAGCGGGTTACAGGCAACCGCTAAATCTGTGATAAGAGTTGACAGCACCTTTATGGCGTGGCAGTAAGGGCGGTTTTTGAAGAGTAAGTGGTAGTCTACCACTGTGGTACCACTGATAAGCGGTTAACTGTAGGTACCTACCAGCAACTTTATTTGACATATGTGGTAGAAAACGAGCGAATTAACAACCAAGATTAACCAAATAACACTAGCTGTATAAAAAATTGGCCAAAATTAAACCCGGTGAAGGAAACACTGGATTAGGTGTTTAGAGACGTTCTCAAAAGCTGCTGTCTTAGAAAAAAAGGTGTATTGTTAGCTTTTGTGCATCAGTGAATGTGTACATCATAGTTTTTTTGAATCAGTATACTTACCCCAGTAGACATCTAAATAGACATATTACACACGAAATAGTACAAATACACAAACATTCAGTCGCGTTTGAAGACAACACAGCTTTATTTAAAACTGTCTAGCATAAACATTATCACACCTGCCGGCGTCCATTCGAAACCGTTTACCCGTAACCCGTAACCCTCCATATCGGTGCCCAAGATACAGGCTTGCCTAGTTTGGGGCCAATGTAAAACCTTTAAAATATTTTTAGCAATAGTTTTCATTATAATTTATTTTCAATAACTCTAAGCGGCACCTTAATCAATATCCGGTGTTGAATTTTTCGCTTTCGGCCCTAAACCGAGAGTTAAAAATCCAACAGCGCAGTTTTATTGACTTGTCAACGGGCATCAAAGGAATTACAGGTAACGCGTTCTGCTATAGTTCGTTTTTTTATTCCGAAATTTGACATTTCAAATGATTGTCGTTTGTTTTTTTTTTTCAATTTGGTGTTTGACATTTGCTTCTGTGAAATTAGTCTACGGGATTAAAAAACGAACTTAATAAAATTCACGTTTTATGGCAAGTTCCAAATGGATTCCGGCTAGGTGCAATTAACAAAGTGACAACAATTAATGATTCCTACGTATCCAAGCTTCTACGGATTAATTTAGTGCCTACATATTGTAGGAAAGTACTTACAATCCCTTCTGAATAAGTTTTTTGGTAGAATAGCAGTAACGCATCAATAAAAGCTTGGGTTCTATTTGGAATAACCGTCAAAAGCGAACGGGAAAAGCTAGTTTCATGCACTAGGAATACGAAAGAGATAAAAAATAAAGTAATGTATTTTTCTAATTTTACTTACTTATTTAAATACATTTTTTAGTAAATGATTAGCTGAAAATGTGTTACCTTTTGCAGTTTTGTAAAGAAATTTAAAAAAAAAAAATTAAATAAAACAAAAAAGCTCTGAAACTGTGACTTTTTTGTGAGGAAAAATTTCTGCCTAATTATGTTAGCCAACCCAGTCTACGACATTTTAATTATATTCATATTTTACAATTTTTCAATAATATTGCTAAATTTTTCTCGTGAATTTGTATTACTGTAAGCGTAAAAGCATCTGGCGAGTGTAAACATGGCTTTTATTAGCTTTTTTATTTTATTTCTGTCAAAGCCTAAAAGCTCGTGAATTATTGTTTTTGTAAAAAAAATAAAAAACAGTACTTACTCTGGCATTCCGCCTGAACAAGGGGGCTGAGACTTAGTGCCCATAATGCTGAAAATCCATGCTTGAATTAGTAAAAAAGAAAAAACATATAAGAAAAACGAAAACACTACACAGTTATCTAAATAGAAGAAGTTCCACAGTAAAAAGATACATCCTGTAAATAACTGAATGAAAAAGAGAAACATTTTGTTTATGTTTTTTTCATGTCCATAGACTGGTTGGCTGAATGTTAGAAGGAAAAAACCTAAATAAAAATGCTAAATGATTATTAGAAAAATATTAGTAATTATAACAATTTTTTCTACGTATATTTCTTACTGAATCATTGTGATTCAAAAGAAATAATCAATTGTCAATCTGAAAACAAAGATCAGTTATTCACAGGAAGAAAAATGTTTGAGTGTATTTTTTGTAAGTTTTATATTTTTTTTAGAAATTTTAGTTCGTCTATTGTGACTAAAATAATTATGACATGCAATTATTGCATTCCTCAATTCCAACATTTAAACACGCATTCCTGTGGGCACTCAAACACAATACATTTATCGAGCTGCGAAAACATCGATAATTTTTTTTATCACTATTGGGTTTAGTTGATAGAACCATTGTAACATCACTGAGCAAGTAAAAATATTACGTTGAGGTAGCAACCAAATTAAAAAAAAATATTAATACGAGTTGTTTTATTATTGCAAATACCAGTACCTACTATTATTTAGTACACACGGCTACACATCAAGCTATGCATTTCCATTATAAGCTGACCTTGGATTGTACGGAAATCGTATACAATGCGAGATCAGCGTAAACTGGAAATGTAAAGCTTGATGTGTAGCCGCGTGTACTAGCTGACCCGAAATACATTGTCTTATTCAAATTTCAATAATTCATCCGAAAATACCATAAAAAAATGGACGTTCTGTTTTTCCAGAATTCAAAAAGTTTCCGGGATACTTTCCCAATTTTTCTTTCCATAAAAACCTAATTCAGACTGTTAGAAGGATTTAAAACAAGAAAAATTACCAACCTTACCAACGAACAGCATTTAATTTTCAGTTATATAGACTATTTCATTATCATTTTATTTTGCAACTCTGCAAGCTAATCTATACTCCAATTGAAATAAGATTAGACATTTAAACAAACCTTTTTTACAGTCCGTTCAACCGATTCTGACTTCTATACCGTGGGCATAAGGATGGCATTAAAATGATGGATGTCGGATGGTTTTTGTTGACATTTGCCAATGTTGCAAGAGTAATTACGCAATATTGTCTTTGGTCCGTGGCCTAGACAGCAACCAATGAACAACATTGTTTTTATTTTTTATATTTTAATTTATTGGTTGAACACGAGGCTTTTGGCTACTTTTGTTTGTGTGTATTTTATGTGTTTTTGTCTTTATATGTGCGTTTTGTTTGTGCAGAATAAATAATTTTTCTATCTTTTCTTTTTTTTTCTTCTTTTAAAAGCAAAAAAAAGTGGTTGCAATACCAAATGTTTACTGCAGCTGCCATTTGTCATGCCATCAACGCAATAGAAGTCAAAATCGGTCGAACGGACTGTAAAAAAGGTTTAGTTAAATGTGTAATGTGTGCCTTTTGTGTGCGTGTCTGTGCTAAATAAATGTATTTTCTTTCTTCTTTCTTAATCTTATTTCAAATGGAGTATAATTTACCCAGAAAAACCTCCATGGGTTATCAGTTTATGACCCGTACAGTATTGTCATACTATGGAGACAATACATTTTAATGCAATACCCGGCCGTTGTTTATGGCACATCCGAGATTTAGAAGAAGTTCAGCTTTGTAGTCTGTGCTGTGTGTCTCTGTCATCCATATGACAGGACTGTCGTATGACAGGCAGTCCCTTTCAAAAGCTAGCTGTGTCATATTTACCCCTTTGTACTGTACTCACTGACCCCGAGCGAAGTACAAAGTCACAGGGTTTAATCTTATGACCTTTGCGTCGGAACTAAAAGGCAGTTGAGTCGTTGTTACCGCTATATCGCGGCGTGTTCATTGATCAAGCTTGGTACCTTATCTTGGCTATAATAAGGTCAATAATGTAGCTACACGGTGAGTGGTGCGGAAGAATGGACAATAGTGCCCGGATGGAAAGATAAAGGAATTGATGTTTTTATTTGGAAGTGTTTTTATAGGGAAATTTTAATCGTATGTCCAAAGACTTAAAACAAATTTTTGATAGAAAAAAGCAGTGAGAGCTAGTGGTGTAACCGTCAAACTACCAAGTCATATGTCTCGAGTTTGAACCCAAGGCACGCACCGGTTTTTTCGGATTCAAGTGCGTATTGTTTAATTATCATTTGCTTCAAAAACGGTGAAGGAAAACATCGTGAGGAAACCGGCATGCCTGAGAGATATTTCTCGACGGCATGTGAAGCCAAGTCAGAGGCCCATGGGCGCCTTTAAAACTCTGACACTAGGTTAGTCACTAACCACACTAAAAGAAGACCTAAATAAGTATAACATATACTTTGCGATTTACGTTTTTTTAAACAATAACGCGCACGTTGACTCATGTTTTATTTAAACAATCTTTCATTAAACATTGACAAAAAAAAAACTTTTTTATTCTAACATTTACGGTTTGCGCCAACTCTAAACCATAGTGATGCGACACCCACAAATCACAATTCTATCGATATGTTCGCAGCTGTCAACACGACACAGATCTAACAACGGGTACACTATGGTACACAACACTTGTGACATTTTGACACTTTTCGGTACTTCGTCGCATATTACCAGTCCGTATGCAGGAGTTGGATTTTACTTGGTCCACCCCAAACCAGGACATCAGCAAAACTGGAAAAAATTAAAGGTTAATTCATTATTAATATACTACATAGAGGGCAGTGGTGGCCTAGTGTTAGCGGCCCCGGCTTACGAGTTGTAGGTCGTATTCGAACCCAGACAGGCTTTACTTTGTACTTCACAAAACGGTGAAGGAAGCCGGCATGTTCTAGAACCAAAAAATCGAAGACATGTGACATCTACCAACCCGCACTGGGCCCGCGTGGTGGATTACAGCCCACTCCTTCTCGAAGAGAGGAGGCCTGTGTCCCAGGAGTGGGAATATTATAGGCTGGGGGAAATAGACAAACTCGTGCGTTTTTGAAGATCACGTCCGCGTCCATAAATGTGTGGAAATACGTGGAAATTTAAGTGTGGAAATTTAAAAGTGTGGAAATTTAAAAGCGTGTAAATATATTTCCATCCATTTTACATCCCTGTGTTATCGTGGTGCCGTGCACGACCACGTTAGAAATTATAAAAGTGCTCATTAGTTGACTTTGAATTTCCGTCATTATAGCCCTCGATCTTAATATCTCCTATATATGTAGCTCGTTTTTTTGAACGGCCCCACTAAAATAGGGTTTACAAGGGTCGATTTTCGAAAATCGGTCGTCTAAATGACAATTCGACTAAACGCAAAACGGTCATCGCTCAGCATAATGCTGCGACCCTACGCGAGACGGAGCCCCAGCGCTGGTTTTCAGCGACAGCCGGCGTTGAACTTATGACGTCGTTTGAACGCGGTTCCAAAAAAAACATAAGCGGCAGTCACCCACCATGGTGGGTACCATTATTTACAAGATTAGCAACAACAAAAAAATCTCCACTGAGATCGGACGGAAGATTCAATTCGTGAATCTGGAACGAATTTTCCCATTAAATATATTACTTATTTCCCCGAAATAAACATTTAGTAAAATTATCGTAGTTCGGACGTCACACGCGAATAAATAGCGTCGTATGCGCAATCACCGCGAGTCCAATGCCAGAGTATTATAATATTTTAATAAGTGTCCTATCGGCGCGCGGCGGTCGGTTCGTGGATGGACCATTCATTACTTATCGACACCCCTCCGTGCCTCGGAAAGCACATTAGCAGTTGGACCAGCTATTTAATTGCGCAAATGTGTTGCGTAATTAGATAGCCGGCTGTTTTAAAATAAATAGTTTTAAAGTTGTAAAAAAAAAAAACAAATTTGACTCCTCCACCCTCTGTCCGAAACCGCAGAGACGTAACTTTTTGAAAAAAATACAGAGAATAGTTCTACTTTACGTTTACTTATATATTACAGGCAAATCTATAAGAAGTCTATGATCTTAAAATAGCATCAATATTGTGCGTACAAACTTACATTTGCAGTTGAAATGTATGGGGAACATGTTTTTAACTACAATATTAAGTTTGTTCTTGGGATAAATTCCTCCCTACTAGTATACGGAACCCTTCATTGTGCGTGGTTCGACACGCAGTCACGCACTTGCCCGGTTTTTTACATGAAATGTGACTTATTTTTAAAAAACGACGGATATCATTTCCAAGAAGTGCAATTCTCGTAATTTTTCGCATCTCATTTGCAATCTGTCAAAAATACCATACATTTACCAAGTTAGTATTATATTATTATTATTTTTGACAACTTTGACAGATTGCGACTTGAATGTGGACGATTTTAACTAACGAGAATTGGCCTTCTGTTGACTGCCAAACAACATATTAATTTACATAATTGTTTCAATTACTATAATAGGCCTGCACGTCTGTCATTCACGGAATAGGAATCAGACACGGCCTCTTTACGTCACTCAGTCAGCGTAAAACAATGCTGTGTGGATGATACCTTTACAGTCGTTCCGTCGAGCTACTTGGAAATCTATAGTAGATATTGCTCGTATAATTTACGATTACGACTAATTACCAGCCGCTGTCTACCAGTCTTTTCTGTAAAAATCTCAGGACCTGAGGGATGCTAACTTCGCCACAATTGCGGCGATAAGTCCCCTCTTTGAGGAGTGGCTAGAGAGGCGCCATGGCGTCCTCACCTTCCGCCTCGGTGTGCCCGGCTTGGGCGGAACATCGCCGTGTCCTTGTGGAGGCGATCGGCGGCAGTGAACTTTCGCGTCCGGCCCTGGTCCAGACTATGGTACGGAGCGAGAGGGCATGGGAAGCCGTCACCTCCTTCTGCGAAGCAGTAATGCTCGCTAAGGAGGAAGCGGAACGCGTGAGGGAGAGGCAAATTTCGCGCCCTCACGCCCCTAGCCGCCGCAGAACACGCCCTGGGCGTCGGGAATCGCCCGTAGGTGCGGGCTTGCAGACGATGAGCAATGGGTAGCTCGCCGTCTGATAAGGACCAGCCCGGGTTGACGGCGCGTTGTGTTCCACGCGCGCCTCATAGAGATGTCGCGGGAAAGTCCGAAAGGGATACCGTGGCCCCTGTACCCGTGTTCCTTCAGGCAACTGAAGGAACACGGGTGGGTTTTAGTCAGTAAGAGTCTGGCGCCCTCCCGCTCCGCCCAGAGCGGGAGAAGTTATTTGATCATTTGTAACACAAAAAAAAAAATTACAGTATTTCGGAAAAATAAAAAGTAGGTACATCGGGAATAAAAAAACTTTTTACAAAAAACAAGAAACAACCGTCTTCTAAAAAAACATTACAAAGTGTAAAATAGGTAACTTTAATTTCGGAAGTCGATGTCTTTGGTTTTCGTATTTTAATTTTTTGCCACGACTTCCTTTATATTTAGGTATAACTCTGGATTTAAGTGAAAACAGTATATTCATATACTTTATTTTTGTTGATCAGTAAACAGTATTTTATAGTGAAACACTATAATACTGATTTTAACAGTATGGTTGGCAACCCTAAGTTTACTGTCATTCTACTTGATGCTTATGATTGACAGCTCACACGGCTCACGGGACTTCATCTAACTTTCCACGGTAAGATTTTTACAGAATGAATCAGCTGTACTTAAAAGAGTAGTAGTACTTATTTTAGTCCGACATACTTATTAAAAAAAAAATAGTCGTGTCTGATGTGAAACATCATGCATGCATGAAAGGATGGTTTAAGGCAATAAAAAAGTAAAAAATATAGCATAATCAAAAACATTAAACAAACAACAATAACATTTGTTCGGTACAATATTTGCAACCGAACAGCTCAGCACTTTTGCCTGCGTGCATTTCCATAAATGCATGAATCACAACTATTACCAGTTAGTACGTATTCGGATACCAACCGCGTAACTCAAACCAAACCAAATCAAACCATCTTAGTGCTAATTCAGCTTAGATTTACCACTTAATATATTTAACCAATATTCAATATAGCCTTTAAACCATATTATTTCGTATCATTAAACCAGTCTAATATACTACCAAATCAACCAAATATCAACCAACTCAGAAGTTAGTGCTAAACCAAGCAGGCACTAAACTTTACATGGTCCTTCGAGCCGGATGAGTGATGATGATGTTAACTTAACCATTATTCATTTTTCATTTATTTTTTATAATAATAATTAAATGTAATTGAATAAATTAATAAGTATAATTGTAATTTAACTTAAAATAATTTTTAATGCAATTTTTTTAATGTGTAATATTTGAATCTTTGTTTATATTATGTAATTTGTAATGTTCAATATGGGAATAATTTCCTGAAATAAATGATTTTTATTATTATTATTAAAAACAAAATATCCAGATTTATCATGAAAAAAAAAACATTTTTTTTAAATAATAATTTGGTAACTCTGTGAGAGAGTCGCAGAGTAAGCCCACGTTCGCACGCATGTAAAAATATCGCGGCGGAATTTTATCGCACATTGTATTTTCAACTCACGGTGTCGACCCGAGCAATGAGAATCCAACAGAGCGCATTACAGCGCGTCAAAAAAACAGCCGGTCTGACCCACCGCATTAGATGTTTCTGATAAAAAAAAAACAAATGAATGCCTAAAAAAAAGAACTGAAAAGTAGGTATGAAACAATAAAATAATAATAATATTCCTCACATCGAGTTTAAAAAAGTTCCGACAGTGAAAGAGAGTTAACTAGTGTCCTCTCTGTCCCTCATATCTGTGAGTCGACGTGTCATGTTTAACGCCCGGGTACTGTACTTTGTCCATATACTCAAAACTGGGTGTAAGTGGGTGATAGACGTGCGAACTTAAAGCACGCGGTTTTTAAGTTCGTGAAGCTTTCTCACACTGTATTGCGATGTTGTCGAATTTTCTGAACCAAACTAAACAAGTACTACACAAATGTAGAAACAAAATGGCGGCTCGCGACTCGCGGCGATGACAGACGTACGAAACTACGAACCAAGGCGGGCTACTAGCAAAATTTCAAACCTGTTGGATCGCCGATGAACTTACTCAGCGGTTTTAAAGTACGCGTATAGCTTAGTATGACACACGGACGAGAAAGCTCGCTGAGCCATAAGTACGCGTACTAGCTCGTGCGTCTATCACCCCTTTAGGACTGTCTAAGTGCCAGGGCAAACTGTGCGTCTTGTCGATGCGACTAGACGCAGAGCTGTCGTTTGCGTCTGCGACTAGTCGTTACGACAGGACCGCGTCGTGCAGGAAGCAATAATTTTCGACTGTCGTCCGGTGTGCGCGTGCAGCTTGCGTCTAGTCGCTGCGACAAAAAGAGAGAGCGTGCGACTCCCCCCTAGCCTGTCGTTGCGACGCTGCAACTGAACGCCAAGTGTGCTGAGCTTTGAATAAAATGTATGAAAATTTTCGGCCGCAGCCTGTCGTTGCGTCTAGTCGCGCACCTGTCGCAGTCGCATGTCGCATAGTGTGCGCCATGTGTAAACAAAGTGACTAAAGTCTATTTTTGTCTCGTTCACTGTCCAACAACCTATTTTCGTCCGTGTTGACAATATACATAGGAACTGAGGTCAGCCCTCGAGTTAGGTCAGGTCAAGTTGTCATTTTGTACGGCTTAGATTTGGATGGGTAGATACCCATGCTCTAATATTCTGTTTGTGAGCGAGGGATTATGTTAAAAGGGACTGTGTGTGTCTGTTTACTGCAGTAACAAACAATTTATGATGAGAGTGGTGAAAATAAAATTAAAACCTTACTTATAGCATGTAGATCACGTCCGTGTATGAAAAATAAATTAAAATTTATTGAATAATCAAAATTCGGGTTGAATACTGAACCTTTTTATTTAAATCGGTTAGGTTTTTTTATTTACAACGAACTGCCCTGAACTGACGAATAATTTCAACTCAGGGGCGTTCAGAATCATGTACCGAATCCATGGTATCAGTTTTCGCGTCGATGTCCCTGCCATCCTATATTACGTGTTACTACGTGGCTCCCGCCTCTAAGCGGTAGTCGCTTCTTTAGCGTAGGCCTCCCCCATTTCCTTCCACTGATTCCTGCCCCCAGCTTTAGTCATCCATCCTGATCCTTATAAAAAATACATATTCATACAAAATTCCCATGGAAAATGCACTTTCAGTTTTCCCGAATTTTCCCATTTTCCCGATTACTTTTCAAGTTTTCCTTTCTGTAAGACTATCTAATTACGCAACACATTTTCATAAACGATTACGAGTAATCTGTTTCATTTTGACAGTTCAACAACATTCATTGCGTTATTTACGTTGTCGAGGAGATTTTTTTTCGAACTTAAGAAGCAATGGATTAACAATCTGTTTCAAAAGGATTCAGATTCTGATTCATCGTGTATTACGCAATAAGGGTACGAGGCGACACTGAAAGTTTTTAGAACTGGCCATTTGTAAACGATACGTTATACTTAATAAAAAAAAAAAGTTCAAATTTTGAAAATGCATCTCTGCCAATATTATTGTGTATGTATTTTATTCATTTGTCATTTGTGTCTGTGTCACGTCAGCATGAATTTGACGCGAGAAAATTTTCGTACAATGATTTTTTATGACTTTCGATGTCATTTAAGTCAACAAGAAAGTTATAATAGACTTGGATTGGCCCTTCACGATGAAGCCCCATCTCGTGCCACTGTTTACAACTGGTTTAATGAGTTTAAACGTGGTCGCACTAATCTCACCGATGATCTGCGTGAGGGACGGACTTCTACGGCGACGATTGAAGATAACATCAATGTTGTGCGGCGTATGATAGAGACTCACACAAGAGTGACTTATCAGCAGATTCGGACAAGCTTAGACATCGGTATGAGTCAAGTGCACAAAATCCTCCATGAATATTTAGCGGTCAGGAAGCTTTGTGCCCGTTGGATACCTCATAATTTGACAGAGGCCCAAAAACTCCGTCGTGTTGATTGGTGTCGTGAAATGGTTCAAAGATTTAACGGAGGTGACTCAAATGCTGTGTTCGACATACTTATGGGTGACGAAAGCTGGATTTATTGTTATGATCCTGAAACTAAGAGACAGTCTGCTGTCTGGGTGTTTCCTTCCGAGGAGTTGCCAACTAAAATGAAGAGAGGTGGGAAAAAAGGTGGTGGCCTCGTTCTTCGGAAGGACAGGTCGTTACGCAACAATTGTTTTAGAGGATCGGAAAATAGTTACTGCAGAGTGGTACACTAACAATTGTATGCCACTTGTCTTGAATAAAGTTCGGGAGAAACGACCTCGCAGTAGGATCCTCCTTCACCACGACAATGCCTCGTCGCACACCGCCAAGCAATCAATCGACTACTTGGCGACGTCAGACGTGGAATTACTGGGTCACCCGCCCTATAGCCCCGACCTCGCACCTTGCGATTTTTATTTATTTCCTAAAATAAAAGAAAAACTTCGAAGAAAACGTTTTATAGACGCCGAGGAAGCAGTGGCTGCGTTTCAAAATGCCGTCGAAGAGACCCCTAAGGACGAGTGGGCAAAGTGCTTTTCTCAGTGGTTCCATCGGATGCAGCGATGTATTTATGTAAATAGACACTATTTTGAAAGGATATAATAAAATTAATAACTTGCTAGTTTGTTCAGTTTTTGATTTTCTAAGAACTTTCAGTGTCACCCTCGTATATTGGTAATTAGATAGGTGGTTGTGCTACTTTTGGGCTTCTAACTACCCGTAACGACTGTCAAAGATCTAGCCGTAATGACAGCCGATGCACGGAGGGGTCGTGATATGTAATGGATGGTCACACATCCACGAACCGACCGCGGCAAGTGTAGCTTAACTTTCAATCGATCCGTGAGGCTGTTATTAATTAGCCACGAGTCCCCCTCTCATCTCAAGAAGGAGGAGATTCTATGTTCGTCGTGTATGTCTTTTTAGGGTTCCCTAGTAAACAAGGAACCCTTATAGTTTCGCCATGTCTGTCTGTCCGTCTGTCTGTCCGCGGCTTAGCTCAGAGAAGGTTAGTACTAGAAGGCTGTAATTTGGTATATGTATACATATTAATCATGCCGACAAAGTAGTAAATAAAATCAAAAAATAATTTTATTGTTTATTTATTTATTACATACATACGCCACCATTAGTGTCCCAATTCGGTAGTGTAGTTACCAAATTTTATACATTTGCAACATAAAACGCACTTGGCCGGTTTTTTTATTTTATTTGTTTGATATGTTTGTCAATTGTGGACCGATTATCAAAAAATATTTTTTTGTTTGAAATCGTATGCTCTTGCGATAGTCCCATATCAATTTTACTATCTTTGCTTGGGTAGTTTTTGAGTTAGCTTCAATTATAGGTTATTTTCCCACTAAGTTTAAATGGACGATGTTATAAGTTCCTGTCACTGTTATTTACATCTAGCAGGTCGAATTTGTATGGGGTAGGTAACACAACTAAAAATATTAAAATAAAAACTTTTTACAAAAATAAAAACAAAACTTCCAAAAAAAACACTAGAAAATGAAAAATAACTTTAATTTCGAAAGTCGGTGGCAATAAACGAAAATTCTAAACCAAGGACACCGACTTCCGAAATTAAAGTTATTTTTCACTTTGTATTGTAAGTATTTTTTTTGGAAATTGGTTGTTTTTTTTTATGACGTTTTTTAACTAAAAAGTACCACAATACTATGCAGCCAAAGATCGAAAGCCATTTGGATAGGTACTTTGAGTTTTATTTATTCATTTATTCAGGTCGGACAACAATATGGTCCAATTAGTCAACAAAATACCGTCGTAGTTTCTTTTTGACAACGAGTAAGTAGCTACAAGATATTACGGCTAGTGATATAAATATTTGCCTAAAACAAAATAAAAAAATAAAAATGGGAATTTTAATTTTGTTGGATTGGTAGCACTGTTGAATTAACTGTCAAAATTTTAATATTGTAGTTGTGACTTACGAGGATAACGTACTTGAAGATATTAATGATGATATTAACAAGAATCTATATACCTACCTACATTTTTTATAATTTTGTCGTATTGGTACTGACGTAAATTTATAAATAAATTTTAATACGAGTTTACAGGGCCTTTAATTTAATTTAAACAAAGTGTTATTTTTGATATCCCATAACTGTAGTGTATTTAATGAGACCATGTCTAATAACCACCTCGCACACTATGCGACTGCGACAGCTCGAAGACAAAACGCTGACCTGTCGTTGTCTCGCATGCGACTATCATCCATCAGGTATGCGCGAACACCGTGCGTCTAGACGCTGCGACAAGTAGCGAGAGCGTGCGACCCCCCTAGCCTATAATTGCAATTCTAACACTGAATTTGATGTTGTTACCGTTTTAGGTGTAAAAAGGGCGTTTGGAAAGTTTCCAAATACTTTTTTTACGTCTAAAACTAAATATTCGGTGTTACGATTTTATTATTGCATTTCATAATCAATATTTTAGTTCACTAGTTAGCCATATTTCTTATTTCCATACAGTAATATTGCCAAATTAATCAAAACAGCGAAATATTTGACAGATATTTGCGACGTTGACCACTTTCTGTCTACACGCTCTTAATGGTAGGTAACTATTTAAAAAAAACTTTGTCTCACCTGGCACAGGAAATATCCAGCGCATTTTTTCTATTTCTTCCTTCCGCTTGTCAACTGTTTTCAGCTCGACTTTCTTCTCATTGCCACTTCAGTTTTATCTTATATAATTATAATTATTTTAATCGTAAGTGTTTATAAACTAGATATGTTTTCATAACAAAATATACTTTATTACTAATGAAGGTTACTTAAAATAATACTTATGTTATGAAGAAAGAGATAATGAAGAAACTAAAAAGAAATATTATTTTACGCTTTCTTATACCGATAAAACATTTTTTTTTTGTTGAGCCGCTTTGGTTGAATTACATATACTTAAACATAAAGAAAATAATAAATAAATATGTAGGTAAAGAATTCCCTACTCATGTTTCAAATGATCAAACATTGAAAACACTTGAAAATCGAAAGATAAAATGGCGTAGAAATAAAAAACAAACTGTAAAGATGTAATTGGAAGCAAAGGCACTTTCACAAAAGAGAAACGAGAATTAGGTAAATATTCCAGCGCCATCTATGGCATTTTAAAACAACTTGCGAATTTTCCAAATTTTTTTATTTTGACATTGCAGATGACATTCAATGGAATAAGTCCGAATTTTGGAAATAAATGGCGGGAATTGTCGTTATTTATTACCATTGTATATGTTTTCGTGATTTTGTGGCACTGCGGAGTTTTAATTTCGCAATATCTGTGTATTTACGTAAGTCTGCGTACGTTGGGCTCCATAATATATAATTTATTGCATAGTATTATACAAATGAATTGCTTTATTGTGTATTTTGTCGCAGCAGTATAATCATTTTGACATTAGTGTGTGGAACCTGAAAAAATCGTACTACAGCACGCGGGACACAATGCGCGGACATTATTGATTTTACGTACCGCTACATTCCACGATTATTATTTACCAAAAACACTGCGGGATTATTCATTTTATGGAATCACATTATCACTGAAAAACTGGTGTATAATTCACTGGAATAAAGTAGGTTTTTAATGCAGCCACAAAAAAAAAGTAAAACTGTCAACATAGAAAAAAATAGAAAAGGTTTTTTATATAGACGATTTATTAACCGAAAAAATTATTAATTTAATGTATGCTATTTTTTACCTACCAATTAACATTATGATAGCCGTTTACGTGAAAAAATAAACACTAATCACTGTTACCTAATTAACTTGTGTTATAAATATGGTTTAATCATAATTAAATGTGTGTTTTGTTGTATTTTTATATTTTTTATAACGTTATGCGTGAATGCAGCGATTTTAAGCCCATTTTACGAGGGACACGCCGACTAGACAGCGCGCGGCGAACTCACTGCCGGGGCTGCCAGCCTATATTCGAAGTTACGCAATACGCAAGGTAGAAAAAACAATACTGAAGCAATTATAACGAATCATCTGTCGCAATTTTGCGAGAAAGAATCCTTTTGAGGGATTTTGTTTATCATTTTAGCAGTACTATTTGTGTTTTTCGTCGATTTTTGGATGGTTTTGTCATGTAAAAGAATGTATTGTGTCTTAGAAATACGAATTGCATTTAAATATTCCATGAATGCATAATATCAGAGCCCAGAGAGGTGGGTCGTCGGAACTGTTGGGTATAAACAGTTCACTTAATAATTACTATGCATGGGCATACAAGGGGTATCGTGTTACCCATTAACAGTGTGGAGGATAGATGGGCGGTCGCGCCATGTAACATACTGGAGTATTCAGCTGCATCCGGTAAGACTGGAAGCCGACCCCAACATAGTTGGGAAAAGGCAGGAAAATGATGATGTTGATGATGATGGACATTGGGCTATTTCTGGTTTTTTGGGATAACTGAAATGAGACTTTTTTTTTTTTCTTATTTGTTCGAATAAAGTACCTATACACATTATGTAGCCTACATCTTACGTAGACAAATAAGGTATGTATTTTTGTTTTTTTATCTAGGAATATTTATAACGAAAACGTATATTGCGGAAACTGCATAATTTTTTTTATAGAAAAGATTTCTATTCTCCGACATCGACTGTCGCCGAATAGTTTAGAAAACAAGACAAATGGTTAAAGTTATATTCAAATTAGAAAAAGTAATAAAAAACACAGCCCATGTTTTATTTAGTTTTCCCCAAAATTACGCAGATTTTCATAATCTGGTAACCCAGTCACTCCGGCATTGGGTCTGTATTACTGCTATGCGGAAAACGGGAAATGCTCACATTTTAGGCTTTACAGCATATATTGTGACGATTTTCTACAGACAACAATTGTTAAAATAAGAATTTTCAATAATTAGTAAGTACCTGTATTGCCTTAATTTGTCTTTGCAAATAAATTATTGATGGAAATATATTTTCTTATTTGATTCAAACATTATGAAAAAGTAAATTGCAGAAAAACAGATTTTCAAGGAATCTTTATGTTAAATAAATTTATAGTTCTCTATATTTATTTACTAATTTAACTCATTAGACTAACAGACAATTAACTTTTCAACAGAAACACTTTCCGTTTCCTTAAATAGGTAATGTATATGTAAATAATAAAAAAAACAAATAGTACCCTCCGTATTATCTAAGATTTTGCTCTCAGTGCCATCTGGCGGTGGAAACGCAAAATTTTTGCTTCAACGAAAGAAAATTCCTACATTCTGATTCACGGTGTGGGATAGTAAGTTTAATTCATATACAAAAACGTAAGATGGCGTTGATTTCCATGCGTTTAAATACTTCAGCGCTGAATAGATATTTACTTTAGATAATATTATGTGGTTTCAGCTTTATATAATCTCACCACTTTTCCAACAACTATTGTTCAAATAACATTATTAAATTGTAATAGTAAATATTATTATATTTAGTACTTACCTGTCCATCATAAAAAAGTAAGTTGGAGTTTGTTTTCTACCAAAAGTAAAAAGTTTTTTGCGATTTACGACTTTTTTTGTAGGTACCGGTCAACTGCCCTAACTTCATAGTCTTATGTCATATGGGATTCTTCTCTGGGGAACCTGTGCGGACATTAATACTATCTTTGTTCTACAGAAAAGGGCTGTTCGAGCCATTTACAACCTAGGTCCGAGAGATTCCCTTCGAGCAAAATTCAAAGAAGTAAATATTCTAACTCTAGCCTCACAATATATTTTTGAAAACCTAATGTATGTACACAAAAATATATCAAATTTTAAGAAAATGTCTGATATTCATAGTTTAAATACCAGTAATAAACACAACCTTGCTGTACATCGCACTCGTCTCCACAGAGTAGGCAACTCGTTCATGGGTCAATGTATACGCTTTTACAACAAACTTCCCATTGACATTCGAAACTTACCCATTAAACGATTTAAAATTTGTATTAAAACCAAACTTTGTAAAAAAGGGTACTATAAAATTTCAGATTATTTAGAAGATAAAAAAGCTTGGGATTGAGCTGCTCGCTCTGCTAAACCTTGTGATAAAACCATAAAACTTGACATTAGAATTATTTAGTAAAATCATTAAAATATACCAGTTTTATTTAAACATTAAAACAAAATGACATGATTACTTTGTAAAGTATAATATTATTTTAATTACCTATTGTGAATGTGAGGACTATGTGGATATTTTTTTAATTTAATTTTTTTTTCTCATTACTCCTTTTTTATCCTCTCTCAGTTAGTTTTAATGATGGTCTGGCAGTTTGAGTAGTTTATGCGGCCTACCCAAATGTCCTTTCTTTGGTATTGTTCGTCGAGTTGAGCTCCTTTTGTTCTGAGTTGAGCTCCACGATTACTGACAAATGCTTGCACTGACTGGACAGGTCCACTCAAATCTGTGTGGTTCTTTTCTCAAAAGACCATTTCAGACATGAATCTACATGGTCCTCATATGGCTTGACCAAGATTATGTCTGGACTTTAAAAGAGACTGTGACCTCTGAGTTTGTTTCGGCCTTTCTTCTCAGAGTAGTCGGATAGGAAACGCCGAACTCATCTAGCAAAATTTAATATATTTTTAATATGACGTGTAAAAGTGATTCCTATATCCTATTTACAGAATAAACAATTTCATTTCATTTCATTTCATTTCATTTCGCCTGGATTCCAACCTTAAGCTCTCTATGAAAACTCTAAGTTTCGATTACCATACAAGTTAAATGAAAAAGATATTACAGCTCTTTCCCCGGGGGGGGGGGGTCCTGGGGGTCATGACCCCCCCCCCAAAATCATTCAAGCTGTCGACAGCTTAAATGATTTACGTGTCTTACTAACAAAAAATTGTAGGTACTTGAGCCACAGGGACATACAAAAAAAATATGAAAATAAAGCCTGTTAGTAGACAGCTCGGGTTAAGGCCAGATTTCAAAATAGGTAAAATGCTGTAAAACGAGTTTAAGCTTTTCTTCTCGACAAAGTTAATTCTCTTCCTGTATAATGGTCAAAAGAAAACAGAACCTATTTATTTATTTATTTAAACTTTTCACACTCAAAAAAGTACAAAGGCGGACTTAATGCCTTAGGCATTCTCTACCAGTCAACCAAGGGTGGTGAAGAGATTAGATGGCAGGTGCTCTGTTTGAGAGGAACAAAGAAATTTAAAAAATATATTCTAATGCATTATAACTAAAATAGATACAACAGTAGATGACTCTACTCTATTCATTTTGAAAATAACACCGTAATTTCCGCTTAAATGCATATCGACTGGTGGCCGTCCTGATATCAAGAGGAAGCGCATTCCAAAGAAGAATGGACTGAATATGAAAGGAAGAATGAACAAAGTCAGAGGTATGAGAAGGACAGAGAAGGAGAAGATTGTTAGAAGAACGCAGATACTTAGTGTGTGAAGAACATAGATATTGGAAGTGAGACACAAGATAAGAAGGAGTGGGAGAGTTGAGATAGGAGAAAAGTGTGGTCAAAGCGTGCAAACTTCTCCTTTGGCGAATGGACATCCTCAAGGCGGGGTGCTAAAATTTTCAGGCTGGTTTGTAGTGGACTCGTGGTTCTTGAGCTTTTCTTCATAAGTCGATAAAGCAAGTAATTCTTAGTTCTTTTGGAAAGAATCAAAAGAAAATCGAACGTCTCCAAGAGTGTGCAAAATTTTTGAGCTTGTTTCGCTCGCTAAGAATAGAATAGCTCTTCTATTCTCCATTTTCATAGTTGCTTGGCCTTTCTTGCATAAATCGACAATGTAACTCCTATTTTTGTTTGAAAATGTAAATCAAATTCTAAGTAAACAGAACCTATTCAAGGCGAGGCGCTAAAATTGTGAGGCTCGTTTCGCTCGCTTCTCGCTTTACTCTTGAGCTTTTCTTCATAAGTCGACAAAGCTTGTCATTCTTAGTTCTTTTATAATGATTAAAAGAAAATCTAACGTATCCGCGGGTGCAAAATTTTTGAGCTCGCTCTGCTCGCTCTTGTATTCTACATTTTCATAGTTGCTTGCTCTTTCCTGCATAAATCGACAATGTTACTCTTATTTCTGTTTGATAATGTTAATGAAATCCTAAGAAAACAGAACCTATTTAAGGCGGATACAAACATATTAAGGCTCGCTTCGCTCGCTTGTCGTGATTCTTGAGTTTTCTTCATAAGTCGACAAAGTAAGTCATTCTTAAGGCTTTTGGAATTATCAAAACAAAATCTAACGTATCCGAGAGTGTGCGGCGCGTTGTGTTCCACGCGCGCCTCAAAGAGGTGTCAGCACAACTGAAGGGGTCTGCTAGGACCGATGCCTGCCGGGGTTGCGGGAAAGTCCGAAAGGGATACCGTGGCCCCTGGCAGCGTACAGGCAACTGAAGGAACACGGGTGGGTTTTAGTCAGTAATAGTCTAACACGCCCTTCCGCTCCGGCCAATGCGGGAGAAGTTCTTTGATAATTTCCCAAACAAAAAAAAAAAATTGTCTTTCCTGCATAAGTTGACAATGTACCTAACTCTTATTTCTGTTTGAAAATGTAAATCAAATCATAACCTATCCGAGACGAAGTATTAAAATTATCGAGTCAGCATCGCTCGCTCGTCTCACCCTACATAATCTTCTGTCCTTTTTTTTTTTTTTTTTTTTTCGAGGTTGGGAAATCATCAAATGACTTCTCCCGCTCTGGGCAGAGCGAGAGGGTGTGTCAGACTTTTACTGACTAAAACCCACCCGTGTTCCTTCCGTTGCCTGTGTGCCGGGGCCGCGTTATCCCTTTCGGACAAACCCGCAACCCCAGCAGGCATTGGTCTTTCGACCCCGTCGGTTGGTGCTGACATCTCTTTGAGGCGCGCGTGGAACACAACGCGCCGTCGACACGGGCCTGGTCCTTATCGGACGGCGAGCTGCCCATTGCTCACCGTCCGCAAGCCCGCGCCTACGGTGGCCGGAAGTCGGCTCTCGACTCCCGACGCCCGGGGCGTCTCCTGCGGCGACTAGGGCCGCGAGGGCGTGCAGCTTGCATCTCCCTCGCGCGCTCCGCCTCCTCCTTCGCGAGCATAACTGCTTCGCAGAAGGAGGTGACGGCCTCCCATGCACTCTCGCTCCGAACCATGGCCTGAACCAGGGCCGGACGCGAAAGATCGCCGCCGCCGATCGCCTCCGTGAGGACACGGCGGTGCTCCGCCCAAATCTTCTGTCCTAATACCTACTTATTATTTATCAAAAAGCTAGTTACCAATTTGGCAGCATCTCATAATTTAAGCTATAGCGCTCGCCGGCCACTGCTGCGGTACCGCTCGTTTCACTCGCTCGGCTCGCGCCCGGTTGCCGACTGTTTTAACCCGACCGTTTGATCGGGGTACAACTCTTTTTTTTTTTTTTCTGTGTGAAATTATCAAATAACTTCTCCCGCTCTGGGCGGAGCGGGAGGGCGTGTCAGACGTTTACTGACTAAAACCCACCCATTCCCCTTCCGTTGACCTAACTGACATGCCCTCCCGCTCTGGGCGGAGCGGGAGGGTGTGTCAGACTTTTACTGACTAAAACCCAACCGTGTTCCTTCCGTTGCCTGTGTGCCGGGGCCGCGATATCTCTTTCAGACAAACTCGCAACCCTGGCAGGTGTCGGGGTACCCTAGTTTAGTTACTGCGACCAACTGTGAGAAAAGATCAGAAAGTTAAACTGAGGTTCAGTAATTTAAAAAGTGAGCATCATTAGAAAGGTCAAGAAGTTTTTAGAGTATCAATTAAATATTTCCCTAATATTCCTCGCACCCATGGTGACCCCCCCCAAAATCTTAGGCTGCGACCGCGCCTGCAGGCGAAGTTAGAGCAGTTGACGGTACCTACTCAAAACACAGTTGGTCCAATAGAGTTTTTGATCCATAAATGAAACAAGATCGATTGACATCAACACACTGCTGCTGCCGTCATGGCGAAAACAGATCAAAACGTGTGAAAAGCTTCCTCGTTTCGCAGCGGAACTGCCCGCGACATAAAGCCGGATTTACACCGGCAATTTCCACTACAAGTTCAAACATTTATAAGACTTTTTCAATAGAACTATCTAGTTATTCTGAAATCATCTTAATTCACGATATAAATAAAAAATTTATGGGGATCCACGCGCAAAGCTCAACGCAGATGTCGCCAGCGGCGGGATGGCCGCTGTCAAAACATTTTCGCTTTGTTTACATCAATGATTTTTGTTATTTTTTGTGTTAAAACCGATCCACCATCGTTATTGCTAACATGTATTGTTCCTGGAATTGAAAGACGAACTAAACAAACGAGAAGCAAGAATTACTGGAAAGAAATCAGATCTTATTGAGAAGTAGACTTGTATCTAGTAAAATATTTTTCATCAGTGCTAGGCTCTAGATTTGGATATTTTTTTTTGTTATAACGTGTTGATTCTTACTTGACTCATGGTAGGAAAATTTACGAAAATTGAGAGAACACTGCTTTAATTATAAATGGTATTCTTTAATTTTTAGGTTACCTATGACCGAAATTTTAATTTCGGCAATCAAAGCCCTCAAGCTTCTGAAAGACAAGTACTTGACGTTCCTGCTGTAGAACTTTATGAAGACGTTAATAGCTCCACCAGAACTCCACCACATTGTCGAAGTTTACCAATCAACATAGTCAAAGTTACTTTTAGTTGTACTCTTTTAGTTTCCCACTTTTTCTTAGCGTAGTATCTTTAGGAAATTAATGAACACCGGGGTTAGTACATCCTGGTACAGCACACTTAACATATTACGAGAAAATTTAAATTTACTGAATGATAGGTTACAAAATGTATGGAATTGACAGCTTTCAATGGCCATGTCGACGATGCGCCACCTATCGTGATAAAATGGCAGTAAAGATCCTCATTAACAGTAACCGGATGCTCAACAACGTAAATAACGCTATGAATGTTGTTGAACTGTCAAAATGAAACAGATTAGTCGTAATTATTTACGAGAATGTGTTACGTAATTAGATAGCTAATCAGGAAACCGGACGTATACGGCCAGCAACTATGTGTAAAAAACTCGTGAAGCAGCATCAGCATACTGTAATTAATTTAATAGGTACCTAAGGACTAAGGGCAATAAAATAAAAGCTTAAAACAATTTTCAAGTAGACGTGGACATTTATTTGATACATTTAACATTCATTTGAAACTGGAGAACACCTAAATGCTATGGTTTTATTAAATGTATTTTACTTAGCTTGTGAAATTACGCCTATCTGTATTACTGAGCCAAAATACTTCGTAAACGCGCAGTTCCACTGCTGCCCTGCTATGCACGTGTACCTTCTTAGCTGAGCTTTGTTTAAAAATGTAGGAGAAATCTTCCACTGTAGCCCACGGTCATGCTACCCACAGATTCGTGACTGGCAAATATAAAACCACGCCGATAATGTGCGTTTCCTCGACTCCTCCTAAATAGCAGTGGAATTGCGCGTTCCTGAGGTGCGTTTACCATAGTTAGTATCTTAAATCACCGACAGGAAGCGCTGACGTAATCTATTATTTTAAAAGGATCGTTTGGCACGTGGCCAAAATCGGAACTAAACTAATGCCGCCATCTTGTTTTTAGGTTTCCGTATCTCAAAAGGAAATAACGGAACCCGAATGAGCACTTCGTTGTCCGTCCGTTTATCTGTCAAGACAAAACTTAAGTTTCAACAAGTATCTTAGGAACGCGTGGAGATACAAAGTTGAAATTAATATAAAAAAACCAAGCTCCTCAGTCAACGCAATAAAAAAATACGGCCATTTATGCGACATATTTTGACACTCGCAAATAATTCAAGTAAATCCCCCCGTTGATCTACAACAATGAATTTTTTCAAGAAGGCATATGTAAAAGAAAAAGTCCGAAAATCGTTAATTTATAGAAATATCACTTATTTTTTTTTTTTGCGATCACAAACTTACATTAAAGATGGAGAATTGACCGTGACGTAGATCGGTGTATGGGAGAAGTTTATCCTTGGGATAAATTCATCCCAACTACGGAACCCTTCATTGTGCGTGGTCTGACACGCACCTGGCCGGTGTTTTTCAATACAATTTCACAAAATGTTTACCGCAGCGCCCCCCGCCAATGTCACAAGACTCAAAAGATCCGTGTTGTACATAAGCAATTATTTTTAACAGACGGCTTTTTTAACACCTAAGTTAGTGCTTGAATCCGTTTTAAACGTCAATTTTCAGTGATTATTTTTAACATTTTTTCTAATACAAATATGAACACATTTAAATCTTATATCTATAGTTTATATACCAACTATTTTGCAATAGATAAAGCTAACTGCCACTTATTTTAAACATTGATATACAGGGTGAAATTAAATAAGCGTCTGTAGAGTTTCGCTAACTCCGCAGACGTGGTGAATATCAAAATAACGAAAAAAAAAATGATTTGATGATTTTTTTGGGCGGTCAACGACCCCTGGTTGTGTTAGTAGTTACTTGAAGTAAATGGGTGGTTTATACAGTGCGAGCTGCTGAATATACAGGAGAAGCTGCTGGCTGCTGGCACTGTGTACTCGCATGTCAGTAGCTAGGCTTGCCTTGGCTGTTTTCATTATAAGAGCTGCCATGGGCGTATTTAGGGGTGGGGGGGGAGGGCAGCTGCCCCCCTGGATTTTGTATGCCTAAGTACTTACCTAATGTTATGTTAGAGTCACGTTAAGACTTACTTTGCAATTACAATATATTATGCATTAATTTTAGAAAAAAAAAAATTGTAATGCAATAATCTATGGCTACAATACGAATGATGCCTGGGTAAAAAAAATGAAATTCTAATTTGTCCGTCAGTCAGATAATAAAAAAATATTAGACACGTATTTTTTGCTTTATCATATTAATAAAAAAATACTTAGATAAAACGCATTTTAAGTTGGGGAGTGGGGGTCGCTACGTCACTAGTACGTATAAAATCTACATACTCGTGACGTCATGGCACATTTTAACTCAATGTATCGCCGTAATCTTTAGATTACTTAAAAAAAGAAAAAATACGTATCCAATATTTTTTTATAATCTCAAAGACGGACTAAAAAAAAATGAATGGTCGTTCAGTACACTCAGGACGCTTGAAAACATGGTTGAGATCAACAATGGTCAAAGACAGGTGGTCCATAGAAATGTTTCATGAAATCATGACAGTTCAGAACAAATCTAACTTAGAGAAATGTATGAATGATTCTGAAGATTATAATTCAGGGGTCTACCACCACCTCTAAAGCAGTATTATTTTAATCTTACTTCAGTGGGGGAAAGAGATGGAACTACGGAACCCTTCATTGTGCGTAGTCCGATACGCACTTGGCCGGTTTATTTTAATTTTATTTTGTTTAATCATCGGTACCCATCACATCTGCGAAGTTTCGCTAGCTAATTTAATTTGACCCTGTATATCAAGTAGATATTATATTTATTATAAATCTTCGTTGATATGAAATAAATATATGTTATGGAACAATACATAGGTAGGTTACATTATACATTTTTCGATTCTAGTGGCATGTTTTTAACTTACGGCATTTATTCAATTAAATACAGGGTGAAGTTAAATTAGCTAGCGAAACTCCGCAGACGTAATGATAAAATATCCGTATCCGCATCCGTTGTCCGTATCGATATCTAATCATAATAAAATATGTATTTTTAAGGGTCAACGACCGTATGTGGTTTAGTTACTTGATATATCAGTTTAAAAGAGAAGTTTTTTTTTGTAAACTTCTTCAACGTAAACTTCTACACGATACATAAACACACATAAAAAAATAAAAACAGGTTTTCTCAACTCATATTTCGATTACATAATCCACAATACGGTAGTTGACCCTTGAAAAAGATCTAAAGTTTATACGTTGATATCAATACCTATCACACGTTTTCGTAGTTTCGCTAGCAAATTTAACTTGACCCTGAAAATATTCTCTACAAATATGTCTGCAATTTGGTTAAGGTAAGCATTTTGATAATAATATTTTAATTTACTATTATAGATATACATCACATATATACATCACATATATATTAATATTATACCTACCTAAACAAACAGCTTGTATATTTTTACAAGTACCTACTGCTAGTAATCAGACATATTATTCTTAATATTATTACTTTTATCACATCAAGACCTAAAATCCATTCCTGTACCATTCTTTAAAATTATATATTTCAATTTATATCTACATTATTATATTGAAAAACTAATTCGTAATTTTAAAGCTAATTTTCTATTATAAATATGAAACTAAGTAATAATTAAATTAATTAGTATTTTAATAATGATAACACTTTTGACTTCATTGTGTCATTGATGATTGTGTGCAATTTTTTGTGGAATCGATGTTTTTATTCGATCCGCAAAAGGTAAGTGCGTTTGTCCACCGCAGCCGTCACCGGGACGTCACCAAGAAAGAGTTGACGGTGCCGAAGTAGCGATGGATACATTTTTTATGGCCGCGTGTCCACTGCACGATCGTCACCCGAGCGCCGTCATCCCGGCTGCCGAAGTTTCAAATAGTTCGACGCGACCGCTAGAACTTGGTGCGAAATTGTGACGGGCCTATGTGCCGGCATTACAAAACACGTTTGATCTTGTCTACACATTCGTCTCACCGGGCGCCATTCGCCCGGCTTTTGTTTTGTCTATCATCACCAGTGATCGGAGTAGGTAGATTGAACTGGGGTCATTGATCCGAAACGTATATATTACTATGGACATTCCTACGGAATTGGTGGATTATTAAAAAAAAACCGGAACTTATGTAGGAATTGTATTCTGCCAGAGTGGAAGGAGTCATTTGATGATTTGCCATCCTCAAAAAAAAGGTAGGAATTGTAATAAAATGAGCAATTTTATTCTTTATTATTCTTCCTATTTTTTTTTTTCAACAGATAAATAATGAATTAATTTAGTTTTGATACCTTCCTTTAAATTTTGAATTGAGTAGTAATAATATCACTACCAACATTAACAATATTTAATTGAATCCGGAAATACCGGAATTACTTTCCGGAAAAATGGCTTATCCATGTTATTCTTTCTGTGTGCATTTATGATACAAGTACTAAAAATCAATCTACCTACTCCGATCACTGATCATCACATACTGAACGGCCGAGTTCTGTCGCAGTGTGCAAACAACGGTCGTCACCCAGGACGTCACGTTCGGTTCGAATAATCTCTTGTTCTATGACGGCTGCGGTGGTTAAACGCCCTAAGGGAATTTATGAAAATGTTTGTTTTTGAGTTTGAATGTGGATGGCTATAAGAGTAGAGCCGTCCATAAATCACGTGAGGCTCGAAAGGGGGGTTCAGAAAAAATCACGAATAACACAAGGGGGGTGTAGTGAATATCACGTGTATTTTTTTTGTCACTCGCCGTTGAAAGGCTACGATTTCCACTTTTTCCACTCGCTAGTAAGTCTGTGATTTCGGCGCCGAATACATGCGTAATTAAATCGTTGCCACGTATGTTTTACCTCAAAACAATGCAACAATGTCTTAACTAGGAGATGTGTATAAAGACCTATTTGCAGAGTTTATGAAGGGAAAAAAACCAAGTGTGGCTCAGAAAGAATTTCCTGAGTTGTGGGCTGATGCGAAACAAAAATACTTTTTTTAAATTTATCTTTGTTACTCTCAAATAGAGCACCTGCCATCTAATCTTTTTTTCACCACCCTCGGTTGACTGGTAGAGAATGCCTAAGGCATTAAGTCCGCCTTTGTACTTTTTTGAGTGTGAAAAGTTTAAATACATAAATAAAAATATACCTTAGAAGAAGAATAGGGATGATGTCAAAAAAGATTTTTTTAGTCCGTCTTTGAGATTATAAAAAAAATATTAGACACGTATTTTTTATTTTTTTACGTAATCTAAAGATTACGGCGATACATTGAGTTAAAATGTGCCATGACGTCACGAGTATGTAGATTTTATACGTACTAGTGACGTAGCGACCCCCACTCCCCGACTTAAAATGCGTTTTATCTAAGTAATTTTTTATTAATATGATAAAGCAAAAAATACGTGTCTAATATTTTTGTTATTATCTGACTGACGGACTAATTAGAATTTCATTTTTTTTACCCAGGCACCATCCCTATTGACAAAGTGGGCGAATGATCTTTTAGTGGATTACCGTCGCTAGGAAAAGACCAAAGAAACGGTGGATGGATTGTGTCAAAGATGATATGGATAGAAAGAGGGTAACTACCGACATGAGACATGCGTCGACCACAAATAAATTGAGATAGGTGCAGAACATGAATGATGAAAATGAAAAAGTAAAATAAAAACCAAAATTAAAAATACAAACAATTGTTTTTATTCAATAGAATGCTGTTAAAAATCACACTACAGAGTCTAACATACCACAATACATATAATGTATACTTATATTAAATCACATACATGTAATCATTAATTATTATTATTAAATACTTCCCCATCTTTATAGGATGCTGTGACTTTTTTTATTGTACCTTATCGAGTTAAGTTGTGATGGCCAATGACAGGCCTTGACCACTGGGCCATCACGACTTAACTCATGAGAGAACCTCATGAGTTAAGCCACTTAAAATCCAAATAAGTACAGTACGACACAAATTAAATGTACCATACATTTTAAAGTTTGCTTTAATTAATTCCAATTTTACGAATGTATTTGGTTATATGACTTCACAAGTTATTTATTGCGTTTGCGTGAAGATCATTTTCACCTAAAGCAGTAATAAATATTGGTGATTTTGAAGACGCACTCAGTTCGGATGGTGATCGGTTTTACGAATTTTGCCGATGTTACATCTAAGTTGTGTCGACCTGTACCAATGTGACTTTTTCGATTCATTTGCACTTTCTGAGTTTATCTTGGACATACTGACATCGGTGAAGGAAAACATCGTGAGGAAACCTGGACTTATAGTTAATATAAGTCTGAAATTATCAACCCGTCTTGAGCAAGCGTGGTGATCAATGCTCGTGCCTTCTGTGTAGGAGAAGAGGCCTTTGCCCAGCAGTGGGATAAAAATAGGCTGGTATTATTATATCGTACTTAGGTTTAAAGTCTTGCTATGCAGAGCCTAGTTGACTTTCAAATTTTACCAGCCATGATGTATAATCAGTCTTAAGGAGCTCTGCCGTGCCAATCCAAAAGACTGTAAGTCGACTTACAGTGTTTTCGCTTAACAACGCCCAATCAGTTTTTTGAAGTCTGTTTAGTACCCTGTGATCGATCACATTTCATTACAACGGTTTTTTCGGAAGATAAAGCAAACAAAAAAACACTGTATTACGTAAAAAATAAGATATAAACACAGAAAAATACTGTAACAAAGCATAGTGTTTTGGCGTAATAGACTACACGCATTTTGCTATGCGTAGGTAAATACAGTGTTTTGCACTGCCCGCATGCAGTTCGCGCGTTTACTGTCCAACCAGCGAAAGCAGAATCGACAACAATATTGCTATCTCGTACTTTCCTGTGCCGTTAATATTCCTCTTCCTTGTTCATCACGTCCGAGTAGTTTTGTTTACATTAGTCGTGTTCCGCGCGCTGACTGATTTGTTTGTTTTGATTTGATAATGCGTTATTAGTTTTTAATTCGACTTATTTAGTGATAATTGTGAGTGACAATGAGTACGAATCGTAGTGAAATGTTAGTCAGACTGTCGAAACAAAATATGAAACATTATAATAACTCAGACTCAGTTACTGTTGCGTCCAGTGTGATAAGTGATTGTCAAGAAAAAGAAAATATAGACTGTAACAACCACAATTTGAACGAAAGTAATTACTTTCACGATGATTTCGAGTCAAGAAACTTTATAAGTCCTATTGTTGCACTCAGTGAGACTCAGCTTGATGAATGCCTTTCAGAAGAATTGGGAGAAGGAGTTTATACTCAACTAATACCTTCATTGATTTCTGATTCGAGTTTAACGGATACTAACAACCTATATTCAGCTCCAACACTTTCAACTTCTAACGTAAGTCTTATTCCACTTGGCAAAAAAAGACCCATCACCCCTATAGCTGTCCATGAGCCTATCGTTCCCCTCAGTGAGACTCAGCTCGATGAATGCCTTTCTGAAGAATTGGGAGAAGGAGTTTATAGTCAACGAATACCTTCATTGATTTCTGATAAGAATTTAACGGATACTAACAACCCATATTCAGCTCCAACACCTTCAACTTCTATCGCAATTCTTATTCCTCTTGGCAAAAAAAGACTTATCACCCCCGCAGCCGCCCATGAACCTACCGTTGAAGATAATCATTCTCAAACAATCAAGAAACCTAAGCGAAATAGAAATCCAGAAGCTGTATTAGAGAAACAAAGACTGAAACATCCATTATTGCCACCTTGTTCATGCAAAAAGCAGTGCTTACAAAATATCCCTGAGATTGAAAGACAGTCTATACATACGCAATTTTGGAACTTAGACAGGCAACGGCGCCGCGACTTTTTGTCGAGGAGTGTTAATAGGTTACCTACCACATGCACAAAAACAAAAGGTGAATCTCGAAGGCACAACACCTTAGTATGGTCACTCAATGACATCAAAGTATGTAAAGTTTTTTTTCTAAGAACCTTGGGCTTTACAAACGATGAAGCTGTACAATCAGTGTTGAAAAATAATTATTTTCGGGGCAATAAGAATCCCAAAGTGAGTGCCACACCTGATCTTCGAGGACGTCAATTTGAACCAGCTAACAAGTTTCCACAGGAGTATGAGGACCGCTTAAAGGAATTTATATTGAAATACAACCCAATTTCATCACATTACAATAGTAACCATGCACCTAACAGAAAATACTTGCCAGTAGGCATTAATTTCTCCACAATATTTAAGCATTATAAACAGTTTTGCCAAGACAATAATTTATCTACTTGTGGTTGGACTCATTTTCATAACATGGTCAAGAAATTAAATCTGTCGACTGCTGAATTATCGCAAGATATTTGCACTAAGTGTAAAAATCATAAAATAGCTCACGAAAAACTACCTCTTCCTTGCAATTGCCAAGATTGTATAATCATAGGACAGCACCTAGAAAACAAACGTAATTCCCGAAGAGATTTAAAATTAGCAGAAGAACGTAGTGATAACTCTGAAGGAAAGGAAGCTGTATTCACTGTTGATATGCAAAAAGCTATTTGCATGCCACTTTTAACAACTAAAGAATATTATTTTTCTAGAAAACTTGTCCTCTTCAACGAATCATTTGTGCCGCCAGGTAAAAATAAAAATGCTGCATGCATCCTATGGCATGAAGGTGAAAGCGGCAGAAAAGCACATAACATAGCTACTACATATATATATTTCATACGAAAATACTGCCGAGATCTACACAATTTAAACTTCTTTTTGGACAACTGCAACGCACAAAACAAGAATAAAATTCTTTTTTCTGCATTAGTCAGAGTGGTAAACGATGACAAAACTAGTATTCAAAGCTTGAAATTAGAATATTTTGAACCAGGTCATACATTTATGGCTGCGGATGCAGTACACGCTGCTATAACAAAGAAATTAAAATCAGCACGTGAAATATACGATCTGGAAGATTTCGTGACCAATATCAAATAGTCTAGAAAAAACCTAGATGTTGTCGTACTCAAACACAACGATATGTTGATTTTTAAAAACGACAGTAAAACAGCTTTCCCTAAAGATTGGAATATTCAAAATTTAAAAGTTGTTGAGTTTCGAAGAGGTAAGCTTTCTCTTTTTGCTAAAAATGATTATAATGGTGAGTTAAAAGAAATACATTTCTTAAAGAAAAAGGTGATTGGAAAAGGAGATTTAAAAAAGATGATCGACAATAGAGAAGACCTTATAAATATGATAGAAACAGAAAATAAACCCAGAGGTATAAGTGAAGTTAAAAAAAAAGAATTGCTAATACTTTCAAAGTCTATGCCTGCATCACGGCGAAGGTTTTATGAAGCCCTTGAGGAGTCAGATGCACCTGACCTTGATACAAATATTGATTCTGATTTATAATCGGATAAAATTACGAGTGTATCGATTTTTTTAACTATACAATTTAAGAATTTAATGTTTGGTTACCTTTTTATTTTAAATTTTTATTTAACTAATTATGCTACCATTTCGTCTTTAGAACCACACACACTCACTTACTCTCAAACAAATACATACACATGCACACTATCTCACACACAAACACAAATACACGCACACCACACAAACACACATTTAATTGTATTTTTATTTAATAAGCATTTGATCTCATATTTTTTAATAAGCCTTTGATCTCATACAAACCCAAAAATATTGTTAAGTTTCTTTGTTTATTACATATTTACGAGTATGTGTTAATTGATTAAATTTATTTTGCCTTCATGTAATTGATTAAATTTATTTTGCCTTCATGTAATTGATTTTATTTACAAACCCATACATCAAGCGTAGGAAGACAATAAGATTTCACGATTTCTGTAAGAATTATGAGTGCCATATAACGCATTAACACTTTATTCAAACAAATTCTTCAGCTTTGCATTAGTAGGACTAGGACAATGACAGATATTACTCATCTAACTTATTGCTATTGCATTCACAAGTGTCACAAAAATCATACTAGAAAGTGAAAAATACTTATTATTATAATTTAAAATTCATTCCATCTATCCTCTTAAAAAACTGTATGCTTGGATACAGTGTTTTGGCATAATGAGTTTAGAGTTTCAGACAAGGATTAAACACTGTATCCGGTTTTACAGTGTTTTGCCTTGTTTGAAGTATATTAAAATTTTATAATTGTCTTGGAAACACAAGTTAGTGTCAATAACTTCTAACTATAATAAAATAATTTCAAAAAAACTGTTTGGCTATATACTAGAGATGTAGACCTAACTATTAAATGCACAAAATTATATAATATGCACCAATTACCTCTGATATGGGCAAAAATTAATAAAAAACATGTTTTATCAATTATCTCAAAACTGGTTTTTGTAGGTTACAGTGTTTTGGCTTGGCAGGGCAGAGCTCGTGGCTAAGTAATAACTGCCACACGGGTCGATCCATCAGGTTAAGCTAAGCTTGTTGGTTGGTCCGTGGATCGGTGACCATCTTTACATACCGAGACTCATCCGTACTCCGGAAAGCACGTTAAGCGGTTGGGCCCTACTGTCATTCGGTCGTCAGAAGCCCGAAAGTCTGACAACCGGACTTACGAAGGGATATCGTATTACCCAGTTACTGGGTTGTGGAGGTAAGATAGGCAGTCGCTCCATGTAAAATACTGGTATTCAGCTGCATCCGGTTAGACTGGAAGCGCCGACCCCAATATAGTTGGAAAAGGCTAGGCTATGTTCCCACCGCTGGGACCCAGGCCTCCTCTCTGTGAGAGTGAGTGGGCTGTAATCCACCACGCGGTCCCAGTGCGGGTTGGTGCGGGTCACATGTCTTCGAATTTTCGGTTCTAGGACATGCCGGTTTCCTCACGATGTTTTCCTTCACCGTTTTGAGAGCAGTGGTGGTGATGAAATAATTTTCACAAAGTAAAGCGCCTGTCCGAGTTCGAACCTACGACATACGAGTCGCGGCCGTTACCACTGGGTCATCACTGCTCTAGTCCAGGATTTATCCAGCCGTTTGTTTTTTTTTTTTTTTGGTGGTTTCGGATACGACTGCCGTTACTTCCGCGTTCAGTTTGGATACTTGAACCAATTAAAAGTGTCCGGCAAAATATTTTCTCTCTCTTCTCTTGTGGTTAGGGACTAACCTGGTGTCAGAGTTTTAAAGCCGCCCGTCGAGAAATATTTCTCAGGCATGTCGGTTTCGTCACGATGTTTTCCTTCACCGTTTTTGAAGCAAGTGATAATTATACAATGCGCACATGAATCCGAAAAGTCAGAAGTGTGTGCCTTGGGTTCCAACTCGAAACCTATGACTTGGCAGTCTGACGGTCACACCACTAGGCTATCACTGCTATTAATATTTTCTCTAAGAGGGTCAAATTCAAAGATCCAAGATAAACTCAGATAGTACAATACAATTTTCGTTTTGGTTGTCACAGCATCCCATAAAGATCATTTTCATCTGAACAGTTGAATCACAGTTAGTTAATATCCCACAACTGACTACATTTGATTAGAGACACAGTAGTATAGTCAAACTGTCTTAAATAACGATATTTATTTCTTAAACTTGTTTAGGAATGAGAAAAAAGTAGCTGTTTGAAGAAATTATGAAAATGAACTGAAATGACTATTAAATTAAAAAAGTTAAAATACATACAAAAAAAATGTTCTGCGGATGCTTTTGTTTCTGCGGACTTCAACATTGTATTCTCTGTGGACATGAGAATGTATTTTCTGTGGACATGAGAATGTATTTTCTGTGGACATGAGAATGTATTTTCTGTGGACATGAGAATGTATTTTCGGTGGACATTAGAATGTATATTCTGTGGATATGACAATGTATTTCCTGTGGACAGGATAATGTATTTTCTGTGGACATGAGAATGTATTTTCGGTGGACATTAGAATGTATATTCTGTGGATATGACAATGTATTTCCTGTGGACAGGATAATGTATTTTCTGTGGACATGAGAATGTATTTTCGTCGGACATGAGAATGTATTTTCTGTGGACATGAGAATGTATTTCCTGTGATCGTTGATAATGTTCGAGCAGCCTTATAGTGTGAAAAAAATATAAATATTCAGTTTATTTTCATAATTATTCGTCAGCTAATAGAGTTATTATAAATATTCAATATTGAGTAAAAATAATTTGAAATGCTTTCGTGTCAATATTATGGGAAATATCTCTAATTTAATATATTGACGACAAATTACATAATATAACATCAAGCCTGTATTCCTTTAAGGGTAAGGCAGAGGTGCACTTAAAGTACACCCACATTTCGCCAGTTATGTTTAAGTCCTATGTAATAGGGGGCGAGCCTATTGCCATCAACCGGGCACAAATCCAGACCCCAGGCTGCTACTGAGAAATTCCAGATGGAAAAACCCAGTAACACTGCCCGACCAAACAATCGAACCCAAGACCTCAAGCTCAGCAGTAGCGCTTGACCAACGTGGCAGTCCACAAATGACATGTTTTCAAAACACATGAAATAGCCCGTAGGACAGATTTGTGCCCGGTTGATGGCAATAGGCTCGCCCCCTATTACATGGGACTTAAACATAACTGGCGAAATGTGGGTTTAGAGGTATGAGGAACAGTGTGTTAAGTTCACTAATACTCTATAGAAAAGGGAGGATCCTCCGACCAGACGGTTTTCGTGTCTGGTGGGCTACTGCCTAACGATTGATGTCGGGACGTTGTATATACAACATGTAAACAAACCCTGTCCGATCAGTGAGAGTGTTGTTAGTTATCGTACTGAGAGTAGGCGAGTGTCGGTTCCGTAAATCTTTACGGAACCGACTCAATGATCCGGATCATTGAAGTGTTCCTAAAGATTGGTTCAGTAACAACGTTTCAAACGCATCTTTTGACTCTGAATCATTACTTTGCCTCTGTGCCCTTTCCGCGCGACCGTCGCTTGCGAGGCGAATGAGCAGCAGTGAGCGAGAGAAAAAGACTGAGACGCTGAGTTACGTTACTTTAGTCAGTACTACTGAACTGACTCGCTAGTCGCGAATGAGCGGGTGACACATTACAATGTATTTAAGTCAGAAAGAGATACCAAATGAGATGTGTATCACTCATACTCTCACTGTTTTTCGTTGTCGTTATCCATTTTTATATCCTTTGAGTCGATGATTCAAATGATCCAAATTAAACATATCAATGATTCGGATCATTTCGGTGATCCAGATGTAAATGTTCCAATCGCAAAAATGATACATTTTGCCCACCTCTAACTGAGAGTATATTTATTTGGAATATTCAGGAAAAAATAAAATTCAACGGGAAATATTAACGTGGAGCGCGGGTGGCCGTAATTTAGCGGGTGTCTACAAGTCCTAACTTATGACCCTTGTTGAAAATTTGCGAATTTTTAATGGATTTGGGGTAACTTTTGTACTAAAAAATATTAATTTTAAATAGCAATAACATTTTTATTTTCAATAATAATACGATTTTTTATTTCTTTTTGGTAATGTGTATTGCAGTACATATGTGCCTCTTTCGGATCGGATATATTGCGGGTTTTTTTTACATATTGTATACTCGTCTCGCGGTAAACTTTGCTTGCGCGATGCAGGATTTTGCGTGACGTCAGTGTGAATGAGAGGACATGCGCGGAATTTCGGAGAGTATGTTCAGACCAGCCATGATTCTGTGGCGGCATCTACAATCGCCACATGCGAACTACGCATCAAAGACGTCACACAACATCCTGACGTCACACAAATCCTGCATCGCACAATTATAGTTTACCGCGCGATAGACATATATACAATCTCCCGACTTCAACCTCTGGGCAGTTGCCCGCCAGGCACGACACCCGTCTGGTCGGAGGATCCTCCCTTTTCTATAGAGGATGAGTGAACTTTACACCCTGTTCCTCATACCTCTAAAATTCATCAATCGTATTGTAGTAATACTACTCTGGCTTCCCCTTCGAGGAATGCAAGCGTTATGTTTAAATAGAATTTGTCGACATTATATCATTCGTTCCTCGTGCTTTAAACACGGCAGTCAATCTTTATAAAATAGTGTTAGAATATTAGCGACTACTTAAAATCTAATTTTATGTAGACTATTATTTTATTTTAGGTTTTTGATCGTGTAACGATAAAAATGGAAAATAACATGTCGGCGTGACTTTGCGGAAATCAATTATAAAATACAATAGACGACGCGAATGCATTGCGTTCGGCGCTTGACGTGGCAACACGTCAGTCAATCGTCATCCTGAGGATGGGATGTTGAGAAGTGAAACACGTGTCGATTAACAGGGTTCTTTAAGAACAGTTAAGAGGATTAGGTTACTAAATATACGTCGTCTATTGTATTTGATATAAATAATAACATCATTTGCCGAGCCTTTACCCAACCATGTCGGGTTCGACTTCCAGTCTAACCAGATACAGCTGAATACCAGTATTTTACATGGAGCGACTGCTTATCTGACCTCCACAACCCAGTTACTGGGTAACACGATTCCTAAGTAAGACTGGTTGTCGTGTTTCGGGTTTCTGACTACTCGTAACAAAAGTCAAAGATCTCATATAATGAGTGATAATAATAGGATATTCCTGTTTAATTATTACACGACCAATAACAGTTTTACCCTTATTAAATGTACACCGTGATAATAATAATATAACAATTAATAACACAGCGTTGCGACAGTCGTGCGACAGTCGTACGACTAGTCGTAAGCGCGTTAATACAGTCGCGTTGTTAGCAATATAAAAAGTGATAATTTTTGGACTTAGCTCGTCGTATTAACAATAGTTCTAGTATATTTAAGTTAATATACGCATTTTTCGTATCATTTGTGATACACATACAAAAAAAAACTTAATAAAGCATTAACATCTATTCGCGTTTGTGAATTCGGCTTTTAGTATTGTTCGTTTAAGTTTTAAATATTACTTAAAAACTATTGAACAGTTTTTTTTTATTGAAAAAATCGTTGTAGTGCCCCGAATTCCGTAAATTTTGCTTATAAATGCCTGTTATACAGAATTTCAAATACCCCATTTATAGTCAGCTCGCTTCAACGGCAGTGTGTAGGCAGGACAAAAATATATACACGATACTTCTCAAGATGCTGCCACTGCTACTCGCGCTGCCCAGCGCACCCCAAATTACCGATTTTTTGTGCAGAAGTCATAGGACAGGCAGCGCGAGTGGGAGCGCGAGTTTAAATATGTTTTGCAAGAACAGAACGGAGTAATTATTTCGACGCCAGCCGTTGCCGTAAGTCGAAAGCGATGTGAGTGGCAGGGCTGAATGTAAACACACACTTCTCTCGATCCTGCTACGGCAGTATTTAGGGAATTATTGCCGGCAGCGCGAGGGGCAGCGGCAGAGGCTAAATTTAAATGAGGCAAAATGCATAGTAACAATTTTTACCCAACTACAGCAGGGAGAAAGGTTATGAATGTCACCATAGTCGCCGCGTTAAGAACTGAGTCGTCGAGTCATAAATCATTATTTGTTTGTCTCGCTCGCACTTATGGAGCTGGTAGCAAACTATCGATGAGACGCAAGGCGTTGTTCATTCTTATTGATATCGACATTTATGGCCTGACGACTCAGTTCATAACGCGAGTACTGTACACAACATTTTTTTTACCAAAGACGTATATTCGGGGTACTACGAATATTATAACAACAAATCTCGCTGTCCGAGAGTATAAACAATCGCAAATCAGTGGTAACACTTGCACTACAAAAATCGTCCTTACCGGCATGACATTAAGAACGTTTATTCTGAAACTGGGCAACGTCGCAAATAGATGACAAATATTAATAATGAATTGCAATTTGATGTTGTAACCGTTTCAAGTGCAAAAAAGGCATTTGGAAAGTTTCTAAATACTTTTTTTACTTCTATAACTAAATATTCGGTGTTACGATATTATTTATTGCATTTCATAATCTATATTTTAGTTCGCTAGTTAACCACATTTCATAATTCCATACAGTAATATTGCCAAATTAATAAAAACAGCTAAATATTTGACAGCAATTTGCGATGTTACCAAGTTTTAGGATAAGGCTCTTAAGGTGCTGTCAATCTCAAATGAGGTTTTTCTGAAGTGACGTGCACTAGGTGGCAGCACTGAGACGCAGGTCTGGGCACCTGTCAAGTGTCAAAGCGCCTATATTTTTTTTTATCGTGACTGAATGATGAACTTCATCGTCAAAATGGACGATCTCTTGTCACAGTGGCGCCAACTGGTGGCGTGAATTTCCATAAAAACTCTCATAGTTACCACTGTTGCGCTGTTAAATGTACAAGGAAGGCGGCAAAGACAGACCATTTCTTAAATTTGTAATATTATCGTATTAATCGACACTGAGATATTTATAATGAGTTAATTACAAATATATTACTTGAATAAAGTAATCCAACCAAAGACAATAACGTTAGTATTTTACGTGGATTTTTTTAAAGTAAACAACAATTTGTTTTTTTTTAAACAGCTTAAAAAAATTACCGGCTTGAACAGAGGAGGTTGTGTATGTCTGTTGATATGACACATCGAGCATTAAACGAGACTGTCACACAGCTATGAGTAACAGAGATAACGCTATACATAGCTGAACTTGATTCGGTCAACAATATCGGCGTAATTTTTTCCACTCAAAATGAGCCGCCGAAATTACTATATAGCCATTAGCCTAACATTCGACAGAAAATCAGCCCATTTTGAGCGTAAAAAATTAACCCTTTTGCAGGCATCTAATGATAATGATTACAGTATAGTCATGAACAACACGCCAGAAAAAGGTCCCAACTCACTTTGACTGTCAAAAAATATCCCAATTTATTTTTACTGTCAAAAAAATCCCCAATCATTTTGACTGTCAAAATCTATCCCAACTCATTTTGAATGACAAAAAAAAAACTTTTTTTTTTTTAATTTCCAGCCCTTTTTTCAGGCATCTAATGATAATAGTAACAGTGTTGCCTGTCCCGCTCCCAGCACACCCGCACACCCGCACACTCAGACGATGTTGCAGCACCGGCAGTAGCGCGGCCGCGCGCCCGCGCCGCCCACGGGCGGGGTCACGGGCGCGAAGTACGCGTGCACTTTTATGTTCGGGAGATGGTTCTGGAAGAAAAGAGAAAATATTTTTAGTGAGATTAAGATTTAAATATTAAAATTAATTATGTAGCAGCATCTACATCGCTACATGCGAACTACGCATCAAAGACCTGACGTCACACAAATCCTGCATCGCGCAATTAGAGTTTACCGCGCGATAAACATATATACAAGCTTCCCGACCTCTGGGCAGTTAGTTGCCCGCCAGACACGACACCCGTCTGGTCGGAGGATCCTCCCTTTTCTATGGGGGATGAGTGAACTTTACACCCTGTTCCTCATGCCCCTAAAATTATAATCTATACAGTAAGGAAATTTGAAAATTATCGTTATTTATTAATTCATCTATAAACTATATTTTGATTACATTTTTAAATATTTTTATAAAAATCATTAAAAAAAAACATAAATATAAAAAATAGTAGCCCATCGGTATCGGGAACAGGGTCCAAGCTACCGGCGGTCAGGGCTCCTGAGAGAGGAACCTCCTAACGATACGCGCCGTGTCAAATTCAAACAATTTATTTCAATTAGGCACATAAAAGGCATTTATGAACGTCAATTTCACAAAAAAATATAATTGATTCTAGTCGCCCCTTCAAATCAAATCAAATCAAATAATTTATTTGCATAATACATGTTAAAAAGGTGTTACAGGTATAAAAGGTACATTGTATTATAACCTAATAAGGTGTGCAAATTAATATCTTAGGTACTAATCGCAACATTAATTAAACAGAATAAATTTTAAATTAAGATACATTAAATAAAGAAATGTCAAAATAAAATGTCAAATCAAAATTTCAATACTTAATCATTATACTTGTGGTGCCACTACAGATAAAATCAGTCATCTTTCATTTAAATAATCATTAATTGTATAGTAACATTTTGCAACTAGGAATTCGCGCAAAACTAATTTGAATTGGTCCATTTTGTGTAGGTCTGTGATAGTTTTTGGCAATTTATTGTATATTTTGGGTGCCATGCCCAAAATGTTTTTATTAAATACTGCTTTTTTATGACGTCTTACGCATATTTTATTTTTGTGTCGTGTGCTTCTTGGATGTGTATAAAGCTGTAGATTCGCTTTGACAAAAATCGCCACTTCATATATATAAAGACACGGGAATGTCAATAGCTGGAACTGTTGAAAATGTGGCTTACAAGTTTCTGTGCGTTGTATTCCACACATTGCCCTTATGCATTGTTTCTGGGCTTTGAACGCCCTTTCTCTGTCTGGCGAGTTCCCCCAAAATATAAGACCGTAACGTAAAGTAGATGCAACATACCCGTGATACGCCGTTAATAATGTTGCACGATTTGACACTTTTCTTAGGTTATGGAGAGCATATGAATACTGGCTAAGTTTTTTGCATGTATTTTCAACGTGTGTTTTCCAGCTCATATTTTTATTTATCCAAATACCTAAGAATTTTGTATGTTCTGCTTCACTGATAGTTTTGTGACCGTAATGAATATCCGGTTTTTTATTGTTTGTTTGTTGTTCAAATGAAATGTAATTTGTTTTTTCAAGATTTATTTTTAAGTTGTTTTTAGTTAGCCAAGTAATTATATTATTTAAGTTGTCGTTTATTTCTTTTTCAAATGTCACATCATCCTTACTTTTGATTAGTATTGTGCTGTCGTCAGCGAATAAAATCATTGGATTATTAATAGTTTTAGGCATGTCATTAATATATATAATGAATAGTAATGGAGCAAGAACACTGCCCTGCGGCACACCAAATATGCATTTTCTATGTGTAGAGACATAAGTCTTATCAGTTCTTGTATAGGGGCAGATTTTATTTATGTATGTAATTTGTTCTCGATTAGTCAGATATGATTTGATAAGTTCAAGGATATTGCCTCTAATTCCATATTTATCCAGCTTGTTTATCAGTATTTTATGGTTAACATAGTCAAATGCCTTTGACATGTCTATAAATAATGCAACTACAGGAGTTCTATTGTCAACGTTAGTTAGAACATGTTCAACCAGTTTGTACATAGCAGATTCAATGTTTTTATTTTTCCTGAAACCATATTGTTCACTAACCAAGATTTTGTTAGTTTCTAGAAATGAATATATGCTGTTTTGTAATACTTTTTCAAAAATTTTAGAGAATACCGGAATGAGCGCGATTGGTCTATAGTTGCTAGGATCTTGCTTATTGCCTTTTTTATGTAATGGTTTAATTACAGAGATTTTCAATTTTTCTGGGAATATGCCTGTTTCAATGCTAGCATTGATAATGTGGCTGAGTATTGGTGCAACGATATGAGATGTGGTTTTTATAACCTCGGTGGTTATGTCGTCATATCCAGTGCTTTTAGTATTTTTTAACGAATTAATAATTTCAAATATGTCAAAGGGTACTGTAGGTGTCATAAATATAGAATTAGGATGAGAGTTTATTGTTGGTTTATTGTTAAGATTAATGTCACTTTGAGATTCAATTTGATTTATAAAATAATTATTCAATGATTCTGCTATTTGTTCAGGGTTATTTATAATTTTGCCGTCAAATTTTATGCTATCAATACCTTGTTTGATTTCTGCTTATTAATTATGCTCCATGTAGCTTAGCTTTTGTTTTCAGCAGTATTTATAAAATTATTGTTTTGTGCTTTTTGTGTCTGTTTGATTATGTGTTTTAATCTTTTAGTTTCAAGTTTCGTTTTAAGTTTATTTTTATTGTCTAGACTTGGTGACTTTCTATATTCCCATAGCATGTCTCTTTTTCGTTTCGAACATTTTTTCAATCCTGTTGTGATGCACTTTGGTTTTTTAATTAACGAAATTTTTATTTTGTTAATTGGGAAACATAGGTCATAGAATAATTTAAATAGGTCGTGGAACTCATTAAATGCTTTATTTGGATCAGAGCATTTATAGGCATCATGAAATGATACATTTTGCAGGTATTCCGTAAACTTTCTAATATTTTCATTACTATAGTCACGTTTGTAGATAAACCAATGAGTGGAAGTGCAGGTTTTTTGACACGACATTTTAGCAGTTGTGCTGTATGGTCTGATATTGCCAATTCTGTGACCTCGCAGCTACTTCCTCTAATATTGTGAATGATGTTGTCAATGCAGGTCCCGCTACACAGACGTGTTGGAGATCGCGTCCCCAGAATCAGGTTATAGCTACGCAGTATATTTTGAAAAGTAATTGACATTTTACTATTTTTACAAATATCTATATTAAAATCTCCACATAGTATAATCCTACTATTACGTTTTAAACATATTTCGTTTAACATCATATCTAAATTATTAAAAAACACTGATACTTTCTCTTTACTCTGATTTGGCGGTCTATAGATACAAATAATGATGATGGAATGGGAAGTAAGGTTTATCGCACAGCATTCAATTTGATTAGTTATAGCCCATTTATTTACAATAACGGTTTCAAATTGAAAAAGGTCCCTTCCAAAAGGTAGTTTTCGTATGGAGAAGAATGGGCAAGAAACTCCACCGTTACTCTTTTAAAATGTTTTACAATATTTTGTATACAGTAATTATATAATTATATGTGAAGACGATGCATCTAGAATAAGATTACTATACCGCGATAGGTAAAAAAGAATGAAAAATAAAGCAATTACAGATAAATTAAATATGTGATAGATACATGGTGCTCACATATTTACAAACATTGTAAAATTATACGATATTCCTAACATTTTAACAAGTAATACTAATAAGTCAGTGTGTGAGTTCAAGAAATCACAGAATGTAAAATCAGTGTTATGAAAAATAACAAATACATAATTAAATAAACAACCAGTTTGATTTTGTCTAGACTCTAATCCCATAAAAGATGTATGTACTTTAGATAATCTGAAAAATGGTTGATCTATTTTATCTTTATTTCTAGTATTAAAATGATGTCTATCACTTATTTTATAAAAAATATGTAGATTTTTTCTTACATACATAATATTTTCATAAATGAATTGGCAAGGTACCGTCATAATATTAATCTTTCCAAATAGTTCCCTGAGAGATTCGGGACGATGTAGATTATAAATGGCTCTGACAGCTCTCTTTTGTAAAATAAAGATGGATTCAATGTCAGCAGCCCGACCCCACAGTAAAATGCCATACGACATAATACTGTGGAAGTAGCTAAAATAGACCAAACGCGCGGTTTCTACATCCGTTAACTGTCGTATCTTTCTAACAGCATAAGCGGCCGAGCTTAGCCGCCCCGCAAGAGATGTTATATGAGGTCCCCATTGTAATTTTTCGTCTAGCGTGATTCCTAGGAAAACCGTTTGATTAATAAATTCTAGTTTTTCTCCATTCAATATTTTACATTCGCTACTTCTAACATTAGGTAATTTAAATCGAATGCATTTGTTTTTTTATTTATTTAGTACCAAATTATTTACCGTAAACCAATCTTGGACTTGAAGAATACAGTTGTTAATTAACGTCGTCCAAGATTTTGTGACCGTCGGTTTATTTTAAAGATCAACGATGTGTCATCTGCAAATAACACCATCTTCGGTTGATTTTGAAGTAATTGTGGTAAATCATTAATATAAACTAAAAAGAGGAATGGACCCAATATCGAACCCTGAGGAACGCCCATTGCCATTTCAGACCCCAATGAGTTTACGCCGTTTACTTGAACTTGTCTATCTTTCAGGTATGATCTTAGTAAATCAATGATATTAGACTATGGGTTTGGGTGGCTTAAGTTGACTGGTGACCTGGAACTACGAAAGGACTATGGCCCCTGCCTGATCAATGTTTTACATATACACGGATTATTATGGATACTATAGTTATTTATGCTATAAGTGCGGAAGGTAGGTGATCTTACGCACGTGTATCATACAACGTTTTACTATGCATTGGACAAGGAAAAAAAAAAAACGAGCGAGCCTTACGGCAGTCGCCTGTGATATCATCTAACATACGACGACGTATATAAATGATAAAAACAAAATTAATTCATAACTGACTTTTGGCTTTGACTTCGACTTCTACTTCGACTTTGACTTCGCCTTAGACTTCAACTTTTTGATTTTAACCATCGTCATAATCATCGCCATCGTCATCATCATCATCTGATTTGTAAATACTAATTTGTGAAAAACTTTTCTCAAATAATAAAATCTCTGAGAAGAGAAGGGGTGGCGACGCACGGCCTCAAAAATTAAAAAAAAAACAGAAAAGTAAAAAGCACTTGTGAAAGAAAGTGACACTTTCCGCACAAATTGACTGCTTGGAAAACGCTCTTTTCGAGCAAATGCATTGTAAATAATATTATATACAGTAAGAAAATTGTGCGATAGTTGTTGATACATGGGATCACAGATTTTCTATGACTTTTCTTCTGATAACCTCTCTATAGTATCTTAACAGCATTTATTCTGAAAGTGGGCAACGTCGTAAATAGATGTCCAATATTTTTTTGTTTTGATTAATTTGGCAATATTACTGTATGGAAATATGAAATTTGGCTAACTAACGAACTAGAATATTAATAATAAATTGCAATTATAACACTGAATTTGATGTTGTAACCGTTTTAGATGTAAAAAAGGCATTTGGAAAGATTCCAATTAGTTTTTATACATTTAAAACGATATATTAGGTGTTACGTTATAATTATTGCATTTCAAAATCAATATTCTAGTTCACTAGTTAACCACATTTCATATTTCCATACAGTAATATTGCCAAATTAATCAAAACAGGTAAATATTTGACAGCTATTTGCGACGTTGGGATAAGCGCTCTTAAAACTCTTGGCCTCTGCCCCACCTATCGCTAAATACAAGCGTAATGTTACATTATGAACATACCCTCAGTTTCCGGATAGCGTTCCTGCTCACCATCTGACAGTCGTACAGCTCGATCAGCTGCAGGTTGTGGCAGGAGATCAGGTGTTCTAGAGCGCCGTCCGTCACTAGGGGGCAGTTGTCGAGACCTGGAGAATTGTTGGTTATTTTTTGTTACACATACTAGTTTATAAAATTAAAGCATTTGTTTGCAGAACACAGGTTCAAGAGCAACAAAAAAAAAAAAAACAATCGCTATGCAGACTGTTTTTTTTTCTGACGTGGCAACACGTCAGTCAATCGTCATCCTGAGGATACCTCATTGAGAGGTGAAACACGTTTCGATTTCTTACAGGGTTCTTTATGACTCCTTAAGAACAGTTAAGCGGATTAGGTTACTAAATACACGTCGTCTATTGTATTTGATATAAATAATGACATCATCTACTGAGCCTTTTCCCAACTATGTTGGGGTCGGCTTCCAGTCTAATCGGATGCAGCTGAATACCAGTATTGTACATGGAGCTACTGCCTATTTGACCTCCACAACCCAGTAACTGGGTAACACAATACCCCTTGGTAAGACTTGTTTTCAGACTTTCGGGCTTCTGACGACTCTTAACAACTGTCAAAGATCCACGTATGACAGCCGGGACCAACGGCTTAACGTGCTTTCCGAGGCACGGAGGAGTCTCGGTATGTAAAGATGGTCATCCATCCACGGACCACCCCAGCAAGCGTAGCTTAACCTGATTGATCAACCCATGCGGCTGTTAATACTTAGCCACTAGCTCCTCCACCAGTAACAAAAAAAAGAGAATAAAATACTGGGATTTTCCTCAAATACTCGTACAATCATAAATACATTTTTAGTCATTACTATCTGCCGGACAAACGTGGTCCTGTCTAAAGGACATGGATAAAGTCTGCGTCTAGCCCATCATGGACAGACAATTTTTTTTTGTTTACTCTTATAATATTTAAATTTCCATCTTGGCTTTGATTTGTATTTCTGTTTTGATTAATTTGCCAATATTTCTGTATGGAAATATGAAATGTAGCTAACTAGCGAACTAAAATATTGGTTATGAGATGCAATAGTTAATATCGTAACACAGAATATTTAGTTTTAATGTAAAAAAAGTATTTGGAAACTTTCTAAATGCCTTTTTTAAACCTAAAACGGCTACAACATCAAATTCTGTGTTATAATTGCAACTCATTATTAATATTCTAGTTCGCTAGTTAGCCACATTTCATATTTCCACACAATAATATTTTCAAATTAATCAAAACAGCGAAATATTTGACATTTATTTGCGACTTTGCACACTTTCAGACTAAACGCTCTTAACCGATGTCAGTAATGTCCAAAATATACTCAGAAAGTACATATTAATTGAAAAAAGTCACATTGGTACTTGCTCGGATTTGAACCCACAACCTAATGTACATACTGTATTTAAACGTCAAAATGTCATACCAGAATGTTCAACTAAAATGTCTGATATCTCGTCACCACCGAGTTCTAGAGAAATAAAATATAAACAGGACTATTAAATACAAATATTTCTTCATGATATATATTGTTTTATTTATGTCCATGCCGGGTCAAATTTGTATGAGAGCGTTATCCATCTCCTTTCAATAATTCATACAAAAATCCCATAGAAAAATGCACTTTCAGTTTTCCCCGAATTTCCAATTTTCCAGACAACCTATCCAATTTTTCTTTCCCTAAAAACCTTATTCAGATTATTACTAACATTTTAAAACAAAAAATAGCTAGATTCGTCCAGCCACTTTCAATTGATGCGTTTACCAACGAACAGCATTTCATTTTTATTATACAAGGTGTTCCTATTGATGTTCCAAACTCTATATTTTATTTGTATTTTTTTATCTATTTTTATGAGTTTTTTTATATAATCCTACTATTACGTTTAATTTACTCTCTTAATTACGGACACACACTTCCGTGTTTATTATTCTAGCGTATGGCACTAGTGGGTTGCAGCTGAAAATCAGCGTCAGGTGGCACTATGTGTTGTCATGTGACATTATGCTGAGCTGAGGACCTTTTGGCATTATAATCATTGTTTTCTATTTTTATAGTTTTAAGGTGTATTTTCTGCAGTAATGCCAAAAACATGTTTTTCTTTCTTCTTTATTTCTAGCTATTTGCGACGTTGCTAACTTTTAGGAAAAGCGCTCAAAAGTAGCCTTTCAAAAACCAACGAGAAATAGACACCAAGGCTGCGTCCCGAGTTACGCTGTAATCGATTTGAGCGTGCTAACACCCGTACCGAATTAGCGTGAGCGCGATAACGATGTGCCGTGAATCGTCATAGATGACGTCATGAAATGCGCCATCCTGCGATAACGCCGACAGTGAGCACAGTCAAAAATGACAGTTATGCTGTTTTGTTTTGAGTCGCATCGTATCTATAAACTAACGTGGCATTTTCGAAATTGTGCTTCTGGCTACCGTTCGCCGCCTAACCAAAGAAGTAGAAATTTGTGGAACATACACAAAGAAATATGAAGCAAGTTTTGATGTTGAATGAGCGCTGTGAGCGCGTTCACGAGCGTTCCGAATTGTTGATAGCCCTCAGCTGTCATAATCGTGATATCTAAATCGGTACGCAAATGATTGATGTCAGCGCTGTGAGCGATTATGTTCTAATTCGGAAAGCGGCCCAAATCGACTCACCTAATACAGTGAGATGCTCAGCGGCACACGGCGACATTGATAGCTGTTTGATACCGTAGTCTGTTATCAATTCACAGTGGGACAGCGTCTGGAATGATAACAATATTATGTTTAAGTTTACATACAATTACTAATGACGTATCGCGGATTCAAAGTCTGGTAAGTACTTTTTCAATATCATAAAGGTATTAAACTGTATTCAATTTTTAATTTTTTAATTAGCGTTTGCCATATCTCCTATGTTATTGGCTCGATTTGGCGTCTATTTATTATTTCTAAAAGCAGTTATTTTATCGGATTAACTAATACTATTTTATTAAAATTTGTCGACAATGAAAAACAAACTGAGGTGAAGAAACTTTTTTTAAAACAAAATACAGTATTTATTTAAAAAAAAACAAGTGTAAGTCCATCAAATCATAGCAGGATATTGAAAAAAAAAATTTTAAAAAATTAAGATAGACCTTAAACATACCATAAACTTAAAACGGGGGTTTTAAGTTTATTTTCGATAATTTGTCATGAATATTCAGAAAAATACGGGCGGTCACATGCCGATGGGCGACATTATATTAGCCAGTCAATATCGAGACATGTATATAGGATTCTTTTATATGTTGTTAGGTCTCCTGAGATTAGTTTATACCCAAATTTGCAACCCTGAAAACCTTGTGCTACTGGCATGGTGCTCGAAAAACTGCGAAATTTTGGTACTTGATTCAGTTTTTTTTTTAATATACCTAACGGTTGCGTTTTTTAGTATCGTTGTTCTATATTTTTGTGAAGTAAGCTAAATTTGATACCACTATAAGAACAAAGTTCTTTTGGCGCGTGGGGCAAATCGGAACTAATGCCGCCATCTTGTTTTTTACACACAATTTCTGTGTCATTTGCACAAATACTTACCTACAACGCCCCCCTCAATGTCATTGAGATGCCAAAAGATTTTTGTAGCACTCTACATGAGTTTAATGACATAACTGACGAGAAGTGTGCACTAGACACTCTCTGCCTACCTCTGTCGAATACAAGCATGAATGTTCCTCACCAATTTCTCAAGTCGGGGACATCCCATGGACAGATGGACGAGCGTGTTGTCGGTGATCAGGACACACTCCTCGAGATCCATTCGTTCGATCATTTTGCAACTCTGTTGAAGAATATTATTTATTTAATAATATTGAGGATCTCGTGGCTAAGTAATAACAGCCGCACGATTCGATCCATCAGGTTAAGCTACGCGTGCCGGGGTTGGTCTGTGAATGGGTGACCATCTTAACATACCGAGACTCCTCCGTGCCTCGGAAAGCACGTTAAGCCGTTGGTCCCGGCTATCATTCGTGGAGCTTTGACAGTCTGTACGGGTCGTCAGAGGCCCGAAAGTCTGACAATCAGTCTTACCGAGGGGTATTGTGTTATCCAGTAACTGGGTTGTGGAGGTCAGGTAAGCAGTCGCTCCATCGCTCATCATCGCTCAGTCACTGGTTAGACTGGAAGCCGACCCCAATATAGTAGGGAAAAGGCTAGCCAGATTGATTTATTTGACGACACGGTTGGCGCAGTGGCTGAGCGATCGACTGCTGCGCAACGTGTCGCGGGTTCGATCCCCGCACGGAACAAATATTTGTATGATCTGCAAGTAGTTGTTCCGGGTCTGGGTGTTAGTGTATGTGAGTTTCTATGTTTGTAAACGCACCCACGATACAGGAAGAAATTCTTAGTGTGGGGCAACGTTTAAAAAAAAAATAAAAAAATATTAAAATCTAAGAAAAAATGTGTTAAATAATTATTTAGGACTTGTACTCATAAAATGCGACAGTACACTCTCGCCGAGGCACACCGAGACAGGCTGAGTGCGAGGCACGCATTCAGAAAGACACACACACATACTACTCACTTCTCTTTGCCTGAAATCGGAACCTGAGATAATTATCAAATTTTGTAAAAGAAGCTCCATGTCATACAAAACATGGTTCAAATTTTACGTTACATAGTTTTTTAGAACCTTTTTGTCACAACCCTTTCAGTCCAAAACCAACTTAGAATGACTAATGCTGAAATGGACAGTTGAGTAAGTGTGGATGAAATATAAATTATCTGAGATTACGAATTCAAGTATAAATTAATTATTATAATTTTTTTAATTCTCTAGTTCTAGTTTTTTATTTAATTGTACCTACTTTTTTAATAGGGATGATGCCTGGGTAAAAAAAATGAAATTCTAATTAGTCCGTCAGTCAGATAATAAAAAAATGTTAGATTCGTATTTTTTGCTTTATCATATTAATAAAAAAATACTAAGATAAAACGCATTTTAAGTTGGGGAGTGGGGGTCGCTACGTCACTATTATGTATAAAATCTACATACTCGTGACGTCACGGCACATTTTACCTCAATGTATCGCCGTAATCTTTAGATTACGTAAAAAAATAAAAAATACGTGTCCAATATTTTTTTATAATCTCAAAGACGGACTAAAAAAAATGTTTTGTCATCATCCCTATTCTGATATGAACAGGCTTTGTATGTTGTACACATAATTATAAAAGAGGGACTTCTTCTGGTACAGGTATCTCCATACTTAAAAGAAGGCCTCTACAACTTATTAGTTAAATACCTGTTGATTATGAATTAAACTTTATTATTTACAACTCTTAACCTATCCTACATTACTATATGATATAGTAGGTGCGTTTTAGTATGGTAATAGAAGTCATTGACCGGCCTAAACTTACAGCTTTTAGCATTCTTCGGTTCAAAATCGGTATCTAATGTGATCGTAAAAATATTCTAGTCATTAATAAAAGCGATAAGTAGTTTATTAATCGGATTCCTAAGACGAGATGTAAGGGAAAGGACAATGACTGCCGGCCACCGTAGGCGCGGGCCTGCGGACGGTGAGCAATGGGCAGCTCGCCGTCCGATAAGGACCAGGCCCGTGTCGACGGCGCGTTGTGTTCCACGCGCGCCTCAAAGAGATGTCAGCACCAACCGACGGGGTCGAAAGACCAATGCCTGCTGGGGTTGCGGGTTTGTCCGAAAGGGATAACGCGGGCCCGGCACACAGGCAACGGAAGGAACACGGGTGGGTTTTAGTACCCCCCCCCCCCCCAAGCAACAAAAAAGTGTTTTAAAATCAACGACTAGATGACACTATATGAGTTCATATAATTGGTTAGTTCATTTCATTTGACTGTATAAGTCAATATTTTTTTTTTTCTTTAAACTTATTATTGACACATAATCTACTCATTACAGTTTTTTCTTTAATGAGTTGTAATGTTTTACGTTGCATAATGTAAATTGTTTTGCGTAACTGCTATTGTATAGAATCAAGTTTTCTAACTGAACAGACAGCTGTGCTGCTGGGGAGTTTGTTGCGCCACTTCTTCTTCCCAGCTAATGCACAAGGAAGTGGTGAAGGGTGGGCGTTTTTGGGGGACTGTCTTATGTAATTTTGACGTTTGAAAAGTGCTGATTCTCAGCCTATTTTGAATAAATGACTTTTGAATTTTGTTTTTTTTTTGAATTTTGATGATTTCCCGAAAAAAAAAAAGGAAAGGGCAATGACTCCTACCAAAATCGCCATGCCTAAACGCACCAGCTATAAAACACTAAACACCACCCCGAACAATTTCACAAACAAATCACCGAACCGAGCAATTGCCAAACAAAACTCGACTCACCCTAGCCAGCGCCTGAAATCCGGCATCAGTCAGCTGACTGCATTGCGCCAATTCTAAGGTCACAATATCGGGACATCTCGCGGCTATGGCCGATAAAGCGGTGTCCGTTAATCTGGAACAGCCTGAGACGCATAACCGGCGCATCGCCGGCCCGAGTTTGGATATTGAGTCGTCTGTTAGTTGCTGTGGAGAAAATTTTGATGTCATTAAATGAATCTCTACAGATTTATTGGTAAAACACTAACAACCTCTTAAGTGGTCATTGAACAAGTTTTACTATGCGACTAGAGTCTACGACTACGACTAAATCGCGAAAAAAATCTGTTGCATTTTTGTTCACATAATTCGTCAAAATGTGTGAACAGGTTATTTTTTTTAGCGATTTCTTGTTTTAAAAAGATTCTTTTGGCTAGGCTAGTTTTGTATAATACAAGATTCTTCTGGCTAGGCTAGATTTGTAAAATACAAGATTCTTGAGGCTAGGTTAGTTTTGTAAAATAAATGATTCTTGTGGCTAGGCTAGTTTTGTATAATACACGATTCTCGTGGCTAGGCTAGTTTTGTAAAATACACAATTCTTTTGGTTAGGCTAGTTTTGTAAAATACAAGATTCTTGAGGCTAGGTTAGTTTTGTAAAATACACGATTCTCGTGGCTAGGCTAGTTTTGTAAAATACACAATTCTTTTGGTTAGGCTAGTTTTGTAAAATACAAGATTCTTGAGGCTAGGCTAGTTTTGTAAAATACACGATTCTTGAGGCTAGGCTAGTTAGTTTAGTAAAATACCAGATTCTTCAGGTTAGGCTAGTTTAGTAAAATACAAGATTCTTGAGGCTAGGCAAGTTTTGTAAAAGGAAACTTACATCGCATCCTTGTGTATTGAGCCCCGATAGATCAGGACAGTATGTGGCGAGCGTCGAAACACAGTTATCGTTCACGTTCTTACAACCTGCAAGTTACAGAGAAAAATGACTAAATACACGATTTTGCACACGGGTTCCTTTGATAATGTAGCACTAAGAAGTGAGCGTTTTACCTTGCAGGCGGTGAAAAGGGGGGGTTTTGTTTGTATGAAAAATCTTATTCCTTGAGTTAATAAACTTGAATCTTGGCACAACCTTACAAAAAGTACTAGGCTTGCATGAATTCACGATAGTATTCAATCATTATGTTATGCTACTAATAGGATCTGGATGAGGCAGACAGATAATTTATAACCTGAATTAGACAAAAAAGATTTTTTTAGTCCGTCTTTGAGATTATAAAAAAATATTGGACACGTATTTTTTCTTTTTTACGTAATCTAAAGCTTACGGCGATACATTGAGGTAAAATCTGCCATGACGTCACGAGTATGTAGATTTTATACATACTAGTGAAGTAGCGACTCCCACTCCTCAACCTAAAATGCGTTTTATCTAAGTAATTTTTTTATTAAAGCAAAAAATACGTGTCTATTTTTTTTTTATTATCTGACTGACGGACTAATTAGAATTTAATTTGTTTTACCCAGGCATCATCCTTATTAACACCTAAGATACTTTTTATCCCAGTAGAGCGTTTTTTTGGGATAATTTCCGACTCCCACGCGATCGACGCTGCGGGAAAAAGCTAGTTCTATATATTTGTTTGCTAAAGTTAAAATACATACCTCTGCATATAAAAGTCTTGAGTCTGGGGCAGGCCCGTGCTAACGCCTCCACGCCATTCTCTGTGATCGATTGGCACCAGGACACGTTCACATGGGTTAGGAGCTGCAAATATAATGATTTATAGTATTTAACAATGTAAAAAAAACTAAAACACCCTTGCAAAACTAGGTGACCCGACAGACGTTGCTCACACACTGACTTATTAGTATTACTTGTTAAAATTTTAGGAATATTGTATAATATTCTACAATGTTTGTAAATATGTGAGCACCATAGTATCTATCAAATAATTAATTTATCTGCCATTGATTATTTTTTTAATTATTTTTACCCGGCTACGGCAAAAAAAATAATTACAAAACCCAAAATAATTTAAATAAAAACAAAAGTTATAAAAACTAAAACCCAACTACGACTAAAAGTCAACTAAAAATTTACAAACAAGACGTCATAAACAGACGAATAAAAAATAGTCACACATGTTAGGGCATAAATCCCATAGATTACGTGTGACTCCGGATTTCTATACCTTTATTGTTGACTTTTATTTTTCTTACCTATCGTGGTATAGGAATTTTATTCTAGGTGCATCAGCTTCACATAATTATTTTTTATTTGGAATACTATTATATAGAATCTTTTTTTTTTGTTCTTCTAACTAAACAGACAGCTGTGCTGCTGGGGAGTTTGTTGCGCCACTTCTTCTTCCCAGCTAACGCACTAGGAAGTGGTGAAGGGTGGGCGTTTTGGGGGACTGTCTTATGTAATTTTGACGTTCGAAAAGTGCTGATTTTCAGCCTAGTTTGAATAAATGACTTTTGAATTTAAAATTTGAATTTTGACATATACATAGTTATATAATTAATGTGTACAAAATATTGTAAAACTATTAAAAGAGTAAAGGTACAATTCTATAGTCGACCGCAGGTGACAACTGCAGGCGACGTTGAATTTCTATGAAAGACCTTCATAATACGTAGAAATCAGTCGTATCGCAACGACACGTCGCCTGCAGTTGCCGCCTGCGGTCGGCCATGGAATTGTAACCTAACGATGGAGTTTCTGGCCCATTCTTCTCCATACAAAAACTACCTTTCGAATAGAATCAATTCAATCCTAATCCTACTATATAATTTTATAAACGCGAAAGTGAGTTTGTTTGTTACGCTTTCACGCTAAAACGGCTGAACGGATTTGGATGAAATTTACTTACTACTTTAATATTTTTCATGTTAACCAATTTTATTTTTTTGAGTACCTACGACAAAAAAGTCAACAAAAAAGGTATAGAAATCCGGAGTCACACGTAATCTATTGGATTTATGCCCTAACATGTGTGACTATTTTTGATTTGTCTGTCTGTGATGTCTTGTTTGTACCTTTTTAGTTGCGTGTGTGACCTTGCTTTACATTTTTGGCCATATCTCCGATGTTATTGGCTCGATTTGGATTCTGTTTATTATTTCTAAAAGCTTATCTCATAAGCTAGATGAGAGCTAAAAGATAGACCCCCCATTTAAAGTTAATTTTCAATAATTTTTCATGAAAGTTCTGAAAAATACGGGCGGTCACATGCCCATGGGTGACATTGTATATGATCATTTCATGAAATGACAACATTGTGGTTGAATCCATTACAACTTTTTAGAAGTTTCAAAGTATAGAACTCTCGGTGCATGAATCTGACTCGTACTTGACGGGTTGTTTAAAACTATTTTTACAAAGAACATAGTTTTATAATAAAAATGAATCGTGTCCAAGGTACCTTACCTTGGACCCATTTCCCAATGCCAATCCTAGTGTTTATGTCAATCTCAAAAATAACGTACTTAATTCTGCGGGCACGAAATTAGCGGCGGCCGAGGAATGGCGACAGTGGAGCGGGGCGGCGGCGACGTAAACAATCAATCTGCCTAGCCTTTTCCCAACAATGTTTGGGTCGGCTTCCAGTCTAACCGGATGGAGCTACACAACAGTATTTTACATGGAGCGACTG